>OZ024880.1:6662662-7862662 GCA_964017185.1 Rugalucina vietnamica
GATTTGCATTAAAACTGGCCTTTCAGGAGGAGTCAGAACGAGTCATATGCTTTCGAGGCATTTTTAGGTCGATTTTTGAGGAATGGAGCCCCAACTAACCGCATCCAGCTTTACTCACTCTGTGGTCGTGCGAGTGACCAACAGATCACGAAATAGTTATGTCCATATATTGGGCCACCTGATCAAAGGCAACTGAGACCTTGAAATGGAAATTGAAAAAATCGGTTATTGCTTTAAGGTAGCAGTCCACAGTTTTTAGAGCATTTTTCACTTAATTTAGCTAGATCCGCCAAAATTTATAATAGCTCTGTCCAATCTGGCGAACAATCCGATTTCTCCCATAAAATCATTAAATCAAATGTCTAACAACAAAATGACATTATTTAAATCGCCTAGCACTGACTATCACCCTACCTGTATTGGGAATATTTTCCCCTACCCCCTCTTTCAGACCAGTGAATTTTCGTAAAATATGCCTAAAGTCTGGGCCCCCATGCATATTCCGTGCAAAAGCACGCCCCATAAATATCATGCGAATACTTAGAGAATCAACCCAGGAACATAATGAGCTGTGCACAAATATGTGCCATCCATCTACTTTTTTCGCTATTCGTGAACAAAGATAACCCCTGCAAAGTAGACAGTGAAGAACGTCACCGGCTATGACTGGCGAACGATCCGGGATCCTTCTACAATCCCGGTTTTTACAAGTCTAAAAATAGAAAATAAGTGTTTTTCACATGTTTGAGGCATAATTGATCCGATTTGGGGGAAGATGTCGGCAAACTATTGAAAGAGGATAATTTACAGCCCAATTTCATGCCCTACCCCTTAATATTGAAATTTTTGGACCACCTCAAAAGTACGAAACTGTGAACGGAACCTTAAAGCAATACTTTTTGCACTAGTTTCTGGCAATTTTCGTCTAAAACTACTCTTTACCATAATTTCAATTAAAATCAGGCAAAGAAAGTGGATTTGCATTAAAACTGGCCTTTCAGGAGGAGTCAGAACGAGTCATATGCTTTCGAGGCATTTTTAGGTCGATTTTTGAGGAATGGAGCCCCAACTAACCGCATCCAGCTTTACTCACTCTGTGGTCGTGCGAGTGACCAACAGATCACGAAATAGTTATGTCCATATATTGGGCCACCTGATCAAAGGCAACTGAGACCTTGAAATGGAAATTGAAAAAATCGGTTATTGCTTTAAGGTAGCAGTCCACAGTTTTTAGAGCATTTTTCACTTAATTTAGCTAGATCCGCCAAAATTTATAATAGCTCTGTCCAATCTGGCGAACAATCCGATTTCTCCCATAAAATCATTAAATCAAATGTCTAACAACAAAATGACATTATTTAAATCGCCTAGCACTGACTATCACCCTACCTGTATTGGGAATATTTTCCCCTACCCCCTCTTTCAGACCAGTGAATTTTCGTAAAATATGCCTAAAGTCTGGGCCCCCATGCATATTCCGTGCAAAAGCACGCCCCATAAATATCATGCGAATACTTAGAGAATCAACCCAGGAACATAATGAGCTGTGCACAAATATGTGCCATCCATCTACTTTTTTCGCTATTCGTGAACAAAGATAACCCCTGCAAAGTAGACAGTGAAGAACGTCACCGGCTATGACTGGCGAACGATCCGGGATCCTTCTACAATCCCGGTTTTTACAAGTCTAAAAATAGAAAATAAGTGTTTTTCACATGTTTGAGGCATAATTGATCCGATTTGGGGGAAGATGTCGGCAAACTATTGAAAGAGGATAATTTACAGCCCAATTTCATGCCCTACCCCTTAATATTGAAATTTTTGGACCACCTCAAAAGTACGAAACTGTGAACGGAACCTTAAAGCAATACTTTTTGCACTAGTTTCTGGCAATTTTCGTCTAAAACTACTCTTTACCATAATTTCAATTAAAATCAGGCAAAGAAAGTGGATTTGCATTAAAACTGGCCTTTCAGGAGGAGTCAGAACGAGTCATATGCTTTCGAGGCATTTTTAGGTCGATTTTTGAGGAATGGAGCCCCAACTAACCGCATCCAGCTTTACTCACTCTGTGGTCGTGCGAGTGACCAACAGATCACGAAATAGTTATGTCCATATATTGGGCCACCTGATCAAAGGCAACTGAGACCTTGAAATGGAAATTGAAAAAATCGGTTATTGCTTTAAGGTAGCAGTCCACAGTTTTAGAGCATTTTTCACTTAATTTAGCTAGATCCGCCAAAATTTATAATAGCTCTGTCCAATCTGGCGAACAATCCGATTTCTCCCATAAAATCATTAAATCAAATGTCTAACAACAAAATGACATTATTTAAATCGCCTAGCACTGACTATCACCCTACCTGTATTGGGAATATTTTCCCCTACCCCCTCTTTCAGACCAGTGAATTTTCGTAAAATATGCCTAAAGTCTGGGCCCCCATGCATATTCCGTGCAAAAGCACGCCCCATAAATATCATGCGAATACTTAGAGAATCAACCCAGGAACATAATGAGCTGTGCACAAATATGTGCCATCCATCTACTTTTTTCGCTATTCGTGAACAAAGATAACCCCTGCAAAGTAGACAGTGAAGAACGTCACCGGCTATGACTGGCGAACGATCCGGGATCCTTCTACAATCCCGGTTTTTACAAGTCTAAAAATAGAAAATAAGTGTTTTTCACATGTTTGAGGCATAATTGATCCGATTTGGGGGAAGATGTCGGCAAACTATTGAAAGAGGATAATTTACAGCCCAATTTCATGCCCTACCCCTTAATATTGAAATTTTTGGACCACCTCAAAAGTACGAAACTGTGAACGGAACCTTAAAGCAATACTTTTTGCACTAGTTTCTGGCAATTTTCGTCTAAAACTACTCTTTACCATAATTTCAATTAAAATCAGGCAAAGAAAGTGGATTTGCATTAAAACTGGCCTTTCAGGAGGAGTCAGAACGAGTCATATGCTTTCGAGGCATTTTTAGGTCGATTTTTGAGGAATGGAGCCCCAACTAACCGCATCCAGCTTTACTCACTCTGTGGTCGTGCGAGTGACCAACAGATCACGAAATAGTTATGTCCATATATTGGGCCACCTGATCAAAGGCAACTGAGACCTTGAAATGGAAATTGAAAAAATCGGTTATTGCTTTAAGGTAGCAGTCCACAGTTTTTAGAGCATTTTTCACTTAATTTAGCTAGATCCGCCAAAATTTATAATAGCTCTGTCCAATCTGGCGAACAATCCGATTTCTCCCATAAAATCATTAAATCAAATGTCTAACAACAAAATGACATTATTTAAATCGCCTAGCACTGACTATCACCCTACCTGTATTGGGAATATTTTCCCCTACCCCCTCTTTCAGACCAGTGAATTTTCGTAAAATATGCCTAAAGTCTGGGCCCCCATGCATATTCCGTGCAAAAGCACGCCCCATAAATATCATGCGAATACTTAGAGAATCAACCCAGGAACATAATGAGCTGTGCACAAATATGTGCCATCCATCTACTTTTTTCGCTATTCGTGAACAAAGATAACCCCTGCAAAGTAGACAGTGAAGAACGTCACCGGCTATGACTGGCGAACGATCCGGGATCCTTCTACAATCCCGGTTTTTACAAGTCTAAAAATAGAAAATAAGTGTTTTTCACATGTTTGAGGCATAATTGATCCGATTTGGGGGAAGATGTCGGCAAACTATTGAAAGAGGATAATTTACAGCCCAATTTCATGCCCTACCCCTTAATATTGAAATTTTTGGACCACCTCAAAAGTACGAAACTGTGAACGGAACCTTAAAGCAATACTTTTTGCACTAGTTTCTGGCAATTTTCGTCTAAAACTACTCTTTACCATAATTTCAATTAAAATCAGGCAAAGAAAGTGGATTTGCATTAAAACTGGCCTTTCAGGAGGAGTCAGAACGAGTCATATGCTTTCGAGGCATTTTTAGGTCGATTTTTGAGGAATGGAGCCCCAACTAACCGCATCCAGCTTTACTCACTCTGTGGTCGTGCGAGTGACCAACAGATCACGAAATAGTTATGTCCATATATTGGGCCACCTGATCAAAGGCAACTGAGACCTTGAAATGGAAATTGAAAAAATCGGTTATTGCTTTAAGGTAGCAGTCCACAGTTTTTAGAGCATTTTTCACTTAATTTAGCTAGATCCGCCAAAATTTATAATAGCTCTGTCCAATCTGGCGAACAATCCGATTTCTCCCATAAAATCATTAAATCAAATGTCTAACAACAAAATGACATTATTTAAATCGCCTAGCACTGACTATCACCCTACCTGTATTGGGAATATTTTCCCCTACCCCCTCTTTCAGACCAGTGAATTTTCGTAAAATATGCCTAAAGTCTGGGCCCCCATGCATATTCCGTGCAAAAGCACGCCCCATAAATATCATGCGAATACTTAGAGAATCAACCCAGGAACATAATGAGCTGTGCACAAATATGTGCCATCCATCTACTTTTTTCGCTATTCGTGAACAAAGATAACCCCTGCAAAGTAGACAGTGAAGAACGTCACCGGCTATGACTGGCGAACGATCCGGGATCCTTCTACAATCCCGGTTTTTACAAGTCTAAAAATAGAAAATAAGTGTTTTTCACATGTTTGAGGCATAATTGATCCGATTTGGGGGAAGATGTCGGCAAACTATTGAAAGAGGATAATTTACAGCCCAATTTCATGCCCTACCCCTTAATATTGAAATTTTTGGACCACCTCAAAAGTACGAAACTGTGAACGGAACCTTAAAGCAATACTTTTTGCACTAGTTTCTGGCAATTTTCGTCTAAAACTACTCTTTACCATAATTTCAATTAAAATCAGGCAAAGAAAGTGGATTTGCATTAAAACTGGCCTTTCAGGAGGAGTCAGAACGAGTCATATGCTTTCGAGGCATTTTTAGGTCGATTTTTGAGGAATGGAGCCCCAACTAACCGCATCCAGCTTTACTCACTCTGTGGTCGTGCGAGTGACCAACAGATCACGAAATAGTTATGTCCATATATTGGGCCACCTGATCAAAGGCAACTGAGACCTTGAAATGGAAATTGAAAAAATCGGTTATTGCTTTAAGGTAGCAGTCCACAGTTTTTAGAGCATTTTTCACTTAATTTAGCTAGATCCGCCAAAATTTATAATAGCTCTGTCCAATCTGGCGAACAATCCGATTTCTCCCATAAAATCATTAAATCAAATGTCTAACAACAAAATGACATTATTTAAATCGCCTAGCACTGACTATCACCCTACCTGTATTGGGAATATTTTCCCCTACCCCCTCTTTCAGACCAGTGAATTTTCGTAAAATATGCCTAAAGTCTGGGCCCCCATGCATATTCCGTGCAAAAGCACGCCCCATAAATATCATGCGAATACTTAGAGAATCAACCCAGGAACATAATGAGCTGTGCACAAATATGTGCCATCCATCTACTTTTTTCGCTATTCGTGAACAAAGATAACCCCTGCAAAGTAGACAGTGAAGAACGTCACCGGCTATGACTGGCGAACGATCCGGGATCCTTCTACAATCCCGGTTTTTACAAGTCTAAAAATAGAAAATAAGTGTTTTTCACATGTTTGAGGCATAATTGATCCGATTTGGGGGAAGATGTCGGCAAACTATTGAAAGAGGATAATTTACAGCCCAATTTCATGCCCTACCCCTTAATATTGAAATTTTTGGACCACCTCAAAAGTACGAAACTGTGAACGGAACCTTAAAGCAATACTTTTTGCACTAGTTTCTGGCAATTTTCGTCTAAAACTACTCTTTACCATAATTTCAATTAAAATCAGGCAAAGAAAGTGGATTTGCATTAAAACTGGCCTTTCAGGAGGAGTCAGAACGAGTCATATGCTTTCGAGGCATTTTTAGGTCGATTTTTGAGGAATGGAGCCCCAACTAACCGCATCCAGCTTTACTCACTCTGTGGTCGTGCGAGTGACCAACAGATCACGAAATAGTTATGTCCATATATTGGGCCACCTGATCAAAGGCAACTGAGACCTTGAAATGGAAATTGAAAAAATCGGTTATTGCTTTAAGGTAGCAGTCCACAGTTTTTAGAGCATTTTTCACTTAATTTAGCTAGATCCGCCAAAATTTATAATAGCTCTGTCCAATCTGGCGAACAATCCGATTTCTCCCATAAAATCATTAAATCAAATGTCTAACAACAAAATGACATTATTTAAATCGCCTAGCACTGACTATCACCCTACCTGTATTGGGAATATTTTCCCCTACCCCCTCTTTCAGACCAGTGAATTTTCGTAAAATATGCCTAAAGTCTGGGCCCCCATGCATATTCCGTGCAAAAGCACGCCCCATAAATATCATGCGAATACTTAGAGAATCAACCCAGGAACATAATGAGCTGTGCACAAATATGTGCCATCCATCTACTTTTTTCGCTATTCGTGAACAAAGATAACCCCTGCAAAGTAGACAGTGAAGAACGTCACCGGCTATGACTGGCGAACGATCCGGGATCCTTCTACAATCCCGGTTTTTACAAGTCTAAAAATAGAAAATAAGTGTTTTTCACATGTTTGAGGCATAATTGATCCGATTTGGGGGAAGATGTCGGCAAACTATTGAAAGAGGATAATTTACAGCCCAATTTCATGCCCTACCCCTTAATATTGAAATTTTTGGACCACCTCAAAAGTACGAAACTGTGAACGGAACCTTAAAGCAATACTTTTTGCACTAGTTTCTGGCAATTTTCGTCTAAAACTACTCTTTACCATAATTTCAATTAAAATCAGGCAAAGAAAGTGGATTTGCATTAAAACTGGCCTTTCAGGAGGAGTCAGAACGAGTCATATGCTTTCGAGGCATTTTTAGGTCGATTTTTGAGGAATGGAGCCCCAACTAACCGCATCCAGCTTTACTCACTCTGTGGTCGTGCGAGTGACCAACAGATCACGAAATAGTTATGTCCATATATTGGGCCACCTGATCAAAGGCAACTGAGACCTTGAAATGGAAATTGAAAAAATCGGTTATTGCTTTAAGGTAGCAGTCCACAGTTTTTAGAGCATTTTTCACTTAATTTAGCTAGATCCGCCAAAATTTATAATAGCTCTGTCCAATCTGGCGAACAATCCGATTTCTCCCATAAAATCATTAAATCAAATGTCTAACAACAAAATGACATTATTTAAATCGCCTAGCACTGACTATCACCCTACCTGTATTGGGAATATTTTCCCCTACCCCCTCTTTCAGACCAGTGAATTTTCGTAAAATATGCCTAAAGTCTGGCCCCCATGCATATTCCGTGCAAAAGCACGCCCCATAAATATCATGCGAATACTTAGAGAATCAACCCAGGAACATAATGAGCTGTGCACAAATATGTGCCATCCATCTACTTTTTTCGCTATTCGTGAACAAAGATAACCCCTGCAAAGTAGACAGTGAAGAACGTCACCGGCTATGACTGGCGAACGATCCGGGATCCTTCTACAATCCCGGTTTTTACAAGTCTAAAAATAGAAAATAAGTGTTTTTCACATGTTTGAGGCATAATTGATCCGATTTGGGGGAAGATGTCGGCAAACTATTGAAAGAGGATAATTTACAGCCCAATTTCATGCCCTACCCCTTAATATTGAAATTTTTGGACCACCTCAAAAGTACGAAACTGTGAACGGAACCTTAAAGCAATACTTTTTGCACTAGTTTCTGGCAATTTTCGTCTAAAACTACTCTTTACCATAATTTCAATTAAAATCAGGCAAAGAAAGTGGATTTGCATTAAAACTGGCCTTTCAGGAGGAGTCAGAACGAGTCATATGCTTTCGAGGCATTTTTAGGTCGATTTTTGAGGAATGGAGCCCCAACTAACCGCATCCAGCTTTACTCACTCTGTGGTCGTGCGAGTGACCAACAGATCACGAAATAGTTATGTCCATATATTGGGCCACCTGATCAAAGGCAACTGAGACCTTGAAATGGAAATTGAAAAAATCGGTTATTGCTTTAAGGTAGCAGTCCACAGTTTTTAGAGCATTTTTCACTTAATTTAGCTAGATCCGCCAAAATTTATAATAGCTCTGTCCAATCTGGCGAACAATCCGATTTCTCCCATAAAATCATTTAATCAAATGTCTAACAACAAAATGACATTATTTAAATCGCCTAGCACTGACTATCACCCTACCTGTATTGGGAATATTTTCCCCTACCCCCTCTTTCAGACCAGTGAATTTTCGTAAAATATGCCTAAAGTCTGGGCCCCCATGCATATTCCGTGCAAAAGCACGCCCCATAAATATCATGCGAATACTTAGAGAATCAACCCAGGAACATAATGAGCTGTGCACAAATATGTGCCATCCATCTACTTTTTTCGCTATTCGTGAACAAAGATAACCCCTGCAAAGTAGACAGTGAAGAACGTCACCGGCTATGACTGGCGAACGATCCGGGATCCTTCTACAATCCCGGTTTTTACAAGTCTAAAAATAGAAAATAAGTGTTTTTCACATGTTTGAGGCATAATTGATCCGATTTGGGGGAAGATGTCGGCAAACTATTGAAAGAGGATAATTTACAGCCCAATTTCATGCCCTACCCCTTAATATTGAAATTTTTGGACCACCTCAAAAGTACGAAACTGTGAACGGAACCTTAAAGCAATACTTTTTGCACTAGTTTCTGGCAATTTTCGTCTAAAACTACTCTTTACCATAATTTCAATTAAAATCAGGCAAAGAAAGTGGATTTGCATTAAAACTGGCCTTTCAGGAGGAGTCAGAACGAGTCATATGCTTTCGAGGCATTTTTAGGTCGATTTTTGAGGAATGGAGCCCCAACTAACCGCATCCAGCTTTACTCACTCTGTGGTCGTGCGAGTGACCAACAGATCACGAAATAGTTATGTCCATATATTGGGCCACCTGATCAAAGGCAACTGAGACCTTGAAATGGAAATTGAAAAAATCGGTTATTGCTTTAAGGTAGCAGTCCACAGTTTTTAGAGCATTTTTCACTTAATTTAGCTAGATCCGCCAAAATTTATAATAGCTCTGTCCAATCTGGCGAACAATCCGATTTCTCCCATAAAATCATTAAATCAAATGTCTAACAACAAAATGACATTATTTAAATCGCCTAGCACTGACTATCACCCTACCTGTATTGGGAATATTTTCCCCTACCCCCTCTTTCAGACCAGTGAATTTTCGTAAAATATGCCTAAAGTCTGGGCCCCCATGCATATTCCGTGCAAAAGCACGCCCCATAAATATCATGCGAATACTTAGAGAATCAACCCAGGAACATAATGAGCTGTGCACAAATATGTGCCATCCATCTACTTTTTTCGCTATTCGTGAACAAAGATAACCCCTGCAAAGTAGACAGTGAAGAACGTCACCGGCTATGACTGGCGAACGATCCGGGATCCTTCTACAATCCCGGTTTTTACAAGTCTAAAAATAGAAAATAAGTGTTTTTCACATGTTTGAGGCATAATTGATCCGATTTGGGGGAAGATGTCGGCAAACTATTGAAAGAGGATAATTTACAGCCCAATTTCATGCCCTACCCCTTAATATTGAAATTTTTGGACCACCTCAAAAGTACGAAACTGTGAACGGAACCTTAAAGCAATACTTTTTGCACTAGTTTCTGGCAATTTTCGTCTAAAACTACTCTTTACCATAATTTCAATTAAAATCAGGCAAAGAAAGTGGATTTGCATTAAAACTGGCCTTTCAGGAGGAGTCAGAACGAGTCATATGCTTTCGAGGCATTTTTAGGTCGATTTTTGAGGAATGGAGCCCCAACTAACCGCATCCAGCTTTACTCACTCTGTGGTCGTGCGAGTGACCAACAGATCACGAAATAGTTATGTCCATATATTGGGCCACCTGATCAAAGGCAACTGAGACCTTGAAATGGAAATTGAAAAAATCGGTTATTGCTTTAAGGTAGCAGTCCACAGTTTTTAGAGCATTTTTCACTTAATTTAGCTAGATCCGCCAAAATTTATAATAGCTCTGTCCAATCTGGCGAACAATCCGATTTCTCCCATAAAATCATTAAATCAAATGTCTAACAACAAAATGACATTATTTAAATCGCCTAGCACTGACTATCACCCTACCTGTATTGGGAATATTTTCCCCTACCCCCTCTTTCAGACCAGTGAATTTTCGTAAAATATGCCTAAAGTCTGGGCCCCCATGCATATTCCGTGCAAAAGCACGCCCCATAAATATCATGCGAATACTTAGAGAATCAACCCAGGAACATAATGAGCTGTGCACAAATATGTGCCATCCATCTACTTTTTTCGCTATTCGTGAACAAAGATAACCCCTGCAAAGTAGACAGTGAAGAACGTCACCGGCTATGACTGGCGAACGATCCGGGATCCTTCTACAATCCCGGTTTTTACAAGTCTAAAAATAGAAAATAAGTGTTTTTCACATGTTTGAGGCATAATTGATCCGATTTGGGGGAAGATGTCGGCAAACTATTGAAAGAGGATAATTTACAGCCCAATTTCATGCCCTACCCCTTAATATTGAAATTTTTGGACCACCTCAAAAGTACGAAACTGTGAACGGAACCTTAAAGCAATACTTTTTGCACTAGTTTCTGGCAATTTTCGTCTAAAACTACTCTTTACCATAATTTCAATTAAAATCAGGCAAAGAAAGTGGATTTGCATTAAAACTGGCCTTTCAGGAGGAGTCAGAACGAGTCATATGCTTTCGAGGCATTTTTAGGTCGATTTTTGAGGAATGGAGCCCCAACTAACCGCATCCAGCTTTACTCACTCTGTGGTCGTGCGAGTGACCAACAGATCACGAAATAGTTATGTCCATATATTGGGCCACCTGATCAAAGGCAACTGAGACCTTGAAATGGAAATTGAAAAAATCGGTTATTGCTTTAAGGTAGCAGTCCACAGTTTTTAGAGCATTTTTCACTTAATTTAGCTAGATCCGCCAAAATTTATAATAGCTCTGTCCAATCTGGCGAACAATCCGATTTCTCCCATAAAATCATTAAATCAAATGTCTAACAACAAAATGACATTATTTAAATCGCCTAGCACTGACTATCACCCTACCTGTATTGGGAATATTTTCCCCTACCCCCTCTTTCAGACCAGTGAATTTTCGTAAAATATGCCTAAAGTCTGGGCCCCCATGCATATTCCGTGCAAAAGCACGCCCCATAAATATCATGCGAATACTTAGAGAATCAACCCAGGAACATAATGAGCTGTGCACAAATATGTGCCATCCATCTACTTTTTTCGCTATTCGTGAACAAAGATAACCCCTGCAAAGTAGACAGTGAAGAACGTCACCGGCTATGACTGGCGAACGATCCGGGATCCTTCTACAATCCCGGTTTTTACAAGTCTAAAAATAGAAAATAAGTGTTTTTCACATGTTTGAGGCATAATTGATCCGATTTGGGGGAAGATGTCGGCAAACTATTGAAAGAGGATAATTTACAGCCCAATTTCATGCCCTACCCCTTAATATTGAAATTTTTGGACCACCTCAAAAGTACGAAACTGTGAACGGAACCTTAAAGCAATACTTTTTGCACTAGTTTCTGGCAATTTTCGTCTAAAACTACTCTTTACCATAATTTCAATTAAAATCAGGCAAAGAAAGTGGATTTGCATTAAAACTGGCCTTTCAGGAGGAGTCAGAACGAGTCATATGCTTTCGAGGCATTTTTAGGTCGATTTTTGAGGAATGGAGCCCCAACTAACCGCATCCAGCTTTACTCACTCTGTGGTCGTGCGAGTGACCAACAGATCACGAAATAGTTATGTCCATATATTGGGCCACCTGATCAAAGGCAACTGAGACCTTGAAATGGAAATTGAAAAAATCGGTTATTGCTTTAAGGTAGCAGTCCACAGTTTTTAGAGCATTTTTCACTTAATTTAGCTAGATCCGCCAAAATTTATAATAGCTCTGTCCAATCTGGCGAACAATCCGATTTCTCCCATAAAATCATTAAATCAAATGTCTAACAACAAAATGACATTATTTAAATCGCCTAGCACTGACTATCACCCTACCTGTATTGGGAATATTTTCCCCTACCCCCTCTTTCAGACCAGTGAATTTTCGTAAAATATGCCTAAAGTCTGGGCCCCCATGCATATTCCGTGCAAAAGCACGCCCCATAAATATCATGCGAATACTTAGAGAATCAACCCAGGAACATAATGAGCTGTGCACAAATATGTGCCATCCATCTACTTTTTTCGCTATTCGTGAACAAAGATAACCCCTGCAAAGTAGACAGTGAAGAACGTCACCGGCTATGACTGGCGAACGATCCGGGATCCTTCTACAATCCCGGTTTTTACAAGTCTAAAAATAGAAAATAAGTGTTTTTCACATGTTTGAGGCATAATTGATCCGATTTGGGGGAAGATGTCGGCAAACTATTGAAAGAGGATAATTTACAGCCCAATTTCATGCCCTACCCCTTAATATTGAAATTTTTGGACCACCTCAAAAGTACGAAACTGTGAACGGAACCTTAAAGCAATACTTTTTGCACTAGTTTCTGGCAATTTTCGTCTAAAACTACTCTTTACCATAATTTCAATTAAAATCAGGCAAAGAAAGTGGATTTGCATTAAAACTGGCCTTTCAGGAGGAGTCAGAACGAGTCATATGCTTTCGAGGCATTTTTAGGTCGATTTTTGAGGAATGGAGCCCCAACTAACCGCATCCAGCTTTACTCACTCTGTGGTCGTGCGAGTGACCAACAGATCACGAAATAGTTATGTCCATATATTGGGCCACCTGATCAAAGGCAACTGAGACCTTGAAATGGAAATTGAAAAAATCGGTTATTGCTTTAAGGTAGCAGTCCACAGTTTTTAGAGCATTTTTCACTTAATTTAGCTAGATCCGCCAAAATTTATAATAGCTCTGTCCAATCTGGCGAACAATCCGATTTCTCCCATAAAATCATTAAATCAAATGTCTAACAACAAAATGACATTATTTAAATCGCCTAGCACTGACTATCACCCTACCTGTATTGGGAATATTTTCCCCTACCCCCTCTTTCAGACCAGTGAATTTTCGTAAAATATGCCTAAAGTCTGGGCCCCCATGCATATTCCGTGCAAAAGCACGCCCCATAAATATCATGCGAATACTTAGAGAATCAACCCAGGAACATAATGAGCTGTGCACAAATATGTGCCATCCATCTACTTTTTTCGCTATTCGTGAACAAAGATAACCCCTGCAAAGTAGACAGTGAAGAACGTCACCGGCTATGACTGGCGAACGATCCGGGATCCTTCTACAATCCCGGTTTTTACAAGTCTAAAAATAGAAAATAAGTGTTTTTCACATGTTTGAGGCATAATTGATCCGATTTGGGGGAAGATGTCGGCAAACTATTGAAAGAGGATAATTTACAGCCCAATTTCATGCCCTACCCCTTAATATTGAAATTTTTGGACCACCTCAAAAGTACGAAACTGTGAACGGAACCTTAAAGCAATACTTTTTGCACTAGTTTCTGGCAATTTTCGTCTAAAACTACTCTTTACCATAATTTCAATTAAAATCAGGCAAAGAAAGTGGATTTGCATTAAAACTGGCCTTTCAGGAGGAGTCAGAACGAGTCATATGCTTTCGAGGCATTTTTAGGTCGATTTTTGAGGAATGGAGCCCCAACTAACCGCATCCAGCTTTACTCACTCTGTGGTCGTGCGAGTGACCAACAGATCACGAAATAGTTATGTCCATATATTGGGCCACCTGATCAAAGGCAACTGAGACCTTGAAATGGAAATTGAAAAAATCGGTTATTGCTTTAAGGTAGCAGTCCACAGTTTTTAGAGCATTTTTCACTTAATTTAGCTAGATCCGCCAAAATTTATAATAGCTCTGTCCAATCTGGCGAACAATCCGATTTCTCCCATAAAATCATTAAATCAAATGTCTAACAACAAAATGACATTATTTAAATCGCCTAGCACTGACTATCACCCTACCTGTATTGGGAATATTTTCCCCTACCCCCTCTTTCAGACCAGTGAATTTTCGTAAAATATGCCTAAAGTCTGGGCCCCCATGCATATTCCGTGCAAAAGCACGCCCCATAAATATCATGCGAATACTTAGAGAATCAACCCAGGAACATAATGAGCTGTGCACAAATATGTGCCATCCATCTACTTTTTTCGCTATTCGTGAACAAAGATAACCCCTGCAAAGTAGACAGTGAAGAACGTCACCGGCTATGACTGGCGAACGATCCGGGATCCTTCTACAATCCCGGTTTTTACAAGTCTAAAAATAGAAAATAAGTGTTTTTCACATGTTTGAGGCATAATTGATCCGATTTGGGGGAAGATGTCGGCAAACTATTGAAAGAGGATAATTTACAGCCCAATTTCATGCCCTACCCCTTAATATTGAAATTTTTGGACCACCTCAAAAGTACGAAACTGTGAACGGAACCTTAAAGCAATACTTTTTGCACTAGTTTCTGGCAATTTTCGTCTAAAACTACTCTTTACCATAATTTCAATTAAAATCAGGCAAAGAAAGTGGATTTGCATTAAAACTGGCCTTTCAGGAGGAGTCAGAACGAGTCATATGCTTTCGAGGCATTTTTAGGTCGATTTTTGAGGAATGGAGCCCCAACTAACCGCATCCAGCTTTACTCACTCTGTGGTCGTGCGAGTGACCAACAGATCACGAAATAGTTATGTCCATATATTGGGCCACCTGATCAAAGGCAACTGAGACCTTGAAATGGAAATTGAAAAAATCGGTTATTGCTTTAAGGTAGCAGTCCACAGTTTTTAGAGCATTTTTCACTTAATTTAGCTAGATCCGCCAAAATTTATAATAGCTCTGTCCAATCTGGCGAACAATCCGATTTCTCCCATAAAATCATTAAATCAAATGTCTAACAACAAAATGACATTATTTAAATCGCCTAGCACTGACTATCACCCTACCTGTATTGGGAATATTTTCCCCTACCCCCTCTTTCAGACCAGTGAATTTTCGTAAAATATGCCTAAAGTCTGGGCCCCCATGCATATTCCGTGCAAAAGCACGCCCCATAAATATCATGCGAATACTTAGAGAATCAACCCAGGAACATAATGAGCTGTGCACAAATATGTGCCATCCATCTACTTTTTTCGCTATTCGTGAACAAAGATAACCCCTGCAAAGTAGACAGTGAAGAACGTCACCGGCTATGACTGGCGAACGATCCGGGATCCTTCTACAATCCCGGTTTTTACAAGTCTAAAAATAGAAAATAAGTGTTTTTCACATGTTTGAGGCATAATTGATCCGATTTGGGGGAAGATGTCGGCAAACTATTGAAAGAGGATAATTTACAGCCCAATTTCATGCCCTACCCCTTAATATTGAAATTTTTGGACCACCTCAAAAGTACGAAACTGTGAACGGAACCTTAAAGCAATACTTTTTGCACTAGTTTCTGGCAATTTTCGTCTAAAACTACTCTTTACCATAATTTCAATTAAAATCAGGCAAAGAAAGTGGATTTGCATTAAAACTGGCCTTTCAGGAGGAGTCAGAACGAGTCATATGCTTTCGAGGCATTTTTAGGTCGATTTTTGAGGAATGGAGCCCCAACTAACCGCATCCAGCTTTACTCACTCTGTGGTCGTGCGAGTGACCAACAGATCACGAAATAGTTATGTCCATATATTGGGCCACCTGATCAAAGGCAACTGAGACCTTGAAATGGAAATTGAAAAAATCGGTTATTGCTTTAAGGTAGCAGTCCACAGTTTTTAGAGCATTTTTCACTTAATTTAGCTAGATCCGCCAAAATTTATAATAGCTCTGTCCAATCTGGCGAACAATCCGATTTCTCCCATAAAATCATTAAATCAAATGTCTAACAACAAAATGACATTATTTAAATCGCCTAGCACTGACTATCACCCTACCTGTATTGGGAATATTTTCCCCTACCCCCTCTTTCAGACCAGTGAATTTTCGTAAAATATGCCTAAAGTCTGGGCCCCCATGCATATTCCGTGCAAAAGCACGCCCCATAAATATCATGCGAATACTTAGAGAATCAACCCAGGAACATAATGAGCTGTGCACAAATATGTGCCATCCATCTACTTTTTTCGCTATTCGTGAACAAAGATAACCCCTGCAAAGTAGACAGTGAAGAACGTCACCGGCTATGACTGGCGAACGATCCGGGATCCTTCTACAATCCCGGTTTTTACAAGTCTAAAAATAGAAAATAAGTGTTTTTCACATGTTTGAGGCATAATTGATCCGATTTGGGGGAAGATGTCGGCAAACTATTGAAAGAGGATAATTTACAGCCCAATTTCATGCCCTACCCCTTAATATTGAAATTTTTGGACCACCTCAAAAGTACGAAACTGTGAACGGAACCTTAAAGCAATACTTTTTGCACTAGTTTCTGGCAATTTTCGTCTAAAACTACTCTTTACCATAATTTCAATTAAAATCAGGCAAAGAAAGTGGATTTGCATTAAAACTGGCCTTTCAGGAGGAGTCAGAACGAGTCATATGCTTTCGAGGCATTTTTAGGTCGATTTTTGAGGAATGGAGCCCCAACTAACCGCATCCAGCTTTACTCACTCTGTGGTCGTGCGAGTGACCAACAGATCACGAAATAGTTATGTCCATATATTGGGCCACCTGATCAAAGGCAACTGAGACCTTGAAATGGAAATTGAAAAAATCGGTTATTGCTTTAAGGTAGCAGTCCACAGTTTTTAGAGCATTTTTCACTTAATTTAGCTAGATCCGCCAAAATTTATAATAGCTCTGTCCAATCTGGCGAACAATCCGATTTCTCCCATAAAATCATTAAATCAAATGTCTAACAACAAAATGACATTATTTAAATCGCCTAGCACTGACTATCACCCTACCTGTATTGGGAATATTTTCCCCTACCCCCTCTTTCAGACCAGTGAATTTTCGTAAAATATGCCTAAAGTCTGGGCCCCCATGCATATTCCGTGCAAAAGCACGCCCCATAAATATCATGCGAATACTTAGAGAATCAACCCAGGAACATAATGAGCTGTGCACAAATATGTGCCATCCATCTACTTTTTTCGCTATTCGTGAACAAAGATAACCCCTGCAAAGTAGACAGTGAAGAACGTCACCGGCTATGACTGGCGAACGATCCGGGATCCTTCTACAATCCCGGTTTTTACAAGTCTAAAAATAGAAAATAAGTGTTTTTCACATGTTTGAGGCATAATTGATCCGATTTGGGGGAAGATGTCGGCAAACTATTGAAAGAGGATAATTTACAGCCCAATTTCATGCCCTACCCCTTAATATTGAAATTTTTGGACCACCTCAAAAGTACGAAACTGTGAACGGAACCTTAAAGCAATACTTTTTGCACTAGTTTCTGGCAATTTTCGTCTAAAACTACTCTTTACCATAATTTCAATTAAAATCAGGCAAAGAAAGTGGATTTGCATTAAAACTGGCCTTTCAGGAGGAGTCAGAACGAGTCATATGCTTTCGAGGCATTTTTAGGTCGATTTTTGAGGAATGGAGCCCCAACTAACCGCATCCAGCTTTACTCACTCTGTGGTCGTGCGAGTGACCAACAGATCACGAAATAGTTATGTCCATATATTGGGCCACCTGATCAAAGGCAACTGAGACCTTGAAATGGAAATTGAAAAAATCGGTTATTGCTTTAAGGTAGCAGTCCACAGTTTTTAGAGCATTTTTCACTTAATTTAGCTAGATCCGCCAAAATTTATAATAGCTCTGTCCAATCTGGCGAACAATCCGATTTCTCCCATAAAATCATTAAATCAAATGTCTAACAACAAAATGACATTATTTAAATCGCCTAGCACTGACTATCACCCTACCTGTATTGGGAATATTTTCCCCTACCCCCTCTTTCAGACCAGTGAATTTTCGTAAAATATGCCTAAAGTCTGGGCCCCCATGCATATTCCGTGCAAAAGCACGCCCCATAAATATCATGCGAATACTTAGAGAATCAACCCAGGAACATAATGAGCTGTGCACAAATATGTGCCATCCATCTACTTTTTTCGCTATTCGTGAACAAAGATAACCCCTGCAAAGTAGACAGTGAAGAACGTCACCGGCTATGACTGGCGAACGATCCGGGATCCTTCTACAATCCCGGTTTTTACAAGTCTAAAAATAGAAAATAAGTGTTTTTCACATGTTTGAGGCATAATTGATCCGATTTGGGGGAAGATGTCGGCAAACTATTGAAAGAGGATAATTTACAGCCCAATTTCATGCCCTACCCCTTAATATTGAAATTTTTGGACCACCTCAAAAGTACGAAACTGTGAACGGAACCTTAAAGCAATACTTTTTGCACTAGTTTCTGGCAATTTTCGTCTAAAACTACTCTTTACCATAATTTCAATTAAAATCAGGCAAAGAAAGTGGATTTGCATTAAAACTGGCCTTTCAGGAGGAGTCAGAACGAGTCATATGCTTTCGAGGCATTTTTAGGTCGATTTTTGAGGAATGGAGCCCCAACTAACCGCATCCAGCTTTACTCACTCTGTGGTCGTGCGAGTGACCAACAGATCACGAAATAGTTATGTCCATATATTGGGCCACCTGATCAAAGGCAACTGAGACCTTGAAATGGAAATTGAAAAAATCGGTTATTGCTTTAAGGTAGCAGTCCACAGTTTTTAGAGCATTTTTCACTTAATTTAGCTAGATCCGCCAAAATTTATAATAGCTCTGTCCAATCTGGCGAACAATCCGATTTCTCCCATAAAATCATTAAATCAAATGTCTAACAACAAAATGACATTATTTAAATCGCCTAGCACTGACTATCACCCTACCTGTATTGGGAATATTTTCCCCTACCCCCTCTTTCAGACCAGTGAATTTTCGTAAAATATGCCTAAAGTCTGGGCCCCCATGCATATTCCGTGCAAAAGCACGCCCCATAAATATCATGCGAATACTTAGAGAATCAACCCAGGAACATAATGAGCTGTGCACAAATATGTGCCATCCATCTACTTTTTTCGCTATTCGTGAACAAAGATAACCCCTGCAAAGTAGACAGTGAAGAACGTCACCGGCTATGACTGGCGAACGATCCGGGATCCTTCTACAATCCCGGTTTTTACAAGTCTAAAAATAGAAAATAAGTGTTTTTCACATGTTTGAGGCATAATTGATCCGATTTGGGGGAAGATGTCGGCAAACTATTGAAAGAGGATAATTTACAGCCCAATTTCATGCCCTACCCCTTAATATTGAAATTTTTGGACCACCTCAAAAGTACGAAACTGTGAACGGAACCTTGGTCCGGGTCCGGAAGCCAGCGAATGTTACGAGCGTCCTTGACCGGGGCTGCGGTGCACTCATAAAGCATTGGCTTCGTTATCGTTGGCCAAGTTATTATCATGATTATGTCCTGGTGCACCTTGGATCACCCAAGTAGGTGGTGATCAAAAATTGATCGACTTGTAGAAAGAAAGAAAGTAGTGTAAGGCTGTAAAAGCGAATCGAATGCGTTGTGATATCTTCCTGTCGTTCAATCATAGAACGATGCCGTTATAGCGGCCTCTGATATGGTTTGGACAAGAGTGCACTCTAGTTTTTGCAATCATGCGGCGTGTAGTTATGCATGATTCGGCAAAAAAAATAGACTCAGTCGCAAACTCCGTTCGTTTTGGCTAAAATGAAAGCGTGGTTCATCTAAAAATACCCAATGACAAGCTTTCATGCTCATAATTGTAATAGTACATCTACCAATTGGAGGTAGCAAATTTTCGGGGATTGCCAAAGATGCTGGCCGCAACAGGAACCTGGCAGCCATGTTTATAGGGTACATATACCTGTATTAGAGGCCTTTAGGTCTTAATTCTTATCCTCTCCCAACTGACTTTCGTTTTTCAGTAATCTTAGCTGACGCAGTAACATTTTGAATGCATGGTTTTCAAAACGAAGGGCATTGCTAACTTGTAGAAGGAATTCATTGAACAGTAAATGGAAAACATTGATCATAAAATGACACAGTCAGAAGCGAACGAAGAATTCGGCCGGAATGGCTTACATTACAACAACAGAAATAAACCAGTAGAGTATTTGCTGAAATTATTAAAAATTGACGTCACTTGTGCGCTTCGTTTTGGTGCGTTAAACAAAACCACATCACGGTTTTTATCTATTCAGAAGAGGTGTCCTTTATCTGGTCAGTAGCTAATGCTCCAGTCATTTGTATTTCCGGCACCCCCTGGGCCGGGGAATAGCGGGGCTTTTAACTTTTAATATTTCAAAGCCCTGCTAAAAGCCTGGCACTGCGGGGTTAGATTTGTGGTAAAATCCCTGCTAAAAGCCCCGGCTCCCCGGAGGCTGACAATAATGTGGAGACCAGTTGGGAGTCATTCTGATGAAACTGAAATATGAGAGTGGCCGGGAGAGTGGAGGTAAAATTTCTGCATGCACATGTACATTTAACAATAACAAAGTAATTAAATGTTAAAAAGTACAACTTTATATGATTTGAATTAATGTAATTGTGTTTTGGCGGGAAATGAAAACCCCAACACATCCCCGGCACTGATGGGGCTAATCAGAGGGTAAATCCTGGCACTTTAGCCCCGCTGTGTCCCCCGCTATTCCCGACCATAGGGAAGCCGGGGATACAAATGACTGGTGCATAAATAAAGTTACTATTTATGAAACCCTGCTATTTTTTTTCGCAAAGCTCGTGTGGCTTAGCATCCCGTTCAAAAGCTAAGTTCTCCATTTCATGGGGCCTCTTTTGGATGTCATGACACGCAAAGTGTGCCTGAATATTTAACCACCGAAGTAAACAACATGCTAATATGTATTGATCGTTTTATCAAGTTTCAAAGAAGTTTTTACTAAACCACTTTTCCTGGGCAGACTCAGACCTTCTAAGCGGTTCACCTGTGACCAGTAATCAGGTCGCTCAGTGGGTTACATGTGTAAGCTTTTCCTGGAGGTACAAGCAGCCAATCTATATCTTCTGGTCTCAATGGGCCGAACGAAAAATGACGAAACTTAATTTTTCAAACCCTTTATTGAATTGCTATACTCAAATGGCAACGCATAAACCAACACATTGGAGTTAAAATATAAAGGGTGTACAGAATACTTTGGTCTTTATGTAAAATCAGTTTGTTCCACGGTATTTATTTAAAATAATTTTCTGTAATCCGACAAATGATATAAATGACTAATATGAAATAAAGGCACGCTGCCTTATCTGCAAACACACACGGAAAACCGTATGCTGGGATTTTTTTGTCAATAAGTGTATCCAGCTATCCATTTTAGTAGACCTGAGTAAGTAGACATTGTAGGTAAACCTAGGTAGGTAGATCTTGGTAAGTAGACCTTGGTACGTAGACCTAGGTAAGTAGACCTAGGTAAGTAGACCCCGGACGTAGACCTTGGTAAGTAGACATAGTAGGTAGACCCAGGTAAGTAGACCTAGGTAGGTAGACCTTGGGAAGTAGACCTAGGTAGGTAGACCTAGGTAAGTAGACTTTGGTAAGTAGACATAGATAGGTATGTATACCTTGGTAAGTAGACCTAGGTAGGTAGACCTAGGTAAGTAAACCTTGGTAAGCAGACGTAGATAGTTAGACCTTGGTAGGTAGAAATAGGTTAGTAGACATTGGAAGTAGACTTAGTATGTAGGTTTTGGTAGGTAGACCTTGGTAGGTAGACCTTGGTAGGTAGATATTGGTTAAAAGACCTAGTAGGTAGACTTTGGTAAGTCGACCTAGGTGGGTAGACCTTGGTAAGTAGACTTGGTAAGTAGACCATAGAAGGTAGACCTTGGTAAACAGACCTTGGTAAGTAGACCCCGGAAGTGAGACCTTGGTAAGTAGACCTAGTTCGATAGACTAAGGTAAGTAGACCTAGGTAGATAAACCTTGGTAAGTAGACCTAGGTATGTAGACATTGGAAGTAGACCTAGGTATGTAGACCTTGGTAACTTGACCTTGGTGAGTAGACCTAGATAAGTAGACCTTGGAAGGTAGACCTAGATAGGTAGACTAAGACATAGGTAAGTAAACCTAGGAAAGGGAACCTTGGTAAGTAGACCCAGGTAGATAAACCTTGGTTAGTAGACTTAGGTAGGTAGACCTTGGAAAGTAGACCTAGGTAGGTAGACCTAGGTTGGTAGACCTAGTTAGGTAGGTAGACCTTGGTAGGCAGGTAGACCTTGGTAGTTAGGTAGACCTAGTTAGGTTTTTAGGTAGACCTAGGTAGGTAGCTCCCTTAAATGTTTTCCTTCTGTTCCTTCAAACCTCAAATATTGTCCCCCAAAAATAACCAGGCACGCTATTCACGGCGTAATTTCCGTCTGTTCGAAACGTCTCGATAATTTCGCCGGTTACCTGCTTTAGGTTCACCTCGCAGACGCTTGTTTTTTCGAGCGTTTATATTGCCTTGTTGACTGGTTTGCTATAATACGAGGATTTTAACGGTGTAATTTCGAAAAACCAATCTTCATCGTCGTCTGCATTTGTAAATTGTGTATTTATCTTATATTTTTACATTTTGGAAACAAATATGATCTGAAATAGGATATATGGAAATATGTTTGACAAAGAAAAATGTTCAGCCGAAAAAAGAAAAAGAAAGTACAAATTTCCCGACATCTGAACGACACATTGTCTGCGCATGCCGACAAAAATGTCTGCGCCCAACATTAATGGCCGCCTAACCGTCGGTTTTGTTCGGTAAGGTATGTAGATTTTTTATTCTAAATTTCTTACGTACGTTTATCCTAAAGCAAACACACATGTGTGTTTGCTATGATATGTTTAAAGTGAATATTCTTGAAAATGAATTCCAGTCAGGCTTGGGCAGCATTAGTTAGCAAAGTAATACATTGTCATTAGCATTAAAACTATTTTGGAACATTGGCAATAGCAAATGTATAATAACAATGCATTGGCATTAGCAATATTTGACAAAATAATGCATTGGCATTAGTTTTCAGGTTATTTTGCGATAGGGAACTGGGCCATTGCAATGTATCTTTATTGGATATTTAATCAACTATCATACATTGCCGATTCTGGTACTTCAAAGTTATTTAACACATTCATGATAAAGATGGTCAACTCGGTAAAAGATCACGAAATGATGTATGAAATTATGAATCATTCACTGGTCAATTTCTAATTCACGAACTGCCTAAATAACCATGTCAACAATATCAATGTTCCAATCGTTGAAAAATGAGCCGCATCGTGAGAAAACCGGATTTTTGCCTAGGCGAAAACAAAGGCGCAGATCAGCTTCGCGGTTACCGCGAAGCTGATCAGCGCCTTTGTTTTCGCTACTCGGATAGTACAATTCCTCTTCTACTTAAATCCGAAATTTCAAGCTTCTAGCTCTTTTCTGAGCTTGTACAGGCCGGTTTGTGTCGGACCTGGTCGGAAACCCCGAAGACCGGTTTTCTCGCGTCGAGGCTCAAATAGTGTTTGATCATTTAAGGTTAAGTTTGAGTGTGGCTTATATGGTATTCATGTGTACAATTGGTCAAAATACCAATACGTTTCCTAGTCGAGTAGTATGCGCTTATGCACTTTTTTCATTTTTTGAAATGACAGGGATGTGCGCTTATTGGAATATGTGCGCTAATTAAAACGAATACTACAGTATGGGAGATTTAGAGTAGGAGATAAATGTTCTTTATTTTAGTATCGTTCGTCTTCTTAAGCAAGGATACACACATCATCTGAAAAAGAAGAAATTAAATTAAACGTTCAGCAACAACTCTAACTAAAAACTACGTTCTCTGTCGTTTTGTGTCCTAGACAACATTCCCAAAAGTATTTTCGGATCTGCATAGAAATTGCTGTCTGGGACGTTATTAAAATAAAAGTAGAGTTTTTTTTTGGACTGCCAGTACTGTTATTTTTTTTAGCTCACCTGAGCCGAAGGCTCACAGGTGAGCTTATAGAATAGGCAGGTGTCCGTCGTCGTCGTCGTCGTCCGTCTTCCGTCGTCGTCCGTCCACAATTTCAAAGAAGAATATTTCTGAAGCTAGTAGGCCGATCTTGATCAAATTTAATGTGAACCATAATTGGGTTGGGGGATTGATGGCATGAGGTTTTGGAGCAGATTGTATCAAAATTGTGGTTTCCATGGCAACAGATAGGTCCCATAGACTTACAATGGGAAAAACTAAAAAAATCTTCTTCTCTGAAACCACTAGGCCCACAGGTTTGATATTTGGTATGTAGCAATGGCTAATGGTCCTCTACATAAATTGTGCCATTCATGCCCCTGGGGTCAAATTTGGCCACACCCCGGGGGTCGATAGTCTCCATAGACTTACTATGGGAAAAAAATTAAAAAAAAATCTTCTTCTCTGAAACCACAGGGCGCACAGCTTTGATATTTGGTATGTGGCAATGGCTAATGGTCCTCTACATAAATTGTGCCAGCCATGCCCCTGGGGTCAAATTTGGCCACGCCCCGGGGGTGGATAGTCTCCATAGACTTACAATTGGAAAAACTAAAAAAATCTTCTTCTCTGAAACCACTAGGCCCACAGCTTTGATATTTGGTATGTAGCAATGGCTAATGGTCCTCTACATAAATTGTGCCATTCGTGCCCCTGGGGTCAAATTTGGCCACGCCCCGGGGGGTGATAGTCTCCATAGACTTACTATGGGAAAAAATTAAAAAATCTTCTTCTCTGAAACCACAGGGCCCACAGCTTTGATATTTTGTACGTGGCAATGGCTAATGGTCCTCTACATAAATATTGTGCCAATCATGCCCCTGGGGTCAAATTTGGCCATGCCCCGGGGGTCGATAGTCTCCATAGACCTACAATAGGAAAAAAACTAAAAAAATATTCTTCTCTGAAACCACTAGGCCAACAGCTTTGATATTTGGTATGTAGCAATGGCTAATGGTCCTCTACATAAATTGTGCCATTCATGCCCCTGGGGTCAAATTTGGCCACGCCCCGGGGGTTGATAGTCTCCATAGACTTACTATGGGAAAAAAATTTTCTTCTCTGAAACCACAGGGCCCACAGCTTTGATATTTTGTATGTGGCAATGGCTAATAGTCCTCTACATAAATTGTGCCAATCATGTCCCCGGGGTCAAATTTGGCCACGCCCCGGGGGTCGATAGTCTCCATAGACCTACAATAGGAAAAACTAAAAAAATCTTCTTCTCTGAAACCACTAGGCCCACAGCTTTGATATTTGGTATGTAGCAATGGCTAATGGTCCTCTACATAAATTGTGCCATTCATGCCCCTGGGGTCAAATTTGGCCAGGTCCCGGAGGTTGATAGTCTCAATAAACTTGCTGTGGGAAAAAAAATCAAAAATCTTCTTCTCTGAAACCACAGGGCACACAGCTTTGATATTTTGTATGTGGCAATGGCTAATGGTCCTCTACATAAATTGTGCCAGCCATGCCCCTGGGGTCAAATTTGGCCACGCCCCGGGGGTAGATAGTCTCCATAGACTTACAATGGGAAAAACTAAAAAAAACTTCTTCTCTGAAACCCAAAGGCCCAGCGCTTCTATATTTTGTATGTAGCAATGTTTGGTAGTCCCCATTATATATTGTGCCAGTCATGCCCCTGGGTCAAATTTGGCCATGCCCCGGGGGTCAATAGTGTCCATGCATAGACTTTCATTGGTCGATTCTCAATTAATTTAAATCTCATGAGCTTACAATGTGATAATCTTTCAGGTGAGCTACAGGACCAATGGTCCTCTAGTTGTATTAGTTATAGTTATCGCCTTTCTGACGTTTGTTATTTATATATGAATTGAAACGATCTATACCCTCTGTTGGAATATAGAGGGTCGTCATTCTGTTATGCTCTTTTATTAATCACACGTCATCAGGAAAACACGTCCATGAAATGTATACCCCCTTGAGCCCCACTTTTACATAGAAAAACTGGGGTTTGCATGGGTATACCTATTTTTCTTATTTTTGCGCCGAGGCGGTTCTAACGTGTACTCACAATCTATGTTTTGAGCAAGAATAAGAAAAATATGAAAAAAAAAAATCCAGTGAAAATTTTCATTTTTTACATAAAATAGTCTTAGCATTGTTCTGTGACTGGCCCTGAATATAAAATAATATATATACTTAACGACACTTCCAACGCTACCGATAGTGTTTTTGCTATAATTTCAAAACTACACTAGATATTGAAATGAAAATCGCAGGGATGATAGAAAAATTCATGAGACGTGTGCTGAAGGCAAAATCGTGCCAGTGAATTTTTATTAAGAAACAGCCCGGGCGTTTAGACAAGCTACACTTCATTTTCAAAAGTCGCAAAACTTGAGGGATTAAACAAAACATCATTTCAGCAATAAACCTACAATATTTATTGCCATAGTGTATTTCTTGTAGTTCTTTTATTCATGAAGAAATAATAAAAAACAAAACAACAAACAAAACAATTGAAACTAAACTATCACACCAAAATATTCATCTGATCCGATCAAATTACCTAGTTTGGCCGCCATTTATTCGAATTACAGCTAGCCAACAACTACGCATCGAAGCCACGTACCGCACACAAGTACTACTGGCGCTGCGCTATACCCTTCCACCAATACCTTACAAATTTCTAAAACTGTATAACATTAGCAGGGTACCGTCTCCTTCCTACACAGCTGATAATGTCCCAGATATGGGACAGATATGGTCTATTTGATTTAAGTCGATGATTTGGATGGCTAAATGGTTAACTCTGTTTGCTTGCAGAAGGTTTACAGTCTTGCGTGCTGTATGAAACGTCGCCCCGTCGTGCGTCAGACGTATACCCCTGTCAGTCCGTACATATGATTTATTTTTCTGAGAACTGTTCTTCCCGTCATGTGCTGTGGCAAAAAGAGAAAACAAAACCAGAAGGAAATACGGAGGAACTGTTGTCAAGATCTTTGTTCGCTACACATGGTTTTGTGACTTTTGAAAATGAGGGGTGGTGTGTCCAAAAGCCCGTAGCGTTTCTCTATTAAAGTCTGCTGGCATCACTTTGTCTTCAGTACACGTCTAATGAATTTTTCTATCGTCCCTGCAATTTTCATTTCAATATCTTGAGTACTTTTGAAATTATAGAAAAAACTCTATCGGTAGCGTTGGAAGTGTCGTTAAGTATATAATCAATTTCTTTTATCCGCGACGTTTCCTGTTGCGTCAATCCAAAATATTTTGAAACAAAATCAAGGTCAGTGAGCGTGTTTTCCGAAAATGGTATTAGACATTTCCAACTTAGACTGAGATACGATATACGGTGTACGAGAAACTTTAATCGATTTCTGGGGGGTATCTCAAGGCTGACCAACTTAGTTGGAGAAAACCCTATACTTCTACTACCTTACACGATCAAAGGTGTTTGATAACTTTCGTAGCATGTTTTATAAGTTTTTCGGAAGGTATCTGAAGTTTTTCAATTTAAAAATCGTACAAAGACCTTATTTTAATCTTGTGCATCGATCACATGCATGCTAAGGCCATGGTATGTTTTTAATTGTTTCCTGTCACGAGTCACGCAAATGTATGCGGCTTGCAAGAAACAGACGTCAGGTGAAGCAATTATGATTGCCTTAGCAATTCTGCTACTTAGACACCGACTGCCCAGTGGTGGTGGTCGTCATGGGGGGGGGGGGGGGGGGGGGGGGCTCAGCAGTTCTCGATGTTTGGTCGGAAAATGCCTTGTGAAACAATCGTGCCTGAAAGGTGACAATCACACCATTGAAATATGCTGATGCAGGATTGATCGATTTGTTGGGTTTATCAATTATCGACATTTTACTGGCGTCGCCAATGGGATTCGACCCCTATGTAGGTAATCAGAAGTTTACGACGCTAGTGATCGAATGAGCTATCCGGAGACACAACTTCTCAGTGCGGCGGTCATATACTACTGATATGGTGCGATATCATGTTGGCATACATAATTCCACTGTTTCTAATATGTGCTAGAATAACTGAGCCGCGACGCGAGAAACCCGGTCTTTGGGGTTTCCAACCAAGTCTGACACAACCCGAGCTGTACAAGCACAGGCGATGACTAGAGACGGGAAATTTAGGATTAAGAAAGTAGAAGAATTGTACTATCCGCATAGCGAAAACAAAGCTGCTAATCAGCTTCGCAGCTGCTGCGAAGCTGCTCTCCGCCTTTGTTATCACGTTGGCAAAAATCCGGTTTTCTCACGACGGGGCTCATTATTAAACAGGTAGGCAAATCGTCATCTTACCTTAGAGACTTACACCAAGAGTTTGCACAATTTGGCGGGATTTTCCCTATACTTCATGTTGTATTTTTACTAGATGCTGATAACTGATAAGCCGTAAGTCCTCTAGGTAGTCTGTAAAAGGTCCTTCTACTTACATTGTACCCACATATGTACCTTATATGTTGAGACAAGAAATGAAAATATGGTTTGATGCCTTGCGTCCATGGAAAAAAATGTTGAAGTAATGTCGGTCGTTTATATCTACCACATCATTTATGGTAAAGCCATCTGAACTCTGGTCAGCCTCTTTCGCCTGGTCTTCTTCCGTTGAGCCGTGACAAAGCAGTACCGTGAATGTATGCGAAAGCAAAGCATAATATATATCGCATAATAAATCACTTTGCGTTAAATGTATAACAAAATCGGTGGACGGAAAAAAAAGTCACAGGAAAAAAAGTCACGGAAAAAAGTCACGGAAAAAAGTCACAGGAAATAAATTCACAGGAAAAAAAGTCACAATTATAAAAGACCAAGAGAAAATACATATCAGTAGATAAAGGTAGTAGGACATGATTTTCATGTTGAAATAAAGCAATAATAAAGAAATGTCATAATCAGAATCAAAACATGCCCATAGAATGGGAAACATTGAATGGATGAGAATCCACCCAATTCGAGGAGCATGGTGGCATTATGGTAGAGTTTCAGACTATGGTTCCTTAGAACTTTGTTTGAAACAAACTGTTGCCATGCAGTGTCCTTGAACAAGCCTATTTTAAGCTACCAAATAACTGGCCAAGTACCCAGGAAGTCTCACCTCAGTCCCGGCATGATCGAATAGTGTTAAGTGGGACAAAAAGGGCTAAAAACATCAATCCAAACAAAGCATAAAGTGATAAAAATGGTATTAATAAAAATAAAAATGTTTATTCCTAACCAAAAGTTGAGAAAAGGCATAATTCTTTTTTGTGACTTTTTTTCCTGTGACTTTTTCTCCTACCCAAAATTGTGACTTTTTTTCCGTGACTTTTTTTCCTGTGACTTTTTTTTCCTACATTCACAAAATCAACTGTCTTGTTGATTTGTTAACTAAGATAATAATGATAAAAATATGCATGTACATATGCTTACATGAATCTTTGCTTGTTGTACATACTCTACCTTGATATTGAGTATAATATAAAGTTTCAAACAATATTTGGACCTAGAACAGTCCTACCTTAGTGCAAGACGTGTTCCAAGGACCGGCGTTTATGCGTTGTCGGGAAAAATCAAGAATAAGCAATGGCGAAAAAGCTACTCGCTATCGTCATTTTGCTAGCAAGTAGGAAATGTCTAATGACGCATGCGAAGGTGTGCATCTGTACAAGTTCTCAAACCCGATATATTGCGTCCACCCCCACCCAGGGCGTCCACCATCCAAGGGCCGCTGAAAAGATGTGGGAGAACACATTTGTTATGATCTCGCCGACGCATACAAATGCCATTATCATATGAGCCGCCTCGTGGGAAAACCAACAATGTGGTTTCCGAACAGGTCCGACATAAACCGGCCTGTACAGCTACAGAAGCAGACTAGAAGCTTGAAATTTTGGAGTTAAGCAGAGGAGGAATTGTACCATCCGAGTAGCGAAAACAAAGGCGCTGATCAGCTTCGCGGTTGCCGCGAAGCTGATCTGAGCCTTTGTTTTCGCCTATGCAGATTGTTGGTTTTCTCATGAGGTGGCTCATATTTGTTAAGACAGCACGGCGCATCAATAAGCGATTTACCGATAGATCCCGTGTATATACATGAACATGTTTGTATACAATTGTCTTCACCTATTAGCTTACATGTTGTCCTTGACAATGTCCCTCAAAAAAAATATCCGAACTACCATGTCAAACTCCCATATCAATATCGGATTAAGTTGGAAATGTCTATTAGTAGTACAGAGCTGCGTCACACGAAAAGATGTTGATTTGCCAATAACCGTTTTTGACTAGGCAGTTTATCTCATTCAGTCGCAATTTTCTATAATAAATCCACCCTATAATTGATCGTCATCTAATTAATTGCTTCTAAGCTTATGATAATGATGTAAATCAAGATAAAACATTGATAAATTCAATTGATATATGTTCCTTTTCTCTGGGCATGGCCATTTACTCAGCGTGCGGAAGTTAAGAACGAACTTCAATCGATAGAATTTGTTTGATGTCCCGGGTTTGATGTATAAATTTTGACCCCGCATTCAAGTACAATTAGATATCTTCTGACCTAAAAATATTTCATTGACAGTCGTGTTTTCTCACGTAAGCAAAGCGGCTTTCGTCGCGCCTGTCTGCAATCGATTGTATATGCTATGACAGCTTCCTGAAACGACTTACGTCATCTAGAGTTACCTACGATTTATGAATGAATATTTACCTCCGTATATTTCGACCTCACAGAGAGTCAGAAACTCCGCACGACCGGGAATCATAATAGTCACGTATCTGAAACATTATAAGATTAAATGCAATTATATCGTAGTAGACACACGTCACAGATTTACCGCTATTAACCCATATTTGACGAATGGATTTTCCCCATTATTATCACTTTCATTTTTAGGGGTGCTATGTGTGGTTTTTATTTTTTTATCTCATTTTTCGATGAAATTTCTCTGTGGAAACTGAATAGCCCCAGATGGGACGCCGCGTTCTGCGGCGTCACATCTGGGGCTATTCTGTTTGCCTATGCCCCATAAAAGGGACGCCAGGCTTAAATGAGTTAATTTGAATTACACAAATGTATTAACCAATAGGAACAGGTATCTGTAACGGTAAAATTGTGACGCGAGGCAACTACGATAAAAATCCAATTATAGTTCCCGGACGATCATAGTTATAGAGTCACAGGTTTACCGTAAGTTATACATATGAATGAAATGAATGTATTTGACCAATAGGAACAGGCAAAGTCTGAAGTCACTGGTACATTTAATGCAAGATGTTTTCATAGTTGAAATTTTCAACGTAGCATTGCTGTCAAAGAAAGGCGTTTTGAAAATTCTACATTTTCGAAATGTATTACAAAAAGGTAATTTACCGGCCGGCTACCCACTGTGTTGGTGGTAGGACAGTTATGACAGGCCCGGGGTTATTAACCGTACTTGTATATATTAGTCCCTTGTCGGCGTTCTTCCAGTCATGCTCAGAACTGGTGACGTACACTTTGAAACCGTTCATCCTCCCTCTTATTTCCGGAGCATCATCTATTGAGAAAATATTTATTTATGTCCGAATTAGGAAATAAGTTTTTTACATACCTTACCCGTACGACTCGGCAGGGGCTTAAAGCACAGCAATGGTCCAACGTCAGTCTCTCTCTCTCTCTCTCTCTCTCTCTCTCTCTCTCTCTCTAACAGATAACCAAAATAATTATTGACACTAGAGTTATTCGCCCTTGTTTTGCACTTGATAGGTAACAGACATGATATGAAATGCGCCAAAATCAGAAACGTTTTGACCTGAATATACGTATTTTTTGACCATTCTAGGCTTCCCGTCAGGATAACATGTCCATGAAATGTATACTCCTTAAATCCCACTTTTATACAGCAAAATTGGGGTTTGCAGGGGTATATCTAATTTTCTTATTTTTGATCCAAAACATGCACTGTGGATACTCGTTAAAACCGCCTCACCTAACGTGTACCCACATTCTATGTTTTGAGCAAAAATTTGAAACATATCAATTTTTTTCTACTGATTTTTTTCATTTTTAACAACTTTAAAATATCTGTATAGGCGTGTTTTCGTCATGTATAAACTTACTTTCCCACCTCCTTGTTATTACAATGCGGAATATAGCTCTCGTCTGTCCTAGGTCTAGTTGCCACCACGGTTCATAATCATTATCAGTATGTGTGCAGCAATGAGAGTCGAACAAGGTACTGGCACATCCATCTATAGCTTTGGATGCCTCATTATTTGGATAATGGTTCCTTACCCAGTGACTGGATTGACTCGCGATTTTGTTTCGGGCTAGGTTTGTTGATGATTCTACAACAAATGATTTTAAATGGTTATTTTACAAATCAAGCACACAATCTTAAAAGCACATGTAATGAAGTCTATAGCCTAACTATTACCTTGCACATATAGCATGTAAGAAATAAAAGTTTGAATAATGCATAAGAAAAAAAAAATGTCCGACGTTTGTTCTAGTGACATTGGCATAGCATAGCATAACATAATAGAGCAATATACAAATAAACCAAGTCAGCCACAAATAAGCCAACAGTCAATCCTAACCAAGTATCATCAAGATAATTTTGTCAAGATTTTGATAAGGATCCCCAGCCGAAATATATGTACATGAAAAAAATAGTACAAAATACTTTGGACTGGCTCAGTTTAACGGCAATCATTGAATGAATCAAGAATGGGCGTGCATAACAGTCTGATTGGTACAATATCTTGCATCTTTCCAAGTCCACCATCAGACCGGAATACTGAAAACGGCAGCTAAAACATAAAGCAAGAAAAGACAATTTAATATTCTACTTCTTCACCAGGAGCTCTGTACTGATTCACTTGCTGTCTATCACTTTAAATTTTGCAAGTATCTGCTTGCAAAACTTGCTCAGCTTAAATAAAAAACAGGATTATCTTTGCTTATCATGACCTTATTAAGATAACAGTGTTTTGTTGACGTAACATGCCTCGCGGAAGAAACTTTTTTGTTTTCTGAATTTAAATTGTTAATTAATATCCGTTATACAGAACATCAGTTCACCCTGTCCAAACACTGCGGGCGGTGCAACGATCCAAACACCAGTAAAACGTTACCGTAACACATTAGAATCTCTTCTTTATAGACTTAGTGTTCATGCCAATGAACGAATAGTTCCCGAAACCTACATGGAATAGGTATACAGGCAGAAGCAGGACTTCAATAAGTAACATGATCCACATCTTTTAAAGCTCGAAGAACCATCTATCCAACAATGTAGGTAATTTTGGTGCCGTTGTAACCGGCGTCACTTTTTCTTTTTGCCATAAAATATTTTTTTGGGAAAGAAAATCATAACTAGAGGACCATTGGTCCTGTAGCTCACCTGAGAGATTATCACATTGTAAGGTCATGGGATTTAAATTATTTCTATTATTTCATTGAGAATCGACCAAGCAGAGTTCCAGTCGATCTGTCCAAAAACAAAATGCAACCTTTCCTTCTGCCCAGTGATGCTGTGTGTGTAATTTGATCAAGATTTGCCTACTGGCTTTGGAGATATTGAATTTTGATGTTTTCCAAGTAAAGTCTATGGAGATTATTGACCCCCGGGGCATGGTCAAATTTCCCAGGGGCATGATTGGCAAAATTTATAATGCAGACTACCAAACATTGCTACATACAAAATATAGAAGCTCTGGGCCTTGTGGTTTCAGAGATGTTTTTAGTTTTTGCCATTGTAAGTCTATGGAGACTATCAACCCCTGGGGCATGACCAAATTTGACCCCAGGGGCATGGCTGGCACAATTTGAATATTATGGTCAAATACATGTATGTAGACCTGGGGCAGGGGCAGACAACCCTCTGGGGCCAAAATGGTTTCATAAAGATAAAATTTCTGTCCATTTGCCCATTCCTAGTAAGTTTTCTGCCACTACACGATTTTTTTCCAGTCTTCCCTAATAATTCAAAAGCATAGGCAATCTAAGTTGAACATGCTGTAAAATAGGTCAAGGTCTTCTTCAGGTCATGATTTATACAAGCTTTATAAACTTAGTAGAACTTAATGTCCTGATGCTTTGGGTGGCTTCCTGATGCTTCGTCCTGATGCTTCGGGTGGCTAACTAGGTGTTGTGAACCACTGCAGAAGCTGAGGGTGAGGTAAGGTGCCTGCATGTGGAGTCGATTTATTTTTACTGGTCATTCCAGGGCGGTACTTTTGAGGTGGTTTTTGTTGTTATATGTCTTGGTGTTAAATTTTTATACTATTTAAACCTTATGTATGTTTTTCACATTTTTAGTTAAGTTTGGGTAACTGAGTGGCCACCTGTTGGGTAAATGGCTGCTCACTTGGCTTACGATATGTTTCCATGGTATGGGTACGTGATTGTTGGTTTCGTTTTTTCCCACCTCCATTTTTAGATTGTGCCTTTTCCTGATCATTGCCTACTTGTACCTGTTCATGCCAACTTTCAAAAATCATACGCCTTCTGCTTCCAGAGAAGAAAATGTTTGAAGGATTTTGGTTATTTATAGCCATGACAGCCATCTTGGTCATCTATTAGGCTTTGATTGGCCCAGGGAGCAGCTATTGCATTCATATTTAATGCATGCTTTACTGAAGGCTGGTAAAAGATAATGCTTGCAGCTTAGATATTTTTGACTTGCTGATTGTGTTTTGATTCATCTTGGTGCCTCCTTTGACTTTGAAACCCTCTGGCCTTCCCTGCATAATTTCATCATAAATGGGTCCAGATCAGCCAAGGGTGATCATTTGAATGATGCAACCCAGGTAAGCGAACTACTGCAAAAGGAGTTTAAGCAAATACAACTGGTTTCTTTCATCACATACTTTTATTGTTAAATTGCATAAAACAGATTCTTACAATTAAAAAACAAATAATATGTATTGTATAAATGAGGACTATTGTAACCTTTAATATAAACACATCTTAAAAATGAGAAAAAGATAACAAAGTTTGATCAATCATGGGCTTTGATATATCTAATATCTTAGGTTAAATAGAAGTAATGAGACTGTGTCTAAAACATTAAGAGTGTCATAAAACCCTGAAGACAGGAGTTTTGTATGTGCATCAATGCTACTTAAATAGATACCTTGTAAAAGTCATTGTAACAGTACATTCAAGCACAAGAAAACACAATTAAGCACCAGTCAACAAACTGGAATATGTCAAGTGGTCACATTATTATTGAACACAATGTTCATAAACTTGAAAATGAACTGTAGCTTGTAGGTTCCAGCAAATTACATGCACTAACAGCCTATTCCTGTAGTTGTTTCTAAATATGTTTCAACAAACTAATATAAATATATCGATAGTACAGGATTTGAATTTTCTATCAACCATTCTCTAAGTCTCTTATGTTCATTTAAATCTAAATACATATTAATACATACATAATCAACACCTCTTACATACATAATAATCAAACTAGAATTAAGCTCCAGGTAAATATACTTTTATGCATCTGTCCATAACTCACAATCATTTGTTAATATCTAGCTCTTTTAAGATCAAAAATGTACACTCCTGCTCACTGTCGACCACTGTGTAACAATATTGTTTAGCAAAAAACTTGCAACAAAATCCATGATAAGCATAGCTCCTTTCCAAATACATGTATTTAGCAAATTATACAATTCTACTTTATCCCAGCTATCACTGTATTGTTACAATGAAACTTTTACAATGCATCTAAATGTATGCTATAAATGTATAATCATAACAAATAGTTTTTAGGGCTTGTGACAGTCTAAAAGTTTACAATAATGAAAAAAGATCAGTTTTTTTTTCTTTATTTTTGTTTGATTTGATTTAACATCCCAATCATGTCAAGATAGAATCAACATTTTCTGAGGACTTAACCAATATATTGTCATGTAAAGCTTCTGTCTCAAGTATAACATGGCACTACAAGAGGTTAAAATCCCTGACCAATAGCCAAGGATCTTATGTGCTACTACCGAATATCCACACTCCCTTAAGAACTAAGTTAAAAATAAATGACTGCTGATACAAGGCACCAATAATAGTTACAAAAAACATTGTACTAACAAATGAATAAAAATCATTATGACTGAGTGTTACAATTAAATCTAAAAAAGAGTGGCATCCCCCCCCCCCCAAAAAAAAAAAAAAAAAAAAAAAAAATGGTGGCAATCCCTAAAAAGCAAAACCACCTAATTTTATTACCTGGCGGGGTTACACCTTCAAATCTTTCGAATCTTCTCTGATTAGTATTTTTGTTTACAGAGAACCAGATCTGAAATGATGTACAAGCTGGAAGGTTTAAGTGATACTATGATGAATGTGTATCAAGCAGCAATCCTAGTTGCTAATATAGAAAACAATAGTTAGGCTATAACAAATTTAGCTTTGGATCTTTATAATGGTGTTGTACTTAATCAATAATATTATTTATCTCAGGAATGGTTTGCTAATGCATCTTTACACTGATCTGTTTTGCACTTCATGTTCTGCAGCACATCATAGGATTATCTATTTGTTTATGGCACAATATATAAATTTATGATCAGACCAATAAGCCTCGATAACATCACAAAATCCTTCAGAGTTTGAAAATATCAAATCTAGTACTGAGCCAGAGTCAGTCGTACATTGGTTGATTTTCTGCATACACCCAAACAATGTCTCCACAAAGTCCACAAATCCTGTATTTGCACCATCTATCTGTATGTTGAAGTCCCCTAAGATGACTAATTTGGCATGCAGATCAACAGCTGGCCTAAGATGACAAATAATATCCTTTCGAAAATCAGCTTGCAAACTTTTTGGGTATTTGTACAACACAACAACTTGAATATACCCTCTCTGAATGCTGAATATGCCAACAAATATGAATTCAAATGACTTGCATTGCAACTTTACAACCTTTTGAATTTGAAAATATTCCTTCACATATAATGCAAGTCCATGATATGGCCTGCTCACTGATTTTTTTCCTGTGTCATCAAGTCTAATAAGTCTGAATCGTTTCAGACCAAAATGTACATTTTCATCCCTTCTACATAACCTTGTTTCAGCGAATCCCATGACATCTGCTGCCAACACATTTGGTTCAAATTCAACATCCTTAAAATGTTTATGCAAGGATCTAGCATTGTTGAATGCTATTTTGGTTTTGCCAGGATCAATTTTATACAATGGAACATAACACAACTCTAAACAAGCTTCTGTCCGTAGCCTTTCCATCTCAATATTCACCTGATCATCTATAGCCATAGTATCTTCATTCATGTTTAATATATATAAATCGCCAAGTTTTTTCACTCTACTGAATGCAACATAATGCATATGTGGCATTATGTACTTTCTGTCCTTCCCATTTCTGTCCTTCCCCTGGGATAAATCAACAACTACCCTGTCTACTGTTGCACCTTCAGCTTTGTAGACTGTTTTACCTGAAGCTGGTGTCACTGGGAATTGGCTTCTCTGAAATGTTTTGTAGCTATGTATAAATGTTCGTTGTATTTCAAATACAGGCGTCCAGTTCGGATGAATGCTTGAGTTGTAGAATTTTCTGTTTTTCTCCCGTGTTGCCCTTCCAACTCGAGGGTCATCAAACAATATCCAAATGATGCTTGGACGATTTGTTCCTTCCATCCACCTGAAGTCAATGTGTTTCACCACACCTGTAGCACCATTGGTTAAACCGTCTTCTATATCTACATTTGCTGTATGAACAACAATCATTCCTTCCACAACTGTCAATGATTTCATTAATTGGCCTGTTTTCCCATACTCTTTTGGGAGCCCAGCAATTAAGGACTGGCATCTTTTAGCCGGAATATTTTGTGTGACAACAATATTATGGCATGGTATTACGATTTTTTCTCCAGGCAATTGACTCAAAATAGTGTCATTGTGCTGGTCTACAAAACAATTCTCAGCAAACAAATGAAGGGCGTCCTTTGGATAGTCACCAGTATCACGGTCAACAACACGTGTTTGCAACTTTTGTTTGTCTTCCTCTGTCATTTCATTCAACCTAAGTCGGTTTAACAGCTGTGCAAATTCAAGATCATCTTTCTGCCTCATGATATCAACCAATTCATACATTGTAAAGAGCTCTTTCCATAAATTTCTTCCTAGTGAAGATGCTCCCTCTGCCAAATCAAGACTTATAAAGAAATCACCTATTGGCTTAAGTTGGTAAAGATCCCCAACAGCAATAACACTTAAACCACCAAACACTTCTTTAGTTCCCATCAGCTGCTGTAAGCGAGTGTTGATGAAGTTTAATGTCTTGTTGCCTACCATTGATATTTCATCAATAATCACAACTTTCAGATGTCTGTACTTAATTTTGAATGTATTCAACTCATCAGCTGAAAGGTGATTGGTGTTCTTTTGAAACATTTTTCTGTGGAAAGCAGAGCAAATAGTTTGTCCACTAATATTAAAAGCAGCAAAGCCCATGTAAGCGCACAACAGAATCCTTTTATCATCTGGATTTTCTCCCTCTTTCAAATTCAAAATCCTATACAGACTTTGATAAAGTGCTCGAATGACTACTGATTTGCCAACACCTGCCCCTCCTGTTAAGAAAGCATAGACTGGTTCATCTTTGCACTTAATCCAGTGCACAATATGGTTAAAGAATTCTCTTTGTCTCAAATTAAGACTTCGAACTAGTTGTAAGTATTCTTCTTCGGGCAATAAGATGGCACTGGTTTCTACTGGGGGCACTGAGCAAGTCGACTGCAGTTCTATTCCAATATCATAATGTCTCTGCTCTACAACTCTGCTTGTGTTAAAACAAACAAATTTTTCTGATTCCCCTGGTGTTTCTTCTTCTGCCTCCCGATTTTCTTGCTCTGCATTCGGTGCAATTTGATCAAAGTCCCTTTCTTCAGCTTCCATCATCTGCCTTGCAAGCTCTAGTTCTTCTGCATGATGCTCGTACTCATTTCTTTTGGGTATCAATGATATCTGTACAGAGTTATAATGAGCCTCATATGTGTCAAAAGAACCTAGCAAATCTTTTTGTTCATTTCGCCAAGGTACAAAAAGCATAAGCTGCTCTCTGAAGTAATTTTCTGGGTCCTTTTTCTTGTTGTATTTTACATACCTTATTATTCTAGGTACTTTTCTTGTTTTGTATTTTGTTCCATTTTTTGCTTTGAACAGCAAATCTGAACTTTGACTTTTACTGTCATCCAAACAGTCATCAGCTTCATCCTCAGAGCTATTGACAAAACTGTCATCATCATTAATGTCATCAACTTTCTCTGGGAGTTTATTTCCTTTTGGATAAATAATGTCAATCTTTGAGACATAATCAGCTAGGCAAAAATTTCCAAGCTGCCTGGGTCTTTTAGAGTACCTCTGTATTACATTTTCCGATTCTACATCTGTAGATTCAGCAGGAAGTTCATCAAGAGCAGCTTTTGACTTAAGCAGAAAGATTCTTTCTTCTGGTATAGATGTATTGATGAAAACTATATCCCTTGTGCATTTTGTCAAAGGAATTTGCAGATCAAGATAAACAGCCTCTTGAGCACTAACCTCCACACAGTTTGAAAATACATTTCCAATATGCCTGACTTGTTTCTTCAGGTCCAGATTTCCTCTTCTAGCCTCTTTTGCTGCTGCATCAAGTTGTGCACTCATACCTCTTTGTGACTTACTTATATAACCAACTATATATGAAGCACACCCATATGGTTCAAGAACAATCTGAATGTCAAGGTTGGCTTTCCAAGCTACAAGTGTGTTTTCATTAAATGGATTTATCCTCATTTCCTTTGTTTTGCGTTTTAAGAAAACCTTTGGTGTTTTCAAGGAGCTTCTGATGCAACAAATGTAGTCTTCAAAGTCCATTTTAGCAATTTTTTCTAGAAACTCCTCAAATGACATATCTTCATTTTCATTACACTCTGTCATTGCTTTTTGTAGCTCTGCATTCTTCTTTTTGTACTTTTCAACATTTTCTTCAAGCGGATGTAGCAACATAGTCCTCGGCAATGGTGGCAATGGAAATCCAAACCTACATACTGGTTTTCCCTTTTTTTCTGCAGGTTCTAGAATGTTTGTGACTTTGAAGGTTTATCAGATTTGCTGTTTTCTCATTATCAATACTGCAAGTAAGGTACCGATCAACAAACTGAACTATTTCCTCTTCAGAGTTTGTTTCTAAAGTTGGAGCATTTTCTACCCAAACAAGCATATGAATATGAGGTGAGCCACGCTGCTGAAACTCAACCCTATAAAAATAGTCACGCACATTTCCAATTGGCTGACAACTGCTTTTTAGAATTGTATTTAGGAACTCTTGTACCCTATGATCAAAGTACCTTGAACATGTAACTGGGTCTTTCTGGACAAGCTTTGTTTTCTCTTGCCAAGTCAGCTTTTCTATTTCATTTTCACAATATTGAATGCCATCATTCAATTTTGCTAACATTCTCAACAGATCTGTCCACCTAGTATCAGCAGCAGACAATGACATAAACCAAGTGGGCAAGGAAAGTTGTCTAATCATTGCAAAAATGTCTTTCTTGCGCATTTCCAAATAGGCTGGTGAATTTCGCAGCTGGCGAAATATATAAAAGCCTTCATCAAGATTTACAAGTTTGTCCAAATAATTTGAATCTCTAGCTTCGGCTGCTGTAATTCTTTTGCCTCTCCTTTTACACCTTCTAACAGCTAAGTTGACTTTGTCACTGATTTGTTTCATCTGTAGCTTTTTATGTTTAAAGAATATGTTAGGAACTGACTGTGCAGCTCTCCTGTCAGCACTTCGCAATTCCCACTTTACAATGTCACTATAGTGAACTGGCACTAACCTTTCATCATTGCTAGATGGTTTCTGGCCACAAAATATTGTTGGAAAGCATAAATACTCTGCGTCTTTATCTTGATATAGGCTTAACGGATGTTGTCCTTCACCTGGGGCAAAAGTGAACACTTCATCGTATTTATTGTCAATATCAGCTTCATCCACTAATGTATCTATATTTCCAACATGATCATTGGCATCTATCTCACTGTAATGATCAGAATCATAGCCATTAGATACTTCAGGGACATCTTCACTACTCATATCTTGTTCCTGCTTTTCATTTTCTGTATCATTTCTATCTCTGGATCCTTCATTTGACACTTCCAAAAATTCTCTGACTGTATCTTCTGCACTTTCAGTAACTTCCTGAAACCAACTATATAAGACAACTTCTTTTTCAACTGAATGGCAACTGTAAAATTTTCATCCATTGGTCTTGGAAGACTGTTTATAGTAGGTTGAATATCAACAGGCACGTTAATAACATTTCCTTTCAGGGAGTACTGGCCACCACGTGGTAATTCTCTTATCTGCATAAATGGGATACGCAAAGCTATTAATCTTTCTTCCAGTTGATGTAAATTTAGCTCTAGGGGCTTGTGTGGCCATTTCATGCCATTAGCAACTGATAGTTTTGGAATCTTACTATCTCTTAATGCACTCAAGCATGTATGACAAATCCATTCTTCATTGCTGACTGATTTAAAATCAGTACAATACAATCTTTTACTTTCTTCTGGAATATGTGTGTTTTTTAACATAGAAACGCTTTTCCTGAACCACGTCTGGTGACAACATGAACAAACATATAAAGGTCCAATAGAAATATCTGAATGAAACTGTTTTATACCCTCTTCAATAGTTTTAAAGTTTTTCTTGTGAGAGCTTGACAAAGTATCTGTGTCATGCTTATGTTTTTTTTTAGGAATCCTCATTCCAGAATGATCATCCATTTTTCTCTTTTCATGTCTTACATGTTGCTTCTTGATTCTCTCACATTCACGGACATAAGGATTCTCTCTTGCCTTCTTTTTTGATGCATTTTGGTATTGTTTCTCCTGTGCTCTAAAAGCTTGGTTTTCTCTTGCAAACTGCTTTGATTCTCTCTCTCTTCTTTGAAATACAGGGTCTTTTCTTGCAGATTGCTTTGATTCTCTCTCTCTTCTTTGAAATACAGGATCTTTTCTTGCCGATTGTTTGGATATCTTCTGATACATGGTTTCTCTAGACTTAAATAAAGGATCTTTTCTAACAGACTGCTTTGATTCTCTCTCTCTTCTTTGAAAAATAGGATCTTTTCTTGCAGATTGCTTTGATTCTCTCTCTCTTCTTTGAAATACAGGGTCTTTTCTTGCAGATTGCTTTGATTCTCTCTCTCTTCTTTGAAATACAGGATCTTTTCTTGCCGATTGTTTGGATATCTTCTGATACATGGTTTCTCTAGACTTAAATAAAGGATCTTTTCTAACAGACTGCTTTGATTCTCTCTCTATTCTTTGAAATACAGGATCTTTTCTTGCCGATTGTTTGGATATCTTCTGATACATGGTTTCTCTAGACTTAAATAAAGGATCTTTTCTAACAGACTGCTTTGATTCTCTCTCTCTTCTTTGAAAAATAGGATCTTTTCTTGCAGATTGCTTTGATTCTCGTTCTTTTCTTTGAAACACAGGATCTTTTCTTGCAGATTGTTTTGATTCCCTTTGATATATTATTTCATTTGCTTTAAAGGCTGAATTTTGCCTACATCTTTGTTTGTAACTTTTATAATACTCAGTGCGACACTTCTTTTTTTTGTTTGAGTCTTCAACTGTTGTTTTTGATGCATTGTTAGACATGATTTTTATGTTTCGTTTTGCTTTGTAAGCTTGTCTCATTATTTGATCATGGAAGTAAGCTTCCATATTAGAATCCATTTGATCTTTAAAGCTCTCTGTATTTTCAAATTTCTTAACAATTATGGGCAAGAAGTCAAACTGTAAACTGGTATCTAGATTTAAACTGTCATAGAATGCATACATGTATGTAAGTAGGTCATTAATACTTGAGAAAGTTATCATACAGGATGACCCATCACTTGATGAAAGTCCATTTTGTCCGTGGGAGTGGGAATCAAAAAACACATACATGCCATTCTTTCTAAATACAGCAGAGCATATTGCGCCAATAGTTAAAAGACCTGCTGATACAGACAAGAATGCTGATTGCAAAGTATCATGAAGGGTTGGCAAGCCAAGATTTTGAGTATCAATAAGAGGACCACTTAGAATAGGCATTTTTTCACAAGTGAATTTTCCCATCTTTACTTCAAAATAATCTGGGATTTCCTCTAAACTCAACAGCTGATGAATAAATTTTCCACTTGATTTTAATCTTCTGATAACAGTTTGATACAGAGCATCACCTTCACAAAGGACTTCATCTAATATTAAACGATTGTCTACATCATGACAAAGAGAGTATGACAACATGCATAATGCATTACATGTGCACTGATATCCTCTTGATTGCTCAGAAAATCTGACATCATTTTGATGAAAACTTCCGAAGACCAAATCACTGGCATTCCACAACTGTTCTGATGATCTTACTGCCTGATAACATACCACATCATTGTCCAAGAATGGTTCTGATAAACCACTGTTAAAATGATGCTCAGCTGTAACATTATTATGCAGTGTATGCTGTTGGAGCATTGCATTTTTTGGACAAGCAGCTATATCCTCTGTGTCAAACATGTTTTCAACGACTCTTGGATGGTAATCAGCATCCACACCAGGAAAAGTATTCAGAAAGACTGTATCAAAATCTGTCTGTACATTTGAGCTAACATTTTCTACAAGCTTGCTGATATCAATAACTAATTGCTTAAACTGACTGATATTAACTTTTTCACTCTCAAGAGAATTTGCAAATAAGGATTTATCTTCAGCTTCCAGCTTAGTACTACTCAAAGTATCAGACACAGGCTGAGATTCGGTATCAGTTAAAGATTCAATCAAAGTATCAGGTGTCTGTTCAACTTCAATCACTTTATGAAGCTTATGATCATTTACATTAATTTTCAGTGGTTTAATCAAATTCTCTAGCAAAGTCTCAGGTAATGTTTCAATCACTATATCAGTATTAGGCTCATTCAAAGGCTCAGGTAAAACATCAGGCAATTTCACAGAAATTTTTGGCGGCTCAATCAAATTCTCTGGCAAAGTTTCAGGCAATGTATCAATCACAATATCAGCATCAGGCTCAATAAAATTCTCAGGTAAAGTCTCAAGAGTTTTCAAAGTTTTCAAATTATCTGGCAATATCTCAGACACAGATGGTTTTGTGGGCTGGGATAGACCCCCATCTGATAGATTCAAGACACCCATATCAATAGCATCAGGCTCAATAAAATTCTCAGGTAAAGTCTCAAGAGTTTTCAAAGTTTTCAAATTCTCTGGCAATATCTCAGACACAGATGGTTTTGTGGGCTGGGATAGACCCCCATCTGATAGATTCAAGACACCCATATCAATAGACACAGATGGTTTTGTGGGCTGGGATAGACCCCCATCTGATAGATTCAAGACACCCATATCAAAAGACACAGATGGTTGTGTGGGCTGGGATGGTCCCCCATCTGATAAATTCTCATCAAAGAGGACACCCATATCAACAGACACAGATTGTGTGGGCTGGGTCGGACCCCCATCTGATAAAGTCATGACCCTCCTTTCCTTCTCATCTTCCAAAGTCTGACGTGCCTTGCTCATCTTCCAGTACTTTCTACGAGGCATTGTCTATCTGTTGTCCAGGAATCAATTTTATACACGAATATATTGTCACTACACAGTAGCTGCACTAAACACTATGGCAATAATAAACTCTGTGTCACAAGGCACAATAAATACACTAATCCACTGTCACAAAGCACTTGAATCTATTGTTTATATTTTAAGTGTCACATAGCACTACTATCATATCATGTATAATATAAATATATATCCACAAGAATAATTAATGTCCAAGTAGTATGTGTATCTTTCTGATAAATCCAACCTAAAAAAGAAAAGGTAATGTAAATTCTGATTTATCATGAAAAATTATCAGTGAAAGTTCAAAAGAGCAAAATCTTGATACGCGTAAAATGAAAGTAATATTTAAATCCACCTTGATCAACAAGGCTGATCAACAAGGCAGTACTCCCAAGGAAGAGGCCCTCCATAAATTCTGGTGATTCTCTCATTTCATAATAATGATATAAATTTTGCATTGCATGCTATACTCTTATACAAGTAGAATATTTATTAAACAAAACACCAAAACACTCTGCCTGCTATCAAATGCTTGTCCATCATAATTCATTGATCATCAAAGCTCAGAACATTGATCAAATCTGTCTTATTATTTTTCTTGGACTTGCCCTATATGCATTTTGCGGGTGCAAACAAAAGCTTAACAGACAGATAGACATACTTTCCAAAGCCAATATGCATCCAATCATAGAAACAATCATTCAAGAGAAATTCACCAGACATAACTTACCCGGTACAGGTTGACGCCTACATAAAAAAAACTTTTAAAAAATTTCACCCCTTTGATGATTATAATCATGATTTTTTTCCGACTAGAATTTGAAAAAAAAAAAAAAAACTAGTTTAAAAACAGTTATAAATTCCAGTATTTCTGACTTTCATTCAAATTTGGGTACGACTGTTAAGAGATTCATAGTGCAATGTTGTCTGTCTATTTGACCAAAATAGCATCTTTTCCATCTAAGCTAGGAATACCAACATCTGTGAACCTGAAAGAAAAATTATACACATTAAAAATGTTGCAATTTCATGGATAAGTTTGACTCGACAGTTCAAAAATTCTATTAAACGCCCACGCTCCAATAAACGCCCATACCCTTATTTGGATGCCAAAACTGGCCATTTTATCTGGAGTTTTGGAATTCCAGGAACCTCTAATTAACACCCACTTTAAAAATGTTTGAAAAAATCTTCTGTTTTAAGCGGTAAATTTCTAATTTTGCTGCTTCATCACATAAAACACTAATCTATTTTTCTCATGTAGTCCAAATAAATGGTAGTACATGTGATACCTGAACAACTAATTGGAGCAAAAGTCCTGCCTGGGGCAGATTGAGAGCCACCAATAATTTCAATATCTGTATATGAATTCTTGAATGTTGCCCTACAGTGTAGCCTCCAATAAATTCTGTATGTAATTTGATCAAGAAGATTTTTGAATTTTTTCCATTAAAACATATATGTTGCCATGGCAACCAGAGTCCCAGTTCGATCTGACCAAAAGCAATATGCAACCTTTCCTACTGCCCAATGACGCTGTGTAGATCCACCTACTGGCTTTGGAGATATTGAATTTTGAAGTGTTTTCTATAGTAAGTCTATGGAGACTATTGACCCCCAGGGCGTGGCCAAATTTGACTCCAGGGGCATGATTGGCACAATTTATAATAAGGACTAACAAACATTGCTACATACAAAATATAGAAGCTTTGGGCCTTGTGGTTTCAGAGAAGAAGTTTTTTTTAGATTTGTCCCATTGTAAGTCTATGGAGACTATCGACCACCGGGGCCTGGCCAAATTTGACCCCAGGGGCATTGCTGGCATAATCTATGTAGGTAGAGGACCATTAGCCATTGCAATATACCAAATATCATAGCTGTAGGCCCTGTGGTTTCAGAGAAGAAGATTTTTGATTTCTTTCCATCAAAACATATATGTTGCCATGGAAACCAGAGTTCCAGTCCGATCTGCCGAAAAACAATATGTAACACTTTCTATTGCATAGTGACGCTATGTGTGTTATATGATCAAGATCCGTCAACTGGCTTTGGAGGCAATGATGTTTGAATTTTTTCCCACAGTAAGTCTATGGAGACTATCAACCCCCGGGGCATGGCCAAATTAGACCCCAGGGCCATGATTGGCACAATTTATAATGGGGACTACCACACATTGCTACATACAAAATATTGTAGCTCTGGGCCTTGTGGTTTCAGAGAAGAAGATTTTTTTAGTTTTTCCAATTGTAAGTCTATGGAAACTATCCACCCCCTGGGCGTAGCCAAATTTGACCCCAGGGGCATGGCTGGCACAATTTATGTAGAGGACCATTAGCCATTGCCACATACCAAATATCAAAGCTGTGGGCCCTGTGGTTTCAGAGAAGAAGATTTTTGAATTTTTTTCCCATAGTAAGTCTATGGAGACTATCGACCCCCGGGGCGTGGCCAAATTTGACCCCAGGGGCATGAATGGCATAATTTATGTAGAGGACCATTAGCCATTGCTACATACTAAATATCAAAGCTGTGGGCCTAGTGGTTTCAGAGAAGAAGATTTTTTTAGTTTTTCCCATTGTAAGTCTATGGGACCTATCTGTTGCCATGGAAACCACAATTTTGATACAATCTGCTCCAAAACCTAATGCCATCAATCCCCCAACCCAATTATGGTTCACATTAAATTTGATCAAGATCGGCTTACTAGCTTCAGAAATATTCTTCTTTGAAATTGTGGACGGACGACGACGGACGACGGACGACGACGACGGACGACGACGGACGACGGATGCCTGCCTATCCTATAAGCTCACCTGTGAGCCTTTGGCTCAGGTGAGCTAAAAAAGGATGAAAACGTCCCACAATCTTGCCTAAAAGTCATTTCAAAATGTTCGTTTGCTTATATTTTGCGTGTATTTTTGAAAGTACAATACGTACCTGTTAAAATGGCCCAGTCGTTTCCAAACACGTTACTTTGTGTTTTAGCAAGAACAGTTGTACCATTACGGAGGGTTAAGTCATCTGCCTTGTTTAAGTTATAGAAACCACAGTGACCTGGTCAGATAGAATTTAATATGTTACTGGCATATCGTTGTGATTTTACAATATGATTCTTTAAATTCGGTTTGCAATAATTCTAAATAACATCATCACTTCTTCACTAACCATCTAAAACAGTGGCTAAGTTTCAAAACCATTTCAAATCAATCTCTGTCAAAGAAGCGGATTCTTGTCAAGCTGACAGACTTCTTGTCAGAATATTCCACGGTTGTTTACAGGTTATAAAGGATGTTCGCTGCTAACATTTGACATTTCGGAACTTCCGGTTTTTCTTTTCTTGAATATCTCGTAAAGGGTTGCAGATATTTTCCTAATAATTTATATTTGGATACATATTGATGGTATGCATTGAATGAGCCATGAAAATTGTCAATCTAAGAAACTTCATTTTTTCACCCCATTTTCTGCAACTTTTCAGAAAATTTTAGTTGACAGTAAAATTTAGGGGGTAGGGTAGATTAAACTTGAATATTACACATCTTCAAATTAATTGCGCTAGTTCGATGTTAATTTTAGCAGCAGTATATATGTACATGGTCTTCTAAGTCATTCGTTGTGTCTTTGGTGTGCTGGTTTTAAAAATTCAGGTGGTTTTATGAAATGGGCTTTTAGAAACAAAACAGCCGAAGAAAGGCTGAAAATGCCGATTTTCAAGTTGTTGGCTCTCTCTTATATGCTCACTACCCTATATATTTCTTTCTTTTATTCGAACAGCATTACCAAGTTCTATGTTGTGTGAAAATATAAGAAAAAGTTTGAATCAACAAATATGGGTTTGGCACATTTCAAAATATTGATTTTTTCCGACTTTACAAGTATGGGGGTAGGGTTGGAAAAGGAATAGTAAAAGTTTGTCATCCACTTCAAGTTGCAAATTTGTCTATGCTTTTGGTCCAAAATAGTCTGCGTTACATCAATATTATGACTTTTGAAAGCATTCTAAGTGTATTTTTGTTCAACACAGGTATGTTTCAAAGAATTAAAAATTAAATTAATTTTACCAAATTTTAAACATGGTGCTCAGAGGTCTCATTCAGAGGCCTGTAGCTTGAAAAAATGCACACTACCCTATATTAATTTTGTTTTCAAATGTCTTGTGTTGTATTTTGGAATCAAAAAAGAGTGGTTAGAAAAAAAGTTTGAATACTTTTTCATTGGCAGCGAACATTCTTAAATCAGGAACCGAGGTAAAGGGAGTTTCTGACAAAAGTTGATAGATAGTTTAGGCATAGTTTTCGTTTATTTCTTCATATAAATATATGGAGTGTTGTTATAATTAAAATCGCCTCGACGATGCAATTTTAGTGAACGCCCACAACATAGGTATCATGTAGACCTTAGGACAATTATATTTCACTTATCATCAATTAACATCTGGTCAAACTCTTACCTTTTGTTGCTCCATAAAACGCCATTCCGACGTCAACAGCAACAGAAGTCCTGTAGCCACCACCAAAGCGTACATTAATCGCATTAGGCAGCATAACTTCGTATTTATAATCACTGTGGGGTTCTGACGGCAATTCGCTGATTTCTATCAATCCATCTGACGTCGTGTGCGGGAAACTAGTGACCTCAGTGCCACCTACTTTCACAGTGTTTCCCTTCAAAAAACTAATGGAGTTGCCGTTGTAATGGATCTCAATTTCATCTACACATGATCTGTGGTGTCTGCAAAGCTCATAATGTCCACGGACATAGACATTGGAGCTGATGTACAAGATGTCGTACCAACAAACACCACTATAGGTGAAACTGACGCCATCCAACGTGTGTTCGTGTGGATCACCTTTGATTCTACATGAAGACCCTTCAATTAAAAATATCAAATCAACTATGGTGAGGCCCCACCAGGGGGGGGGGTCTTTGCTCCCTGCTCCCTGAAAGAAAAATGACCTTTCTCCCCAGCTCCCTAAAATGTTTTTTCCTCAGCCCTCTGCTCCCTGCTCACTAAAACCCCCCAAAACTCCCCAAATCCCTGAAAATAAATGTCCCTCCTCCCCAAATTCCTGAAAATAAATAGCCATTCTCCCTGAATCCCCCAAACCGCTGGGAGGGCCTCTATGGTCGAAATATGATAAAATATACAGAACAAATAGCAACTTGGTGAAACTTAGCCTTGCAAACAATATTCTTCCTAGTCGTACGATTATAAAATCGCCGAATTTATGTACGTTAAAGACATATATTCATTCTGAGGGTCATTAGCTGATCAATGATAAGGGACAGAATACTAAAAACCTGATGGCCTGACAAAGACTCTGAATACAGGTAGGGTCCCAAACATGAATAATCAATATTGATTGCAGAGGGAGGCAGTTTTATTTCACATATTATCTGGGACCAGAAACCCCGAAATTCAATAAACACTGCAAGGAGTATAATCAAAACTGACTTACCTAAGTTCCAAACTCCTTCAAAGCCACTGTCAGTTGTTATCATGAAATGGTTCACAGGTGTCGGGGTTCCCGGATCCGTGTAGCTTAGAAATTGTCCGGTCCCAACCATATACCCTTCCCCAACTGTAATAGTCCCGCTCGTCCACTGAATCCAAAAGGGCTTGAAAGCATCACAATCGGCCCTAGGAGATGAGTCTTTCTGGTCTCCAATGACTGACTCGGTGTTTCCCGCACCACCTACAAGAAAAGAAGTAGCAGGTGAAACTCGTGACTAACGCATGATACTGAGTTGACTGAGAGCTGCTACTTAGGTTTCTGATAGATGCTTGCGAAATCTCACTCCTCTACGTTCCGTTGCGGACCTCGTTGGTTCGATATGATCAAAACAACTTCCGATTGAATAAACAGGAAAAAGATTACACAATATCCAAGCAGTAGCACTTCCAATGTTTGGCACCCAGTCACATCTAATTTGATCATACACAAGGCACCGTATGACGAAATGAAGCCCATCTCGCATGTTATACAGTATGCATAATTGATGTACAAATGCTACATCACTATGCCGACCTGTCAATGTGGCACAATCAATGTGGTGAAACAAGCATTTGCAAGACAGGTGAATGAGTTGCAAGTTTAAGAGTGTCTAAAATAGATGACATAGATAAAATGCAATGTGCAATATTCAGGTCAAAAAGTGGCAATATTCACAGCAATTACATACTACACTGAGGGGCACTCCTAACGCAACACTTACATTTTTCATCATATCTAAAAATTAAACCACCGAATTTATTTAAATTTTCCGCAAATATAAATCAATTATGCTTGCGTGTTGTCTGTATTTTTCATTAAAATTGATTGTCCACAACTTATAAAATATTTAGTTTATCTTACAAGACTCAAAAATGAAAAGTCGCAAAAAGCCACTCCATTGAAGAATTTAATAGTATCACAGCGACGTCTCAGAAAAGTATCATATCCAGCTCATATCCCGTATCCCAAACACCACGAACTTGCAAATAAGTTTCCAAGCAATAAAAAAAAAATATGACGTTTAGCGTTATTGGTCATCTCTGAGATGCGTTTAAGAAACAGGCGTATGCGGAAACACCATGTTGTATCAAGAAATTCGCAGTAACTGTGGAGGAGTGGAGAAATATCCCACAGGGGTTTGGTATGAAATTGATAAATATGTTTTGTCCATGAGGAGGAGGTGTCCCTGTGTCGTCCAGGCCCATTCGGGACACACGGGATATTAACTGACTATGATACACTTCACTGCTGTGATATCCGAATAACTTGCATTTAGTTATCAGTTCAACCGTGATTTTGTGACTTTTTGTTTTTCAGTCATATATAAACATCTAATTTATTGCATTATAGTCCACCGATTTTTGTGAAAATTACAGAAATTAAATTGGTTGAAAATTTCATGAAAATCGGTTTTTTAGTTATGTCCAAAAAAGGTAAGTGTTGTGTTAGAAGTGCCCCTCAGTGTATAATTGAAACACAGATTTCCCATGTATTACCGTTAAAGATATTATAAAGGCTAGATCATTTGGAAGCAGTGAAGGTGTTCAACCGTTTGTTTACTTAAATGATTTCATGCTAAGACGAGGCTGCAAGAAGGATCGCTTGATCGGTTCAAAGGATGTTTCCACCACATTTTGGCATATAATGCATTATCTTGATCGAGTATATTTGTCAAAATGTTTGGATCTACTCGAGAGAATACTTTTCTGTCTGGCTGGATAGGAGGAACATATTTTTGCTTGTTTATATTGAGGTTTAACGTTCCTGTCAACATTTTTCAAGTTATGTCGGGACGAAATCACCGCTTCCTGGCTATTAACCAGTTAGAAAGTGAATACGTCTTGCTCAAGGACACAACACTGTGTTGCCCAATTTGATGTCCGACCATCATGACTAGGCTACCACGTTCCCAATGAGGAACGTTATCTACTTGGCCGTTATCTACAGGCAAGTTTGGTTCGGATCTTGGTGGAAATCCCAGAGAAAGAATTGTTTCCGAAGTGACTTATAAATAACGGGTGGCTTACCTATTATGATTTCGTAGACTGAACTTGCATTATTATTCGCATCATCCGCTAGCAGTACTGTTATGTCTTGACAGGCTTTGGCTTCGAACACAATATTGTCTACATCTGCGACGCTGAACGGAACAAGCTTGTATTCTTTCGTAGTTCGCGTGTTTATAGTAAGCCCCACTAAAATAGAAGTCATTTGAAAACCGGATTTGGCGTATGAAAAAAAAACAAACAAAGGCACAGATCAGACTAGCGCCTTCGTTTTCGCTTCACGGATAACTATATGCCTCATCTACTTGTATCCGAAATTTCAAGCTTCTAGTTTTTTTCTGTGGCTGCACAGGCAGGTTTGTGTCGGGCCTAGTCGGAAACACCGAAGTCCAGAATGTTTACTATTCATGCCCTTAGATTTATTTATCAACTCTAGCTATGACACTTTACTAGAAAGATCTCAGTTACCTGCATTAAAAGTCATTCGACTGATGGCAATAGCTCATGAAGCTTATAAAATTTTAAATAATCAAACACCTTTATATTTAAATGATCTTTCACCTCTTATTGTTTTATGAATTAAATTCCGCCGTTAAGCTAACAGAATAGCCTCAGATGGTACGCTTCTGTGGCGTCACATCTGGGGTTATAATTGTTACCTATGCCCCATACATAGGACGTCAGGTCCCTACTTTATAAGCTGAAACAATAGTCTTGCTAACTTTTGTAAGTTTTGAAAAAGAAATGCGAAAACCTTAAAATTTTGACAAAGTTTTCAAACAACTTGAAATGATATCTAATTATCCGCCATCTAGTACAGTCTAGAGACTAAGTGCCCCAACCACAAATAATTCAGCTGACAAAGTTTATCTTGAAGCAATAACAATTCTTCAAGGATATTAGATAGCCATATACCCTTGCATAGAAATGTTTTAGGATCAAATAGAACATTTACAGGAAAATGATTCCTTTCGATTTTGTAAAAGTGCATAAAATGAATACAATATGTCACAGTCTTTTTACACTGACATAGCCAATACACATTTTTTTTTCCAAAGAGAGAAAAGTCATTGAACTAGATATAGGATGATTGTGACCTATTACAGAGTTGTAACAGCAACAGTGACTGCAAAAGAAAGCCTCTGAGATAATGAATGTTTTGATACTTTCTTTTCTATTGAGATTTGAGCTCTTAAAATGATCTAGTACGATGACTGAGTAGGCAAATAAAAAAAGATGAACTGTTATAATAATTCGTTGGAAGACACGGAATTCAGCATTGTATTTTTTTTTTTATCAATTCGGTAAATTAAATGTAAGAATGTTGCTAAACTCTGGAAACTTCTTATTCAGCAAGAAGCATATTGTTATGTTTCAATGAACTCTTTAACCGTGATCACGTGTCTACGATGGTTGACTTCATATATGGACTCACACATGGGAAAAATCTGTTATATGAATTTTTCACAATTTAAAATGCAAATCTGTACCCAGAATTGACCGTCGGTGTCGTTAAGTGAATAATCTGTTATAAAGAGGGAATTTTAATGGATAAGTTCATTAGAACCGCCTCGGCGTGTACAAACAATGTATGTTTTGAGCAAAAATATGAAATAAATAAAAAATCTCCAAAGAAATTTTATATTTTCGCTTCTTGAAAAAATCGCACATATATATTGCATGGTAATGTTTTCTGGATGTACAAAAGTATTTTACATACAAGTAATAAAACTAAAATTCAAATGCGTTCTGTTGAATTGGGCTATTACTTCACTCGTGATGTTTATATACCTACCTGTTTCACGCACAAATACTATTAGAAGCACACCAGAGATGACCAAATCCATCAAACGACCCATTCCTTCGGCTTTATTTGTTGATCTTGAAAGCGTCTACAATGATACGTGTACGTGCATTATAAAGTGTGGATTACCTGAATGACAAAAACGCAACGATCATGAACGCGAAATAAAATCAGACGCACACGCACTTAGACTTTATATACATGATGATCATAAAATAGCTGTGAGGGATAAACATTGTACCTATAAGATTTTGAATTTTGTGAATTGTTTCTTTTCTGCAATTATCTTGAATTTCGAAATAGTATGAATCACCCATAAGCATTTCCATGATTTTTTCTATGATAAAAGTCAGCGTTCATCAGAACAATATCTCCACCTTAGTAAGCTTCCTTGATCATGATAGAAGAATCTTCAGTACTGCCAACCTTTTAATTGCATTACTTTGTCCCAGTGTTATGTTATACTTAATGTGTTTATTTTCGTTTTGAAAGGAATCACACATTTCTTTTGTAAGAGGTGTCAAAATTTTTGCTTCGTATAGAAAGATTTATTTCTAACAAGAGTGGTGTCGGTATTATCATTGCCATCAAAATATTCCTTAAGTCTAAGTTTCCTACGGAAGCCATTTATATCAATTTCTTTTGACTGTAATTACTTTTTTTCTAGTGTTGTTTTAAACTTCAGACCTATCAACAAGACACTTTTTCAGTATTATCAAGTATCGACTACCCTGTTGAAAGTTGCAAAATTACTGTATTTCTCTTTGACTCCATTTTGCCAAATCTAAAGGGTCAATGAAAGGGCTTGAGTTGCCGAAACCGCGGTATGACACATCCCCTTTCTCATTAATATGCACACTGCTCTTAAAAAAAGGTACAAGTAGGCAAAGATCAGGAAAAGGCGCAATCAGAAAAAGATTCCCACTCCAAAAACCGAGGTGGGAAAAAACCAAACTAACAATCAGGTACTTATACCATGAAACATATCGTAAGCCGAATGAGCAGCTATTTTCCCAATAGGTGGCCACTCAGTTACCTTAACTTAACTATGAAAACACACATAAGGCGCCAACAGCACAATTTTTTTTTAAACACCAAGACATAAAACAAAAAGAACCACCACAGAAGTATCGCCTTGGAACGATCAGTAACACAAAGTTACTGGCGGGCTTAAACCGGTTTTACAGGCGCCTAACCTCACCCTCAGCTTTTGCAGTGGTTCACAACATTTAGTTAGTTCTTCGGTCCTCGTGGTGAATCTCTAACTAGTCAATGAATCATCAAGAACAAACAAATAAATCATGATTAACATCCTGATGAATCAAAAACCAGGACTCACAGATTGAGTAAGCTGCCCGACGATGGAGATCCCTGGGCGCCGAATAACCTACTAACTCCGGAGCAAAAGAAAAACACCAGTTGGACCCCGGTGGGCCAAGCAACAGACAAGAAGCTCCGGCCCCAACCAACTAAAATGAATAGCTTTAAGTCGGGGCCATCATAGAGTCTGACGCCCGACCCGCCGGCGTGCAATTAAAGAAGGCAGCATAGTTATCAACAATGATTGGGTTAAAAACTAAGCATGCAGACTGTCGCATAACTTTCAAGTTATAACCTATACGTCTGTAACGTGTTCTGATTTTTTGAACTGAAAAGAAAAATCATTACTTCCTATAAGTTTCTTAAATTTGTAAACCAAGTCACCATAAAATTCAGGTTCCGAAAGGCCCTCACTTAAAAGCGTCTTTAATCCAACATTATATTTGGAAATCAATTCATAGTGTCTACGATAAAATTTGAAGTTTATGATACCGATAGCCCTGTTGGAGAAGTTTGGCAGTTAAACATTTATTTCGAGCGTTGAAGTCTGTAACATGATTGCAGACTCTAGCAAACCTAATAAGTTGCGAAATATATACACATAAGAAGCACGACGAGGAACGTCACAGTAAAGGATCTCAGTTTTATTTTTATTTGCTTTTACTGAAAGTCTCATCGTACACCATCCATAGTGCAGGTTATATTTTCCTTTCGGTACTTCGAGATCAGCGAGTGTTTTCTGAGAAATCAGAAATTCATTATCTTTTTAACAACGTTTTATATGTGGCTCTCTGTTTAGTCTTTGTATCAACTATCTGTTGAAAGTTACATAAATTTTCCTTGTTAAAAGGAACGCTTGGCTAGTCTGTATATACCACTATTTGTCCGTGTGTTGTGGTTTTTCGTAGGTTTGTGGAGTTTTTCGGTAACTTGATGGATCGCATCGGTCATGAACACTTCCTCGCTACGGTGGATTTCAAGCTTTCGTACTTGGTCAGACCTAGGACAAAGTTCCGGGTTTTAGCATTATCCGTCCAGAACGCAGCTAAATGTTTAACGTTAGATCCAACTACGTCATTCTTCCCACAAGTCCTAATAAAAACGGCGGAGAGCAAGTCTGGTTTCCGTCTTCAATTGCTTTATAATGCAAGTAGTGTAGCAAAACATTGCGACTGGAACCAGGCCCCTAGATGTCAAAGGGAAACCCCACAGATTGTAGGAAAAACCCCACAGATTGAGGAGAAATCCTTGTTCCGTTTCAATTGCTTGACGCTGTCGCGCCAAGCAAAAATTACAGTACAGTGAACTCGACAATAGAGAATCATCGACAATGGCGAACCACTCGTAAAGATATTGCAGAATTTCTTGAAACTTAGACAAAATATTATTTATTATATTACTCAGTCATTTACTTTCATCTATGCCTTGGGGTTTGGTAAAAGAATGGAGTCAAAATTCCACCGGACAATAAAATCAGGGTTGCTGAAACGCTTGACCCCTTAACTAAGATGCCTAGTTTATTGTTCCACAAAAAGTAACGTTCAGATAAAATGTGTTTCATACCTCGTTTCTAAGCATTTGATGATGGCCGCTTTTGCATTACTTTAATGCCTAATATCCCTAGTTATGCAATATGCCTGTTTTTGATAAAAGTTTTGACACTGAAGGTAGATGTAAGCGGGGAAAGATGCACATGTAAATTCGACAATAGCGAATCATACTTTGTGTGGTGAAAAGAATGTGCACAAAATACTGATAATCTACCTTTTGAAGGCTTGCCCTGGAACCATTTGGTTTGGTTAATGGCGTAACTAATATTGGTGTAAGTCGTGGTTTAACCATCTTGCTTTTAGGCTTACATTGATTCGTTAAAGCAATAAGACATGCTTAAATCGGTAAAATTGACCTTTCCGATATGGCATTTGCTGTTGGCAGTAAACGTAAAGCACAAAAGCAAATTAACACAATATTGTCAAACACCATTTAGTTTCGAATGATGATGGCACCATCTGTGTGCAAAAAAACTCTTCTAAAATGGTTTCTTATGGGCTATAGACTATCTGATTCGCCATTGTCGAGTTTGGTTCGCCATTGTCTAATGCAGGAGGTATCATATCAACAGAGTTATCTCCCATTAAGAAATTGAATGAATTAAAATTATTATTTTCCTGTAAAGCTGAGATATGTTAGATGTTCTTAATATCAAATAGAATAACATTCCCATGGTCGTGTTTAAAATAATAGCGTTAGATCTCTTAGTGATTCGCCATTGTCGAGTAAACTGTAATTGATCGGCAAACCAAAACCTGTTTGATATCATTTTTCTTCTACGTTCTTACACTAGTTTCCGGAATATGACATGATGCAGCCTGGAAAAATGTTATTGTAAACATGGGTATAACTATACTGTTTGTATACTGGAAAAAGTAAAATCTCAATGAAATAGACAATTGTTTATCGTTTTTTAAATTTAGCAGCGCATGAATACCGTCAGTAAATGTAATCAGATCAATTTGCACCATTTTGTTACCCATTATATAATCAATTTATTATGCAAGTCGTGACTGAATTTGCAAAGTCTTGTAACTTAAAAATGAGACTGCAATACCCGCGCCTCTTGAAATTCTCTGGAATTTGTTCATTTTCTTTGCGCCGTCACAATGATTTTAATTTGAATTTTTTTTAATATAAAAAAAAAACAAAAAAAAAAACCTTTGTTTAAATATATTTTGTGTTTCATACTAAGCACAGTTTCACTGCTTTGTAACAAGACAAATAAAAAATTATTCAGAGCACAACAAAAGGTAGATAACTGTTTAAGTCTGGTCATCTGTATGGTCGAATTTAACTAGGAGGAATCGTTTTGTTTGTATAAATTGAGACCTGTAGCAAATAGAATGGTAAGAATGAATTGCAAGTTGAAATCAATTACTAGAGTCATGACTGACAAGATATCTTGAAGAAATATTTTATAGTTTATAAGAAATCAGGGGGTTACATGTAGTTACCCCACCCACTTCTTGAAAATAGGGGGTAGTGATATAAAGATTCATTTTAATATCAACTGAGCAAGATAAGACGACATATTTGCACGACGAAATCCTCTATGTGCATTGTTAACAACGAATAATGCAAAACATATACTCAGAAGGCACAAATCTTGCTGCGGTATCAACTTTAATCTCAATATAAATAGGAAGAAAACACGCAAAAAGTCTAATTTTTCAAACGGTACAACTTCTACATTAATCGATCTTTTTGGCATCTAATGATGCTTAATGATGCTAGCCATACAAGATATGTTCGCAGAAGACATCTACAGAAAAAAAAATAAAAATAAAAAAAACAAAAAAAAACACGAAACATATCGCTTATTTGTCACACTATGATCTCGAATTAGGTCACTGATTTACTATAGATTTTTTCGCAATATTTTTTTTCTCGGAAATTTCCGCCAGTATATGATCATGCCTTCATTTTGAGCGTGCGAGGCATGCCAAGTCTTTGGACAACAATCAATGCATCATCTTAAAGACGGGGAATTCTACTTTCCATACGTGTATCACTTTCATATATTCACCGACGCATTAAGAAATTACGATGTCATACTACATTCTTTCCAACTGCCCCTCGTAATCGTAAGGCTTCAGTAGCCGAAACCGCGGTATGGCAGTCGGTACACGTCTTCGCTTATTAATATGCTCACTGTTCTTATTGATTGATCTCAGTTTTATTTTTATTCGCATGTCTAAAACAAAGGTGAAGTTTAGAAAAGAATCAGCATAAAGTTGTGGCAGGAGTTGCGCGTGCAAAGTTCGTATTATCCATTTATTTAATAATAATAATAATAATAATAATAATAATAATAATAATAATAATAATAATAATAATAATAAATCAACTAGCACAAAAAGTGGCAAAAATAGTATTAGCATTAACAAATCCAAACCACATACATACCAGCAGACAGTGGTGTACATAACATTTGTAAAGTTTCAGAAAAATAAGCATATAAATGTAGGATAATTTGTGCACACAAGGTATCCACTCTTCTTGTCGAAATTTCCGACAAAAAGTTTAAATTGAGAAAACCATGTCATGATTCCGGTTTTCTTTGAAGAAAGAAACAAATCTATCAACATATACTCCAGCTGTAAACAAACTTTAGTATTACTTACAAATAAATAAATAAATAAATAAATAAATAAATAAATAAATAAATAAATAAATACCTGATTTCCAGTTGATGCTTTTTGAAGAATACGGAAGTCTCTTTGATACTTCTTCGGTTATAATAAGATTTCAACAATAAGCATTTTATAGTCACGCCCAAAACTGCGAAGTCACACCTCCCAACTGTACAACCATGCCCAAACTGGTCTTCAGGCCGCCCATTAGCTTTAAACTATACCGGGTCATTGCATCCCACGGCGTGGCACTATATCGACCGTATTGTTAAAGGAGCCGCATCGTGAAAAAAACGGAATTTAGCCTATGCGAAAACAAAGGCGCAGATCAGCTTCGCAGTAACTGCGAAGCTGATCAGCGCCTTTGTTTTCGCCACTCGGATAGTACAATGTCTCTTCTTCCTAAATCCGAAATTTCAAGCTTCTACCCATTTTCTGAGACTGCACAGACCGGTTTATGTCGGACCTGGTCGGAAACCCCGAAGACCGGTTTTCTCGCGTCACGGCTCATTAAAGAATATACTTGGATTTTTTTCAATGTGCAGGGCAGGGCTCAGCTAAGCCCAGCCTTGGATGATTTCATTGTTGAGATAGGGTCCCAGAGCTGACAATGTATAATTGAGGTAAAGATGACTATGCTTGTTGTCTTTGTGCTATACCTGTGTTTCACCTGAATGATTTCAAAATAGGCTAAGTGTATGGTAGACACACAAAAACATAAACTTTTTGTTTCTAAAATATAACCATACTGCTACACTCAAATATTTCTATCAAGTTAGCCAATGCCTCTATTTTTGTAAACAACCCTTTGCTTTACTGATGGTACATGGCCGCAGTAGAAGGTCAATAAAGTACCATTCCAAAAATAAAGCGATTCGGAGAACCAGCTGATTTGACTTATTTTTCCTACAAGGTCAGCTCAGTCAAGTTAGCAGCAATTTTACTGCAGCAAAATCGGTCATGTTACTTGTAGCAGCAAGTTTGCTACAGCAAAAGCAGTCAAGTTAACGGCAATTTTGCTTGCATCGTTAGAATTAAATTTGCAGCAGCAAAATACAGTTAAGTTAGCGGAAATTTTGCTGCAGCGAAATTGGTCAAGTAAGCAGCTATTTTGCTACAGCGAAAAACAGCAAGTAAGCAGCAATTTCGCTTGCAGTGAATATTTTTGTCGCAGAATGTTTTGGCTTAATCTAGGTGATGACGCATAAGAAAATGACATTTTTGCCACAATCACATCTTTTCGACGTCTCCTACGAAAAAGGTTTAAACCCGCCAGTAACTTTGTGTTACTGATCGTTCCAAGTCGATACTTCTGTAGTGGTTCTTTTTGTTTTATGTCTTGGTGTTTAAAATATTTTATGCTGTTGGCGCCTTATGTATGTTTTCATATTTTTAGTTAAGTTAAAGTAACTGAGTGACCACCAATTGGGAAAATAGCTGCTCATTCGGCTTACGAAATGTTTCATGGTATAAGTACCTGATTGTTAGTTTGGTTTTTTCCCACCTCGGTTTTTGGAGTGGGAATCTTTTTCTGATTGCGCCTTTTCCTGATCTTTGCCTACTTGTACCTTTCCATGTAAGTGGAAATGTTTGTCACCATTTTTTAAAATTATTTTATTCTTATTATTTTTTTTCTTTTTCGTCTGGCTGTGATCGCTATGTAGAAAATGATGATGAATGCTGCTTTATAACTTTTCTAGACCTCATTACCAACTTTATGGAAAATGTTGCTGATTTTTTACAGTTTCGTCTGGCTGTGAGTGCTATAGGAAACGAATACTTATGTTGCAAACAAGACTTTTCTATCCCACCCATAACATAGCTTAAGGACAAAAGTTCCCTGCCAACAGTAAAAGTGTCCATAGACTGGGTAATATGTGGGATAAAAAACGTCTGTTTGTGATGACATTCATCATCTTATAGCGCTCATATACAGACTTAAAGGAAAGCGAGAGACCGAATTGTGCCGTAGCTCACCTTAGTGATTTGCGCATCAGTGTAAGCTTTAAGATAGACGATGATACTCCGGGGGCCTTGTCTGTATGAACAATAGACAATAGGTGGCAAAAACTTTCGCTGCAGCTTACTTGACCGTTTTTTTTATTTTTTTTTTATTTTATTTATTTATTTTTTTTTTTTTTATTTTATTTTTTTTTATTTTTTTTTTTTGCTGCTGCTGCTGCTGCTGCAACAGATTCGCTGCTAACTTTACTGAGCTGTCTGTAGCACTTTACAGATCCGTACTGTAGTTATTGCACTTTTTTCTGCCGCCTTCGTTAGTAAATTAGTAATTTAAAGTAAGCCTGCATCATTTGATATTTAACTGTATCAGAATTAAAGTTTTAAACTTGAAACGGAAAACAGAGAGTCATACAACAAGAATGTTCACCAGGCATTTACTAAGGGAATTTTCAATATGGTGATACATAAATACAGTCATGTTGTACAGAATATTTTTTTCTATGACAGTATGTGTTTATCCATCATTTTCAGTGCATGAGGTTTAATTTTGACACTGATTGGTTCAACAATAACAAGTGGGTCAAAGTAATAGTCCAAGTGAGAACTACCTATTTTTAAATGTAATGGTCAACTTTGTCATTGTCAATCAAAAATTGACAGGCTCCGCCCTGCACATTGAAAAAAATCAGACTATACCGTTCGGTAAGGCAACTCCTACATTACGAAAACATGCCCATACAATGTGTATACTTTTGTAAAGCTATAAAATAATAATAATAAAAATAGAGTTTTCTTATTCTTGCTCAAAACATAGATTGTGGGTACTCGTTTGAACCGTTCTCTTGTGTACCCACAATCAATGTTTTGAGCAAAAATATTAAAACTATCGAAATTTTTCAGATGAAAGTTTTTAATTTTTGAAGTTCAAAAATATGTATATTGCATGGTCAAGTTTTCGTAATGGAAAATAACAGTACATTCATCATCCAGAATAATTTTAACAAAAGAAAGACTGTTACCATATTAAAGTTTAAGAAACAATTTGCTTAACGAAGAAGGTATAATGCAATTATCGCTCAACCTCACAAAGTATATGTGATCAATCTTGCGAAAGATTCACGCAGTGGTATGGCCCGAGGCAACATTGATTTTTTGTCGAAGACATCTCAGATCTTTTTGACCTGCATCCGGGTTTTTTCCATATGGAAGATGAAAAAGGTAACAAACTGCATCTCTTTAAAAATGACTTTAAGATGATGTTTTTTTTACTATACAAGTCATCATTGATCCTTATTGTTATTCATTTTAATCGCTTTTTGTGTGACGAAAGCTTTTGCAAAGAAAAATTAAAATAAAAAATCTGTGGATTTTGAAATTTTATGATCCAGATAAGATGCGTTCGGATTTTCTCCATTGAATATAGGCGTGTTCGGATCAAAGGCTCTGCTTCACAGAACGAGTTGTTTCCGCCAGTAAGGGCTCACCGCACAATAACGATATTTTTACTACATTTTTTTTATTCAGGAATTTTGGGGTATATATATGCATTAAAACTGTCAACGTTAAAACGAATAGGTACAGTTTTTTTTTCACTGAGCGTTTAGCTGTCAGGCTAAGGTAGTGATGTCATTTCAACAACAGAGCAAACTAGTCTTGTGTCCGTCAAGGATGGATTTCAGTCCCAAAACTATATATCTTGTGCTTAGGTATGACTACTACATCACTGAGCTTCTATGTACTGTCAACAATTTATATTTTAGAATAAAGCATAAATAAAATGTACATAATGCATCCTGTACCCTATTGCAGAACAGATATTAATCTTCGACAATTATCTTTTTTAAAGATGTTTCTTGTTCGTCCTCATCTCATCTGAGTGTCGACGGAATCTGGTCGCTAGTCCCAACTGGCAATTGACCACCAGTCGGGATCTCAGCGCATCGTTAATTCTTTTTAAGTGACAGGGATAGAATAGATCAGCCTGTAACAAATGTATTGAAATAATATATTTAATTTAATGAAATGATGAAAAGTGCCAAAACAATGATGTCGCCTTTGTACAATACAAAATGGCAATGTAAACAATGTAAACGAACTATAGGTAACATTGTCTAAAATCTAGTACCTAGCCGTACCTACACTACGCCTAGCTACACATAGCTACTAGGTCGTTTATAAAGGGCACTTGAAAGCATGGTGGGGACGTTTATTGGACTATGGGGATATAGGAATATAGGAATTGCCTATGACATGAGCACAATATTACCACTGCTAAAAAAATACAACTCTGTCTCAAAAATAACATACCGATGCAATTTTGCAAAATAAATTGACCTCAACACCTGAATTGCATCGATCAATCAATCTGACTTGAATGGCACTTACATACTCTGTCCCTGATGGGATTCGAACCCGGATCGCCGCAGTGAAAACCCAATGCTTTAACCACTGAGCCGAAGAGTCGACCGTCCCTGACACAGTATGTCAGAGGTTGTATTTTTGATAGTCTGTTAGCTGTCTATAAAAACTGGTGTTTTGCTATATATCTTCAAAACAACAAAACTAATCACTTTGAGGTATGGTTATCTTATACATAACTAATCTATATTTTAAACAATTGTTGTTGAAGACATCTCAGATCATTTTTGACCTGCATCCGGGTTTTTCCCATATGGAAGATGAAAAAGGCAACAAACTGCATCTTTTTAAAAAGTACTTTAAGATGGTGTTGTTTTTTTTTACTATACAAGCCATCATTGGTCCTTATTGTTATTCATTTTAATCGCTTTTTTGTGTGACGAAAGCTTTTGCAAAGAAAAATTAAAATCTAAAATCTGTGGATTTTGAAATTTTATGATCCATGCAGGCCATCGTAGATAAGATGCGTCCGGATTTTCTCCATTAAATATAGGCGTGTTCGGATCAAAGGCTCTGCTCAACAGAACGAGTCGGTCCAGCGACTCTTAAGGACTCTCACCGAAAGGACATTTGAATTTAGCATTTCCTCTCAGTCATGTCTGGAGTTGGCTCTGCAAGAGTCATACTGTCTGTCTGTCTGTCTGTCTGTCTGTCTCTCTCTGTCTCTCTCTCTCTCTCTCTCTCTCTCCTGCATTCTGTATTCTATTGCAGAACAGATATTAATCTTCGACAATTATCTTTTTTAAACACATCAGCTGAGTTGTAGAACACCCACAGAAGAATTTTTAGGAAAGAAGTGGATTGTGTCACCGCAAGACGCCAACCTATTGTTATACCTTTTTTTTAATTCCACTGGGCCTACCTATCTTCTGATACTGAGTCGATCAATTCTGATTATCAGAACTCTAATATCTCGTGGATATAACTAATATCTTGACTGGTATTTTATGCTGTTCCATTCTGACCAACCTGAGTGACCGTGGACATAAAAATTATGTAAATACGTTTTTAGTTAGTCTTTAAAATTCTATAACACGTACATGTAAACTGCAGACTGACCTTGCCTGTTGTTAGATATAGTTTTGAAGCAAGAAAACGAAAAAACTTTTGTGTGAAGATATTTGCTTGACCATTTTAAACCACCTGAGTGACCTTGAGGTTAAGGTGATGGACACTGACATCAGATTTTAAGTTAACTAGTGTTAAAGCACAAGTCAGGCGAGCTACGCTGACCTGCGACAGTCTTATTTCACTTGTGTTTTAAAAATTTTGGTATCGATCCTCGGACACAACTGCCTATTCTTTTCCAAGAAGATTTTTAACAATAATATTTTTTTTTTACTCTTGATCCACTGCGAGCATACGAGCTAGAGCATAAATTTTGGGGCGCCCGGATTGCTCAGTCGGTAGCGCGTTTGGCTTCTGACTAGCTATGTACCTCTGCCGTGCAGGTTCGAATCCCACTGGCGACGCCAGTAAAAACTATCAATTATTGAAAAAAAACTATCAATGGTTCTTGCATCGGTATGTACCAATGGTTTGACTGTCACCTTCCGGGCGCGGTGGTTTCACAGGCTATTTCCCAACCGAACGTCGAGAACTGTCCTGGCTTTCCCCCACTACTAGACAGTCGGCGCCTAAGAAGCAGAATTGCTTAGCTAAGTAGAAATGCCTAGCTTGACGTCTCTCTCCATATTTGAGTCGCCTCGTGGGAAAACCAACAATGTGGTTTCCGAACAGGTCCGACACAAACCGACCTGTACAAGCACAGAAGCAGGCTAGAAGCTTGAAATTTCGGATTTAAGAAGAAGAGGAATTGTACTATCCGAGTAGCGAAAACAAAGGCGCTGATCAGCTTCGCGGTTACCGCGAAGCTGATCTGCGTCTTTGTTTTCGCCTATGCAGATTGTTGGTTTTCCCATGAGGCGGCTCATTTCATGGCTTTTTGAGTATTTTTTTAGTTTACGACGTAACGTTACATCATCTGCACGTCACGTTACGTTATTTACACGAACGTAACGTCGTTGTCTCGCATAGCAACATTACTTCGCAGAGCGTTGAACGATCTGGAAAACTAGAGAAGCTGAAAAATGGGATTGCTTACAAGGTTTATTGCTGTAATTACATGTCGGAGCTGTTCAACTGTAGATGAAAAGGTACGAAATATTTTTTTTATAGAAAAATAAGGGTATTGTCGAGATTTTATTTTAGAAAAATCTAACTGTTACAAAATGAGCCGTTTTCATGGCGTCGAAACGAATTCTAGGGATGGGTGTTTAATAAAGCACTAAGAGTTCAACTGCGGATGAAACTGTATAAAATAAATAAATAAATAAATAAATAAATAAATAAATAAATAAATAGTGTGGGTAAAATTTTGAAAGCGTAAGGAAGGTTGAAAGATCATTTATGTTTGGATCAATTTTTTGGGAAAAATGGAACTTTGAGGGAACCTATGTGGTTTCGTCGTATATAGAGAAGGAAATGTGGAAACCTTAGTCCTAAATCATATTTCAATATCTTAACTTCATATCCTATATTAAGATACATCAGCCTGGGCCAAAAAGTTCAGCTTTTTTGATGTTTAAAAAGTTGATGTCGATGCGTGTTTTGCGTCGTCGTTTTTACAATGTTTGTCCTTTCTGCGCAATCGCACTAAGGGTAAAACATGAAGCCTGTTCGTTTGCTTAAGGTCGCTTTGGAGAAGTTGAAGAAGGTCGTTTCGGTCCAGACAATTAACACTACCGGTGAATACCCCTTATTCCGTTATTGTTTCCACATTTCTAGCCCAGGCATTATAACACTAGAAAAAGAATGGTATCCACATTTTCGTCTCTATATAGGAAGGTTTCCACATTTTTAGATATACGACAATTCATTGGAAAGCCCAGAAATGTGGATACTTTACTATATAGGGAGGTTTCCACATTTTTTAGATATACGACAATTCATGGAAAAGCCCAGAAATGTGGATACTTTACTATATAGGGAGGTTTCCACATTTTTTCATGGGAAACCCTCACATTGTCGTATATCTAAAGAATGTGGAAACCTCCCTATATAGTAAAGTATCCACATTTCTGGGCTTTTCCATGAATTGTCGTATATCTAAAATGTGGAAACCTCCCTATATAGTAAAGTATCCACATTTCTGGGCTTTCCAATGAATTGTCGTATATCTAAAAAATGTGGAAACCTCCTTATATAGAGACGAAAATGTGGATACCATTCTTTTTATAGTGTTATTATGCCTGGGCTAGAAATGTGGAAACAATAACGGAATAAGGGGTATTCACCGGTGGTGTTAATTGTCTGGACCGAAACGACCTTCTTTAACTTCCCCAAAGAGACAACTTTTTGACATTCACGGAATAAGGACAATCCTTGATCAGTTGTACTTGATCGAAACGACACGATTTCAAATGACCAGATCATCCTTAATGAAGCAACCAGACGAGGTTCATGTTTTACCCGAGAAAAGCCCGGAAACAGTTCTACAAAATGGCTACTAAAGATCGCTTTACGGAGACATGCTGAATAAAAAAGGCCGACAGGAGGTTAATTTTGACTGCTTTTCCGATCTAAATATCTCTATACCAAGTTGAGATATTGATATATCATTTGTGACTAAGGTATCCACATTTTCTTCTCTATATACGAGGAAATCAAGGGTTCCCCTATAATTCCATTGATCCATTTTTTGAAAACTAAAATGTAAATAGACATTTTTGTCTGTCGTCCATAATCATTGTCCGGCGATTTTTTTTCTTTACTGTTTACCGAGTCGATGAATTTCTGATCATTACCCCAGGATCGAGGCCTCGTTCAATAAAGTACTTACTTGCTTACTTACTTACTTATATCAGCAAGCGGCGAATCATCTATATTTTCATACTGCAGCTTCCTCTCACGAATATTATGAATCTACATCCGTAAGGCTTGCACAGCGACCGTGTGGTTAGGATACTGACCAGTCTGACATGAATTTATAGTCGAAATTTAAAGTTCTCCCCATAAACCTCTTACCATACTCAAACTATACCTGACAAAGAAGAAACGCAGTGGTGAAATGTTCATTAAGGTCTTCATAAATCGCTGAAATTCAAAATGTCATAGAATTTCTATTTCTGGTCAAATCTTGCTAAAATTCGCATTGAGCGTACATGACTAATACAAAGAAAAGGGATATTACTGCAACCGGCAAATATGTATCATACTACTTTAAGACCCGTGCTGAATAAAATGAGGATAAAAAATGGAAAGAATATGTGTCTGGTTACCTTGAGAAGTGTTCAAAAGGAGTAATAATTAAAGAATGAATTAAATACGGTGTAATTTTTTTGTGACCACCACCTGGTTTATGATCAGTTTTCTGGGGCAGAGTTTTGACCCCTGGTTCAAATCTTTGAAATGGTATGTTTAGTGAATTGAATCATTGCGTTTCTTATACTGTCGTGTATATTTCGACCTACGCTTTAAATATTAGCAGATGACTTCTAATGAAAGCTCCAGACCCGACGACATCCCTGTTTGAATGAGTATTTTGAAAACATTAGTTCTTCCCTAAAATATTCACTTTTTCATTAAAAAAATTGGTTGCAACGTTGCTTATATAGGACGTTGAGTTACGCAACGTTACAACGCAACCTTACAACGTCGTGCGCGCATAGCAACATAACTTCACCCTAACTTCACGAGGATAAAAGTGTGAATACTTATAAAAATAATAGAAATGGGCTGGTTTACTCGTTTTGTCGGTGTAATCACTTGTCGGGGTTGTAGAACGGTTGACGAGAAGGTATACTATAATTTAATGTTTGTGAAATAATTTTAAGAAAATATTTATCACGAAAGTTAGATGTTTTTCGCTAAAGTTACTCCGGCTAATCCATGAATATCCGAGTCGACGAGTTCCGATGTGTACTGCGGCAAGATGAACTGTTCTCTCCTGGTGTACGATTCTTGACCACGGTAAAAAGGCCATATTTAGACGGAGGATATGGACCCATAAATCATATCATCTTTAGAAGTGACAAAGTATTCTTTTTTTTCAGGCTTTGGATAAGAGGAACCAGCTCCGACAGAAACTGGGTAAAAACAAGATCGCCCCTCTGGCACAGACTGATCTAGATATAAAGGCAGAGCAGACAGAATCAACCAGAAAAGAAAGCCCAACCTCATGGGAAATTTTCACAGTAGAGGAGAAGAAAGATGAAAAGGTCGCAGTTGTTACTGCTGAAAAAGTGGAACCAAAAAGTGAAGAAAATGTCGGAGACAATGTTAGTACCGGAGGGATAGAGAAGGTCGAGGGCAATGTTAGTATCGGAGAGATAGACAAGGCTGGAGGAGACGCAGCCTTGTGTGAGTTGATCTTTTTATTCTTACTTTTTATATTCAACCGTATTCATCGATGTAAGCAGTGACAGGAAAATAAATAAATACCACAGATTTACAATAGCTGCCCAAGAGTTGTAAAATCTCCATATTTGAGCCGTTTTAAGGATTTAAAAAAAAGAGGAAAATCCTAAATTTATCAGTTTTTATATGAATTGATAAAATATCTATTTCAGATGCGTTCGCATTGAATTATGTAACCACACTAGTGATCCCCGGGGCTATGGAGAGGTATAGAGTTGAGATGGATCGAGACATACATAATGGTAAGCAAGAATGTTTTACAGTTTTCTGTAGGGAGCAAGGTGACCTATTATTATTATTATTATTATTATTATTATTACTACATTGTGTATTATTATTATTATTATTATTATTATTATTATTATTATTATAGTAGAGCTTCACGTACATGTATATATAAGTTAATATACATGTTTGCATATAATGAGTAATTATAAAGGTTTGTTGAAAAAAAATGCAGAATAACACATCTACTGAAAACAAAATTTCAAAAATAAGAAAAGAGTTTTCCAACACTTGCTACTCAAATTTTGCTTTTCGGCTGGACCTGACCCAGCTTAAAAGTGGGGGATGTTACAGGGAATGAAAAAATAAACAAACAAACAAACAACTTTTAGTGTATATACGTATATCCGTACATATCCATACAATTTTAGTAGACTCCATTAATTTGTTCGGTGACCAGGTCCCGAGGTTATAAAACTTTTTTCATGCTCAGCTCAGCTGAGACTAAAATTTATCCTGCTCATAAATGTTAAAATGCCAACAATTGTTGGCATTTTAACATTTATTAGCAGGATAAATTACAGGCTTTGGCGTTCTAAACCTTCAATTTCAATATATTTTGGGTTTTTTTTTTCAGCATCTGTGGCTTCAAGTAGCGGATTTAGCGATATTTCTGGTAAGTAAATGAGCCGCGATTTATCGTTGCAATTCTGCTTAAGTTGCATTATTACCGATAGTATTGGTCGTTTATGGCGATGAATCGACAAATTAGTGGTCGTTGGTCGCGTCAAGCAGGAAATCAAAACTCAGTTTACACAGAAAACAAAAAACGCTCAGGAGGATCAGATAGTGGTTGCTGACCTCAGGAAGTCGACAGGCAGGTGGTCAATAGGCCAGGAGAGACTGTAACACTTAAGGATGTTCGCTGCCAATGAAAAAAGTATTCAAACCTTTTTCTAACCTTTTTCGAGCTACAGGCCTGTGAATGAGACTTCTTAACACTATGCTTTAAATTTAGTAAAATTAATTTGATTTTCAATTCTTTGAAACATACCTGTCTTGAACAAAAATACACGTAGAATGCTTTCAAAAGTCATAATATTTACGTAACGCAGACTATTTTGGACCAAATGCAAAGAAAAATTTGCAACTTGAAGTGGATGACAAAATTTTACAAGTTGTTTTCCAACCCTACCCCTATACTTGAAAAGTGGAAAAAAATCAATATTTTGAAATGTGCCAAACCCATATTTGTAGATTCAAACTTTTTCTTGTATTTTCACTCAAGATAGAACTTTGTAATATTGTTCGAATAAAAGAAAGAAATATATAGGGTAGTGTGCATATAAGAGAGAACCAACAACTTGAAAATCGCCATTTTAAGCCTTTTTTTTTGTCTGTTTTGTTTCGTAAAGCCCATTTCATAAAACCACCAGAAATTTTAAAATTAGCACACCAAAGACAGAAAGACCGACTAAGAAGACAGTATACACATATACTGCTGCTAAAACAAACATCGAACTAATGCAATTTATTTGCAGATGTATTTAAGAAATGAATTTCATTTTTCTGGTGTTCATGGAGCTATGAACCGCAGTGGGTCGCGTGCAAAGTGAATGAACCCCGAAGGGGTTCATGTTAACTTTGCTAGCGACCCACTGCGGTTCATACCTCCATGAACACCATAAACCGCAGTGGGTCGCGTGCAAAGTGAATGAACCCCGAAGGGGTTCATGTTAACTTTGCTAGCGACCCACTGCGGTTCATACCTCCATGAACACCAGAAAAATTAAACTCATTGCTTATATTTACATTCATTTCACTCAATCGCTTGTTGAAAAATAATCATGGTGGTCACATTTACAAGCAAATAGATAATTTACACACAGTGTGTGTTCAAACAGCAGAACTGCGACGACGTTTACAACGTCCAATCAAATTGACGAAAGCATTGTATTTTGACGTCAAGTTTGACGTCATGTGACGTCGCGTGACACGATGTTGTTCATGGAAGTATGAACACAGATGAACATCTAATGGTTCATCTAAGGAGGTTTTAGAAAAATGTAAATATAATAATATTCAAGTTTAATCTACCTTACCCCCTAATTTTTTCTGAAATCTAAAATTTTCTGAAAAGTTGCAGAAAATGGGGTGAAAAAATTAAGTTCCTTAGATTGACAATTTTCATGGTTCATTCAGTGCATATGATCAATATGTATCCAAATATAAAATATTAGGAAAATATCTGCAACCGTTTTCAAGATATTCAACAAAAGAAAAACCGGAAGTTCCGAAATGTCAAATGTTAGCAGCGAACATCCTTAAGAGCTTTGTTTGGGATAATCGTGTTGTTTTATCGTTCTTATTTCCATACTTTATATAAAACATTTTAATAGTTCAGAAAATAGTATTCATTGCATGATATTATTACATTTTCAGTTTCAATTATAGTTGTCATTTATTTCAGCTGCCGTATCAGATATAGTTAGAACGTCACTGACAAATGCTGAAGAATTACTTAAGAAAGAACAGATGATCAATGGCTGCAAAGAACAAGAGTAAAAGGTAATCTAATGATGTTATATTTCCCACCTATATGGTTTACAATGAATCCCTTTGACCGCGTTGACCGTGAAACGCATAACCTCTTACACCCGACTAGTAAAACATGCACGTACTAATGTATACATTTTTTTTTATTGTATTTCGATCCAAAACATAGATTATGGGTACTAGTTAGAGCCGAATCGGCAATCCATGTTTGGGCAAAAATAAGAAAAAAATATCAAATGAGCCTGTGCATGAGAAAACCAACAATTTGGATTCCGACCAGTTCCGACACAAACCGGGCTGTACAGTTACAGAAGATGGCTAGAGGCTTGAAATTTTGTATTTAGGTAGAAGAGGAATTGTACTATTCGTGAAGCGAAAACAAAGGTGCTGATCAGCTTCGCGGTTACCGCGAAGCTGATCTGCGCCTTTGTTTTCGCCCTAGCATTTTGTTGGTTTTCTTATGCAGTGACTCAAATCTGTTCAGCTAAAATTTTCAAGTTTCAGTAAGATAAATGTGTGTATTACATAGGCGTGTTTAGTAATGTGTTTTCTTGTCTTTCAGGCATACAGAGGTATTGGTACCCGGAGTGTTCAACTGCTAGACATGATTCTCACTTCAATACAACTTTTTTTTCATATAACAACTTCAAGACGCTTCATACTACAACTTCAAGACGCTTCATATTACAACTTCAAGATGCTTCATAATACAACTTCAAGACGCTTCATATCACAACTTCAAGACGCTTCATATTACAACTTCAAGATGCTTCATAATACAACTTCAAGACGCTTCATATCACAACTTCAAGACGCTTCATATTACAACTTCAAGATGCTTCATAATACAACTTCAAGACGCTTCATATCACAACTTCAAGACGCTTCATATTACAACTTCAAGACGCTTAATAATACAACCTCAAGACACACCATAAGTTTAGTTCATATCAAAAACGTTTACAGTTTTATTATTTTATTCGCTCATGTTAAAAACAAAACAAAAACAATTCCAGTCATCCACTTTAATAGCAGTTCATTTTATTTCATTGTGTATTAGTTTAAAAGAGAGAGAGAGAGAGAGAGAGAGAGAGAGAGAGAGAGAGAGAGAGAGAGAGAGAGAAGGATCATGTAAATAGAAATATAAGTTAATCGTACCCTGTTGTTGTAATTTTTCGTTGCCCTGAACCGTCATAGTATACTCTTTATCAGGCTTCTGCCGTCGGGTCGTCCACATTTTAGCTCACCTGAACCGAAGGCTCTCAATGTGTGTTTATAAGATGGCAGTCGGCGTCCGTCCGAGCGCGGGCGCATCCGTCCGTTCGCACTTTCAAACATGACTATCTCTAAGTCCAGTTGGCCAATTACGATCTTTTTTTTTCTGAAGCATCATTGAGGTGGGAAACGGTTGCATTAGGTTTTGGTTCAGGTCGGATCAGAACTGTGGTTTCTATGGCAACAAAAAGCTCACATAGACTTACAATGGGAAAACATCTCTGAAACCACAAGACCCAGAGCTTTCATATTTTGTGTGTAGCAATGTATGGTACTCGTCTTTATAAATTCTTCCAACCGTGTCCCTGGTGTCTGTCCCGGGCCGTCATTATCTTCCATAAACCCCCCCCCCCCAAAAAAAAAAACCTTCATCTCTGAAACCACGAGACCCAAAGCTTTTATATTTAGTATGCAGCATTGATATGTGTTGTTGAGTTTTCCATAAATCCTGCCAATCATGTCCCCGGAGTCAGAAACGGTCCCACCCAGTGGGTCATTAGCTCCCATAGCAAGGCATAAAAACTCTTCTCCTCTCCTATGAAACCACAAGGCCTGAGCATTTATATTTTATGTGCAGCTAGGTATAGTAATCCTCAATATAAATCCTTCCAACCGTGTACCTGGGGTCTTCTTCTCTGAAATCACAAGACACAAAGCTTACTGTATTTAGTAAGCAGCATTGCTGTATGGAGCTACCTTCAAAAGGGCATTAAAACTATGGTTCACTTTATTTGGCATGTAATGACAGAAAGGCTTTTTTCACTTCCTCTGACCAAAGCCGGTATACACTTTGGTCATGTCAGAATGTGTGCGACGCCTTATCCTATCTCCTGGATAATATTTATATTAGATTTGGGACCAAGTTATACAGACAAATTGTTGGAATTCCGATGGGTACAAATTGCGCACCACTCGTAGCTGATTTATTTTTATACTGCTACGAAAGAGATTACATGGATTCTCTTAACCATGATAATCAAGCTGATGTTATCGAGGCTTTTAATTCTACTTCTAGATACCGCGATGATCTTTTGAACATTGACAACCCTTATTTTGAAGGTAAAGTCAATCAAATTTATCCACCTGAACTATAGTTGAACAAAGCCAATATCTCGGATACCGAAGCCCCCTTTTTAGATCTACATCTTTCTGTTGAAAATGGATTTGTTTCTTCTAAAATTTATGATAAGCGCGATGACATTGATTTTGATATAGTAAATTTTCCGTTTTTTGGATGGCGTTGTTCCTCGTCGTGCTTCTTATGGTGTCTACATTTCGCAACTTATTAGGTTTGCTAGAGTCTGCAATCATGTTACAGACTTCAACGCTCGAAATAAATGTTTAACGGCCAAACTTCTCCAACAGGGCTATCGGTATCATTAACTTCGAAAAACTTTTTCTAAATTTTAATTGCACGTCGGTGGGTCGGGCGTCAGACTATATGATGGCCCCGACCTAAAACTATTCATTTTAGTTGGTTGGGGCCGGAGCTTCTTGTCTGTTGCTTGGCCCACCGGGGTCCAACTGATGTTTTTCTTTTGCTCCGGAGTTATTAAGTTATTCGGCGCCCAGGGATCTCCATCGTCCGGCAGCTTACAGAATCTGTGAGTCCTGGTTTTTGATTCATCAGGATGTTTATCTTGATTTATTTGTTTGTTCTTGATGATTCATTGACTAATTAGAGATTCACCACGAGGACCGAAGAACTAGCTAAATGTTATGAACCACTGCAGAAGCTGAGGGTGAGGTTTTGGCCATGTAAAATCGATTTAAGTCCGCCAATAACTGCGTGTTACTGATCGTTCCAAGTCGATACTTCTGTGGTGGTTCTTTTTGTTTTATGTCTTGGTGTTTGAAATTTTTGTGCTGTTGGCGCCTTATGTGTGTTTTCATATTTTTAGTTGAGTTAAGGTAACTGAGTGGCCACCTATTGGGAGAATAGCTGCTCATTCGGCTTATGTATCAGTACCTGATTGTTGGTTTGTGTTTTTCCCACCTCGGTTTTTGGAGTTGGAATCTTTTTTCTGATTGCACCTTTTCCTGATCATTGCCTACTTGTACCTCTTTACATAAATCATGCAAATCATGCCACTGGGGTCAAAAATGGCCAACTCCAGGGGCCATTAGCACGCATAGCTTTACAATGGAGAAAATATAAAGAAAACCATTTTTTTCTCACAAACCACACGGTCTAGAGCATTCATATATTATGTGGAGCTTTGTATAGTCTGAAGTTTTATGCTGTATCATCCTAACCAACCTGAGAGAGCTTGAGGTCAAGGTCGGTTTAATTAAGTTTTTAGCTCACCTGAACCATCACAAAGTGAGCTTATAGGATGGCTATGCTCCGGCCGTCCGGTCGTCGTCGTCCCAAAGGTCTTATTTTCTGAAACCGCTCGGCCAATCAAATCCAAACTTCGGAACCAGAATGTTATGATGACTTGGTTTACAAATTTAAGAAACTTACAGGAAAGAAAGATTTTTCTTTTCAGTTCAGAAAAATCATAACACGTTACAGTCGTATAGGTTTTAACTTGAATGTTATGCGACAGTCTGCATGCCGGTATGTCAGGCGTCAGACTCTATGATGGCCCCGGCATAAAGCTTTTCATTTTAGTTGGTTGGGGCCGGAGCTTCTTGTCTGTTGGCTGGCCCACCGGGGTTCAACGGGTGTTTTTCTTTTGCTCCGGGTTTCAGTGAATTATTCGGCGCCCAGGGATCTCCATCATCGGGCAGCTGACAGAATCTGTTGGGTCCTCGTTTTTGATTAATCAGGGTGGTTATCATGATTTATTTGTTTGTCCTTGATGATTCATTGAATAGTTCTTATTTGTCGAAGACATCTCAGATCATTTTTGACCTGCATCCAAGTTTTTCCAATATGGAAGATGAAAAAGGCAATAAACTGCATCTCTTTAAAAAGTACTTTAAGGTGATGTTTTTACTATACAAGCCATCATTGGTCCTAACTGTTATTCATTTTAATCGCTTTTTGTGTGACGAAAGCTTTTGCAAAGAAAAATTAAAATCTAAAATCTGTGGATTTTGAAATTTTATGATCCATGCAGGCCATAGTAGATAAGATACGTTTGGATTTTCTCCATTAAATATAGGCGTGTTCGGATCAAAGGCTCTGCTCAACAGAACGAGTCTTTTCGGTCCAGCGACTCTTAAGGACTCTCGCCGAAAGGACATTTGAAAAGCATTTTCTCTCAGTCATGTCTGGAGTTGGCTGTGCAAGAGTCATACTGTCTGTCTGTCTGTCTATCTGTCTGTCTCTCCTGCACCCTGTACCCTATTGCAGAACAGATATTAATCTTCGACACTTATCTTTTTTAAAGATGTTTCTTGTTACACTTTGAGGTTAAAAAGTTTCTTTTGAAAACTGCCCATTTTACATGACAATTTTGCTGTAATGAACATGGGAGTAAATTTCTAGGCATATGCTTCTTTGTCCCTTGGTTAAGTCTGCATTTAAAATGCATATGAAAAACTACATTAGGTAAAACCAAAGAACTGTCCTGTGTTCCAACGCAAGACTCGGGGCAGAATAATTTCTTCAAAGCTGTGCGCATGGGAACAGCAAGGCCCTAAAGCCACATACGGATGCTAAGTAGAGACAGATAAGTCCAGCAGAGTACAGTTTACACTGGAAACACATACCATGATGTAGGTTTTAAAATGCCATGGTTTTTATGCCAAAACTGCATTTATAATACCGGTATAACTGTTAATCTCTTGCCCGAGTAAAACTTATTCTCTTGTTTTGTATTCTCCTAGAAGAAAAAAGAAATGCCTCCTAGAACTTTGCCAGAAAAATCGAATGTGATTGGGAAAAATCTATAATTATTTAAGCATTGACTCTGATAGTCTGATGATGACACTGAAGCTTAATGAAATTGAAACTATAAACATTATTGAAAAGTTTATTTACATGGTTTCGAACATTCACTAAATGTTGAACAGTATACTATTGGATTAAATTAATCTGCCTATTGAAATTTCATCGAATGGGATGTGTGCAGGGACAGTACCTATAGCTGTTACAATAATTCAATGTACTCCCCTTCATTCTGTCTTAATTTTTTGTATTAAGTTTAATAGACAAAAGCTTGAAATCAACAAGTGAAAATTCTGAAAATCAGTTTCTAGTTATGTATGGGTATAAAAATAACATTGGGAAAATAAATTTAATTATCACTAATATCACTAATATCACTAATAATAAGCCAGATATTCTGCAAAACACCAGTTTTATAGACAGCTACAGACTATACATTGTATCGAATAGCTGTGCTATTTATAGAGGCTACGCATCATGTGATCTGCCAACCCGACCTTCCAATCACGGCAGACAATCTCGAATGAATGAAGATTCACTGAGACATATATCACCCCATCAATTCGAGGAAGTAATCATTTATGATTGCGTGGAAGTCAATTTAGGAGTGTATGACGCACTTGGTCTATCCCGGGCGAGCCCCCATCTAACGAATATGAAAAATCGTAACTTAGAGATGATACATAGTTTGAAAAAATCGCACGTCCCTGATGGGATTCTGCCGGGATAGAAATCCAATGCTCTAACCACTGAGAAAAAGAGTAGACTCCTCGACGCAGTATGTCTGAGATTGTACTTACCAGATACATTGTATCCATTTCGTGGAAGTGATCATTTATGATTACGAGAATGTCCTTTTTATGACTCTATGACTCATTTCCGTTTTTGGATGGTGACGTTCCTAGCCGTGCTTCTTATGGTGTATACATTTCGCAACTTATTATGTTTGCTATAGTCTGTAAAATCGATTTAAGCCCGCCAGTAATTTTATATTACTGATCGTTCCAATGCGAAACTTCTGTGGTGCTTCTTATTGTTTTATGTATTGGTGTTTATTTTTTGTGCTGTTGGCGTCTTATGTATGTTATCATATTTTTTTAGTTAAGTTTAGGTAACTGAGTGACCACCTATTGGGAAAATAGCTTCTCATGCGGCTTACGATATGTTTTCATGCTATAAATACCTGATTGTTAATTTAGTTTTTTTCCGACCTCGGTTTTTGGAGTGGGAATCTTTATCTGAATGCGTCTTTTCCTGATCGCTGCCTACTTGTACTTTCTAAATTTTATCGTAGACACTATGAGTTGATTTATTTGTTTGCCCATGATGATTCATTGACTAGTTAGAGGTTCACCACGAGGACCGAACAACTAACTGAATGTTGTGAACCACTGCAGAAGCTGAGGGTGAGGTTAGGTACCTGTAAAATCGATTTAAGCCCACCAGTAATTTTATATTAATTTTATACTTCTGTGGTGGTTCTTATTGTTTTATGCCTTGGTGTTAAATGTTTTTTGTGCTGTTTGCACCTTATGTATGTTTCATATTTTAGTTAAGTTTAGGTAACTGAGTGGCCATCTTTTGGGAAAATAACTGCCCATTCGGCTTACGATATGGTTTCTTGGTATAAGTACCTGATTGATGATTTAGTTTTTCCCCACCTCGGTTTTTGGAGTGGTGTCTTTTTCTGATTGCGCCTTTTCCTGACCGTTGCCTACTTGTACCTTTTCTGAAAGGAATCATACAAAACAGGGATTTTTACATGTGCGAAAAGAAAGACGCAGACGCAGTCATACTGCACAGCTGATCAGCGTCTTTATTCTCGCTTAAATCCGAAACTTCAAGCTGCTAGCTCTTTTGTGCGACTCTACAGGCTGGTTTGTATCGGACCTGGTCGGAACCGAGACCGTTGCCTCCTTTGATAAAAGTAGGTTATTTTTTGTTCAATAAATCATCTTCAGAGACATTGATCTTATAGGTGACGTCAATATATTCACAGCAACACATGTTTCACGCGTCAGTAAGCTTATGGTGTCCGTTTACCCTGACATTTAACGCAGTCAAAGGATTGGGCTTTTCATGGAATCTGATTCTTGTCAAACTAATGAACCACTAACCTGATTATGACAAGCGTATTGTCATCTCGATATTGATAGGGGTGTATTTACTCTTTTGTTGTTTGTTTGCCAAGTTAGCTTATGATAAATTTCAAGTTACAGACATTTACATACGGTTAGTAATTGTGGTGTTGCTTTGTTTCCGTAAGATTGTAATTACCTCTACCCACTATCGGCCCACCAATTCCTTTTTCTGCTTATGCTTCTACTGTTTTTATCCGATGCAAATTGATATGTTTTCAAACTATCTTAAATTATCGTTCAGCTTTTGATGATAATTATGGCAGTGTCTACCATTTAAAGTATTAATTGATTTAAAGATCGTTTAATATACAATACAATACAATACAAACAGTTTATTGGCATGAAACATACAAAATGCTTTTTTTAATATACCTTAAATTATCGTTCAGCTTTCGATGATAATTAGGGCAGTGTCTACCATTTAAAGTATTAATTGATTTAAAGTGATCGTTTAATATACATTCCTTAATATCTTAGACAAAGAGGGGCAGTTATTATTGTACTTTTAAGGCCTAGTTCCACTGAGCTTTAGATAGCACAAATCACTGTACGACCAGTTATTTGTTTAGGATCACTCACAAGTATTCTCAAGTATGATAAACGCGATGACTTTGCCTTTGATACAGTAAATTTTCCGTTTTTGGATGGGGATGTTCCTAACAGTGCGTCTTATGGTGTATACATTTCGCAACTTATTAGGTTTGTTAGAGTCCGCAATCATGTAGCGGACTTCAACGCGCGAAATAAATGTTAAACAGCCAAACTTCTCCAGCGGGGCTATCGGTATCATTAACTTCGAACAAACATTTTCTAAATGTTATCGCAGACACTATGAGTTGATTTCCAAATTTAATATTGGGATTAATACGCTTGTACGTGAGGGCCTTCTGGAACCAGAATTTTATGGTTACTTGGTTTACAAATATAAGAAACTTATAGGAAGGAATGGTTTCTCTTTTCAGTTGAGAAAAATCATAACACATTACAGACGTATAGGTTATAACTTGAATGTTATGCGTCAGTCTGCATGCTTAGTTATTAACCCAATCAGGGTTGATTACTATGCTGCCTTCTTTAATTGCACGCCGTCTGGTCGAGCGTCAGACTGCATGATGGCCCCGACATAAATTCATTTTAGTTGGTTGGGACCGGAGCTTCTCGTCTGTTGCTTGGCCCACCGGGGTTCAACTGGTGTTTTTCTTTTGCTCCGGGTTTCAGTAAGTTATTTCGGCGCCCAGGGATCTCCATCGTCGGGCAGCTTACTGAATCTGCTGAGTCCTCGTTTTTGATTCATCAGGGTGGTTGTCATGGTTTATTTGTTTGTCCTTGATGATTCGTTGACTAGTTAGAGACTCACCACGAGGACAGAACAACTAACTAAATGTTGTGAACCCTGCAGAAGATTAGGATGCGGTTAGGCGCCTGTAAAACCAGTTTAAGCCCCCCCCCCCCTCCGCCTGCGTAGTATTATTTTACTGATCATTCCAATGCGATACTTCTGTTATGGTTCCATTTGTTTTATGTTTTATGTTTTGAAGTCGATTTTTTGTGTTGTTTGAACCATATGTACGTTTTCATATTTTCATTTAAGTTTGGGTAACTGAGGGGCTGCCTATTGAGAAAGAGCTGCTCATTCGGCTAACGATAGGTTTTCTAAGTATACACTTGGCAAAAATGCCAACGCATCAGTTTTAAAAATTGAATAACTTTCGTTTGGTTTAGATTTTGCTTTTAAATTTTCCATACTCTTCCTTGACCAGCATTTTCGCATTTTGACTAGATTATTTCAAATAAATTTTATCACGTGACCACGTCATAAGAATATCATGCAAAAACAGATTTTCTGCACGTGCTGCTCATGGTGATTGTCTTTTGGTAATTTTTGAATGGAATTAGAAAGCTTGTTGTTTGTCGAATGGAAGTCGAAAAAAATAATTCGCCTCTCTGTCGAAAAAATCGCTAGAGCGGTCGGGTTTGTCGAGAGGATAGCTCGTTTAGCGCAAATACATTTAAAATACGTTTAAAATCAATGGAACAGGGATATTTTTATTTGCCTTTAACTCTAACAAGTCGCATGGTATCATACTATTTCTTGTTTGGGCCGCGGTCATTCGATTGATCTTATGTTAGCATTTTCCGTCATTTTACTTCTGTCTGTCGTCTTCAGACGTTGCCGCATGTTACAAAGATTCGCATGCAAGTGGTAAACGTTTTGTTTAAAATCTGCATTGCTGAGTAGGCTACATTATAAAAAGTCTGAATTGACCACATTCTGCCAATTGATGCGAAATCGCTTTTTAGCGTGAGTAAGAGTTAGTTTGGTAGTGTATCCACCATGCACCAACTGTGTAAGAAATAACAATCTGGATCCTTAAGACATTAAATTGTTGGTTACAAGTCTTTTTGACGCGCTTACTTTCGATTAAAAACTGACTTTCGTGTTAATGTGCGTTGTACTTTTCACTCAAATTCAATCAAATTAATGTACAGATCATGGTTTTGGCCTTAAATTGCGATTTTCACCGGCCTATCAATTTTATTGTTTTTATGTTAGCATCTTCCGATTTTTTTTCGAATGAAGGGTAGGGTTACAAAAGGTTTGATTTTTTTTCGACAGAAATCACCGATTTTGAAATATTCAACTAAATATTACTAGGTGCGTTTGGAATTTGGTTAAGTATAAGTACTTAATTGTCAATATAGTTTTTCCCACCTCAGTTTGTGGAGTGGGAATTTCCTTCTGATTGCGCCTTTTCCTGATCATTGCCTACTTGTATTTTTTCAGTAAATCTTAGAAAGGTATCGTGGGATCGATCTAAAGTGATATTGGGCAATCATATGAAAGGATAAATGCATGGATTCATATGTAATACTGCAGTGTATAAAAGACGTATGGATGTTGCCGCAATACTTTCTTTGAGAAAATGAAAGCATAATTTAATTCCCTGTTATTGGAGAAACCTTCTGCCTATCGTTAGGGTTAGGGTTAGGGTGAGGGGTTAGGGCTAGGGTTAGGGCTAGGGTTAGGGTTAGGGTCAGGGTTAGGTTTGGGTTAGGGTTAGGGTTAGGGTTAGGGCTAGGGCTAGGGCTAGGGTTAGGGTTAGGTTAGGGTAAGGGTTATGGAACCACGCCGATTCCCGGTTTAACATTCGACGCCTTACGTAGCATGACGGTATGTACCGGTTTGATATCTGCTCGTCATGTCACGGTTCAGTGATTCGCCAGTGATGCCCCGCTGTATTGTAGATGTCGTCTATGTACTTTAAATATATTTATATATACTTTCTGAAAAATGGACCATTTACCTTGAACGACCCTCTAAGAACCGGGGCTTAGATCATATACTCAAGCAGATATGTTTCTATTGCAGCAGGACTATTTACCCGAGAGCTATATACCATTACAACCCACTTTTATCTATTAAAATGTGGGTATTCTTGGGGTGTACATTTTTCATTTTCTTATTTTTGCTTCCAAAACATAGATTGAGGGTAACCCTTCCCCTTGAGCAAAACAGCAAAATATCTTAATTTGTTCTAAAATTCAGTAATTTAGATTTCACTGTATATTGCATAGGCGTGTTTTTGTTATGGAAATTATGCTGAAACTATGGTCAGGACATGTCTTTTTTATTTATTATTATTTTTTTTTTTTGTATTGAGGCTTAACGTCCCAGTCAACAATTTTTCAATCATGTCGGGACGGAACCAACTCTTCCTGGGTTTAACCACTACTGTAGGGAATTAATGTGTCTTGCTCAAAGACAAAACACAGTGCCGCTTGTGGGAATCGAACCCAGGACCTCTCGATTCGGAGTCCGACTCGAATTATTGTAACCGCAAAAGTGCAACAATATATTGAGTGCAGGCGTAGTAGGCGCAATATTTGACACATTTTACACTCCTACAGGTACGTAAGTGAAATAAGTCATTCCCATCCTTGTTGACTCTTTCATTAACAAGTTTGGTCACGTGACAACGAAGTCGCGTGCAACATTTGAGTCGCATCATGAGAAAAACAGCATTGCGATTTTCGAACAGGTCTGACACAAACCGAGCTATGCAATTACAGAAGATGGCTAAAAGCAGGAAATTTTGCATTTAGAAAAAAAAAAGTATAGAGGAATTGTACTATCCATGTTATGTAGCGAAAGCAAAGGCACTGATCAGCTTCGCAGTTACTGCGAAGCTGGTCGGCGCCTTTGTTTTCGTATATGCAAAATGATGGTTTTCTCATGCAGCGGCTCTTTTAATCTAAATGTCAATATGAAACTGTTTTTATTGCCACTGCCAATCGGCTCAGCCATGTGAAACACACAACTAAACGTCAAAGACATGGACAGCCGAAATAAGCGTTGACGCATTCCTCCTGATTAGTACCGAGTTGCGACTACGATTAAGTAGTAATTGCCGTGTAAATACACTTTTTGAACACCGTTTGGACTCCCAGTATTTAACGCATGTTTTCATGCGACAAAGAATATTAATATCATTAAAACAGTGCCAACATTTATACCTTTTGGCCTTGGGGCGCATATTTATTATACAGAGGAAACTGTCAGGATGAAATGCCACCAAATGTGGCTATTGGCGATTTTGTAATTATAAATGAATCATTTTAAGTGCAAATATGGGCTTTAGCACGGATAAACGTGACTTCGCATCAGGAAAACATGTCCGTGCAATATATACCCCCTGGAACCCCGCTTTTATATAGCAAAACTGGGGTATGCAGGGGTATACATTTTTTTTCTTCAAAATGTTAAAATTTAAATGCCCTTTTTCCGAAGTGAATTATTATATTGTTTTGATCTTACGTGCATGTGTAGTGTATCAATTGTTTTAATTGAATTTCTGAAAGGTCTTTATCATTGAATGATCGCTGATGAGACATACTCGGAGGCGTTATCGTGGATCTTTGCTCTTTTTGAGAGCCAGTGTAGCCTTTGAACTTATACCGATTTTGCTCTAAATTACCAATGTATTAGTATTGTGTTATTTCATGAAAAAATCTAACAGAGCAGAGTTTGGCTCATCAATAAAAAATCTTGCCAAAATGTATTTGAAGCGAGAGACAATATTTAAATTGGGTGTGGAAGTAAGATATACAGAATAATCTGATTGCCTATTGTACCTGCCCTATTGCTTTACACTGTATTTGTGTATGTGCAATGTACATGCATTTCACTCTTGGAAAAGTAAACTTATGTAATCGAACCATTCAATTCAATTTTGAAATACTTAAATATTTAAAATGATGATGAATACTTTCAATTCCTATTTCAGTGTTAAAAACTTTGAATTCCTTCAATTGATGGGGCTCCATGACGATCACATACGGATGAGTTGTAATTGACTCTGCAGCTTCGATATACTATTGTCTCTGGTCAAATTCAATGCGGCTTTAACAGTGAGTTTTTGTTTTGCAGAACGGTGATTTGGACACTGAGTATTATTTGTCAAATGACATCGAAGTTTCGCAATAATGTAGACTACATGAACTGTTGAATGTGCACTTAATTTTTTGTGCTGTATTTTGTCTGACCATGGCATTTTTAAGTAGATGTTGTGACGTGTTTCGACCCCTGCGTAAAAATCGGTCGATGTTTACGTGTCTCATCAGTCATAAAAACAACGAAATGTCAGAGGATCTACTGGCAAACAATCACCATATGAATGAGGAGCCATGAAAGGCTATAAAGAAGAAGAAGAGAGAAGAAAAAGAAGAGCGAGAAGCAGCAGCAGCAAAGGAAGAAGAAGAAGAAGAAGAAGAAGAAGAAGAAGAAGAAGAAAGGAGAGCATTTAACCCTAAACAATTTAGGGGACGATGTTTGAATGTGTTGATCTTACACAGTTTATTAAGTATATAAATTTTTATCTCAAAGCTAGGGTGGGTAACTTCCAGGTGTAAAACTGTTATTTTTGTCCTGACTTAAAGCTATTAACATTGGTTCGTGCCTTGGCTGTCGCTGGTCCACCGAGGTTCGAGGTGTACTTCATTTCTGAAGATTTTCAGCTTCCCAGCTATCACCACTTGCTATGTAGCATAATAATAATATAATAATATAATAATATAATATAATAATATATCTTTATTTTACGAGGGTAACATATTAAGCATAAGCTTACCTAACATGTGGTCCTCAACAAGACAAATACAACAGTAAAATTACAATATATACAAATAAACAATACAATGTCAACAATTAAAAGTACAGATGATCTTGTCTAGGAATTTAAAATAATAATAATAATAAAAAAAATGCAAATAGTGGTGGTTAAGAATGTGATTGCAATGATGTAAAATAGACATTTAAATACGAAATTCCAGCAGAAAAATTTAGCACAGGAATGAATAAAATGCACGTTTAAGAGCGTTTCGGTAAAATACTTTTTAAAATTGTTACGTATTTGGTGATATCTATTAAGAGATAAGCTTGATAAAGAAAATATAAAATTGAGATATATTCAAAATTACATAAAACGGAATGTTTATTATGATTCTGATTTCCTACACACCAGACCTGGACAGTTGGTCAGGGAAATAACGAAAGGAAAAGAAACTATTAAGAATAAATTATTGTTTGTAGTAAATTCAAAGTCGTTTAACCTCCAGCAGCCCTTCCTACAACAACTGACTCACTGCATGTCGTCCAATGAGCCACCTCATGGGAAAACCAACAATCTGCATAGGCGAAAACAAAGACGCAGATCAGCTTCGCGGTAACCGCGAAGCTGATCAGCGCCTTTGTTTTCGCCACTCGGATAGTATAATTCCTCTTCTACTTAAATCCGAAATTTCAAGCTTCTAGCTCTTTTCTGTGCTTGTACAGGCCGGTTTGTGTGGGACCTATTCGGAAACCACATTGTTGGTTTTCCCACGAGGCGGCTCAAATACTTACACGTCAGCATATTGTATTTTTCCTCCTTTTTTCATCATGTCATTGTTTGTGATTTACTTGTGTACCGTGATGATACGTTGACCAGTTAGAGATTCACCATGAGGGCCGAACAACTTAATAAGTGTTTTAATCCTCTGCACAAGCTCAGAGGGAGGTTTGGATCCCGTAAAACCGGTTTAAGCACCACCAGCTGACCGTTCTAAGGTTGTACTTATGTACTGGTTCTATTTTGGTGTCGATCTTTTGCACTGTTGGTGCCTTTTATGTGCTATTTATTTTTAGTTAAGTTTGGACAATTGATTGGCCACCTTAAAGGAACTAGCTACTTACTCAGCTTACGATATGCTTTTTTGTATGCATTACGAAAACATGCCCATGCAATATACAGATATTTTTTGAGCTTTAAAAGTTAAAAAAATGATGTTTTTACTTACTTTTGTTCAAAACACAGATTGTGGGTACACGTTACTGACAATGAGTACTGACAATGAGTACTGACAATCTATGTTTTGGAGCAAAAATAAGATTAGGTATACCCCCTGGATACCCCAGTTTTTTTATATATAAAAGTGGGGTTTAAGGGGGGTTCATTGCAAGGATTTCTTGATAAACCAGGGATCGTCAATTTACTCGTACTGTTCTGTTTACCATAGTTATGATTTTATTCCAACTGTTAGTGCCGCTTAACCTTTTTGTGTATGCGTGCACCACAAAAACACATGAACCATTAAGTGCATGCCTACTTCGTTAGCTACATATGCCCTGCTAAATCCAGTTTTGGTTTAAAAGGTATTATATATATTTCTGAGTGCGCCTCCGAGTGTGCCTTTAGGTCACAAACATGCTGTATATCGCCTACATGTGTGCAAATTTGAAATACATAGCTATATAAATGCCTTAAATGTGCATGGTATATAAAATAATCTCCGTTTTTGTATTCAAACAGAATACAGATTTGCACACGACCAGCCTCCTGAATTAAATCTCTCGTCAAAACATTGCAAAAATGCGGATAAACTGACAAAGCTGCTCATCTGCAGCTATGAACGAGGACAGAAGGAAACAATAACATCGGAAGCCATTTAAACGTCAAGCATCCTGCGACCGTTCATACCTTCTCTCAGAACAATCATAACAAACTGTGGGCGATTAATTTGATTCATTCATACTTTGTTTGTTCGCACCTGTACCATCGAATGATACATTAGCGGATATGCATAAACCGGCAAAATGGATGTGCGCTCTGCAGAATCCAGATTGGCAGGGATATCACGCAAGCTGACGTCATCTGAGAGGGTAGATAACTGATAAACCAATAACAAACGTATGTAGAGCCTGTTCAGACAAACAGAAGAGCAGTTTTATCTGAGTCTGTGTTAATGTACTATTAGTTTTGTATCGAAATGGCTGGCGGGAAAGTTTTTCTATAACCTGAGCCGTGACGCGAGAAAACCGGTCTTCGGGGTTTCCGACCAGACCTGACACAAACCGGCCTCTGCAGCTACAGAAGATGGATAGAAGCTTGAAATTTCGGATTTTAGAAGAAAAGGAATTGTACTATCCGTGTGTAGCGGAAACAAAGGCGCTGATCAGCTTCGCAGTGACTGCGAAGCTGATCTGCGCCTTTGTTTTCGCACAGACAAAAATCCGGTTTTCTCATGACGCGGCTCACCTTTCCTTTGAACTCGGTCAGTCAGAGACGCAGTTGCAGAATCACGGCTTCCTCCAGGAATCGGCAATAAATATGTGCTTGCGTGTGCTGGGAGACCAATCAAGGAATTTACTCTAACTGGTGAACATAAAAATTGGAACACTTTTTATTGACGAGAGCTTTTCACAGGTAAGTTTGTGACAATATTATTATGGATTATTACTGTTATCATTATTATTATTATTATTACCACGTTAATATCTAGTTAGGCTCTGTAATCCTTGTTGGTGTATTTGTATGTCTTTGTTGTTGCTGTTATTATTATTATTTATTTATTTGCCTATAAATTATATAAAATGATATAAAATAATAAATAAATACAGGTAAGTCTGATAATGTTCACCTTCTTCTTCTCATCAGGAAAACATGTCCGTGCAATAAATACCCCCCTGAACCCCACTTGTATATAGTAAAACTGGGGTATGCAGGGGTATACCTATTTTTTTTACCGCCGAGGCGGTTCTAACGTGTACCCACAATCTATGTTTTGAGCAAAAATAAGAAAAATATAAAAAAAATTCCAGTGAAAATTTTAATTTTCACAACAAATTATTTTTCTGTATATTGCATGGGCGTGTTTTCGTAATGTATTATTATTATTGTTGTTGTTGTTGCTTGTAGCCGCGCCAGCAACTGCTAAACCTCATAGTTGGAAAAACATGCTCATCCGCCAAGGCTGGTTTACGTATGTCACGTATATACAACCCCGTCTAATTTTACAAATTACCGAGTTTGAAATTTGCATATATCTATTTATACCGTCGCATTATTATTAGTATTAGTATTATCCATGCAACAAAATTACTCAAATAAATAAATGAATAGATAAATACATAAATAAATAGATTTACAAAAATAAAAAAAAAAAAATAAATAAATTTCAGTTACAATTTGCAAGAATTAAAACCATTTACTTTAACGTTAAAATTTCTGTATTTTGAACCTTGGCTCTGTATATTGTTATAACAGCAAGCTCCGAAAAAGGAATTTCTTAATCAAACATCGTATATCTGACAGTATGGCGGAAATACAGAAGCATTGGTTCATGGGCGTAGAACTTTAAATGATCAATATTAATGTACTTATAAACTGTTTGCAGTTACTATTTTTGTGACTGTTATGTATACGACATATGTAAACAACAGCTGCAGTAACTATTGTATACGAGGCAGTAATTGGCCAATATGTAAACACATTTTGTCATTATTTGATAGTCATGATATTACCTTGTAAAGATATACAGGCCACACAAACAGGGAAAGATATAGTAATGAAGCAGTTTCGAAAGACATAGGCTCACTATGGAACCTTCAGATATATTGTAACCATGAGACCGTTTGCATGCATTGTGTAAAAAGGTACAAGTAGGCAATAATCAGGAAAAGGCGCAACCAGAAAGAATACCGAGGTGGGAAAAACTAAAATGACACTTAGGTACTTATACCAAGAAAACACATCGTAAGCCGAGTGAGCAGCTATTCCCCAATAGGCGGCCACTCAGCTACCCGAACTTAACTAAAAATATGAAAACGTACATAAGGCTCAAACAGCACAAAAATTCGACTCCAAAACACAAAACAAATAGAACCACAACAGATGTATCGCCTTGGAACGATCAGTAATATAAAATTACTCGGGGTTTTACAGGCGCCTAACCTCACACTCATCTTCTGCAATGGTTCTCAACATTTAGTTAGTTGTCCGGTCCTCATGGTGAATCTCTAACTAGTCAATGAATCACCAAGGACAAACGAATAAATCTTGATGATATACATGCTATACAAACAGAGGAACATATAGTAATGAAAGCATAGGCTCACCAAGGGACCATCAGGCGTATTGCAGCCATGTGACCATTTGCTGCCTTGTGATAAACCATACCGCGGGCCGACTTGTACCTCAATTGCCCATAGGGTTTGGAAGAACTAAACTTACCAGTCTCTGGATATAATTCAGTTTGAGTTAATGTGTCTTGCCCTGGGACAAAACCAGGCGCAAAATGGGGATCCAACACCGACTAGTCGACCTTGCTGGTATAGCAGACTATTGAGTCATTGTATGCATATAAGAAATTTAGGGCCTTGGCGAAACATTATTCAAAAATTCATCGTGGAAGACCAAATTTCAGGTGAGCGTTCTCAAGACCATTAGTCCTCTGGCCTTATTGTGAAAACATTTCCAAAATGTGTTTTTTTCTTATTTGCTTATTATTATTATGTTAAAGATGTGGCTCTTAAATGTATGAAATTTATACATCCAAAGTGTATGATAGTACTAGTATATCGAATCACGTGACTTTCCCCCCACATTGGTATATTGGTATAAAGCAACTGCGAGGTCTTAGGCTACACAACGAAATTACGTTTGAGAGGACAGACAGCTTTACAACAATGACAAACAATGTAACTAGTATACCAGTCTTTTTTCTGGAAATATTCATGGCATTGATTTCAGTACACCTGTGCACCGCGTAATTTGCTTGTACCATCAAGAACCTTACAAGTTCTAATACAAATTGCTAGAGACAACTGGCTGAGTGATTATCCCAAAATAAACAAGTTAGAGGATCATCAGGATATTTGTCCGTATCACATATACCGCCTTATACTCCACTTGTTTTGAGTGAAACCGAGGTGCACAAATGTATACCTGATTTTTCTTATTTTTGCTCTAAAACGTAGATTGTTGGTACTCGTTAGAATCGCCTCGACGTTTTGAGCAAAAATACTACAAATATCATTTTTTCCAATGAAATTTTCAATTTTTGCTTTTGAAAAATTTCTATGTATATTGCATGGGAAAGTTTTCGTAATGACATTGATATTGAATACTTACATACATGCACTTTCAAGATATTGTTTGTATCAAGCAACTGCCAGGTCTTAGGCCATTACGAAAACGCGCCAATGCAATACACAGTGATTTTTAAAGTTGTAAAAAATGATTTTTTTTCTGTAGAATTTCTGCGAGGCGGTTATAACTAGTACCCACAATCTATGTTTTGGAGCAATAATAAGAAAAATGTATACCCCTGTATACCCCAGTTTTACTTTCCAAAAGTGGGATTTAAGGGGAAACACATTACACGTACATGTTTTTCTGGTGCACACAACGAAATTACACTTGAGAGAGCAGACATTTATACAACAATGTAATAACTAGCATATCAGTCTTTTTCTGGAATTATTCATGACACTGATTTTGAGTACACCTGTGCACCGCGAAGCAACTTGTTAACTTGCTTGTATCCTCAAGAACCTTACAAATTATAAGACAAATTGCTAGAGACAACTGGCTGAGTGATTATCCCAATATAAACAGGTTAGAGGATCATCAGGATAACATGTCGTATAATATATACCCCCTTTTATTTTATACTTTAGAGTGAAACCCAATGTATATCAAAACTTGATAAAATTGGTATTTTCATTGATATGAAATTTCACTGATATCAAATCTCACTGATATCAAAAGTCACTAGTGACTGATATTAAGAGATTATTATATGACAATTTTCATATCATAACCCGTATCAACCTGAGACTTCCGTATCAGCCCGAGACTCCCATATCAGCCTGAGGGCCGAAGGCCCGAGGGCTGATATGGGAGTCGAGGGCTGATACGGAAGTCGAGGGTTGATACGGGGTATGATATGAAAATTGCCATATCATGATCTCTTTATCATATATTTTTATTGAAAAAAAAGTGTTTGATACAGTTCAATGCACAAAATGTTTCCCAACATAATTTCAAGTGGAAAAAAGAAAGAATGAAAAAAAAAAAAAATTCTGGTCACAAATTTTATTCAATAACATTTAACCATTAATACAGAAAATTCAAATACAAAAATTTGATTTATAAATTGAGAACAATTTACAACGTACTATTGAATAGAACAGAGCGCTCCGAATGTGGGGGTCCCGTGAGATGTGATATGAGGTTTGGGGTGTGATATGGGGGTGTGATATGAGTCCATATCTCCCTAGGGAGATATGGATTTTGACAAATTTTGAACTGATACAGCTTTCGAGATTTGGGGTGTGATATGGGGGTGTGATATGAGTCCATATAGGGAGATATGGATTTTGACAAATTTTGAACTGATACAGCTTTCGAGATATGGTGTCCCGATACGTGCATAGGACTTGCGCCTGTATCACATATGTAAAAAGAACGTATTTTACAGTAAATATATGATAACAGCCTATATCGTCACTGTAATGACGTCAGATTTTTGGATTACTTCTGACGTTTCCATTTACTTGACGTCATTAAATGTGTGTCACTTCAGAAATTCAAACGCCTATAACTCCGTTATTTATGAACGAAAACATAAAGTGTGGGTATTCATTTTCTTAGTTAGAACATAAGGAACAATGTGGTACCAAAATTATTCGTGTTTTCAAATATTTTTTGTTTTTGCATTTTCACCGCCTACCTTGTGCATTGGAAAATGCCTGTGCATTGTATAAAATAAAAAGAAAATTTGCTTTTTTTCGGTGAATACCAAATATATTTCATCTCGTGAGTTGAAAACACAATAATTTTCACTCGTGCTGCGCACTCGTGAAAATTCTGATGTTTTCAACTCACTCGATGAAATATATTTGGTATTCACCTCAAAAAAGCAAATATCCTCTATATACCTCACTTGTATATAGTGAAAGCGGAGTGCACAAATGGATACCTGATTTTTCTTACTTTTGCTCTAAGACGTAGATTATGGGTACTCGTTAGAATCGCCTCGTCGTTTTGAGCAAAAAGTCTAAAAACATCATTTTTTTCCAATGAAATTTTCAATTTTTGCTTTTGAAAAATTTCTATGTATATTGCATGGGAAAGTTTTCGTAATGACATTGATATTGAATACTTACATACATGCACTTTCAAGATATTGTTTGTATCAAGCAACTGCCAGGTCTTAGGCCATTACGAAAACGCGCCAATACAATACATAGTGATTTTTAAAGTTGTAAAAAATGAAAATTTTCAGTAGTATTTCTGCGAGGCGGTTATAAGGGGTATCCACAATCTATATTTTGGCGCAATAAGAAAAATGTATACCCCTGTATACCCCAGTTTTACCTTCCAAAAGTGGGATTTAAGGGGATATACATTACACGTACATGTTTTTTTTCTGATGTACACAACGAAATTACATTTGAGAGGGCAGACATTTATACAACAATGTAATAACTAGCATATCAGTCTTTTTATGGAATTATTCATGACACTGATTTTGAGTACACCTGTGCACCGCGAAGCAACTTGTTAACTTGCTTGTATCCTCAAGAACCTTACAAGTTATAAGACAAATTGCTAGAGACAACTGGCTGAGTGATTATCCCAATATAAACAGGTTAGAGGATCATCAGGATAACATGTCCGTATAATATATACCCCTTATACTCCACTTGTATATAGTGAAACCGGAGTGCACAAATGGATACCTGATTTTTCTTATTTTTGCTCTAAAACGTAGATTATGGGTACTCGTTAGAATCGCCTCGACGTTTTGAGCAAAAAGTCTAAAAACATCATTTTTTCCAATGAAATTTTCAATTTTTGCTTTTGAAAAATTTCTATGTATATTGCATGGGAAAGTTTTCGTAATGGCATTGATATTGAATACTTACATACATGTACTTTCAAGATATTGTTTGTATCAAGCAACTGCCAGGTCTTAAGCCATTACGAAAACGCGCCAATACAATACATAGTGATTTTTAAAGTTGTAAAAAATGAAAATTTTCAGTAGTATTTCTGCGAGGCGGTTATAAGGGGTATCCACAATCTATATTTTGGCGCAATAAGAAAAACGTATACTCATGTATACCCCAGTTTTACCTTCCAAAAGTGGGATTTAAGGGGATATACATTTTTTTCTGATGTACACAACGAAATTACATTTGAGAGGGCAGACATTTATACAACAATGTAATAACAAGCATATCAGTCTTTTTATGGAATTATTCATGACACTGATTTTGAGTACACCTGTGCACCGCGAAGCAACTTGTTAACTTGGTTGTATCCTCAAGAACCTTACAAGTTTTAAGACAAATTGCTAGAGACAACTGGCTGAGTGATTATCCCAATATAAACAGGTTAGAGGATCATCCTGATAATATGTACGTATAATATATACCCCTTATACTCCACTTGTATATAGTGAAACCGGGGGTGCGCAGGGGTATACCTATTTTGTCTTATTTTTGCTATGAAACGTAGATTGTGGGTATTCGTTGGCTAACGTGCACCCACAATCAATGTTTTGAGCAAAACTAAGAAGCATCCAAAAATATCAACACACATTTTTTTAATTTTTACTGCTTCAGAAAATTCTATATATTGCATGGGTATGTTTTCGTAATTATAACGTTTATGTAAGGTTACTATCCTTGACTCTCGTAAAGTACTCACATATTTGATCGAAAACGGCATGTTTACATTTTTTTTCTGAACTATTAAACCTGAAATTCTTTTTAACAAATATTTTACAAGCATTCCAATGTCTGACATGTCTTCATATTTCATACATCTTCAGATAAAGTTTTAAGCATTAGAAATAATGATACGTGGGTTTTCCTATAAGTTCTGTGGCCATGGTGACGTGAAATAAACCATGAATATATGTGAATACTCTTACTTTTGCAAGCACCGTTATTGAGGATCTTTGTAACAAGTGGTACGGCAATTTTTATATTTATTTATTTATTTATTTATTTATTTATTTATTTATTTATTTATTTATTTATTTATTTGACAGAAAATTGATAACCTAATGTATATGGGGCTGGCTTTATGCTACCTACTCTTATGTAAATTTCGAATTCTATTTTAAACGCATCGTTTAGACTCTTTAAGCAGTTAGTGATTAAATTTGAAAGTTATTATATTATTTACAGAGGGTAACTCAATTAAGAAAAGCAGTATTCATTTTCATATCTTATAGTATGTACAAAAAGCAGCAAACGACAACATTTAACGATGGAAATAAAAATGACTACAACAAAATGACCAGTGAGTAAAGAGATTTATGAAACAACCCTCTCTTTTTATGGCGGCAAAATTCTGTAAACAGTGGTTTGTAGCGATCTATTCTAGGATAACATGATCGATAATAATTGATATAGATATAAATATCAATCATACAATGAATTCCAATGATTTAGAAAATTTTTCTGCGATAAAACTAAATACTTTGATGATGACTGTATTGACTTTCTATGATGTCTGCGCAGTTGGCTTACATTAAATTCAGATTCCAATATTCCGAACCGATGTCGTGCGGTAGAACCCATCTAGTTTGTGTCCTTCGTTAAAGGTCTCCCCGTACACCATCCATAGTGCAGATTATATTTTACTTTTGGGATCAGCGGGGTATTCTTTGTAATCGGTTAAGTTTCACTTTTTAACCAACGTTAAATATATTTGGCCCCATTTGGATAATACTAGTCTATGTATTGACTACCATCTTGAAAGTTTCAAATTTTGGCTCCATGTTGCCAAATCTAAAGGGTCACTGTGTGAGTGAGTGTGGGGTGTGTGTGTTAGGTTAGCTTGAGTGGCCGAAACCGCGTTGTGGCCCATCATTAATATGTTCGCTGCTCTTAAACGATCTCACTTTTATTTTATTTGCTATTAGATGGTGTTGTGCCGTGTGCGGCGGCCCTAAAATGTCTCCCCATACATCATCCATAGTGCAGATTGTATTTTCCTTTGCTTTTTTGACATCGGCGGGGGTATTCTGAGAGATCAGAAATTTGTTATCGGCTAAGTTTCGTTTAATGTATTTGGCTTCATTTGCCTGACACTAGTCTTTGTATTGACTACCATCATTTACTGTAATGTCAAATCTAAAGGGTCACGGGGGAGGTGGGGGGGGGGGGGGGGGCTTTAGAAACCGCGGTATGGCCCATCATGTTTCTCGTTAATATGCTCACTTCCCTTAAATGATCTGTTTTATTTTTATTCATCATGCAAATAATTACCACTGTTAAAAGAATAAAATTCCAATTTGCCATATGATCAACAGAACCTTACACCCTTAAGCATAAGTCTCTCTAAGCAGTGTATTATACCTCTATCACAAAATTGGCAACATCGTGAATGCATAGTCTAATCAGGGTAATGTGTTTTTGCACTTTTTCGGCTTCTACGTGAGGTGATCAAAACGCTTGTGCATTAATGCCATAACTTTAAAATGACATGAGGTGCATCTTATGGTGTATACATTTCGCAACAATACAGTAGAAGGTTTGCTAGAGTCTTCAATCGCGTCGCGAAATAAATTTTTAACAGCCAAACTTCTCTAGCCGTGCCATCGGCATCATAAACTTCGAAAAAACAGTTTCTAAATTTTATCTGAATTGATTTCTATATCAAATGTCATGTTCAATACGCTTTTATGTGGGGGCCTTTCGGAACCAGAACTTTATGGTGACCTGGTTTACTTTATAGGAACTTATAGGGAGGATATATAGGATATAATATAAATGTGATGCTTAGTTTTTAATCCAATCATGGTTGATAACTATGCTGCCTTCTTTAATTGCACTCCGGTGGGTCGGGCGTCAGACTCTATGATGGTCCCGACTTGAAGCTATTAATTTTATTTGGGCGGCCCCCGTGGCCGAGCGGTTAAGAGCACTGTTTCTTAATCACTCGATCATCTCACCGACGTGTCTGGTGTGGGTTCGAGCCCCGCTCTGGCCACATATGAGACAAGCCAAGTTCTGCTTGCGGGTGTGTCAGGTGGTTTTTCTCGGGGTTCTCCCGTTTTCGCCCCACCTACTGATTGGCCCGTCTCATATGAGCTGAAATAATCTTGAAAGGGACGTAAAACTGAATTAAAAAAAATAATAATAATAATAATTTTATTTGGTTGGGACCGGAGCTTCTTGTCTGTTGCTTGGCCCACCGGGGTTCAACAGGTGTTTTCTTTTGCTCCGGATTTCAGTAAGTTGTTCGGCGCCCAGGGATCTCCATCGCCAGGCAGCGTATTGTAAATGTGAATCTTCGTTTTTTATTGATCTTGATGTTTATTGTAATTTATTTGTTTTTTTGTTGTTGTTTTGTTTTTCACGATGATTCATTGACTAGTTAGAGATTCACCACGAAGAACGAACAACTAACAAAATGTTGTGAACCGCTGCAGAAACTGAGGGTGAGATTAGGCGCCAATACCGGACCATATGTCAGCATTTTGTCATTTATTATCCCAATATTGTCTAGCTGGGGTGCAAACGTTTGTATTATATTTTATGAGCCCCTGGTCATACCTACCCCAGACACTTCGGTATATTATTTTAGATTATTTTGATGATTTCTATGTCAAGGAAATTAGACACGACATTTTCTGGAGTGCTCAAAATATTTGCAGGTAGTGATGTTTAAAGGGTCATAATTTCGTACAACACTTGCGTATGTTTATAAAACTTTTCACATAGGCTAGAACTATATACAATTATTACACAACGAAAGTAATTTTGATATGTATCGCTGTTAATAAGTTTTGACCTTAGTTCATTAACTTTCTGATCACCCCTTGTCACACCATAAATAGTTTCAATACTGATGTTAATTCTGTCACCCATAACTCACTTTCTCACATAACCCAGAATGTTCGTTAAAAGACTGTGCTTATACATTTCCTTAAAGTACATTCGTTACGTATTGGTTATGCAAGGTAATTGAATGATGTTGATGTACTTTTGACCAGCGTATTGGCTTTAAGCATGTTGAAAGCTCGTATATATAGCTTTTCATGCTATCATCAAACGAAATATTATATATTTTAAGGATCAGTGTTTGATTTTGATTAGCACTCAATTTTCTTACTTGTATTGTTATTTCCGGCATTTTCAGTGTCCAAAAAAGTGGGTATTTCTAAAACAGATTATTCTGATGTATAATATGCTGCACAATATTTGTGTTTGTGTTCGCCTGCTTCAAAAATACTGTATGTATACATATTATATGCACTTTAATTCACAAATAAAGTCAGGAATCAGTAAGTTTCAGGGCTTAATGAATGTCCTTAGAACGTAAAATATTAAAAACAAATTTCGACACATTTTTTTTTCTTTTTTCTCATTTTCCAAATAATAATAATAATAATAATAATAATAATAATAAATACTGTATACGCGAGTTTTCGTAATGAAAATTAACTGGCGTCTATTTCATGTAAATGACAATTAAGGTTTTACAAAATGACAATTATGGTAAAGGTTTAGTTCCGAAATGAAATGTTGGTACCGAACGGTACAAGTAGGCAAAGATCAGGAAAAGGCTCAATCAGAAAAAGATTCTCACTCCAAAAACCGAGGTGGAAAAAAACTAAATTAACAATCAGGTACTAATACCATGAAAACATATCGTAAGCCGAATGAGCAGCTATTTTCCCAATAGGTGGCCACTAAGTTACCTAAACTTAACTAAAAATATGAAAACATACGTAAGGCACCAACAGCAAAACAATTTTAAACACCAAGACATAAAACAAAAAGAACCACCACAGAAGTATCGCCTTGGAACGATCAGTACCGTTTATTGCCATATTTCCAATTTGTGTTTGAAGGACAGGTTTGTATCATGTAATGCAGTACACTCTTTCAAACTGCCACTTATTTCTGAGCACTGGTATGACCCATCCCTTTCTCATTAATATGCTCACTGCTGTTAAAGGATCTCATTTTTAATTTATTTGCTATTTCTGCAGCTGGTGTTGTGCCATGTGGTTGCCCTAACAAGTCTCACCGTACATCATCCATAGTGCAGATTATATTTTGCTTTTGGTCCATCGACATCAGCGAGAGTATTCTGAGAAATCCGAAATTCATTATCGGTTTAGATTCAATTTCTTACCAATGTTTTATGCAATTGGCTCTGATTGAATCATACTAGTCTGTGGATCGACTATCCTGTTGAAAGTTGCAAAAAATACAATATTTTTGCTCCGTTTTGCCACATCTAAAGGGTCACAGAAGAAACGCTCACTGCTCTTAAAGGATCTCAGTTTTATTTTATCAGCTGTATGACTTGCTTGGATTTAAATCTCGAAGACGTGTTATGTCACAAACCAGCTCTTTTACAACATTTTGTTATTCTGGCGTACAACCAATCGGAGATGAGCCTGTGCATGAGAAAAACCACAATTTGCATAGGCGAAAACAAAGCCGCAGATCAGCTTCGCGGTAACCGCGAAGCTGATCAGCGCCTTTGTTTTCGCTTCACGGATAGTACAATCCCTCTTCTACTTAAATACAAAATTTCCAGCCTCTAAACATCTTCTGTGATTGTACAGCCCGGTTTGTGTCAGACCTGGTCGGAACCCCAAATTGTTGGTTTTCTCACGCACAGGCTCAGATACTATAAACAGTGATAACATGCATACTTGGCGTTCCAAACTGACCGAATTAATTCACTTTGACATCAGTGATAGTCTGTTACATTATTGTAACGTGCTACATAAGTAATAGCAATACGTAATACTATTTCCTCAGTACCAACAATTACAAAAAAAAAAAAAAAAAAAAAAAAAAAAAAAAAAAAAATATGAAAAGTTGCTTCTATCTGAGTGTCATTGTATCTCTGAACCTACTAAAAGTTTTAAAATATTTTTTTTTTCTGATCAATTCTAATGTTTACTTTTTATTCGCTTCTTAGTTATAGCTAATAAGATAGCGATAATGCGACAGTCTGCATGCCTTGCGATTAACTGATTTACTCGGAAAATATTGTTGCTGTACTCTTCATGTAAAAGTGGAGGATCTGCTCAACGATATTAATAACTCTATTAATGCTGAATTATGTCCCTCTCAAAAATGTGCTAGATTGGCTTCTGCAATACGTCGCAAAACAGGAATTCGGTTTATTTTTGCACGTTTCGACTGTGTACTTTAATTTAATTGACACTGTTTTTTGTATTTTTTTTTTATTAGAAATGTGTAAACTAGGCAGATTCGTAACCTAAAGTGATACTAATTTGCTGGTATGGACAACGCAGTTACTATGCTTTACCGCGATTTTGGTTTTTGAAACCTCGACAGCGACACCATAAAACAGAGTTCATACACTATATACAGTTACTTTGGCATTTCATAGTAGAATATATACACTGTGTCGTATCAAAATTAATTCCAAATATTTTTAATAAACCTGACATAAATTTCTGATTTCTCAGAATACTCCCATGATCTGTAATGATCAAAAATCAAATGTTTAGCAAGGCATCTCATTACCAAGAATCAGAACCTAGTTTGTCGACTGCAGCTACGTACAGTAGGTGTAGAATTTGTTTCAAATTTGTATAAATATCTTGTACTACTAATGATCACTAATGTAGTATTTCAATTTGAATCTTAACCATGACAATCAAGTTGATTTGTCACCGATCATTTGTCGGTTTGTATGTATACAATACCACGTGATTCTCAGCTGTGAATACTGATTATGTTTCTTTCCGAACTTCAAGCGGAAATTTTCACGGTGTATAGATCACCAGACGTCCAAATTTTACACGTGAGCCTGTTATCTCCGGTGACAGACTGTTAAAAAGCTCGTTTATCGGTTATTTTTGAAAATATTCGACGATATTCACGATTCTGATAACGCCGTCTAATTTTCCGTTAAATAGGCTTTATTACTGTTGTAATATCGAATAGATATAGTCATTTCCGTCAAAGAACATCAAGTTACTACTGTACGTAATTAAATACGTTTTACACTTGAACAAGTGTGTAAACTTGACAGATATTGCTCACGTGTCACTACTGTGTGGACATAGTGCTCCATCTACCTAAACCAATGTGAACAATCACGTGACTAAATTGAGCAGCAACATGATCTGTAAAAGTACAATATTAATGACTAATTTCTTTGTAGTCATGGACAGTAAATAAGGGCGGCCACTAAACATTTGACCAAATATAACAAACCGAAAAACCTTCTGTAAAAAGTCACGTGAACTGTAGAAGTGCAATATGAGTTTTTATGTAGTCAACAATAGTAAATTAGTTTGATTAGTGGCTAATTTATCTTGCATGATTAGTAGAATCATTAGACTATCTTCGTGAGTACGTTGATGAACAAAGGATGAGTAAATGCTCTCTGTGAACCCTTTGACAGTCATTCTGTTTATTGTTTGTGTACTCATCGAACAACACGACTTTAATAAAGGCATAATTTGGCGCTGCGCGTAATATTTCTAGGATCGCTGTATCAATTAAGTTCTAGTGCATATACTATGTTTTCATTCATGAGGTAACCGGTTAACCCTATCACAATCAGACCGGTTAATGCATGTCGACATTATGATGTCTGCGAATTATAGAACTATTTGGAAGCCTTGCCAATAAAATGATTACTAACGCCAGGTGATGCCGCGTCAGACCGTTAACAGGCTTCTGTTTACACACAATATCATTCCGCGTAGTAAACAGACAGTCGGAAGATATCAATTATTGCACGGTTCTACTTTAATCCAAAGCTTTTAACATGGTTGATAATTTCATTCTCGTAGGAAATTATGATTGATGCATGTTGAGCTTATCTCTTGCGGGGGAGGTTCGAAGCTACAGGCATCTGATATAAAAATATCGGGTATGATAGACTATCAGTGGGTGACAAGCCATTCCCATATTCGTGGATTGCCAATTATCGCTGTTCTAATGTACTGTCCGAACACATGTACATAAAGTCTTATTCTAGGGGACAATACATTTGCGCGACTTGTTTCAAAATTTCCATTTGCCCTACCATGCGATATTTTTAATACTTGTGCGCGATTACTTTTGCTCAACCTTTTCCTCGGTTCATGATATCAAAATAAGGTATAGCTTTGGGCTGAATTTTCTTCTATTATTGGACATGACCTTCTTGTGATATTCCCACGCCGTACACTATTGTAGTCTTTGATGTAGCGTCCTCTGAATATTATAAAATCTATTTAAAGTTCATTTGAGTCAATAATACCGATATGTTCAGGAGATAGAAGATTCTAACCGTAAACGGCAGCCTTATCGTATAGACTAAAGAATGACTGAGACACCATACTGTGATTAAACGCGTAGAGGAGCTACACTGATTTGATCCATGCGAAAAACTGACTCGTTCAAATGTAGCTAAAATGGTCTGTATTCTGAGAGTGCACGGTAAATGTCAAGACTGCAAAACCAAATCGGCAGTGGAAAGTAACTAAATACGGTTAACCGGATGAATAGCTCTTTACCAAGAGATGGCCACGTGGCTACCCATTCCCTTCCCAACAATATTGGTAAAATAAAACCTGACATATTGAGTAAAAAGAAACAATATCTCTAAAAGGCCTGAAGATAAGTCAAAATATGCAAAAAATCATTGCTCAAACATTAATAAAAGCAGACTAACGAACATTGTTGTTTAGATTTTACAGAGCTCTCTCACTGAAAGTGAATGTGGTGAATTAAGTAAAGTACTAACATTGGTAAGGTCACTCCTGGTGCAAAATCGTTATGGCGAGACAGGAGCCTCCCTACTGGGCAATGACGTACTGATTCGTCACCATGAATGGGCTGTCAATAATACAAAAACGGCTGCACGTGGCCTTAGAATCATTTTACTTAAACAGCTCCGTTGAACTTGTTTGATTTGGATATACCATATTACATGTCCACTTTGCTATAACATTAAATAGGTTTATGCAGCTCAAAAATCAGTTTTCAGAAAAAGCATCACTGCTATAAGGGCGAGCCTCGATTCCGCGCAAATTTGATACTTTCAAAGGGCCATATTTATGGAACTAAAACAACAAGAGTACAAGAGATTTTGCAAGAAACAGTAAACATAAACAGGAAGACTATAATCTATGGACATTAGAATACGATTAACAACAAACAAGATTCGCGTGTCTGAATTTTATAATTGGATATTGGAAAACACCTTCAGACAGAATAGTGCAGATATTTATTGGCTTGACCATTTTTTCTGCAAGTGATGTAAGCCGCTATAAAATCCAAAACATTCTGCGCAAAAGCTCAAACAGTTGCGCCGTCCTCTGTCAAGAAGGAGTGTGTTTCAACGTCAACGTACAGAACTTCCGTGATTTAACTTTACAGTGACTTTGCAATTAACTTAATTGGCAATTTAAGTGACCAAAATACACATCCTTAATTGGCCTTAATTTGGTATTAAGTTTAATCATATTTTTTACAGCTCGGTGATGAAGGATTTATTGACAATGCTTCTTGTGTCAGTTGTCGGCGTATTGCTGGCACTGTCGGCTGCTCATGCTTCGACCATCAGACTCAAATCAAGATCGACAGACGAGATAGATAGCGACGTCGGGACAGACAGTGACGTAGGTATTTTTCATGAATTATTTGAAGATAATTTCACAGATGATATGCAGTAAAAATATTGATATGATTGACGAATATAAATGGATAAAGAAAATGAAATTACTTATTTCAGTTTAAAAATAATAATGGTCACGAGTGGTCATTTCATATGAAATATGAAGGCTCGTTTTATAAATTTCGTATGAAATGACCAAGAGTGTAAGATTAGTTTTATCATATAACTTGTAAAATAGGATTTCATTGCATTCAAAAGTGACATTTTCGTCACTGGCGTTAAGTATTCCAGCAAAAGTATTAATATGTTTGTGGCCATCTTTTAATTATATGACGTTATCCACTGGCAAAAAGCAACGTCATATTGGTCAAATAAGGAGAGCAAAAGCTTCCTTCCATTGAAGACGTTTATATATACTACTCAATGTCTGATAGGGATAAAAATACTAATAAAAAATTGTCACCGCTGCCTACCCTATTCAAATTATTATGTCATCCATACCGTCTTACTGGTTCATTCAGCTGAAAAACTGATTTGATAATCGAAATGTCGATATGTTTATGCCTAAAACGCACTTTGGAAAAAATCAGAGATCTGTGATTTTTGGTTTAAAATACGATTTTAACCAAAATCGTTTTCGTTTAAAATGTTGGTCTTTAGGCTGCGAATTTGGAACAAAATTCCGATTTGAGCTACGGCGATTGGTTTGGATTTTACAGCGTTTTAAAACATTTGTTATTGGACTGAACTTTTTCGTATGGAAATTTACATTTTGATTAAACCACTTGACAACACAGCTTTAAAAAACCAGATTGTGTATTTGTATTTTTACCAAATATCACGAATTTCTGGAATTTTCAAATAGTCGGCTTAAAACATCAAAATAACAACATTTTCATTATCAAAACTTTTTGGCAGTTGAATGAACCAGTATGAAGGGTTGAATGGCAGAATTGGATAGTGTAGACAGCAATGACAACTACAATTTTAGGGTTATTCCATTGTTTCTGCAAGTCTGCATGAAGCGCTCGCAGGTAACACCACAAAACGGTGGAATGTTTGAACAGGGTTGGTTCGGCTACATATCTGTAACAAAAGTTTGGGTTCTCGATACCAGTATGCCATGGGAACAAAAAAAAAGTTTTGATCCCTATCAAACTTTGAGTAGTATGATATTTATTGTGTTTTTTTTTCTGTGAATCAATTCATAGTCATAACTTGAAATGTTATGATTTGTTTCAGGAATCACCAGATATGTATCGGGCAGATGGAATTTTAAGAGACTTAATGATGATCAGGGGCGATCATAATGGTGATAACAAACTTTCTGCCAGTGAAATTACCTGGTTTTACAGATACTTTGTGCATTATCCAGAATATGTCGCGAAAACATATGGCGAAAGATTTATAAGCATTGCTGATCAAAATGGCGATGGGTTATTAGACGACCAAGGTAAGACTTTTGAAAATATTTTATCCTGATTTTTTTTTATCCAAGATTGCTTCAGAAAAACTAAAAGCATCACCGAAATACGAAATATAAGATCTGGTTGGGAAGTATATGTTCTGTTGTCTTTGAGTACCTGATTATCAATTCCGTTTTTCCCACCTTAGGTTTTGCAGTGGGAATTTCTTTCTGATTGTGTCATTTCCTAATCATTGCTAACTTTTACCTTTTTATACTGTAGAATTACTTTTGCAACCAGCATTAGCCCCGACATTGATATTTATTTAAAACGCTTACTCCCAAGGACATGAAGAATATTTTGGAATAAACAGGTCCATTAATTAGGTCCATTAACTGAAATCATTTAACTCGTAAACCCACGTTACGTATTAACACAGTTGATGTCATATCCGCTGCACGTGCTTTAATGTCAAAATTACTGTTCGGAGACCTAATGGCACTAAAAGGTGTTCTAAGTAAGCCACAACCAGAAACTGATGTAATCAGAATGAAAGTCCCGCCCTACAATCCGAAGAAAAACAAAGTGACGAACAAGTATTGATACAAAGAGTATGCTAAAACATTTTAACGACGCACTTAGATTCCAATAGGTAAAATTACATACATGTATGAATAGCACTGGAATTATTTTTCTTAGAACAAACACGTTGTTTTTCTATACGAACTTATCTTCTGGCGGGACGTTAAACCACAAATCAACCAACCGACCAACATGCTTTTCCTAATTTAAGTTGAAAACATGATACGTTGACTCCATGCTTAAGATTCGGATTGTAATACTGCCAAATTACATATAAGCACAGCCACATGAAAAACAAGCGACCAACTATGTGAGCAGCTCTTTTCCTTGAGGTGGATGATCACACTAGTCTGAGACTTAAGCCAATAATACCATATATACTAAGAGGCATAGAAGGTGATATATTTCATTAGTTTTTAACCCAATCATGGTTGATAACTATGCTGTCTTCTTTAACTGCACGCCGGTGAGTCGGGCATCAGACTCTATGATGGCCCGACATAAAGCTATTCATTTTAGTTGGTTGGGACCAGAGCTTCTTGTCTATTGCTTGGCCCTGCGGGGTTCAGCTTGTGTTTTACTTTTGCTCCGGAGTTAGCAAGTTATTTGGCGCCCAGGGATCTCCATCGTCGGGCAGCTTACTCAATCTGTGAGTCCTCGTTTTTCATTCTTCATGGTATTTATCATGATATATTTGTTTGTCCATGATGATTCATTGACTAGCTAGAGATTCACCACGAGGACCGAACAACTAACTAAATGTTGTGAACCACTGCAGAAGCTGAGGGTGAGGTTAGGTACCTGTAAAATCGATTTAAGCGCCCGATGGTAATTTCATATTACTGATCGTTCCAATGCGATACTTCTGTGGTGGTTCATATTGTTTAATGTCTTGGTGTTTATTTTTTGTGCTTTTGGCGCCTTATGTATGTTTAGTTAAGTTTAGGTAAATGAGTGGCCACCTATTGAGAAAATAGCTGCTCATTCTGCTTACGATATGTTTTCATGGTATAAGTACCTGATTTTTAATTTAGTTTTTTCCCCACCTCGGTTTTTGTAGTGGGAATCTTTTCCTGATTGTGCCTGTTCCTGATCGTTGCCTGCTTGTACCTTTTAATAACCGTACAAAAATTGCACCCGAGTTTTATAAAGATGTGCACATTTTCTTTAAAAAAGATTTGCATTTGCCACAAGAAAGCAAAATGCTGAAGAGCTTTACAACCTTGTCTAAGCAATGTATAGATTTTTTGAGCTGCAAAACATTGTTTTATCACATATTTTAACCTTTGTGCTCAAAACATTGATTGGCGCCTAGGCGGTTCTATCGAGTACCCACAATCTATGTTTTGGATCAAAGATAAGAAAAATTATACTGTATACTCTAATGTACCCCAACTGTATTACAATGGAGTATATGGGGGTATGTACATTATGTAGACATGTTTTCCTGATGAGTGCCAGGAATAAGTGAGCGTTACATATTATGATGCACCCGCCATATCAATGTACAATATAGTTGTTGAAAATGCCTTTAAAAATTAAATACTTCAGAGAATATGACCATCATACAAACGAATCAGTTAAGGACGTAGTCTTTTGTATGTAATATATGGCCCGTTAACTAGCCAGGCAAATGAGACAATGCGAGATAGTTTTCTCAAATATAACGTGATCGTGGTGGCCCTGTACAATAGTGAAACAATATTTACGCAGATAGTAAAATTTGAAGGCCAATATTGTAAACAAACATTTAATGCCTGAAAACCGGATCACTTCCTCATTGCTAAGATTTCACGCACAGCTTAAATCATTAACAAATAATATAGTAATGAAAAACCGTGCAAAGGTAATTCAATTCAGACATTTTCTATTAGGTTGTTACTGTGCAATTGCCTTACTTCTCATGCTTTTTACTCATCTGTTTTGATTGTTTTCAAGAGAAAATCCACGCAGTATGCGCTTAATCGGTCATTGACATGAAAATGCATTATATAAATTTCTGTTTACATTAAGCTTGCATAGTGATTTTGACTACCCACTGCGTGTACTTTTATGCATTCGTGAATGAGTCGTTAAACCATAGAACATCAGTGTGAAAATAAAACTCGTAAAATGTAGTTATTATATCTGATTATTATATTCGAAAATAAGAACTATTGCATACCCGTATACACATAGTATACCAATACAACAAACTCCTTCTCCCTTCATTATACATGTAAGTTGGTAAGGTTGTAGAAACAGACCACCACCGGCATAGTGTCATGTTAATTGTATTATTCCAAATCTTCATGAAAACATATAACTTAAATGTGATGCGACAGACCGCACGCTTAGTTTTTAATCCAGTCATGGTTGATAGCTATGCTGCCTTCTTAAATTGCACGGACTCTGTGATGATCCCGACTTAAAGCTATCTCAGTTTAATTTTTCGTTGGGGCCGGAGCTTTGCTCGACGGGATTCAACTGGTGCTTTTCTTTTGCTCCAGATTTCAATGTTGTTTGGCGCCCAGGGATTTCCATCGCCAGGCAACCTTTTGTATCTGTGAGTCCTCGTTTTTGATTCATCTTGGTAGTTATCATAATAATTTGTTGTTTTTTTTTCATGATGATTCATTGACTATAGTTAGAGATTCACCACGAGGACCGAACAACTCAGTAATTGTTGTGAACCAGTGTAGAAACTGAGGGTGAGGTTAGGCGCCTGTAAAACTAGTTGAAGGCCCTGGTAATTTTTTGATACTGATCGTTCCAAGGCGATACTTCTGTAGTGGTCCTTATTGGCTGAGTTGTTGAAATTTGTGCTGTTTGCACCAGATGTACGTTTTCATATTTTAGTTAAGTTTGGGTAACTGAGCAGCCGCCTATTGGGAAATAGCCGCTCACTCGGCTTATTACAATGTATATGTTTTCTAAGTATAAGTACCTTAGTGTTAATTTAGTTCTTTTCCCACCTCGGTTTTTCAAGCGGAGTGGGAATTTCTTTTCCTGATTGCGCCATTTCCTTATCATTCATATTTCTACTTCCATAGAGAGCCCGAACTCTATACATAGTAGAATGTGGATAGTGCACTTATTTTTTAAAGTCAAAACTGAATATTTCTACTAAAAAGATACAGCTTCTTGTGTGCTGCTTGGCCAACCGGGGTTCAACTGGTGCTTTTCTTTTGCTCCAGATTTCAATAAGTTGTTTGGCGCCCAGGGGATTTCCATCGCCAGGCAAGCTGTTGTATCTGTGAGTCCTCGTTTTTGATTCATCTTGGTAGTTATCATAATAATTTATTTATTTATTTTTTTTTTCATGATGATTCATTGACTATAGTTAGAGGCACACCACGAAGACCGAACAATTAACTAATTGTTGTGAACCAGTGTAGAAACTGAGGGTTAGTGTAGGCGCCTGTAAAACTAGTTTAAGGCCCCGGTAATTTTTTGATACTGATCGTTGCAAGGCGATACTTCTGTAGTGTTCCTTATTGGTTTGGCTGTTGAAATTTGTGCTGTTTGCACCTTATGTACGTTTTCATATTTTAGTTAAGTTTGGGTAACTTAGCAGCCGCCTATTGGGAAATAGCCGCTCACTCGGCTTATCATATGTGTTTCAGTATAAGTACCTTAGTGTTGATTTAGACTTTTCCCACCGCGGTTTTTCGAGTGGAGTGGGAATTTCTTTCTGATTACGCCATTTCCTGAGCATTGCCTATTTCTACTTCCATAGAGAACTGATAGCACCAAGTCCGTACTCTATAGTATAGTATAGTATAGTAGAATGTAGAATGTAGATAATGCATTTATTTATTTTTTAAGCCAAACTGAATATTTCTACTAAAATGATACAGCTTCTTGTCTGTTGCTTGGCCCATCGGGGTTGAACTGGTGTTTTTCTTTTACTCCGGGTTTCAGTAAGTTATTCGGCGCCCAGGTATCTCCATCGTCGGGCAGCTTACTGAATTTGTCCTCGTTAAACACTTTGGAAAGACGTTAACATATTTAAAATATAGAGACCGCCTACAGTTATGCTTAGTTATTCTAGGGCTGTAATTTCAACCAGATTCAATATACACACCACAGGATGGCTAGAAATATATTACGAGAATATCTCAGGAACTTTTGAATTTTCAAGATGCCCTCTATCTGAGACTCCATTGTTTAACTTGTTTAATTCATGCTGCCGATAAATTAATGTTACCTTTGCAGTGGGTGTGAACCACCGTGAAACAAGTCGACTAGTACTTGCATTTAGAATATTGAGACTGCACGTATGCCATATGCTTGGCCTGAGACCATTACTAATGACGGAAATACGGGACGCCCACACATGCTAGCGGACACACACACACACACACACACAGAGAGAGAGAGAGAGAGAGAGAGAGAGAGAGAGAGAGAGAGAGAAAACATAATACAAAAATAATGAGACTTTGAACAATATTGTAGATAATATATAAGCTAAGCTGTATGAAATGCACTTTTTCGTTTCAGAGTTGCTACGGATGCTTGTAGCGATGAATGCGGTGGATATCCTGAAACGATGACGTCATACGTTTACGTCATTCCAGACAACACGTTGATTGGACATCATTTGTCACGTGGCTTAGAGACTTCGGGGCTAATTCCGAAGACAGGGTGGGCTAATGGTGGTGCGCTGATACACGTGCGAAATTCTTACACAACAACAACCTAGAAACAACCATATATACCATAATGCTAATACAAAACGATGTAGTAGACATTCTGTTATAACGTTATTCTATTATAGTGGTCAATTGTTCGTTGCTGTGACATTTTCTTTCTTTGCTTTGGGGTCGCTATGTGTAACCTACTGCAATTCATTCATAAAAAAGATTTGCCTTCGTCAATAACTTTAGTACTTGAACATGGCTAAAATATTACCGCATGCTTATAGCAATTTACAATAGATCACATATTACCTTTGAATGTTACACAGCCAACGGGATTTATATGGCACCTACTTTATAATTGATAAACTATGATCAAGGGCTAAAATTAAACATCAGAAATCCCTTATACAAAACAAGTTATTTTCTTGTTTATGTGAATTTGTGGCTCCTACAAAGTTGCACTTGTGACGGCATTTTAAGATCAGGCGACTATGGTAGTATTCATGAAACAAACTTAATTCACATAATTTGAAAATATATTAACCAGGGCTTCGTTGGGCTTTCTTTTTGCATTCACCACTGCATCTACAATGATTATAGAAACAAAATGCTACTTGATGAACATTGTCCACCATAATACTGATCTGCACATTAACATGAACTTACTGTAGGGACTGTTGGGGCCTTTTTAATTTTAGGTACTAGTAAATAAATGTTAGGTCTATAATTGTACAGTGGTGTGCATTGCTTAGAAGATTTAGTGTTTTACTTAGGCACCTAAGTGCATTACTTAATAAAATTATCGTTTGCCACTTTATATGTTGTTACGGTTTGCATTGCTAAGAAAGAAACGATAGTTTCTCAAACTGAGAGAGTGATCTGATGTAATTTCACTGTCATACTTTGTAACTGTATCGTAAAAATATTGTGAAACTTGTCTGTTGTTACAAGTTTACCATCTATATAGAAAGTTCTTGGTAAACCATTGACTACGTGACTAAATAAACGTTCTGATCATTAGTTTCTTGGTACGTACATAATAATTTTTAACTGTCTGATTAAAGAAAACCGCATGCCCTAAAGAAAGCACACCATAACCCCCCAGATTGCATCATTCCTGTAATTTAATTATTTTTGTAAATATCTTTTGTTATATGTTATGTTAACCAGATTCATGAATTTTATGAACGTATGAAAAATTGAGGTTAATGAAAAAAGAATCTCAATGTGTGCTAAAACGCGGTGAAAATATTGAGCGTCGATTAGGAAATAACCTCTTCATCTCTCTACGTTTTCATATTTGAATAACGTTTTAAATTAGTGTATATTGAAAATTAAGACTTTATGCTAGCAATGTGCTGTAAATTTAAAGTTATAGAAAATGTTGCACACGTACAGGGTGCATACATACCGTCACGTTATTTCAGTCCAAGCATGGACTTGGGCAGATATTTTGCTATTGGATAGGTAGTCACAATTTAAAATGACGACAAGTGGATAGATTGTCACAACACTATTAATATGTAATAAGTACTACATCTGTTTATCTTTGAAACCTTCGGTTGGCTCTTTTGAATTTGACAACCGTTGTGATAACAAGCCTTGATGACTTGCATATTACATTTCCTAATTTTTTTATAACCTAAGTAAATTGTTATAACTTGGGACGTATTCTGTATATAATTGTGATGTCGAACGTCAGATATTTGTCTGTAAATTAATCATTTTATCACAGCGGACAATCACGTGACTAAAGTCAATAATTTTGAACTAGCATTCGGACAGAAGAAGTTAGCAACTCCACAATAGTTTTCTTAAAAGTGAATGAAATTTCACATAGTAAATTGCACATGCCCTGGAATTTTACGCTCTAAGCTTTTATTCACCAGCCAATTTAAAACGCCTTATAGTTTAATAGATTGTCCCGAGCAAGTGTATTCACATTTTATCACGAAGGCTGCTCGGGGTAATCTATGAAACTAAAGTGCACATTAAATTGTCTGTTGAATAACCGTATAACCGTTCAGAGCATAGTATCCCTGGGTATACGAAAGATCGTATACTGAGGGATACTACGCTCTGAACGGTTATTCAGCAGATGTTCTTACTGTTTTATCCGAATACTAGTGCTGAAAAATCAATTTTAGTCACGTGATTATCCATCTTGTTTATCTCATATGAAATACATTTAATACATCACAACTGATAAACACATGGTATTGTATACATACAAACTGATAAAGTGATCGGTGACACACAATGCAATTCTGCCTGAAGTTGAGATGAAAAATTCGAGTTTTCTCCTATACCATTTACTCTATTGACTGATAGATAGGCGCAGTCCATGCAGAAATTGAACATGTATTGAATGAAAGTATTACTTTCTTTCAATAAATGTTCAATTCTTGCATTGACTGCACCTATCTATCAGCCAGTAGACTGATTGATTGATTGATGTTTAACGACGCGTCAACCCTAATGGGTCATTAGCGTCTCAGCCAGTAGAAGAAATGCTGTAGGAGAAAACTCGAATTTTTCATCTCAACTTCGTTCCCATTGGTTTGTATGTATACAATACCCCGTGATTGTCAGTAGTGTACATGGCGATAATGAATTATCGCAGTTTAAGAGTTACTGTTTGTAAGCAAAAATGTAATATCAAAAAGCTTTTGTGACCCCGTTTTTTTCTCTTTTATTTTGTTTAATGTCTCGTGTAAATATTTTTGCATAGAGATATAAACATCAAAAGTACAAATAGAATATTTTTCTTGTTGAAATTCGTGCAAGCGCCTCGGCTCTAATATCTTGTCAACAGAATAACGATTAGTTTTACCCCTAATTAAGATACCCTATTTCAACAATATCATATCAGGTATACTTTCAACGAACATTCTGACAAAAATATTATATATGTCACCTTAGTGCGTGCACTATGGCTACAAAAGCTCGATCTTATACAATTTTAACACGATTTTGATAACAAAAAAAGACGCCGTCGTGATATAATTATTTATACCATCAGTGACCCTTTATAAATCGGCAAGGAAAGCCATACAAGTGTGTTGCGATGTCGAGAATTGACACAAAACATAAATGTGGTGGCAGTGCTAATAAAGCACTAAAAATGATATGTCTATCAAAGCTTTCTCCTAAACTTCCTGCATTTTACTTAAAACAACTTCCTCCTTCAAGATTCCAAATTTGAAAACCCTAAAGTTTCTTTTAGTTTATTGTTTCCTTGACAGTTTTATGTTGTTTAATTTATACAAAATAAAGATATGATACACTTTTAGCTCACCTGAGCCGAAGGCTCACATGAAGAGCTCATAGGATGACCATGATCCGGCGTCCGTCCGTACGTCGTCGTCCGTCGTCCGCAATTTCAAAGAGCTTCTTCTCTGAAACCGCTTGGCCGCTCAAGTTGAAATGTTATGTGGAGCTTCATTTGGTAGTGGCATTGAAAGTTAACGTTTTGTTCGCAATATCTTGGTCACATGACCAAGATGGCCGCCAGGAAAACCCTTCAAAAATCTCCAGAACCGGTGGGCCGATTTCCACGAAACTTGGAATGTAGCATTGGGGACTCCAGCCCATTATTTTTTTTAAATGATGACCATGAAATGACCTTGGCTTATTTTATGGCAAGGTCAATTTTGGAAACATAGGATTTTTACATGGGAAAAGGCGAACCAGTGGATATTTGGGAAACTATTGCAGACTGAGACTTGAAAGTTGCTAGATGCAGACAACCAATGACGTCAATGAAGGTATGTAATTGATTTAGGTCAATGTCATTTCTTAACCTTGACTCAAGGTCATTTAAATATCAAGATTAAGATAATGATTTCTCAGAAATGACTAGGCCGATGAAAGTGAAATTTTATGTGGAGCCTCCATGCTTAGGGGGAACACAAATTTTTAGCGAAATCTGTGTCGAATGCTCAATATGGCTGCTATGCTCACAAATGCTCAAAAATTCTCAAAAATCTCCTTCTCCAGAACCGATGGATCGATTTCCACGAAACTTGGTATGTACACCGGGGCTCCAGTCTAACGTAGTTTACTAAAATGATGACCCTGGGATGACATTGGTTATTTTAAGGCAAGGTCATAGGCTTGTAAATGGGAAAAACTGATACAATAGATATTTTGGCAAAATATAGCCCATATAGGCAAAAATGAGAACTGAAAGTTGGCAGAAGCAGACACCTAATGAATGTATGCGGTTAATTATGGTCAATGTCATTTCTTGAAATATAGAAATTAAAGACTTGTTTTTCTCAGTAACCTCTCGGCCTATGAATGTGAAATTTTATTTGAAGTATTCATGCAAAGGGAGAAGATTTTACTTGTGAAATCGGGGATGCATGCTCAACATGGCTGCCAAGCTTAAGAGTGCTAAAAATCTTTTTCTTCAGAACCCGTGGGCCGATAATCCTTGAACTTGGTATATAGCGTCAGGAACCTTAGCCCATCATAGTTTGTTGAAATGATGACCCAAGAATGACATTGACTTATTTTACGGCAAGGTCAACTTTGGAAATTTTGGATTTTACATGGGAGAAAGTGAAAACAATGTTGTTTTTTTGGAAACTGTACAGCCTGAGAACTGAAACTTGTCAGATGCAGACAACCAATGAAGTCAATAAACGTATGTGGGTAATCAAGGTCAAGGTCATGGCTAAATGCTCCAAGGTCAGGCTTCAGATGAGCGTTCTCAGTACCAGTGGTCCTCTTGCTGACATTTGTTTTGCATCAATCATTTCCTTAACAAATTCCTTATGTTTTTGAATTAATAAAAAACAAAAATAGTTTCTTTACTGAGCTATTTAGATCCAACTGATTTGTAAGGCTGCAGGTACTGTCTGCCGCTGTTAAGGTTTTAAAGTACATGTCTCTTCAGTTTTCTACGAAGCCATATGAGACTTCCCGTTACACATTGTCGCTAAGAAACGTTCACTACACGTTGACCATGTAATAGGAAGAAATAGAAAACCATATCATATTGTGTGGTGATTTGCCCTTATTAAAATGACGAAAATGAGGGTACAACGATATATTTCATCACATGGTGATATGGCTGTGTCTTTAATTTGGACATTTCATTTATATAGAAACAATATTGTCCATCAACAATGATGGGCTGGAATAGAAGTCAAACATTAGATGGTTTCTATGTTACGACGTTATTCTAGGAAATCTGTAACTGTTAATACATGATGAATATGTGCAATTTTATGTATGTTGATGCAAAATAAATTGTGATATTAAAGCCTACTAGTTTTCTCTTCAGTCTCACCAACGTTCCCAATCCAGCAGGGTGTGTTTGCACAAAGACATTTGACATTCTGGCCCCAATACTTTATAATCTGACCATATACAGGGCTGGTTTAAAAAGGTTTTAGCCTTTCTGGTCATTATAATACACGTCTGTGCGTTGCAAAGACTGTAAACAGCTCCTTATTGCTTGCACGTTGCTGATAAACACAGACGGAATATCAATGTACATTGCAGCCGCCAGTTTATAAACAAATGGTGTTTATATTCATTCTGAAAGCGGCGATCGATCCTACTGAAGAGGAGGTGGATAAAGTATAACTTCATGAAGAAATTCCTTAGATGAATAAACTAAGGATAGAAGGACCAGGAATTGACCCCCACCACACAAAATAGACTTCTAACCCAGATATAAGGAGGGAGGAAAGGATAACACAAAAGAACAGGTACATTTTAACATTTTAATAACACTTACAAAAAGCTGACTGAATAGCTCTTTCCCAGCAAGGTAGCATCCGATTGGCATTAACAAGAAACAAGGATGGCTATTACAACCGAGAACAGACAGAATAAACATCCCAATATTGAACGCAAGCAGTATTCAGAAAAATCGCTGCCTAATTGTTCGATTTGTTACAAAATTCCAGTTGTTATAATATACGACCCCAGTCTTGCGCCTCCAGGATATTTCTCAATCGTTGGACCCTTGAAATGTAAAAAATACAATGTCCCCACTATGAAGAAAAGAATGCAATGATCAGGAAGTTGCGTAATCAGAAAGAGATTCCCACTCCTAAAACCAAGGTGGGAAAAACTAAATTAACAGTCGAAGAAAAAATATCGAAAAACGAGTGAGCAGCTATTTTCCCGATAGGCCGTCACTCAGTTACCCAAACTTAACTAAAAATATGAAACCGTTCATAAGGTGCAAACAGCACAAATATCCAACACCAAAACATAAAACAATAAGAACCACCACAGAAGTATCGCCTTGGATCGATTACTGGCGGGCTTAAACTAGTTTTACAGGATTCTCAGCTTCTGCAGTGGTTCACAACATTTTGTTAGTCGTTCGGTCTTCGTGGTGAATCTCTAACTGCATAGTTCCCATGACAACAATAAGAAAAAACTGGACTCTATTGTAAATGGCTGTACCTACAAAGTGAACAAAATCTCCACTGTGACTTATCCTTGACCATTTACCTTCTATACCATATAAGGGTCATGGAACTACCCTTTCATTCTGTGGTCAGTTATGCATTATAGTTTTGCATATTTATGAATTTTAATTTAAACATAAAATGACAGAAAAAAACCTACGTATAAATAACGTATAAGGTCATATTATGTCCAAACTATCATTGTGGTACAATGGTATTGCAGCTGTGACACCATTTTGCCAATATTCTTGTATCATGGGTCAATATAAGGCCTGTGCAATTTGCATATTCATGAATAGTAATTAAAACGTCGTAAATAATGGACAGAAGGGAAAACATATCTCAATTCAAGGGTTTCTGTTACACGAGTAAATCGATTTAATATACAGTATAATAGATAAATAACACCACAGTCCCAGCTTAAATGCTTAGCTTCTAAAGGAGCTAAGTTGGTACCACTGTTTATTCGATTATTGATCCCTGCTGGTGCACATGAGGTGATGATCAGAAATTGATCAACTCAGTATCAGAAGATAAATAAATATGGTCCAGAGATCAAAGGACTGTCGTAATGAGGTGAGAATCCCATCTCTGCAGGGGGTAATAAAGAGGCCACTAAAGGATAATACCTGTAGTACCACTGTTTACTGGTTTTCATGTCACTGCATAAACATGTGCAATAAAACTTCCTCCATCTTTGGCCCCTACCTGTATTCTGATTCATTGTCAGGCCACTAGGTTTTCTAGTGACCTGACCGTTTTTATTGCTTAATAGTCAGGAATACATGCCGTTAACTTTAAAAAAGGTTGTAATCAGGCTCACCACTTCACGAGATGTCAGCCCAAGCAAATTGACCCGGAAAATATCTAACAAATACTACTAGGTCTTAATAAGGCTTGATTCAGTCCCCTAATCCCCTCATTGTTACATGTATGGTTTAACTAGATGCCATTCGGTTGAAGACGAATATTCAGGGGTCAAATGTGACAGTATATTCTACTCATATTCAATTAGGCGTTTCGAGGAGCGGGGATTTGTAGATAGACGGAATGTCATTTAGATGGGTCGGAAGTGCAGTCATCTACCGACAATCTGCTACATATCTACCTTGCTATCCTTGGGCATTTCTCGTGGATATCAGTTAGGTAAGAGAGGTCACCTTAATACATAAATATTGTCATCAATAATGAATACATTTGCACTACTCATATCCTAGCAACAGTTTGCTCAAGATTACTGTGACTGGTCCAATATATACCTTACTGCTTAATTAACAAATCATTGAATTTGCATAATAATGAATATTAATAAACCTGTTGACAAAAGTATAAGCCATACATGCTCAGCCTTCAAAATATAAATATATTAATCTTACAACTTCTATTTTCACTAGTAAGTTCACTCAAATTGTTAACTTTGCAAATGTAAACTAGTGTAATGTAACCCGAGTATATTCTCAAATCCAAATCGTTCAAAAATTTGCTGTGAGACATGTCCCTTTTCCAGTCAAAGCTTAGAACCCAAGCTCCTTTGCATAAACCCAATTCCCGACGTCGGTAATTATTGTGCACAGCAAGGTTCCAGAGATGGAAGTAGTAAAGTTGTACCACATTTTTTAAATCTGTCAAAATTGTCTAAAGATCAATACCTTCATCCTTTATGCTATTTATGTCTGGATACCGGTCTTTCTTATCTACACTGCGAGGCACTTCTTACGCAACACTTATACTTTCTATCATACTTGAAACATTAAACCACCAAATTTATTGAAAGTTTCCGCAAATATAAATCAATTGTGTTTGCTTGCTGTCTGTAAATTTCATTAAAATTGATTGTCCACAAAAAATAAGATATGTAGTTTATCTTACAAGACTCAAAAATGAAAAGTCGCAAAAAGCCATGCAATTGAAGAGTTTGATATTATCACAGAGGCGTCTCAGAAAAACTTCATATGCAGCTAATATCCCGTATCCCCAACCCCACGAGCTTGATAAGTTTTCAAGAAATAAGAAAACTCCGTGCATGTGTTTAGTCCAAGAAATATCATTATTGGTCATCTCTGGAATGAGTTTAAAAAACAAGCGTGTGCGGAAATGCTGTGTTGTTACAATCTGCAGTGACTGAAACAGATCTTTGTAAACAAGTGGAGAAACATATTACAAGGATTATAAGCCATGCATGCTCAGCCTTCAAAATATAAATATATTAATCTTACAACTTCTATTTTCACCAGTAAGTTCACTCAAATTGTTAACTTTGCAAATGTAAACTAATGTAATGTAACCCGAGTATATTCTCAAATCCAAATCCTTCAAAACTATGCTGTGAGACATGTCCCTTTTCCAGTCAAAGCTTAGAACCCAAGCTCCTTTGCATAAACCCAATTCCCGACGTCGGTAATTATTGTGCACAGCAAGGTTCCAGAGATGGAAGTAGTAATGTTGTACCTTATTTTTTAAATCTGTCAAAATTGTCTAAAGATCAATACCTTCATCCTTTATGCTATTTATGTCTGGATACCGGTCTTTCTTATCTACACTGGAGGCACTTCTTACGCAACACTTATACTTTCTATCATACTTGAAACATAAAACCACCAAATTTATTGAAAGTTTCCGCAAATATAAATCAATTGTGTTTGCTTGTTGTTTGTAAATTTCATTAAAATTGATTGTCCACAAAAAATAAAATATGCAGTGTATCTTACAAGACTCAAAAATGAAAAGTCGCAAAAAGCCATGCAATTGAAGAGTTTGATATTTATCACAGAGGCGTCTCAGAAAAACTTCATATGCAGCTAATATCCCGTATCCCCAACCCCAGGAGCTTGATAAGTTTTCAAGAAATAACAAAACTCCGTGCATGTGTTTTGTCCAAGAAATATCATTATTGGTCATCTCTGGAATGAGTTTATAAAACAAGCGTGTGCAGAAATGCTGTGTTGTTACAAGAAATCTGCAGTGACTGAAATAGATCTTTGTAAACAAGTGGAGAAACATACCACAAGGATTCGTTATGAAATAAATTAATACGTTTTGTCCATGAGGAGATGGTGTCCCTTCGTCATCCAGGCCCATTGTGGACACACATGATGATAAACTTCACTGCCGTGATACCCGAATAACTTGCATGAGCAGCTTTTTATGACCGATATACCTTTATGCAAGAGAGATAATAGACTTCTTTAATCCGCTTAGCGAGTTGTCTCCCTGGGATCATCTCAGGTAAATTGACCAGGTAACTCAAAGTTTTGTGTAGCCAGCGTGTTTGCTGACATTGTTAAGCCCTGCGGGTGTCAAAATATAACACGCCAGCCAGGTAAACTGGGTTATCAAATAATATCGGAATTCTCATGTTGTTATAATGTATAGCCTGGGCGATATGGATAAATTTTAAAAATTTTAGATTTTCACTGAGAATATATTAAATTATCGGAAAATAAAAAATATTAGATTTAAATAAGTCATTGCATTTTTTATTTAGCAGAAAGACATTTACTAGGGAATTCTTAATCCATTCTTCAATACTTATACAAAAAAAAAAAAAAAAAAAAAAAAAAAAAAAAAAAAAAGAAAAAGAAAAAAAAATATTATGATTTGATGCGATCTCAATTCTCATAATATTATTATAGTCCTATTATTTTGGATTATTAATCTATATCTTGATTCGCTCAGCCATATTATTTTCCATACGTAACGCTTGTCTAGATAATTTGCCGAATCGTCTCACAATATAAAGTCTGTACACTTTAATTCTGCTTAAACAATGCAGAGCTAAAATGTGCAGTCTTAATGAGAATGAAAAGGAAACGAAACTGGGCGCAAGCTGGTTAGAGGTTTTGCTTAATGGAGAAAACAAATATAATTGCCTTATATAACTGATTCGAGGCGATGCATGTACAACAAGCTGGACATCTACCCGCATCTTCCACTGATGCGCAGACCTGATCTGACCAAATGTTTTTTCATGACACGGCCTTTACCATCATCATCGCTTGATTGCACATTTAAGCTGCTCAGTATGATTTAACAAAATATTGACTTTGGAATGTGATATCTGTCACCTATAGAAGAGAACACTGAGATGCCTCATGAGAAAACCAACAATTTGCATATGAAAAAAACAAAGGCGCAGATCAGCATCGCAGTAACTGCAAAGTTGATCATCATCTTTGTTTTCGCTACACCGATAGAACTATTCCTTTACTTTCTAAATCCAAAATTTCCAGTCTCTAGCCATCTTCTGTAATTGTACAGCCCGGTTTGTGTTGGACCTGTTCGGAAACCACAGTGTTGGTTTTCCCAAGAGGTGGCTCAATATTGACAGGCTTTACGATTTTTAAGTATAGCTCGGCAAATGGGTCACTGTATGGGCGGCAACTTTAATATTCATATCTGGGCGTGGTGGGCTAGTCCGTCTGTTCAAGTAGGGAGATAATAGAAAAGTCGAATTCAGTCAGCCGAGAGCGCTGTCACATATTTTACCGTTAAAGATCAGCTACCTATTTTGTCCAATCCAGTAAACTAGACAAACTCGGATTTTCATTCTAACGGACAACATGTGAGTTGAGTCTTTCAACTGTATACCTTTAGCTTTTACCTAGGTCAAAAGTAGACCATACCCAATAACGTATTCATAAGGTAACGCCCATACAGTGACCTATTTGCCGAGCTATATCATATAATTGAAAGCAGTCTTTAGTATTTAAACATAGATGGTCAGTCATTCATTTATGTGGCTTATCTAAATCAGCGATCATGTCCTACTAACAACTTTCAGTCAAGTCGGGACTATGACGAAAAAGGCAGCGCAAAAGAAAGAAGAAACACATTAAATAATAACTAATACACCATATATTATATCTCATTTATTTACTAGATGATAGTTGTACATAAAAGACAATCAAATGTGCTATATAAAAATATAATGCATAAAAGAACATATTATAACAACACAAATAAACTGTTTTTAAAACAAACAATTTATCACAGCATTTAAAAGGAAAAAAGCACACATACATAAAAGTAGAAAAACTCGATGCATGACAATTTAAGATGAATAAAATAATTTGTCGTTAGAAATGATAATGCGACTATTAAAATCTTGATGTTTGTAGATTGTTATAATGGACCTTCTTGTATACATTATCTTGTTATATAACCCAAGGGAAAGCAATAAATAGTGATCACAAAACAGTAGCTAAAATAAGGGGCTTTCATCAGGAAAATGAGTCCGTGTAATGAATACCCCCTTATACCCCACTTTTATATTAGCAAAACTGGGGTATGGAGGGGTATACCTGTTTTTCTTATTTTTGCTCCAAAACATAGATTGTGGGTACTCGTTAAAACCGCCTCGCCGAGGCGGTTCTAACGTGTACCCACAATCTATTTTTTGAGCAAAAATAAGAAAAATATAAAAACATATACTTAAAATTTTCATTTTTTACAGCTGAAAAACGATTCCTGTGTATTGTATGGACGTGTTTTCGTAATGAATTTGCTTTAGAATTATTCTTCTATTGTTTAACAAATTCATTCCTGATTGGGGAAGAAATAAAGCAATGATATAGAGTAACAATAGAAGCGTCTTACAGAGGCAATATGGTAACCTGCAAATTTTTATTTTTGAGTAAATTTACATAATGACTGTGCTTAATTTGTTATAGTTCTATAGGCTTGAAAGGTTACTGTATGAAATTAAGAAACAGCTGAAAATAAGATGAATTAAGATGACACAATGGAAGCAGATTTTACCGTTTATATGTTAATGTCATGTAAATAAAAATAAAACTTAGATCCTTAAGTAGCACTATATCTTAAATTGAGCACACTTAATTTAATCTAATATCCCATTAATATGTTTCTGACAGGTGAAGTAGTTTAAGTAGCACTTAATCTTAATTTGAGCACATTTAATTTAATGCTTAAATTAATTTGAATATCAGAGGTGTTGTATTCAACAGGTGTTAAATAAACATAACTTATCTAATAAACATCAGCAATTGATACCGTATTTCACATGAACTGTCTACCAAAAACGTTTCTGGTAGACGTTCTCTGGTTCGTCTGACCGACTGGCCTTTGGGTAAAGGTTCCCCAACATGTAGACGCTTATAATCTACGTTTTGTCTATGACGTAATTTCGAAGCCATGTTTGCTTACAGAATGACAAAGGTTAAAAGATGCGTAATATATAATTAAAGAAGGTGGATATAACCATGAACCGTGGACACAAACAAATGATTTGTTTTGAAAACAATTATCAAAATGTCGCCTTCAGAATCTTGAGTAATCCGAAACCGGTAATCTTGGTAATCTGTCAACTTTGAAACCACCTTGCCGACAAATCTTCTTCAATTATGAATTAAATAGTTAATGATAATGTGATAATTGAACAGATGTCTAATTGCTTTAAACATAATTTAGTTGTTTGAGCTTGAATATTATCATAAACTGATTGCCGTTCAAACGTTATTTAAATTTTACCGCCCGAAAATAAATGATAATTAAATGCAATGATATTTTACGAAAAATTGCTTAATTAAGTTTCATTATTTTATAAAGTCTAATTATTTTTGTTTTATGCGGCATGTTTCATAATTCTTTGCTCAAATGACTTTTCCTGACTGTTATGTCACTCATCTATTTGTACACACACAACTACACGCAGCGTGTAAAATTGCAAGGGAATAATTGTGGACACTGTTGAATATAAACATTTTGACAAAAGCAAACATTTTCACAGACTTATAAAAATTATACCAAAATGTACGTAATTAATCCAGCTACACTGTGATATGAGGACAAATATTGCAAATACAAATTAAAGGCTTATTTTGATGTGTCAAAGTAGCCAAGGTATAACCAAATTTGTAACTTTTTCGCTATCAATCGCTATATATCTTATACATTTTGATACAAAATTGATATGGCTTGCAAGTAACTCAAAAGTGACAAAGTGAAAAATTATTCAATTTTCTTATAAAATATATCATTGGAAAGCTAATGAAAGCAGCTTTGTAAAAATATGAGGACAAAATATCCAACTTTATTAATAAGCTTTAATTAGGACAATTAGTCTGCCTCTCCGTTAAACTTCCATATTAAAAATTAATACTGCGGTAGCCAGGTAATGTCGCGGCCGCTTCACGGATAAAGGCAGAAATCCAGGTAAGGTCTGTAGTGAAATGTCAGATATAGTTGCGAATGCATTTAGTTACATGTATCAGTTCGTCCGGCTGTACTGTGACTTTTTGTTTATCAGTCATATTTTATAACATAAAATGTACTGCATTCTAGTCTGGATTTTTATGAAACTCACGGAAAACACACGGGAAAAGATTAACTTAATTTGTTAAAAATTTTATGAAAAATGATTCATTGATTTTTTAGTCATGTCCAAAAAGAGATAAGTGTTGCGTTCGAAGTGCAACGCAGTGTATATCGCAAATAACTTAAACAAGCCCATTATTTCGCTCGTTTGTTCAGTAACCGCAATGATTGAAAGGTTACCATGGAGAGACATTCGCATGCCGGCAGCGCTACAAGACAGTGGCACACTAAAGGTTGTATGTATTAGCTCATCCTTGACAAACTGCTCCATCATAGTGCAGACATTTATTGGTTTGGCCATTTTTCATGCAAGTGATGTTAGCCGCTATAAAATCAAAATATTTTGCGCAAACGCTCAAATAATCGCGTTGTCATCTGTCGAGAAGGATTGGGCTACAACATCAATGTACATAACTTCCTTAATTTAACTGTAATGTGACTTTGCAATAAATTTAATTGACAATTACGTGACTAAAATAGACACAGTCTTATTGGCATAAATTTGGTCCTTATTTTAATTTTGATATTTCTTTGTAACAGCTCGGTGATGAAGGATTTACTGACAATGTTTTTTGTGTCAGTTTTCGGGGTACTGTTGGCACTGTCGGCTGCTCATGCTTCGACCATCAGACTCAATTCAAGCTCGACGGACCCGATAGATAGCAATGTAGGGATAGATAGTGCCGTAGGTATTTTTTTCATAGATTATTTAATAATGGTTTCACAGATAATTTTCTGGTTAATATATGAACATATATTGTCATATAAAGGGTGTTAAGAAAGTTCGTTCCGAGCACAAATTGCTTTCCTGGTAGCTTTGTTTTAATACTTCAAAACTAAAAAATGATAAAAACCAGACATTAATTTGGATGTATGTGAAAAGTGAAAAGCAAAGATATCTTAAATTAGATACCTGATCGTGAACAAAATGGCTATCAAACACAGACCCTTGAACTCTTACACAAAAATGGGGGTATACTAGAAAAAATACTAGAAAAAATTTTGCCATGCCAAGAAAAAATGCATAAAATCCTGTATGATTTAATGAATATAGTCTAAATGCATTACTTATTCGCCATTTATAATAGTTTTGTGATGTCTTCAATTATAAACCTGTAAAGAAAAATCAAATGTCGATTTATCATTATTATGCAAATTTTACATAAAATCGAATTATTCCCGAATTTGTGAAATATAGTATCTTTAGAAAATATAACTGTGTGAAGCAACTCGACGTTAGACATCATTTCAACCGATAAATTGTATCTGAGAAAAGAACAGATTCATGGAAAATTTATAATTTGATTAGTTTTTATCTTTTATCTATATGATGATTTCGAATCATGTGCTAAACTGCGGAACGAACTTTCTTAACACCCTTTATAAGGTATGTATAAACGGATAATGAAATGAAATTACTTGTGTCATTTTAATCAAGTCTGTTGGGGATAATTCGTGTGCACGAGAGGTCCAGAGAAAACCTTAATTTTCACAAGTATTAAAACTAAAGTATATCAGTTAATCCCTTTTTGCAATGGTAAATAGAGGAACTTACACGAGTGGTCATTTCATTTGAAATTTGTCACACGACCCTTCGCTAGTTCAATAATTTCCATATGAAATGACAAAAAGTATAAGATTCGTTTTATCATATGACTTTTAAGATAGGATTTTATTGCCCTCAAAGTGGACATAGTTTCAAAGAACCAGTATGCCATGTGGACGAAACTTAAATTAATATTTATTTTTTTATTTTTTATATTTTTTTTATATAAACTAATATATATATATACTTTAATATTATATTTTTTGCAGGAATCACCAGATATGTATCGGGCAGATGAAATGTTGAGAGACTTAATGATGATCAGGGGAGATCATAATGGTGATAACAAACTTTCTGCCAGTGAAATTACCTGGTTTTACAGATACTTTGTGCATTATCCAGAGTTTGTCGCGAAAACATATGGCGAAAGATTTATAAGCCTTGCTGATCAAAATGGCGATAGGTTATTAGACGACCCAGGTAAGACTTTTGAAAATATTCTTATCATATTTTTTTCAAAGATTACTCAAAGAAACACTGTGTTCAAAGTCTTAATTTAAATGGTATATCACCGGGTATGGCCAAACTTTGCCAAACCCACTAGCAAACTTGCTTTGTAAAACCGTCAGGCTTAGTTGCATATTGTAACAACCGATTTACCATGAAATTCTACAATGTACAATGAATGAAAATCAGGGTAAAACTTTATAAATTGTGCTCATAAAGACACCAAAGTTTCAGCCTTAGGACAAAAATGGTTATTCTGTGATAATTTACAAATAAAAGTGTAAACCATGCTTCCTTGTGGATTCTTTGAAACTTGATTATCAGCGAAATGTTTGTTAAAATTTGGCTCCATATGTTATGTAATAAATTGAGGCACACATCACAAGATCTGAAAGTTTTATATACATCTGAAAATTTTATATACATGCCGGAGCTTCTTGTCTGTTGCTTGGCCCACCGGGGTCCAACTGGTGTTTTTCTTTTGCTCCGGAGTTAGTAGGTTATTCGGCGCCCAGGGATCTCCATCGTCGGGCAGCTTACTCAATCTGTGAGTCCTTGTTTTTGATTCATCAGGATGTTTATAAGATTTATTTGTTTGTTCTTGATGATTCATTTACTAGTTAGAGATTCACCACGAGGACCGAAGAACTTACTAAATGTTATGAACCACTGCAGAAGCTGAGGGTGAGGTTAGGATCCTGTAAAACCGGTTTAAGCCCGCCAGTAACTTTGTGTTACTGATCGTTCCAAGGCGATACTTCTGTGCTGGTTCTTTTTGTTTTATGTCTTGGTGTTTAATTTTTTTTTGTGCTGTTGGCGCCTTATGTATGTTTTCATATTTTTAATTAAGTTAAGGTAACTGAGTGGCCACCTATTGGGAAAATAGCTGCTCATTCGGCTTACGATATGTTTCATGGTATAAGTGCCTGACTGTTAGTTTTTTTTTTTTCCCACCTCGGTTTTTAGAGTGGGAATCTCTTTCTGATTGCGCCTTTTCCTGATCTTTGCCTACTTGTACCTTTATATGCAGAGTAAATATTTATGCTCATACTTAACATTATATAAACAAATTCCTCCAGTTGTCCATTTCTTTCCAGTGACGATTGTTCAAAAACAAGAAGAGTTGTCAATTTATTTCTGAATATTGCAGGGGTATATTAATAACTGAACGCAGCTGTAGCTGTTGAAAATGCCTATAAATAAAGTGCAAATACTTTGAATGTGCCGCTTGACCTCAAGTGGTGAAGTTTTGTAAACACTAAAAGATGGGCACCTGTTTGTTTTACACATTTTTCCATTGCCATGTGAAGCACGTGATCATATATTGGATACCATCATAGAGTATTGATGACATTATTGAGAACATAGCGTTCAATTAATGCATACCTATGCCAGAGGTTAAGCGGCACGTCAAAGTTTTTGCACTATACTACAAAGAATATGACTATCGCAAAAACGAATAAGTTAACGATGTGGTATTTCACACGTTGAACACGACCCGTCAACTAGCCAGGCCTACATGTACGTTGGCAATGCAAGGCTGGTTTCTCAGACATAACGTGATTGTGATCCTGTACAATAGTGAAACAATATTTGTGCAATTACTAAAACTTGAAGGCCAATATTGTAAACAAACCTTATAATGCCGGAAAGCAGAAAATATATAGGACCACTTCCTCATTGCTAAGATTTCACGCACAACTTAAATCATTAACACATCATACTATAATTTGAGCAACGTTTGTCTGTTTGTTTGTTTGTTTGTTTGTTCCCCTACTCCTCCCAGGTCCTTGGGCTGATCTTCAACAAACTTGGAGGGAAGGTGGAGGGCGGCCCCGGATATTAGCTTGAGGGGTTCATTTTTTGAAAGTTCAAGGTCATCGAGGTCAAAGGTCAAATTTATGGGGGTTTTTCTGTTTGTTCCCCTACTTCTCCCAGGTCCTTGGGCCGATCTTCACCAAACTTGGTGGGAAGGTTGAGGGCGGCTCCAGATATTAGCTCGAGGGGTTCATTTTTTAAAGGTCAAGGTCATCGAGGTCAAAGGTCAAATTTATGGGGGGGTTTCTGTTTGTTCCCCTACTTCTCCCAGGTCCTTGGGCCGATCTTCACCAAACTTGGTGGGAAGGTTGAGGGCGGCCCCGGATATTTGCTCGAGGGGTTCATTTTTTAAAGGTCAAGGTCATCGAGGTCAAAGGTCAAATTTCTGTATCTCGGCAGTCCTTGGTCCGATTTGCATGAAACTTGGTGAGTGTATACAGGTTGATCCCTGATTAAGATTTATGGGTCCATTGGGTCAAAGGTCATCGAGGTCAAAGGTCAAATTTATGGGTTTTTTTTCTGTTTGTTCCTCCCAGGTCCTTGGGACGATCTTCACCAAACTTGGTGGGAAGGTTGAGGGCAGCCCCGGATATTAGCTCGAGGGGTTCATTTTTTAAAGGTCAAGGTCATCGAGGTCAAAGGTCAAAATTCTGTATCTCGGCAGTCCTTGGTCCGATTTGCATGAAACTTGGTGAGTGTATACAGGTTGATTCCTGATTAAGATTTATGGGTCCAATTGGGTCAAAGGTCATCGAGGTCAAAGGTCAAATTTATGTTTTTTTCTGTTTGTTCCTCCCAGGTCCTTGGGCCAATCTTCACCAAACTTGGAGGGAAGGTGGAGGGCGGCCCTGGATATTAGCTTGAGGGGTTCATTTTTTGATAGGTCAAGGTCATCGAGGTCAAAGGTCAAATTTATGGGGGGTTTTCTGTTTGTTCCCCTACTTCTCCCAGGTCCTTGGGCCGATCTTCACCAAACTTGGTGGAAAGGTTGAGGGCGGCCCAGGATATTAGCTCGAGTGGTTCATTTTTATTTTTAAAGGTCAAGTTCATCGAGGTCAATGGTCAAATTTCTGTATCTCGGCAGGCCTTTGTCCGATTTGGATGAAACTTGGTGAGTGTATACAGGTTGATCCCTGATGTGTCTTATTTGTCTTCATCGCAGCAATCATCTTACTGCTACGTCAAGACGGGTAAAATTTACTAGTAATAATAATGATGATGAAAACGCGTGCATGGGTAATTCAGATCAGATGTTTTCTATTAAGATTTTACTGTGCAATTGACTTACTTCTCATTTGTTTTACTTATCTGATGTGTTTGTTTTCAAGAAAAATCGGTCATTGACATGGAAATGCATTATATAAATGTCTGTTTTACATTAAACTTGCATTATGATTTTGACTACCAACTGCGAGTACTTTTAACCTTTCATGAATGGATGACCAACGCACATCAGCATGAAACTAAAAGTCGAAAAGTATAAAGTGAAGCTTGGTTATTCTGGGGTTATGATTTCAACCAGATTCAATGTCGCACCGCAGGATGGCTACAGATATATTACAAAAATATCTATGGAATTTTTGAACTTTCAAGATACCCTGTATCAGAGATTCCATTGATTAACTTCATTCATGCTGTAGATAAATTAATGCTACCTGTACACCACCTTGAAACAAAGTCGACGAGTGCTTGCATTTGGAATATTGAGACCGCACGTAGGCCATATGTTTGCCCCGAGAACATCACAAACGACGAAAACACGTGACGCCCATATTTGCGCACGGGCACACACACACACACACACACACACACACACACACACACACACACACACACACACAGAGAGAGAGAGAGAGAGAGAGAGAGAGAGAGAGAGAGAGAGAGAGAGAGAGAGGAAAATTAATACAAATAAATTGAGGATCAGAAATGTTTGTAGATACTATATGATAAGCTAAGCTGAATAGAATGTTCTTTTTCGTTTCAGAGTTGCTACGGATGCTTGTGGCAATGAATGCGGTGGATATCCTGAAACGATGACGTCATGCGTTTACGTCATTTCAGACAACACGTTGATTGGGTGGGTTTGTGGTGGTGCGCTGATAGATGTACATGTGCGAAACTTCTTACACAACAACAATCTAGAAGCATTCATATATTCCACAATGATCAAACATTGTGATGTAGTAGACATGGTGTTATAATGTAAATCTATTTATAGTGGTCAATTTTGTTTCTGACATTTTCTTTGTGTGCTTCGGTGTCGCTATGTGTGACCTACTGCACTTCATTCGGAAATAAATTTTCCTAACGCCCAATGCTATAACTGAATTTGAGTAAATTAAATATATACTACTCAAAAATTCTAAGGGCCACTATATTACTTTCCATATATCTCAATAATAAGCTACCCGAATTAAATCCATATTTAATGGACATCCCAAAGGACGCAGAATGGCCGTTTCATTTGCATTATTTTAGGTATAGTCCCAACGTAACTGACAACAAGACATTTGAGAAAGGAAACGCCATTAAACAGTTTTGGCATTTTTGAAAGTCATAAAATTATGGCATTTTTCTGAAATTCCATAGCTTTACAAAAGTTCAACTCGAGTTTGAATTTTCCGTTAAAGTCAGTCTGAAACGCATTGCGGCAAATGTTGTTAGTGTAAAATTCATTTTTAGCTCGCCTGCACGAAGTGCACAGAGCTATTGTTGTCACCTCGGTCGTCCGCGTTTACGTGTACGTCCGCGTCCGTGTCCGCGTCCACGTCACACTTTCGGTTAAAGTTTTTAAAATTGTTATATCTTGATAGTCACTGACCATAAATCATTCATATTTGGAACATTGCTGCATATGAGGGTCCTCTGTGATTTAGTGTGAAGGGACCCGTGGGGTCGTGCCTGGGGGCGGGGCTAGAGGTCAATTTCTAGAACACCTTTTACAATGCTCAGATGCTGTGTTAGTTTCTCATCATCTGTAAAGCCTAGAACTGTCAAACCTTACATAAGGCTTCTCCTCGATGTCCCGACTCGGCACCCACATTGACCTACTGACCGTGACCTATATTTCATGCTCCAGTGACTTTGTCATTTCTTAAGCCAACCCTTAATATCTCATCAACTATAAAGCCTACAACCATCAAACCTTGCACATGGCTTCTCCTCGATGTCCCGACTCGGCATCCGCATTGACCTACTGACCTTGACCTATATTTCATGCTCCAGTGACTTTGTCATTTTTAAGCCAACCCTTAATATCTCATCAACTATAAGGCCTACAACTATCAAACCTTGCATATGGCTTCTCCTCGATGTCCCGACTTTGCACCCACATTGATCTAGTGACCTTGACCTATATTTCGTGCTCTAGTGACTTTGTCATTTTTGAAGCCAACTCTTAATCACACCGTACAACCGGCACCTTTGATGACAGATTATTAACATTGATGACAGACGAATTGTTTTGGTTCATTTAGTAGGTGGGTGATGTTTTTTTATTTTTAAACAGTCTCAGAGAAATCCTCTGGTGTTCTGTGACTGGTAATTTAACTTGTAGATGTCTAAACAGTTTACAGACGCATGATGAATATATACCTGTCACTATTAAGGCCAAACTTGGTCATCGTTACAGCGTTTTCACAAGAAAAGTCACGAAAATTGGTTACCTGCTCAGGGCTGGCGTCTTTCTGTTGTTTTTGTTTTGCTGAATTTACTTATATACAATAGAACTTCTATCATTTAACTACATTTATGCCAGATCTGGATCCCCAGTTTGACAATGTAAAAAAACTGGTTGCCTTCAAAGATGACAGGTACTTGCAAAACGGCTGCCTTTGTCTACAGATGGATTTTGACATGGCTGTCTTTGATGACACCAGACAAATTTTAGTGGCTAACGTTGTAGACAGATCGGAATTTTACGAAGATACTTGAAAAAAAAAACTATTTTCACTGAGGATGGTCGCAACAGAGAAGAAAAATCAATTTCCACGTTGAGTCGAAATCATACTGCACTCATACTGCCGCTTTGATGAAAAATAGCGGCTCATATGCAGTTCTGGTGCACCCGCAACCTCATTTGAAGAATAAACACTCCTTGATGTGTTAACCTTATATCAACTGGCAAACCTGCACTGCGCTACACTTCGTTTTCTCGTTCACTTTATTGTGACTGAACATCGACAGGAACACCCTGTCGGTACATCAGGATAGCATGTCCGTGAAAATTATACCCCAGTAAACTCCACTTTTATATAGTGAAAATGGGGTTAACATAGTCATATCTATTTTTCTTATTTTTGCTCAAAAACTTAGATTGTGGGTACATGTTTTAGGTGATTTTAACTTTAGAGATATTGTATGGCCAGACAGACTCAGCAAATCTGGGTCATCATTGAGTCAGACGGAGGGTCAGATTTTGATAGATATCATGAATGACCATGGTTTGGAACAATTAGTCAATTTCCCCACCAGAGAAAGAAATACTTTGGACTTAATTTTGACCTCTCTTCCTGGTCAGTTTGTAGACATTCATTCCCCGGATAAGCTCAGTGATCATGACATTGTTTCTGGCACATTGGAAATTGCTATCCCCCCTATAAAGAAACCTATGAGAAAAGTGTATCGTTATCAGAAAGGTGATTATGAATCTATGAGAGCAGAAACACTTAAATTTGCAAAGGAAAGATACTTCAACAGTTACTCAGATACTCGGTCGGTCCAGGAAAATTTCAATCTCATTACATCGTTTATTCAGGAATCGGCAGATAAACATTTCCCCTCAAAAACTAGTCGCTCAGTTTCCTCTGTCCCTTGGATAACACCTGAAATAAGAAGGAAGATTCGCAGAAAAAATGCAACTCATGCAAAAGCTAAAAAGACTGGTAGTGCAAAATTCAGATCTAAATTTGAATCTATACGGAAAGAGATCAAAGCTGATATCAGGATGCAGCATGATCTTTATGTGAACAACTTGGTAGGAGATGTTAAGGCTAATCCTAGAGATTTTTACAGGTACATAAACAGTCAGAAAAAAAGATACCCAAGGTATTCCCCCGTTGAAAAAGAGAAATGGAAGTGGAATAGCACAATCCGAATTTGAGAAGGCGGAAGAATTTAATGGTCAGTTCTCGGATGTTTTCACTAAAAGTGAATACAAACAGGTCCCTCTTATGGATAGATCTGCCCCATTCATGCATGATATTGTGGTCACAAAGGAAGGGGTGACCAAACTTCTCAAAGGTCTAAACCCCTCTAAAGCCTTAGGGCCTGATGAGCTTCATCCCAGAGTCCTAAAGGAACTGGCTATGGAATTAGGGCCGGTATTCGCCCATCTCTTCCAGCAGTCAATTGATACAGGTGAAATTCCTAAAGAATGGTCTCTTGCTAATATTTGCCCCCTGTTTAAGAAGGGCGACAGGTCACTTGCCCGCAATTACCGCCCTGTTTCTTTGACATGCATTCCTTGTAAGCTTCTTGAACATATTGTATGCTCTAATATTATGGCCCAACTTGATGAACATGAACTCCTGTCGGACAGGCAACACGCATTTAGGAAATGGCATAGCTGTGAAACTCAGTTGACTACAGTGATAAATGACTGGGCCAAAATCTTAGACAAAAAAGGCCAGGTCGACACTTTTATACTCGATTTTGAAAAGGCTTTCGATACTCCTCCCCATGAACTCCTTAAAAGCAAATTGTTCAGCTATGGAATAGGTGGAACAACACTGAATTGGATAAATGCTTTCCTTTGTTTCAGACAACAAAGGGTAGTGGTTAATGGTATTAAATCGGATTGAGCTCCAGTTGTGTCGGGTGTCCATCAGGGCACCGTTCTCGGCCCCTTGCTGTTTTCCTTGTATATAAATGACATCTCAGCAGACATCGAGTCTGAAATAAGACTCTTTGCTGATGATTGTGTTTGCCATCGTGAAATCAAGAATGAAGAGGATACATTGAAACTTCAAAGAGACATTGATCGCTTAGGCAGTTGGGCTAGAAAATGGGGAATGAGATTTCAACCCGTCAAATGCAACATGATGCTGACAAATAAACGGTCTAGTAAGATACAGGCTAACTACACCCTTGAGGGCACTTTACTGGAAAACGTTGAAAGCATAAAATACCTGGGTGTAACTATCACAAATAATTTGAAATGGAATACTCATATTTCCAATGTTTGTACAAAGGCTAACAGAACTCTCGGATTCTTGAGGAGAAACTTGTATTCTTGTCCCCCAGATGTGAAAGAAGCAGCTTATAAAGGACTGGTGTGACCGGTCTTGGAATATGGAAGCTCAGTTTGGGACCCTCACACTCATGGCCTCCAGGAAGAACTGGAAAAGGTCCAAAATCGTGCAGCAAGGTTTGTGACGGGAAATTATGTTTTTGAAACTGGGAGCATGACTGGCATTTTAGGTCAACTGAAATGGGAATCTCTTAAGAAAAGGAGGAGGGATAGTAGACTTATATTGCTATACAAAGGTCTAAAGGGTAAAGCCAGAATACCCACAGATGACCTTGTCCCAAAGAATAGGCGTTGTAGAAATCAACACTCTTTGGCTTTTCAGATACCTTCAGCTAGCAAAGAAGCGTACAAAAGTAGTTTCTTTCCACAGACTATTAGGGACTGGAATGACCTCCCTGGTTCACTTGTCTCCTCTACTGAAATGTCTGATGACTGTGTGTCCAAGTTCGCTTCACTCGTGCGTTCAAGGGACTAATTTCTCCCCCATCTGAACCCCCTGGTGAAATAATGTCATTTGGCGTGTCACCAGTAAACTATTCAGATTCAGATTCAGACTCGTTAGAACTGCCTCGTCGAGGTGGTTCTACCGTGTAGCCACAATCTATGGTTTGAGCAAAAATAAGAAAATATATCGAAATTTTCAACTGAAAATTTCATATTTTTACAGCTGAAAAAGTTACTGTATAGTTAGTTATTATAGGCGCGTTTTCGTAATGTAATAACCTTTGAATGATGGATTTTCGTTTGGTGAAATAGCAATATTCATTGAAGGTTGTGATTGACAACTGGTCAGAATCAGAATAGTTTACTGGTGAAACGCCAAAATGACAATACCTCACCAGGGGGTGCGCTTGGGGGAAAATTAGTCCCTGGCTCTCACAAGAGATTCGAATTTGGACACACAATCATCTGACATTTCAGAAGAGGAAAACAGTGATTCAGGGAGGTTATTCCAGTCCCTGATAGTCTGGGGGAAAGAAACTATATTTGTAGGCATCTTTACTAACTGGGGGTATCTGAAATGACAAAGAGTGTTGATTTCTGCAACGCCTAGTCTTGTGGATAAGGTCATCCATTGGTATTCTGGCTTTACCGTTCAGACCTTTGTAGATTATATAAGTATACTGTCCTTCCTCCTTTTCTTGAGAGATTCCCATTTAAGTTGTCCCAAAATGTCATACTCCCGGTTTCAAAAACATAATTTCCAGTCACAAACCTTGCAGCACGGTTTTGAACCTTTTCTAATTCTTCATGGAGACACTGAGTGTGAGGATCCAAAACAGAGCTACCGTATTCCAGTACCGGTCCTTTATAAGCTGCTTCCTTGACACTTAGGGGACATGAATACCGATTTCTTCTCAAGTAAACAAGAGTCCTATTTGCCTTAGTACATACATTGGTGATATGAGTGTTCCATTTCAAATCGTTTGTAATAGTTACCAAGATATTTGATACTTTCCAGGACTGTGCCCTCAAGGGTATAAGTAGCCTTGATTTTACTAATGCGCTTTGTCAGCTGCATCATTTGCATTTGACAGGTTGAAATCTCATACCACATTTACTTGCACAACTTGCACAACTTCATAACCGATCAATATCTCTCTGCAGTTTCAATGTATCATCTTCCTTTCTAATTTCACGGTAGCAAACACAGTCATCAGCAAAAAGTCTGATTTCTGACTCTAGTATATGAGATGTCATTAATGTACAAGAAAAACAATAACGGACCAAGAACGGTGCCCTGAGGGACACCAGACACCACGGGAGCCCAATCTGATCTCACCGTTTACCACTACCCTTTGTTGTCTGAAGCAAAGAAAAGCATTAATCCAGGTATGTATTCATCATGCGTCTGTAAACTCTTTAGACATCTACAAGTTAAATTACCAGTCACAGAACACCAGAGGATTTCTCTGAGAATGTTTAAAAATAAAAAAAAACATCACCCACCTACTGAATGAACCAAAACAATTCGTCTGTCATCAATGTTAATAATATGTCATCAAAGGCGCCGGTTGTACGGTGTGTTAATATCTCATCAACTATAAAGCCTACAACCATCGAACCTTGCATATGACTTCTCCTTGATGTCCCGACTCGGCACCCACATTCACCTAGTGACCTTGACCTATATTTCATGCTCTAGTGACTTTGTCATTTTTGAAGCCAACCCTTAATATCTCATTAACTATAAAGCCTACAACCATCAAACCTTGCATATGGCTTCTCCTTGATGTCCCGACTCGGCACCCACATTGACCTACTGACCTTGACCTATATTTCATGCTCCAGTGACTTTGTCATTTTTTAAGCCAACCCTTAATATCTCATCAACTATAAAGCCTACAACCATCAAACCTTGCATATGGCTTCTCCTGGATGTCCCGACTTTGCACCCGCATTGATCTAGTGACCTTGACCTATATTTCGTGCTCTAGTGACTTTTTCATTAAAGTTGTTAGAAGTCTATATCACTTGAACATGTTGATAGATCAAGTAAATACTTTGCATGTTGGTAGATATTGGTCTTAAGTTTTATGCAGTACCATCATGACCCACCCTGGGTGACCTTGAGGTCAAGGTCACAGACTTAATTTTTTGTTAAAGTTTTGGGTTAAAGTTTTTAGAAGTCTATATCTCTTGAACATGTCGATGGATCAAGTTGATACTTTGCATGTTGGTAGATATTGGTCTGAAGTTTTATGCTGTACCATTATGACCCACCCTGGGTGAACTTGAGGTCAAGGTCAGTGCCTTAGAAATTTTTGGTTAAAGTTTTGGGTTAAAGATTTTTGAAGTCTATATATCTCTATGTTGATGGATCAAGTTAAAACTTTGCATGTTTGTGGATATTGGTCTGAAATTTTATGCTGTACCATCACAACCCACCTGAGCGACCTTGAGGTCAAGGTCATGGGTCATAGATTTTGATAAGTTTCATGGCAATGCACAAGTCAGGCGAGCTACGCTGTCCTGTGACAGCTCTTATTGTTAATGATGCTCATGCTTGAGCTAATTTTGAAAACAAAAATGCATTTTTTTTTGACAAAATTTAAGGCATCTAACACATCTAACTGGACTTTGACAAGGCATTTTCGGTTTCAAGTTTCTTATAGTCAGTAACTTCCAGGCATTATTTAAGATAATGCCAATGAAGACGGGAAGTGGTCCCTGGGAATTGGCACTAAATTTGAGTTGAAATGGGAGTGCATTACACTACGATATATGGAAAATAATACAGCGGTCCTTATTGTCAATATATTTTATACATCGCCTAATTTGTCTCTGAAGGATACACAACCTACAGTATTTATATGGCACCTAATTTTAATTCATAACTACACTTAAGGACTAAAAACAAACCCCCAAAACATCATCTTGTACCAAACAATGTATTTACCCGTTTATGTGAACTTGTGGCTCCTACATATTTGTACTCATTAGTTTCTTTGGACGCACTAAATAACTTTTAAATGTTTCATTCAAGAAAACCGCATAACTGAGGAAAGCACACCATAAACCCCCAGATAGCATCATTCCTGTAATTTAATTATTTTTGTAAATATCTTTTGTTATATGTTATGTTAACCAGAGTCATGAATTTTATGAAAGTATGTAGAATTGAAATTAATGAAAATGAATCTCTATGTGTGCTCAGCACGGGCAAAATACTGAGCATCGCTTAAGAAATAGTCTCTTCATCTGACTAACGTTTCATGTTTTCATATTCGAATTACTTGTATATTGAAAATTATGACGTTTTGGTATAGCAATGTGATGTGAATTTATAGAAAATTCTGCATATGTGCAGGATACGGACAACCCCTAATACGTAATTTCAGCTCGAGAATGGACATGGGCAGATATTTTGCTAATAGATAGGTCATCACAATTTAAAACGATGACCAGCGGATAGATTGTTATAACACTTTCTGAGGTAAATTGAATGTTATTTTTTTACTGGTACTATCTGTGTTGACTGTAATGTTAATGATTTTCTTTTCCATCTTGTTTAAAAGATGTCGTAAAAGGTTCAAATAAATCTTATGTATTTCATGTTAGGAATGTGGTACAAACTATATAGAATTTTTAGTATAGATCTACCACTTGTTCTTTATAGGCATTTCCCCAACTCGATACAGGTATATCAGGTAACTATCAAAATATATTTTACGTCATTTATGGGATCTCCAATAAAGTGCAAATACTTTGACCGTGTCGGTTGACCTCTTGTGATGAAGTTTTGTAAACACTAGAAAAGGGGCACCTATTTATCTTCCAGTGCCATGAAGCACTTGGTCATATATTGTTTACCATCATACAAAGAAAAATAAAGAAGCAGTCCGATCAACAAAATCATATCTATATCAGAGGTTAACTGTCACGGTCAAAGTATTTGCGCTATATTATCTTTTCTGTAACTCTAAGTAAATTGTTATGAATCGGAACGTGTTTTGTATATAATTGTGATATCAAACGTCAGATATTTGTCTGTAAATTAATCATTTTATGCCCATAGTAACATAACGATAATGAATAATCGCATTTAGGAGTTACTGTTTATAAACAAAAATGGGTCTTAGTACTTTATAGGTAACCCACGGTTTTTAGCCCCTTATATAGACAGAGGAATGTGGTATATTTGGTAGCAAAATGTAGACCAACCTTTCTTCTACCAATCTGATTCAAATTCATCTACGAGCTATTACACGGCTATTACTGCCGTTGTCGTAATGCCCGCTCAAAAATCACAAGTATCAGCATTTTTTCTAGGCTATCCGCACGACGGTCGTGCGGTATTACTAAATAGCGCAATTTTGTGATTCTATAAATCCCTCCTATGCTGGGACAACAATGTAATGACAAATGTCAACTAGAATTCAACTCATTCCGTAAATACTATATCCTTTCATACATTTTTAATGTGGAAACATCTCTATGTGGAGATGTTTCCACATTTTAAGCCATGGCTATGAAATCTTATGTTTTTATGAAATGTGGAAACATCAATATTCTGTGCTTTCTAGAATGTGGAAACAATGTGGAAACATCCCCATAAAGAGACGAAAATGTGGAAACAATATTTGTTTCCACATTCAGGAAAACACTATAACTTTTAATGTGGAAACATAGCTATATAGCGATGTTTCCACATTTCGAAAACCTAGCTCATTATAGAGACGAAAATGTGGAGCATTAATTGTTTCCACATTCACGAGAGCACTATGATTTTGAATGTGGAAACATAGGAAATCTGATCTTAATAACCAGACGCTTGGATCACTGTTTGGAAAAAAATGACAACAGAAACTACGCTGACCCCTTCCAGTATAAACTGTATTCAAATACCTTCCACATTAGCACAGGCGTTCAAACCTTTGTTTAGTTTTGGATATGAAGATCAATCTTCAATTTAGTAACAATGTTTCCTCATTCCTCTGCCTATAAGGGACGTTTCCAGAAATGGTTACCCCTAGAGTGCTAATGCCCAAAAATGTTATATCAAAAAACTTTTTAAAGTTTGACTGACAATAAAATATTGTCACCTTAGTGCGTGTACATGTATGCTTGATCTTATAAATTAATTTATAAATTTAAACACAATTTTGTTAATAAAAATACACCGTCGTGATATGATTATTCAAACCCTTTATAAACCGACAAGGAAAGATAGACAAGTGTGCTTGCAATGTCGACAATTGACACAAAGCATAAATATGGTGGCAGTACTATCTGCCTGTGTTTACACTTTCTTCAAAAGTTCCTGCATTTTGATTTAAGTAGCATTCTCCTTCACTGTAATACAATACTTAGTTATTGAAAACTTTATTGAAATTCCTTGACAAGTGTCTACAAAATATAATGATGGGAACATCTCTTGTTTTGAATCAGTCATTTCCTTAACAACTTCCTTATCTTTTTGAAATCAATAAAAACAGAAATGGTTTCTTTTCTTTGCTATTTTAGATCAAACTGATTTATATGACTGCAGTTACTATTAAGGTTTTATTTAAAGTGTACGTGTCTTCAGTTTTCAAGGAATCCGTATGAGACTTCCCGTTGCACATTGTGTTATGAAGAAATAAAAGAAAAGAAAAAAAATGAAATTACACAATTTTTATGTGGTGATTTGCCCTTATTAAAATGACGAAAATGAGGATATAATGATATAGTTTATCACCTGTACATGTACATGGGCTGAATAAGGCAGTGTCTTCTTTATTGACATTTCCTTTGTAAAAAAAATATTGACCATTGATGAACTGGAACACAAGTCAAATAGTAGATTATTATGGAACGCCATAACTGTCTTATGTTAAGAACTGTCATTATATGCTGTTGAAAGATATTGTATAGTGTTCGTTTATCATTCCATCTTGTCCACTTAGTATTATCTTGGATCCATTCAACATGTTGTCATGTCAACTTTACAGTTTGTTATGTTAAATCATCATTTTATTGAGTTCATATATAATGTTGTTATGTCCACTCATTATTTTGTTGGCTTCGGTTCTTGTGTTGTCTTGTCATTTTATCGTTTTGTTAGCTTCATATATTATCTTATTTGGTCAATTTACCATTTACTTCTTTTGATATGGCATGTTATCTTGTTCAGTTTCTATGTAATCCGGTTAACACTGCGTTCTATTGGCTCCAAGGATCATAAAACTCTTCTATTTGCTTTGTTCATTTTGTTGTTGTGTCAAGTCATCATTTTGACATGCTGTCTTATTATTTTGTTAGCTTTATCATTTATGTTGTTATGTCCGCTCATTATTCTGTTGACTTGGTGTGTCATGTTGTCTTGTTATGAAATCATTCTGTTGGGTTCATATGTTATCCTGTTTGGTGATTTTTTCATTCAGTTGAGTTTATATAGCATGGCATCCTGTTATACCTGTGCCCCGTTTGCTCCATTGATCGTATGCGCATGTAAAATAATTAATGTATTGTCTTTTTACTTTGTGATTTAATATCAAATCGCTATTCTGTGTGCTTCACTTGCAATGATGTTTCTTCTTTTGTCAAGCTATTGGCTTCTTTTGTATCTCTTAAGGTCATTTTATCATTTGATTATCTCTATATATACTCTCGTGTAGACGTTTTTTGGTACCGATACCGATGTAGAACGTTTCAAGATGGTGGCGAGTCAAACAGGGAATTTATAAGTACCATTTCATTTGTAAAATATCAGTTATTTTCAATGCTAGGAGCCAGTCTCAGACACTATCACGCTCGGAAAAAACAGCGTTTACGATTTCGATATTGCTATTACGCAGTCTGATCACTGTAGCAAGAATTTGGCTGAGATGAGCAGGTGTCTTACGTGATTTTCAATTTAAGCGGAGACAGGCCAGGGTTTTACTACTTTCTGTCTTTTCTTTTTTAACTGCAAATATCTTCACTTTTCTACAAAAGCCTATTAGCCTAGACCCCAAAGACTCTCCCTAGCCACGGAAGCCCGCAGAAACTATCACTGAAGAAAATACTTGAACTTGAATATATCGATCAGGCTACTGTGTAGAGACCAGTAATTTTATGTAGACAGGTCAATTTTGAGGATTTAGTAACCGTGTAGACGCAGTTTTTGGATACCATGTAGATTATCAGGAAGTCGCTACCAGTCAGACCGGCAGATCACAGCTCTAAGAGACTACATAGAGGATATTTACTTTTTTGAGTTGAATACCAAATATATTTCATCGAGTGAGTTGAAAACATCAAAATTTTCACGAGTGCGTAGCACTCAAGTCCCGAGATGAAATATATTTGGTATTTACCGATAAAAAGTAAATTTTCTTTTTATTTTATACAATACACGGGCATTTTCCTATTCACAAAGCAGGCGGTGAAAATGCAAAAACCAAAAAATTTTGAAAACACAAATAATTTTGCTACCACATTGTTCCTAACGTTCTAACTAAGAAAATGAATACCCACACTTTATGTTTTCGTTCGTAAATAACGGAGTTATAGGCATTTGAATTTCTGAAGTGAGGCACATTTAATGACGTCACTGAAGTGAATGGAAACGTCAGAAGTAATCCAAACTCTACAGTGAAAATATCGGCTGATATCAATTGCTAGTGAAAATATCAATATCAATTCTGCAGTGAAAATATCACTTTTATCCATTTTTGATATACATTAATTTCGCTGCTAAGTATAAAGTAAAAGTACATATTGTTCCCGCGTACAATCATAAACCTGTATGGGACCCGCCCATATGGGGCTTAAAGAAATAGATGGGCTGCTTGTGTCTCCAGGCAAAGCTTCTTCGCTACTGACTGACCATATGATTACTTGTTAGCCGCTTAGGTCTGGGCTTGCCCATGAAAAGTGGTTTCATCCGTACATATAACCATTCGTACATATAAGCCTTTTTGACTTAGTTGGGTGGTTTTATTTGAAACAGTTTTTGGATGTCGTCATCCTAACTTTCGGTAAACATCCCATAAAATAGAGGTGACGTCCCGACATGACCATATCTGTTGATTGGGACGTTAAGCATCAATTAAAAAAATAAACTGGATTGCTCTTCTTTTTTTTCCTAGGCGAGACCAGTACTATAGTAGGTTGTTTTTGTGGGTTTATTGTCCCGGGAGCACCCGAAGGCTCAACTGGGAGGTTGGTTTTTTGTTGTTGTTTTTGGAGAAGCCCGGGATCGAACCTGCGACCCCTGGTTTACAAGGCGAGTGACTTAACCACTGCACCGCGGAGGCTTCTTGCTCTTCCTACTCTGGAGCTGGCTCTAGATAGACAAAATCTCCTTAAATACTAGCACCTAGATGTAAGGAAGATAGAGATATAGATACAACCAACCAAAATGCTAAACGTGGCGTAGTCATAACTGAAAGCATTGTCTGCGCATGTCTATATTCTTCGCACACTGGACAGTATTTTAATGCTACCTATATTTAGATAATGAAACTGAAAGAGGTTTGTCTAGGTTTAGCCATACTCATTACATTTGGGCTATTTGATTCGTGAGACGAGCTTCGTAAATACAGTATATAAATACTTGTAGTTGTTGGTGTTGTTGTATCTGGTGTGTAGCACCCTTCATGCCACGAATCAAGAGGAGAAACACAATCAAATTCAGCTAATTTACAAAATAAGGACATGACTAGATGTTTACGTGAGTTTATTGAACACCCTTCATATGTATAAAGTTTTCATTTAAAAAGAAAATGTACAAGTAGGCAATGATCAGGAAAAGGCGCAATCAGAAAGAAATTCCCACTCCAAAAACCGAGTTGGGAAAAAAACTGAATTGACAATAAGGCACTTATACTTAGAATAAATATCGTAAGCCAAGTGAGCAGCTATTTCCCAATATGCGGCCACACAGTTACCCGAACTTTACTAAAAGTATGAAAACGTGCATAAGGTTCAAACAGCACAAAGAATCGACTCCAAAACATAAAACAAATAGAACCACAACAGAAATATCGCCTTGGAACGATCAGTAGAGATAGGAAAATGCAAACTGATTGCAAGCAATCCCTGAGGATTGAAAAAAAAAATAAGAGCATAATGGATATACGGGGAGACTTTTCAAGTTTGTCCAAGTTTTTCAGTTTCAAATATTTTTATGAACGAAAGTAATGACACTCAGATTTCTGAGACGGAGAAGTTGCAAAGGACTGTGAACAGCCAGGGGACGTGCAGACTACGATGAAACACCAGTGGCGTCGGCGATATGCTAGGCGAACTTGAGTGGCTATACCTTGAGTCCTGCAGGAAGCGACCCCCCTTTCATTTACACTATACTCTCCGGTACAGCTATCCCCCTACAAAAATATATGTGTATCTGCGAGATTGTTTATGATCATGAATGCACATGAAAACCATATAAAGTATAAGTGGACAAATGATGCAAAAGAAAACTTTATCAGGCAAATTGATTTGAATGAAGTCTCGCACATTAAAGAAAGCATCGATAGAATTGTTCCGAATTGCGACTCAATTGATTCTTGTACAAATACAATAGCGACCCTATTCGAAAAAATAGCGCAAAAAACACTAAACCCAATCAAAAAAGTCTGGAATAAAAGACCATTTGACAAACCATGGTTCGGCCCGGAGTGTAAGGCGGCCCGGAAAGAATATCACAAGGCAAGACGGTTGTATAAATCTAATAAAAATGAACACTATAAATCTAATTTAAATTCGCAAAGTAAAAACTTCAAAAAAATTATGAATAAGTACATAAGACGTCATAAAATTGATAAAGCAAAACAACTAAGAAACATGCAATACAAAAACCCTAAAGAATATTGGAAATTCTTAAATAGTATAAATAAAAACAAAAAATCTGAAAAACAGCCAACAATAAACCAATTTTTTGAGCATTTTAAAAATATAAATGAAACTCAGCATAATCAAGATGCTTTGACCATAAATACGCATTGGACTGATGTAAACGACACACTTAACATGCCTATTACTTGTGATGAAATTAAAAAATGCATAAATAAGCTTAAAAACAGCAAATCGCCAGGTTGTGATAATATACTTAACGAATATCTAAAATCGACGAAGGAAATATTTTTGCCAGTATATGAATCGCTTTTCAACAAAATTTTTGATTCCGGCATACTACCAACTTCTTGGCTAGAAGGCTCAATAACACCGATTTATAAAAATAAAGGGGATAGCTCGAATCCGGCTAACTATAGGCCAATAACTATATTAAGCTGCCTAGGCAAAGTTTTCACGGCAGTACTTAACAACAGACTTACTGATTTTATAGATACTCATAAATTACAAAACGAGAACCAAGCAGGTTTTCGAAAAGAATATAGCACGTCTGACCACATTTTTGTCTTAAGCTTCTTAATAGAAATTATCAAAAGTAAAAAGAAACATTTGTTCTGTGCATTTGTTGATTTTTCCCAGGCCTTCGACACGGTCTGGAGAAACGGTCTTTGGTGCAAACTTTTGCTTAACTCTGTAAAGGGAAAATTTTTCCAAATTGTTTATAATATGTACGATAACATAAAATCATGTGTAAAATTTAACGAAGAACAAACAAGCTTTTTCAAGTGCAATAACGGTGTCCGACAAGGAGAAAATCTATCTCCACTACTGTTCGCTATGTATCTAAATGACCTTGAATCTTTTATTCTTTCTGCTGATGTCGAACCTATAAACCTTGAATATCAAAATGATGAGGTGCTTGTCTACCTTAAGCTTCTTTTGCTCCTCTATGCTGATGACACTGTAATTTTTCCGATAATGAAGAAAATTTCCGAAAATCACTTGATTCATTCTACGAGTATTGTCTAATGTGGAAATTGAAGGTTAATTTTGACAAAACAAAAATAATAATTTTTAATAAACAATATACTACAGACATTTCTATCCAGTTTAGACTAGGGGAACATGAAATTGAAATAATAGAAAAATATAAATATCTCGGCACCCTTTTCTACAAAACCGGTAGTTTTATTCATGCAAAAAAGTACGCAGCTGAGCAGGCACGAAAGGCCATGCATTTGTTATTTATTCGTGCAAACAATTTAGACCTACCGATAGACTTACAGATAAAGCTTTTTGATAACACCGTACTGCCAATATTAACATATGGAAGTGAGATCCATGGCCATAGTTACTTAGAAATTATTGAACGTATCCATACGGAATTTCTTAGGAAAATAACAAAATCCAGAAAAAGTACTCCTAAATATATGTTATATGCCGAGCTAGGTAGGCACCCTATACAAATTGATGTAAAAGTGCGAATGATTAAATACTGGTCATCGGTCTTAAATGGAAAAGAATCCAAATTATCGTACCAAATTTATAAGTATATGTATAAATCACGAAACAACTACAAATGGCCAACCTATATTAAATCTATTCTAAACGATTGTGGTTTGAACTATATCTGGCAAGAGCAATTTAGAAATATTCCCAAAAATATTACAAAACAGGTGAAAAACAGACTACTAGACCAAAACATACAAGCATGGTCACACGACTTACAGAAGTCTTCTAAGGGACTGCATTATGCGTTGTTCAAAGATAATATTGGGTTAGAAAGCTACCTAACCAAACTAGACGGTGCAAACCTTTTGAACATGTTTAAATTTAGAACCTGCAACCATAGATTCCCAGTAGAAGTAGGCCGCTGGGATGACATTGATTTAGACAGTAGGAAATGCGAGCTTTGCTTGAAAAACGATATCGGCGACAATTTTCACTATTTGTTGATATGCCCGGCATTTGAAAACCACAGGAAAAGATTTATTAGCCCATATTTCTATATTAGGCCAAATGTAATTAAATACAAGGAGCTCCTTAATATTACTAGCGAGCCAAAACTACAGAAACTAAGTATGTTCATGAAAATTCTGATAAATCATTTTAATAATAATAATTGAAGTACAAGGGTTCTTCATCTTTACCGTCTTGCGTCAAATCGTGCACAAATGTTATTTATTTGACGTTATAATGTTGTAACATACTCGTGCGTACACGTATTTGTCTGAACAACCTGCGAGAAAGAAACGAATATGTTCTCTACACATCATTCACCACTTTTGCATTGTCCGCTGGTTCCCGGCTTTCAGGAGTCGGTGTTGAGGATGCGGGTGACCAGAACCCCAATGACCTCAACTGGTCAGGGGGTTCTGGTTACATGGGTTTCCGATACTGATTTTTGTCAGCGGGAAACCGGCCGACTATGTAAAAATGATGATTGAACAACACTGAAAATTGAAGCTATTGATTCTGTTACTGCAACACCATCCCATCATTAAATTATAGTCCGATGCTACCTACATGACTGATTTGCGACACAAACCCGACTTACGATGAAGCATTTTAGATTGAATTATATTTCTGCTATACTGTAAGTTATCAGCCTGCATGGTGTCGTCGTAGCTTTACCGTCAATGGATGGGCGACGGATCAAAGCTTTACCTTTTAAAAATGTCTAAACTACTTACCTAATACAAGTAGATATCTATAAATCCATTTGAAACGATCGCATGAAAGAATGATCATATTCATGTCTGAGCATGTCTGACACTAACCTACAAATAATATCCCACGGATCTCACGTGCAAGACTTTCACCAATGCACCATGCCGCGAGAAAATGCGCATGCAGCACGACATAATATTTCATGATCGGTTTGCACATGGCATGCACATTCTGTACATCATGTTAGCGTGCATGTTCCTGACATAACTATCTGGTCGTGTAAATGGAGCCAATATTCATAATTATATCAAAGTGTTTTTGTTTTGTTTTCTAGTGACATGCCTAAAGTTATTTACCGTCAATGAAATTGTATTGTGACCGTATTAAATAGAGCTGTGTTGTGAGAAATCATGTTAAATGACATGTCGAATATTTGTGCTTAATACATGTCTATATATGCAAGATCAGGACAGAGACAACATACCGTTTATACTGCTAATTTCACAGGAAAAGGTTACCCGTGTCCTCACCCCAGATGAGTCTAGGACTCCACCGAATTACTACTATCTATATTCATTTCTTATACGTTCCATCCTTGTTACCATTCTTGAACCTATTCTGTTGTTAATCCTTGTATGCCCAATTTGGGCTTAAGAGAATAAAGTTATGTCTGTCTGTCTGATTAAAATCTGACCATTGGTTTATAAAATATAGTGCTGTAAAAAAGAACACTCTTTCTTCCTTCATACACTGCAACGGATTACGTGCATATTGATTGCGTCTTTAAGAGACGAAGCATAGAGAAAGAACCTATAAGAGGTTTGCTGCAATTTAACATAGTGGCTTGCATTCAGCATGGCCCACATACAGTATATTGGGTATAGCTTAAATCATGCAAAGCTCTAGACAATGGCACTTTTAGCATTGTGGTTCTACACGGTATCCAAAATCTGCGTCTACACTGTTACTAAATGCTCATAATTCACCTGCTGGTCTCTGCACAGTAGCCTTGCCGATTTATTCAAGCTCGAGTATTTTCTTCTATGTCAGTTTCTATGGGCTGCCATGGCTAGGCAGAGTGTTTTGGGTCTAGGCTAATAGTAGCCGGATGGCTACCTGGTTGGGCAAGAGCAAGCCATTCTGCTCTTCGTGTGTATTATCTTAAAATATTTGTTGTGTTTTATGTATTTTCTTTCCCACCTGGTGTCTATGTTGGGACTTTAAATTTAATTGCATAGTTTTCTGGCCCCTCTATTCTTACCTTTGTAGAAAAGTGACAATATTAGCTGTTAAAAAGACAAAAAGTAGTGAAAACCTGGCCTGTCTGCGCTTAAATTGAAAATCGCGCAAGACATCCGCTCATCTCAGCCAAATTCTTGCTATAGTTATCAGACTTCGTAATGGCAATATCAAAATCGAGCGTAACAGTGCCTGGGACTGGCCCCTAGCATTGAAACTGACTATTTTTTTTACAAATGAAATGGTAGTCCTACTTACAAATTCCCTATTTGACTCGCCGCCTTCTTGAAACGTTCTACACCGGTACCAAAAAGTCTACACGAGATCACGTATACGACTGTGATATATATGCTGGCTTGCCCTGTCATCTCTTCTTGTTACTGTGTCAAGATGAAATCCATCAATTTTTTTAATTTAAATAAAAATTTATTTTTCGTGAAATTATGACGTTTTCAAATATATTTTAGAGGTGTTTTTTTTATTCCTCGCCTTAACAAACTCACAAAATTATAAATACAATTATTATGGCGGAACCTTCGAAATTCGGGGCAATTCGAAATTCGTGGTAATTAGAGATTATCACATGGGCATTTTGGTTATCGCCCGCAGTTTCAACCCGAGACTCCATTATCAAGCCCGAGAGCTTCAGCTCGAGGACTGATAATGGTCGAGGGTTGATACTAAGGGCGATGACCAAAATGCCCATGTTATAATCTGTTTATCACATCTTAAAATCTTCTATTCAACAAATTTTATGAAGAAATGCGAAAAACTGTCGATTTTCTGTGTAGAAAAAGAAAACGGCGCCATTAAAATGACGTAACGTCATTTCACTTGACGTCACATATTTCGTCGCGCGACAACGTCGCATGCGGGCATGATAACCTCTCTCCATTCGAAATGCACGATTTCCATGTGTTGATAACCAGAGGGCGGGAACACACTGGTAAACGTAAACGCACTGGCTAAGGCACGAACGTATAGGCTAAGGCTATTTCAACGCTATGGCTAAGAAAGAAAATGGCGGATAGATAGACACATGTGCAGGTTTGTTGTTGTTTTTCAGTTTCATTTTCCGGTTATCAATGATGACAGCTACTGGCTTGGCGGCGCGGGACCCACAAATGAGTCACAAACTTATGTTCGATGGTCCGATGTCGCCAGCTGCAGCCAGTAAAAGTGTAACCTCGACAAAGTGGAGACACTGAACCACGAAATCTCATGATTTTTCATGAAACACTGTTTTTCTTTGATATAGTACGCTGTCTTGTAGTTTATACATATGCAAATGATAAATCGGACACCTTTGAGCATGATTCATAAAAAATGACATTGAAGGGTCCCCAATGTGTCACAATACTTGAAGTTTCATTACAACGCTACTGGCTAAGGAACTGGAAACAACGTAGTGGCTAAGACCCCACAGTTTGTCGGTGGGGAAATGTTATAATATGGTCGTAGGACTCGTAAGTGTCTTTCTCAAAGTAGGTTTTGAGGTATAAATGAGCCGCCTCGTGGGAAAAACAACAATGTGGTTTTTGAACAGAGCTGCACAAGCACAGAAGAATGCTAAATGCTTGATATTTTGGATATAAGTAGAAGAGGGATCGCACTATCTGTTTAGGGAAAACAAAGGCGCTGATCAGCTCTGCGGTTACCGCGAAGCTGATCTGCGCCTTTGTTTTCGCCCATGCAGATTGTTGGTTTTCCCATGGGGCGGCTCAAATTATTATTCAAACATGGTTTAGAGCTTCGTTAAATAATTTGAAAAGGTAAAAGTAGGCAATGATCAGGACATGGCGCAATCAGAGAGAAAGTCCCACTCCACAAACCGAGGGGTGGGAAAAAAAACAAAATGACATTTCGGTACTTATGCCAAGAAAACATACCGTAAGCCGAGTGAGCAGCTATTCCCCAATAGGCGGCTACTCAGTTACCGAACTTAACTAAAAATGTGAAAACGTACATAAGGCTCAAACACTACGACAAACAGTACAAAAGTTCAACTCCAAATCCAAAATACAAAACAAGTTCGTTTCCAACATCTAGCTTAGTCTTATTCACAGAGGGTGGTTAAGATGTAACAATTTAATGCTAACTCTCTATGAATAAGGTTATTTAAGAATTTCATATCAATCAATTTGTCTTCAAAGCCTTATACTGATTAACGGATATTAATTATACGCACTATATGTCAAAACTAGCGTTTATTGCCAGGCTCTCTGATAAGAGAGTCAGACGTTTTTCAACGGTGATGGCCAAAACGTAAGATTTGAATTTTGTATTTTATCTTCTATTCAAAACCATCTGAACCGCAGTTACATGCTATTTGTGTAGTTCAATGCTACGTTCATTAACACTACTTTCAAATCATGTTTGTTGAGGTTTGAATAAGTATACTATCTTTGATTACTGTATTGCAAAATTACTGCCACTGTTCGCGACGGATGTTTTCTGAGAGAGGGGAGGGGGCGGCGGGATTTCCATTGGGAATTAAACAATTTTGAAAAAAGGGTCTTATTCCCCAATCATTGATCGCATTGTGATGTCCTAAATCCCCTGGTGGGTTATCAATTTCACTGTATATTTTTATGTACAATTTCCTAGTAAAGCACCTAATTAACCATCCCTGGGTCATGGCACTCTGTCTAATTCCCCCTGTAAGCACCCCCACCCGAAGAAAAACATTGATAGGTACATAAATACGATATATTTGTTTTTAATTTCACAAACGAAGCTCTAAACCATGTTCGAACAATAATTTAGACCTCAAAACCTACTTTGAAAAAGACACTTACGAGTTTTACGACCATATTATAACATTTTCCCACCGAGAAACTGTGGGGTCTTAGCCCTTACGTTGTTTCCAGTTCCTTAACCAATAGCGTTGTAATGAAACTTCGAGTATTGTCACACGCTGGGGGCCTTTCAATTTCATTCGTTTCATAAATCGTGCTCAAATGCGTCCGATTTATCATTTGCATATGTATAAACTACAAGACAGCGTGCGATATCAAAGAAAAGCAGTGTTTCATGAAAAATCATGAGATTTCGAGGTTCAGTGTCTCCACTTTGTCGAGGTTACACTTTTACTGGCTGCAGCTGGCGACATCGGACCATCGAACGTAAGTTTGTGACTCATGTGTGGGTTCCGCGCCGCCAAGCCAGTAGCTTTTATCATTGATAACCGGAAAATGAAACTAAAACAACAACAAACCTGCACATGTGTCTCTCTATCCGCCATTTTCTTTCTTAGCCATAGCGTTGAAATAGCCTTAGCCTATACGTTCGTGCCTTAGCCAGTGCGTTTACATTTACCAGTGTGAGTGTGTGTTCTTAATATGCATTGTATATGTTGTGCAAAGAATTTTGAAATAAAATGTGCTTTAACCAAACAATAACAATGTTTTTATCAGAAGAGGTGACATAATTACCTAAAGATAAATGCTGAATAGATTTTAAGAACACCTTGCACCTGGGACACTGTTTCAGTTCTAAAATAGAATAAAAAGTTACCTGATTTACAAACAAACGGCAAACTCGAGTGAACAAATTTGATTGACCTAAATGCTCAAACGGCAAACGGCAAACTCGAGTGAACAAATTTGAAATTTGAAACAACAATTTGGTACAAGTCCTTAAGCATTTATATTCGAGCACCCATTTTTTCAACAATGAAGAAAAGGAAATCCTTAAAAAAAATACAGTTCCTAAGATTAAAGGACTAGGGCATTTAACGCCTGATTTTGGCCTCAGATTTTGCTAAAAAATAAATTTTTGAATTTAGGTGAGAAAACTGTTCATTAAAACAGCCATATTTCTCCTCTATTAAAAACAAAAACAAGTGCTTCATTTATCCTACAAGTGTTGCCATGGCAACGCCCAGAAGAACCAAAGATAGAGCACTTTCTGCACTTTTTGGTCTATTTTTGACCATTTCTGAACATATTTTTTTAATTTTTAACTGCCAGCCCACACTCCGAACAAAATGATACTTAGCATACAATATCTCTGGATGATACTTCATAATTATTTCACAATAAGAAATTGTTCGTCACGTGGGCCGGTAGTTGAAAATGATGTTGAATGGTGAAAAATAGACCCAAAATTGCAAAAAGTGGTATTTCTATGCTTTTCGAAGTGTTGCCATGGCAACATGTGTAATTTAAATGTGATAGTTGTGCTAGACTTTATAAGCAGGGACCTATTCCTGCATTTTGCAATACGTTTCTCCTCCAAATTCCAAAATTCAGTTTTTTATCAACACATGAGGCCGAAATCAGGCCTTAAATTCCCTAGGCCTTTGATTCAAATAGAAACCAGGCAGGATAGATAATTTTAAGTACCATGAGTGCTTTGGGGATATCCATCCCTACAAAATACTGAGACAGTGGCTGACGCATAAACGTGATCAATTTCTGAATTATGCATCAGTAAAGCATATCACATTGGTCAATGTAAACGCATATGCAACATCTGAAACGCACAGGCTCCCGTATTAGGACGCACAGTCTACCTCTTCAAATGGCGTATATTTGACAGGTGAAAAAGGTACTATACATATTTTCTAATTGTTTTGCCGTTGTTCAACGATTGCAAACTCTGACACATCCCCTATTCACTTCTATTTACTAGGGTAGTAAATTTAAGTCAATTTATTTCGAAATGAAAAAATAGACCCAAATTTACTTTTTCATTAACGGTATTTTGTAGGTAAACTGCCTTTTATTTACCGATTTCACCCTTAAATACAAGATCCAAGCTCTTGTTCTGCCAAGAATTTTAAAAGCCAAGATAATGAAGTCGAAAGGCAGGCACCAAAATAATGTCACTACTTGTTAGGAAAAATATTTAAGAATTTCATTTACAACGCACCTGGCTTCTCTGTCCAAAACAAAACAAATTGATGAAAAAGAAGGCATTTCACTGTATTTAAAGGCATGTGTCAGATTTTGCAATCATTGAACAACGGTAAAACAATAAGAAAGTATGTATCATACCTTTTTCACCTGTCCTGTCAAATATCCGCCATTTCAAGAGGTAGCCTGTGCGTCCCAATACGGGAGCCTGTGCGTTTCAGATCATTGCCTATGCGTTTACATTGACCAGTGTGCATATGTCAGTGCACATGTGTAAGAACTGATTTGAACCTGAGATGAAAGAGAGAGCTGTACTTTGCAACTAAACATTAACTACACCAAATTTTGAAGGTACCATCATAAGGAAACTGAGATTGGAGAGACTTGTTCCTACTTTTGAATATGTAAATATTTCCCCTAATATAATATGAGCATGTGCGTGAGAAAACCAACAATTTGGGTTCCAAACAGGTCCGACACAAACCGGGCTTTACAGTAACAGAAGATGGCGAGAGAGTGTAGCGAAAACAAAGGCGCTGATCAGCTTCGCAGTTACTGCGAGGCTGATCTGCGCCTTTGTTTTTGTCTATGCAGATTGTTGGTGTTCCCATGCAGCGGCTCATATGTAAATTGTCATTGTATGAAATGAACTGCCTGGGGGTAACCTGCCTGGGTTTGGACATCATGAATTTACGTACTGAATGTGTGGCATTTGGTTGCTTTCAACCTTTGAAGAATAAGTCTGAAAGAGCTTGACCTTAAGAATTTGTAACAAATATACACATGGAAATAGGTTAGGGAACATCTGTAATTATGTGACTACCAACTTTGGACTGTATATATCCTTCTTTGTTAAAATGAAGAATGTTTTGACAATTTGTCAGAATCTGTCCAAAGTTGCTTCTATGTGAAAATGGTTAGCATGAAACATACAAGTAAAGTGCGGCGGAGAGCGACCAGTCTTTGATTCAGAAAATGTTTGCTAAAATTAAGAAACGTACTGCTAGTCTTTGCGATAACTTCATTATTTGAACTCAAAATGTCATAATTTTTCGAAAGCAAATAGCTGAGACATTGATTGTGGAACTTTAACCATTAATTCTTTATTTTCTGACCGACTGTCGGCAGTAGGTCAATATTTTTCCGGGGGTAGGTGTTTCATCTCAACGTTTTGTTCTTTTGGTATACACTTTGCAGGTTGTAAATAATGGGCCAGATCTTCGATATTACCCTTTTTGAATCTAAACATGTACGTTCTGGTTATAGTGTGCTAGCGGAATTATTCTTTTACGGCTTTATTTGCAAAATATTCAAGAATTTTGCTTTCCATAGAAATAAGTTCAAACTGTAGAATTCCCTAACTGCGGAGAGGTTATGCTTAATCAGATCCTGGCAAATAAGGGTATTAAGCTAAATTAGAACCGATCTCTTGTCCTCAATGACTTTGAATATGTCCTCTAGGATCATAGCCTGACTCGTATTGGCCTGGCATTAAGTTCAGTTGGAGAACATTTTTAGTACGTCTGTAATCACATCATATCCAATTTATAGTCTGCTTTTCTCTATCCCGGGTTGTCTCTCGCTCGTGTAAACTGAATCACCTTCCTTAAAAAGGCGTGTCGTGAATAAGAATAGAAGGTTCAGGAATTGATGCAATTAAGTACCAGCCCAAAGACACCAGATGGGAAAGAGTGAACAATACAAGACATCAACAAAAAATCAAACAGCACGCATGGACATGGTGAAGACCAAGATGACTAGCTCTTTCCCAGCAAGGTAGACATCCGGCTAACATCAACTAAAACCAAAGATGACGAGCTTTACAGACATGTATCTGTATCTGTATAAAGGGGTTCCACCCTTGATAGGGTCACTGTAGTATACTAGTATATATACATATCTTCTTGAGTTTTCTTAACCTTGTACTTTTAGCATTACATTAAATGGCAGCGTTTATAGTTCAGCACTCGAGACGCATAGGTTTCCCTCAGTGCAACAACTAAGGACAAGACCTCGCGGCTTCAGACCATGTAGACGAAATAAACATTTCGTTTATTCTGTTTCTGACATTGGCTAACCCGTAGGTATCGCTAGTTTCTATAGTAGTTTCCCATATTGCATTAGATCCTCAGCACGGCATATATTAAGCCCACAATCTCCAGAGAGAGAGAGAGAGAGAGAGAGAGAGAGAGAGAGAGAGAGAGAGAGAGAGAGAGAGAGAGAGAGAGAGAGAGATGCTGTATTCATTATAGGCAATACCATGCATTTCTGAGGTTACAAACGACGCATATTTAGGCATCAACTGCCATATAGATAGAGTCAGTATCGGTATGAAACCTGCACCTGCATTCGGTAACGGATTTTTTGGTAGTGCAGCACATATCTGTTGCCACTTTATTTTTAAATTAGATTTTGCCTACTGTAAGGAGCTGCTATTCTCTCATGCGTCTCCGAAAATTGTCATGGACCGAAGTGACTAGTAAATACCGGCTTTAGTTATCGGTTTTCTGGTGACATATTTTACCCTAATTTTCAACAACATGTAAAATGAACATAATGTAATCTTGACACAACAACATATAAAGTTGACAGGACAACGTGTCCTATAGAGGCAACAAAACGATAAATTGCCCAAACAAAGTATCAAATGAAGACAATAATCTGATGAAACGAATAAACAATGCATTGATGTAGCATACAGAATTGCAATTTGACATTTAAGCATAATGAAAAGAGATAACATCTCGGTTATTTGAGTTGCGAGTATTATCAACGAAGCGAACATAACGTCATCTTTAGCAGGTGCGTTGTTAATTCACCAAACAGGATCACACTTTAAACCACCATAATAAAATAAGAACAAAATGATATGGCAAAACAACCCATCAGAATAAAAAGTTGACATAACAACAGAATATATGAACCTACCAGAATCATGATATGAAAAGACAACATTTTTAACAGGGTCAATAGAAGAGTTTTATGATCCTTGGAGCCAATAGAACGCAGTGTTAACCAGATTACATAGAAACTGAACAAGATAACATGCCATATCAAAAGAAGTTAATGATAAATTGACCAAATAAGATAATACATGAAGCTAACAAAACGATAAAATAACAAGACAACACGAGAACCGAAGCCAACAAAATAATGAGTGGACATAACAACATTATATATGAACTCAATAAAATGATTATTTAACATAACAAACTGTAAAGTTGACATGATAACATGCTGAATGGAGCCAAGATAATACTAAGCGGACAAGATGGGATGACAAACGGACACTATAATAATATATTTCAACAGCATACAATGACAGTTCTTAACATAAGACAGTTATGGCGTTCCATAGTTTGTTGCTGTGTTACAATGATTCTATGAAATATGTTACTTTTTAATATATGATATGTGCAATTTTATGTATGTTCATGCAAAATAAATTGTGATATTAAATAATAGTTTTCTCTTCAGTCTAATCCATTTTAAACATACGTTACCATGCGGTGGATCCAGAGGGGGGACAGGTGGTCCGGACCCCCCCCCCCTGGAATTGCCAGATTATTAATTTTTGCCATGTTGAAATTTTCCGTCAGACCCCTTCTGGGAATTGGGACCCCTCCCCCCCCCCCCCCCACACACACACACCTGAGAAAATTGTCTGGATCCGCGCATGGCGGCGGATGACTTGCAGATCTGCAGTGACACAGTTAATGTTGAAGCTGGTCAATTTTGTGACAGCGGTCACATGCATAATTCCGATGATATGATGCAAAGTATATATTGTGTATTCTTAGTTTATTACGCAGGGTTCTCAGCTTAATTTGTAGGTCATGTTTGATCAGTTATAATTATTGCAGCCGAACAGAAATCCTATTCGTCGCCCTTGAAACCATCAGGAAAACATGTCCGTGTAATACATAGCCCCTTATACCCCACTTTTATATAGCAAAACTGGGGTATGCAGGGGTATACCTATTTTTGCTCCAAAACATAGATTGCGGGTACTCGTTAGAACCGCCTCGCCGAGGCGGTTCTAACGTGTACCCACAATCTATGTTTTTAGCAAAAATAAGAAAAATATGAAATTTTTTTCAGTTGAAAATTTTCAATTTGTAAAGCTCAAAAATCTCTGTTTATTGCATGGGCAAGTTTTCGTGATGCGAATTCTATAGTATGATCTAGTGAGGCCACGTTTGTGGCAATCGGCTCTGAATTTAGCCCAGTTTGTGGGGCTGGTCCTGTTTCTTATAACTGGCCCACTCTGGCCCTTAAATGTAGCCTATCTGGCAACAATTTAATTATTTGTATCCTATACCAGTCGGTCTCTCAGGGCTAGACAAAGTGAATGAGTGCTTGTGAGATGCTAAAGCTTATAACCCACCGACCCACCATCAGATTACTGGCAACATCTAACTGCATTGAAGGTCTGAGCTTGTCCAGAAAATAAAATGGTTTGGTTTAAACATATTTAATTCCAAATTTTGCAAAGAAACAATACAAAGACATGAAATGAACGACAGGATCAAAAAGAAAAAAAATGGTTTAGTCAAGCGTCCAATGCAAATAGGCTTCAGTTGTTTACTTGAGTGGATATATTTTAGGCATATGACATCCCCATTGTTGGAATAAAGTCCCATAAAATGGAGGCAACGTCCTGACATGAGTACAGCTGTTGACTGGGACATAAAGTACTAGTTCAAACAAAGTTATTCATAAGTAAAATCTGTCAACCATCTCTATAAGGAGCCCCATTTCGTCACTTTCAGCCTATGCTTAGAGTTTAATATATTAGGCTTATTTGTAAAGCAAAGGACTGTATCTGTCATAAATATACCCTAGCAATACTGTTAATGACCTTTATCAAAGACATGTACTTATAAAGTAAGTCTGGCAAACATGATTGTGCCCAAGAAAACTTCTGTTTTTGACAGCATTGTGTAATATAGCCTTTAGAAAGTACAGCAGAATAGAAAGCGACCAATGACCTGGTACTGACAAAATCAGAACCACGGTAATCAGAACGGTTACATGTTCAAGCAGAACAAACATTATGAGAGTGCAAATGATTGCTAGGATGTTCTGATAATCTATGCACTTTAGGCGGACTTTAGGTGTATCCTGTACTTCTATTCAATGGTTTCTAGCTATGGGCATGGCTTTATCCTTAGTTTCTGCGGTTATTCAAATATTTAAATTCTGTTTTTAGTAGTCCTTCAATTGTGTATGTCACCCGATAAAATAAATTCATTGTTTCACCTGAATATTACAAGCAGACAAGGGTATCAAACAATGTCATGGAAAATCATTTGAACACGGAGTCAAACCACAGACTGACGTTGTTGGTCAGTTGTCTTGCGAATCTTGTACACAAGCTGATTGCTCATTCTGTCACGTCGAAAGCCCTAACCTCCATCTTCATATTAACGTCAAAATCCGTAACATCCATCTTCATATTTACGTCGAAAGCTCTAACATCCGTCTTTATATTAACGTCGAAAGCTCTAACCTCCACCTTCATATTAACGTCGAAAGCTGTAACATCCATCTCCATATTAAAGTCGAAAGCCCTAACATCCACCTTCATATTAACGTCGAAAGCCCTAACCTCCATTATCATATTAACGTCGAAAGCCCTATCCTCCACCTTCATACTAACGTCAAAAGCCCTAACCTGCATATTCATATTAAAAAATAAGTGATAACAAAAAAGCCGTAACATCCACCTTCATATTAACGTCGAAAGCCCTAACATCCGTCTTCATATTAATGTTGAAAGCCCTATCTCCATCTTCATATTAACATCGAAAGCCCTAATCTCCATCTTCATATTAACGTCGAAAGCCCCAACCTCCATCTCCATATTAACGTCGAAAGTCCTAACATCCACCTTCATATTAACGCTTCCATCATCACATTAACGTCGAAAGCCCTATCCTCCACCTTCATATTAACGTCGAAAGCCCTAACCTCCATATTCATATTAAGAAATAAGTGATAACGAGTAAAGAATATTTCATCACTTTATTCTTCGACAATTTGCAAACATAATAAATATTATATACAAGTACATTGCATTTCTTTATGTACGTACATAAACCCACGTAGCCCACGTAGGCTGAACATGTTCATTTCGCGACATATAAATTATATAACTTGATTTAACTGAAAAAAATATATATATGGTTTATCAGTACAATCCTTTGGGCGGCCCCTCCTGGCCAAGTGGTTAGGAGCGCTGATTTCATTACCGCAACTAATCATTTGATCATCTCACCGCTGTGTCGGGTGTGGGTTTGAGCCTCACACATGGCACATGCGAGACAGGTGTTTTTTCTCGGGGTTCTCCCGTTTTCGCCCGTCTCATATGAGCTGAAATAATCTTGAAAGGGTCATTAAACTGAAAAACAGTTCAGTCCGTAACATAATAACTTCGAATTAATTTCTGAAGTTTTATTTGATATCATCATCCGCCTCATTCGTTCCACATACAACGAATTGTACGCAAACATTCGTAATTCTTGGTATGATATGACGTTCGTCTACCAGTATCAACATATGTACATGAAGATTGATGCATAATTTACATATAGGAAATGAAGAAACGAAGAATGGTTAAAAACGAAATGGTTAGAAACCATGCTAACCAGGCGGCAATTCAGTACGCCCTCATCAGTCGAGCTCTGTCTCAAACAGTATTTTCGACTTCCAATTGTTTCTACTTGGCGACAATTATAGGCTGTTTCATCCACAGCCGTAATCGACTGGGAAAGCATTTTCGACTGCCGTCTATACACTCAAGCCACACAAATATAGCACATTATATCACAGAAATTTATAAACGAACCTGTGCATGAGTAAACCAACAATTTCGCTTCCGACCAGGTCCGACACAAACCAGACTGTACAGTCACAGAAGATGGTTAGAAGCTCGAAATTTCGATTTTAGGAAGAAGACGTATTGTACTATCCCTGTAGCGAAAACAAAGGCGCTGATCAGCTTCGCATTTACTGCGAAGCTGATCTGCGCCTTTGTTTTCGCCTATGCAGATTGTTGGTTTTCCTATGCGGGGGCTCAAATGTCTTTTATACACCTTCAGTTGGAAGACTTTTACCAATGTCATTTTCCCTCAAGGAGCTTAGATCAAAATTAAATGTAGGACAACTGACATCAGACCGGTGATACCAATTCCTGTAAAGAGAATGAAAAACATTACTTTTAAATAAAAGTTTCTGCAGTTGAGGATCGTTCCAATGCGATACTGCTGTTGTCGTTCGATTTTTGTGCTGTTTGAATCTTATATGCGTTTTTATAGCTTTAGTTAAGTTCGGGTAACTGAGTGGCCGTCTATTGGGAAATAGCTGCTCACTCGGCTTACGATATGTTTTCTAAGTATTAGTACCTAATTGTCAATTTGTTTTTTCCGCCACGGTTTTTGGAGTGGAAATTTCTTTCTGATCGCGCGTTTTCCTGACCATTGCCACCTTGTACCTTTTTCTTATGTGTGATAGTACGAGCACGCAATTGCAAGCAAATTTGACGAACTTCGAAGAAATTAAGATTGTGTGCAATGGTTGGATGTTATTTGCAATGAATGGCAAGTTGGCGATCTATATCAACTAGAATTTGCACAAGTTCCTAAAATTAAAATCCTTGGAAGCAAGGACCCGATCAACGAAGAGCTAGTTTTTGAACGAATCGCTGTACAATGTTACTTACTTGCAAATGAGTATATGCCACTCGCGCTATTCGGCTGGGTGACGTTGAACGGCAGGAACGTTGAGCTAACGGTTGGCATTGTGGTTGTTCTCCAGGGTCGCCAGGTTGGCCTGGTGGTCGGTCTAACCCATGAGGTGGTCGGGGTGGTCCGGGCGGTGGTGGTGGGTTGGGGTGTGGTTAGCTCTGGAACAGTGGGTGGGGTAAAATTGATGGTTATTATGCAAAAATCATAGTTATAAGCGTTTATTGTGCGAATATTTGAAATCAAATGGACTAATACAAACTTTTACATGTTTTATGTATGGTGTGCAAATAAAAAGACATGACCAGCAAGTCTGGAATGAATAAACATCCTGGCTGGAAATACATTTCATTTCAGCTCAAACCCCTAAAATCAATGGCTTCTCACGAAGGAGATAACTCGCGCTGTCTTGAGTAAACAAACTTAACCCATTTTTGACGAATGGATTTGCCTACCACTATCAATTGGTGGAGCCCACTTTCATTTTCAGGGCGTTAGGAGTGATTTTTTTTCTCTCATTTTTTCGATGCAATGCCTTTATGCAAACAGAATACATCTGGGGCTATACTATCCCTCACCCACTTTCACTTTCAGGGCGTTAGGAGTGATTTTTTCTCATTTTTCGATGAAATGCTTCTATGCAAACAGGATAGCCCCAGATGGGACGCCGCGTTCTGCGGCGTGACATCTGGGGCTATATACTAATTGCCTATGCCCTTTGCCTATCACTATCAATTGGGTGAGCCAACTATCATTTTTAGGGGCCTTAGGGGTGATTTTATCATTTCCCCCCTCATTTTTCGATGAAATTCCTCTATGCAAACAGAATCGCCCCAGATGGGATGCCGCGTTCTGCTGCGGCGTCACATCTGGGGCTATACTATTTGCGCATGTCCCATAAAAAGTCAATTCAAACAAATAAACATAAAAAAAGTACACCAGACTATATGAGTTAAGTTTGTACATAACTGTACTATTGATGTACCGATTACTATTGATAGATGTCGTTTTGGGGGCTAAGTCGTGACTTCATTAATGTAAAAAACTATGTTACAATGTATACATGTTGTTTTCTAATAGGTCATTAAAACCATTATTATGTATTCTATCATCAGAATCACACGCCCCGGGCGCTTAGGCAAGTTTTTTGACGTAAGATATATCTCATGTGAAAATCTATCATTGTACTTGCAAAATGAACGATAGAATCTGCTTAACTACATCGACACTAGTGTACACAACATAGTAATTAAACACCCCTTGTAATCTAATGCATTTTCTGTACTATTGTTGACATGCGTTTTTAAGCCCATTAGTGTCTAACCCATGCGGTGCCGATATTTTTTCTTCAAAAGATAAAGCACACGGATTTTCGAATGATTGTGTCTAAAAACAGGGGACAAACGTTTTCACAACTATGTATAAGGATGTGGCCTTTATAGTGTTGTTAAAACCCCTCCTTTTTCGAGAGCTTGTTTTTCTTTGTATAATTTCTGAGAGAAAATAAACGTGAAATGCTTGTATTTCTCCAGACAATTAGAGTATGTTGTGCCAGTTTATTTCTCCATGAAATATCTGTATCTCTCTTTGAAATTTGCATTTTCTCCAAACAATTATATCACTACTGTATACATGTTTGTGTTTTTGTCTGAATTAATGCTAAATACGTCCGTGGTCAACAAGTAAGGCCATGTCGGGGCGGTCAGTTATCCTAGTCACAATGTTAATGTGCAAGCTTTCAGAGGCATGTTGCCAGTACTTTGCAGTGTACATTGCACATTTCTTTCACCACTTATTTACAAATGTACTTACCTGATAATTAATTAATCGCGGGTACAAAATCGGACACGCTAACATCCGAGCTATCACAAGAGAAACACGGAATCGCACGTAACTCATATTTTTATGGGACATAAGCAAACAATTTAGCCAAAGATGGGATATCGCTATTCTGTTTTTATAGAGGAATTTCGTCGAAAAAATGTTACCTTATTTATTTTTACAGTAATAAAACTTCAAAATCACTCCTGCTGAAGCTAAAAGTAATAGTGGGCTCACCCAAATATTAATGATGGGCAAGTGCATTCGTCGTATATGGGTTAATGAGACATCATTTTAACCCATATTTGACGAATGGATTTTTCCATCATTATCATTTGGGCGAGTCCACTTTCATTTTTAGGGGCATCAGGAGGTATTTTTACATTTTATTCAATTTTTAAATGAAAATTCTCTAAGCAAACAGAATAGCCCCAGATGGGACGCCGCGTTCTGCGGCGTCACATCTGGGGCTATTCTGTTTGCCTTTGTCCCATAAAAGGGGCGACATAATTACCTTCATAACAAACATATTTGAATTGTTGTTGGCAATCTTCTATGGTGGATGACCAGCCTCCCATCTGGTTTTTCATCACTGCCATGCATCTTCCAGAAGGCATCATAGAACTCGTGACACTGTCTGAAATCATAGTACATGTTGTTGTTACAGTTGACATATACATCTGAATATTGCTGAATGCATGTACATCCAACTGAATATCATTTTAGTAATACAATTGTTCTAAAGAACTTATATCAGTAATGTTAAAGTCAGCTTCATTAAATTATTTGTATAATCCACGTATTTCTTCATATTAGCAGCGAAGTATCTAATGCATGCTTGATGACCACAGATAAGACCAAACTGACCGATGGGTTCACCGATAGTCAAGCAAGTGTGAAATTGTTGGAGTTTTAACGCTTCGCTTAGCTGTACAGCATACTGCAGGCAGCGAGAAGCAGACTGCGCATTTTTCTATTATAAGAGGGTCACCAAACTGCTATGTTAAAGAATTGCAACTGATAGTTGAAAACGCAATGCTGAAAAAAAAACGAAACCTTGATACGTTAATGCACAAAAATGTATCATGAAATGCTTGAACAAAAGAAACCGTGATACGTTAATGCACAAAAATGTCTCATGCAATGCTTGAACCTTGACAAGAAACCGTGATACGTTAATGCATAAAAAGTGCAATGCTTGAACAAAAGAAATCGTGATACGTTAATGCACAAAATTGTCTCTTGCAATGCTTGAACAAAAGAAACGGTGATACGCTAATGCACAAAATGTCTCATGCAATGCTTGAACAAAAGAACTTGACTGTGATACGTTAATGCACAAAAATGTCTCATGCAGAGCTTGAACAAAAGAAACCGTGATACGTTAATGCACAAAATTGTCTCTTGCAATGCTTAAACAAAAGAAACCGTGATACGTTAATGCACAAAATTGTCTCTTGCAATGCTTGAACAAAAGAAACCATGATACGTTGATGCACAAAATTGTCTCTTGCAATGCTTGAACAAAAGAAACCGTGATACGTTAATGCACAAAATTGTCTCTTGCAATGCTTGAACAAAAGAACTTGACCGTGATACGTTTTAATGCACAAAAATGTCTCATGCAGAGCTTGAACAAAAGAAACCGTGATACGTTAATGCACAAAATTGTCTCTTGCAATGCTTGAACAAAAGAACTTGACCGTGATACGTTAATGCACAAAAAGGTCTCATGCAGAGCTTGAACAAAAGAAACCGTGATACGTTAATGGACAAAATTGTCTCTTGCAATGCTTGAACAAAAGAAACCGTGATACGTTAATGCACAAAATTGTCTCTTGCAATGCTTGAACAAAAGAAACCGTGATACGTTAATGCATAAAAAGTGCAATGCTTGAACAAAAGAAACCGTGATACGTTAATGCACAAAATTGCCTCTTGCAATGCTTGAACCTTGACAAGAAACCGTGATACGTTAATGCACAAAATTGTCTCTTGTAATGCTTGAACAAAAGAAACCGTGATACGTTAATGCACAAAATTGTCTCTTGCAATGCTTGAACAAAAGAAACCGTGATACGTTAATGCACAAAATTGTCTCTTGCAATGCTTGAACAAAAGAAACCGTGATACGTTATTGCATAAAATTGTCTCTTGCAATGCTTGAACAAAAGAAACCGTGATACGTTAATGCACAAAATTGTCTATTGCAATGCTTGAACAAAAGAAACCGTGATACGTTAATGCATACAAGTAGAAACTGTATCAATCAATCACGTCATTACGAAAACTTGCCCATGCAATATACAGAGATTTTTTTCAGCTGTAAAAATTGAAAATTTCAACGGAAAAAATTTGATATTTTTCTTATTTTTGCTCAAAACATAGATTGTGGGTACACGTTAGAACCGCCTCGCCGAGGCGGTTCTAACGAGTACACACAATCTATGTTTTAGAGCAAAAATAAGAAAATTAGGTATACCCCTGCATACCCCAGTTTTGCTATATAAAAGTGGGGTTCAAGGGGGTATATATTGCACGGACATGTTTTCCTGATGTGAAATTTAAACGTATTCAAATGCACGATTACAAAGTGAATGCTAGCGATATGAGATGTGTTTTTTTCTTACTGATTGTACCATTTCCTGATCATTGCTTACATTCTTTTGCCTTCTTCTATATTTTAGCATTTAAGAACATGAACATGTCAAGTGGATCTAACGAGTCGGCAAAGATACTGTAAGGTGATTTGTTGCAAAATAGGAAAATACGTGTAAAAATGTATAACTTTTTCTGTTGTAAATCTGTTAATTGCATAAATTATTCTCGCAGCTATAATGCATATGTGAGCTATCACAATGGCAAAACAAAACACAGGAAATAAGGAAATATAGTATATCCAATCGCAAAACAGAGTCTGCTGGCTTATTATCACCAGTCCTTTCCAGGAAACATATGAAATTATATCAAAATAAGATATGAAAAACTGAACAAATTCGAGACACAATTGGTCAACTATTTGGGATGGATTATGTGGTTATAATAACGCAGCTGCTTCCATAGATTCATTACGAAAACACGCCCATGCAATATGCAGAATTTTTTTTTTGTTTTAAAAATCAAAATTTTCACTGCAAAAATTTTGATATTTTTCTTAGTTTTGCTCAAAACATAGATTGTGGGTACAAGTTACAACCGCCTCTGCGAGGCGGTTCTAACGAGTACCCACAATCTTTGTTTTGGAGCAAAAATCTTTGTTTTGGAGAAAAAAATAGGTATACCCCGCGGCAAACTCCAGTTTTACTATATGAAAGTGGGTTTTAAGTGGGTGTTCAATACACGGACATGTTATCCTGATGTAAAATAACAAAGTGTATGATCAATTTTCATCATTTTATATTATTCTTTTTTTTAATTAGTCAGCAAAGATGACATTTTTTGTGTGAATAAAATTGCTTTTTAGTGCAAAAAGTATTGTTTTTTATTGCAAAAAGTAGACAAGGGACAATCGTTCTAGAATTTTGCATGAGTCGGCTCTAATTAGAATATTTCACCCATTATTGAGGAAAATGCCAAATGCTTTATTTCCGTTAAAATATTAAATACTTTGACACAATTGGTCAACTGTTGGGAAGAGCTTAGGCGGTTCGAACGCACCTGCTCTAATTGTTACTGGCTGAAATTACAAATATAATGTATATGATATTTTTCGACCTTTTAAATTCACATTTCCAATGTAAGAAATTGTGTTTTAGTCTGCAAATATTGTGTGGACAAAATACTTTAGTTTTGTGTGCAAAAAGTAGATCGTAGATAATGAATCTAGATGATTCTAGAATCTTGGATTTCCAACCTATTATCTTGAATTTCAAACCTATTACTTGGGAGAAAATGTCAAATGCTTTCCGTGATAAGAATTCTGTGAGACATAATTGGCAATGTGTTTGGAATACAATTGGTGGTTATAACAATGCACCTGCTTTCTCTGCATATAGCTCAAATAACAAGGCATCTTTTCATACTTTTGTCCTTGATATGTTATCCTTTACATGAGCACGCCTACACAACTATTATTACCATCATATATTTCTGTGAAATTATTTGTACTTTTCAAAAAATTACAAACGGTTGATGTTTTGCATTTTGCACATAACATGCACCGCCTCAATCCTTAATTTTGTGGTTCCAAAGAATACATTCTATCTGTTTTTATGATTCAATGGTGCAGGGCAAAGTGAATGAAACTCGAGTTGTCAAAATACAACGTTTTTGTAAGGAAATTATAAACTATTAAAAAACGGTGCACGACACTCCCGTACATGTATAAAATTAATCAATTTAGCACATCCAGATTCCATAGTGTTTACTTTGCAATACGCTATATATGCAAATCATGGGCTCCCATTTTTATGGGTTTTCTTCTTCTTCTTCTTCTACTTCTTCTTCTTCTTCTTCTTCTTCTTCTTACCATTGTGACGGGATAGCCTCCCTTGGAAAAATACGTATGCAACGTATTAGTGGCATATTGAGTGCTTGTAATATGCAAATTAGAAACTCGAAACTTTGTGAATAGAGTAAGTGTGCAGTAAACTACCCTTGGTGGATGAGCGTGATTTTCCACCGACGGGGTTTCTGTAGCTTGGCTCGGCTGTTCGTTACACCATTATTATTATTATTATTGTTATTATTATTATTATTATTTTGCCCACCTGTGGTCCAGAGCATTTGTTGTTTCCTATGCAATCCTGTCCAGTACAGCGTATCTCCTAACACTGGCTTGCTGTTGAAATATACACTGGTTGAAACGTTCGTTACCGACATAAAGGCGGAATTGGCCTCACAATACTGGCGCGCCATGTACCAGTTCACTTGCACAGGGATCTCAGCAATACATTGTTGTAAGGCGCCACGGCAATTTACTGAAAATAGTTTGTAAAAGAAAACAAAATAGTTTCTTTGTTTGCCTTAAAATGCTATTAGGTGGATGTTGTGAAAGTACCAAAGATAAAGAACTTCAGGAAAACATGTCTGTGAAATGTATACCTCCTTAAACCCCACTTTTATATACAAAAACTGGGGTTTGTAGAGGTATACCCATTTTTCTTATGTTTGTTCCAATACATAGATTTAGGGTACTCGTTAGAACCGCCTTCGTGTATACGCAATCAATGTTTTGAGCCAACATATCAAAATTAACCATTTTTTTTTTTTTTCAGTGAAATTTTCAATTTTTATGCTGAAAAAAATTCTTAATGAAAGACACTTTAAAAGGGAAAAAACACTTAAAAGAGAAGAAATTGATTAAATGATAACCGCATAACACTTCCGGTAACCTTTTGCAAAAGCTAGAGAAATTTTGGATTTAGAAAGTAGAGGGATTGTACTATCCGTGTAGCGAAAACAAAGGCGCTGATCGCGAAGCTGATCTGCGTCTTTGTTTTCGCCTATGCAAATTGTTGGTTTTCTCATGAGGCGGCTCAAATATTATGTCGTTTCTTGGCATATATTACTATTTTGGTTTACCATAATAAATGATTATAAAAAATTGCCCATGTAATATACATATAGCTATAAAATATGAAAATTGTCAGCAGAAAAAAAATCATATTTTTCTTATTTTTGCTGAAAACATAGATTGTGGGTACACGTTAGAACCGCCTCGCCGAGGCGGTTCTAACGAGTACCCACAACCTATGTTTTAAAAGCAAAAATAAGAAAACTAGGTATACCCCTGCAAACCCCAGTTTATATACATAAAAGTGGGGTTTAAGGGGTTATATTTCACGGACATGTTTTCTGGACGAAACACAAACAATTATATGAATTTTGCTAAGAGAAAGCCTGAATTATGCATAAGATTTGCGGATTTATTTATTATATATATATATACAGTCGGACAAAAGTTAAGCATCACTTGAAGATTTTCCGAAATAATCAGTAAAACCTTCAATGCAGAAATATTTTCTTTTAATATTTGTTATATTTGTTATATTGGTAATAAACTAAAGCAAACGCGGATGAGGTTGTTCTTAAAGGTAAACATGTAGGCGTTGTTTAAGCAGACACACCCCCACATAGCCAAAAATCGCTGTTTCCTAGTCCATATGACGCTGCTAAAAGGCTTTAACTTCTACCTCAAAATCTTTAGTGCTATGGAGTTCTTTATTTCTCTGTCCTTTACGGTGTCATTGAACCAATCTGGCTTGAATGACAGGCTGTCACCTTTGGACAATTCTTGCAATTTGCATAAATCCAAGATGGCCGCCAGAAAAATGCGTATTTTTTAAACCGCCATACAGCGTAAAAAGATAATGCCGTTTTGTAACAATTTCAAAACCATAATCAGTCTGAAAATTTCAGATAAATATCTCTAAAACATCAACAGTAATGAGCGTTTAAAGAATGGCATGTTACATAGTGAAAACGTCGTGCTAATAAACAAGGAAATAAGTTTGCCTGAATCAGCATGTACCTGCCATTAAACCTTTGGTGGAAGAAAAACTTTTTTGGGACATTTTTACAACATGATACTACTTTCTTTCCATGCCTATAGAAACCAATTTGCGACCATGTAGGTGACATTAATACAACTTTTAATCATGGCACCCCCCCCCCCCCCAAAAAAAAAAAAAAAAAAAAAAAAAAAAAAAAAAAAAAAAAAAGTAGGGGTAGGTGTATTTAGTACACCATATAACTTGAGCGACATGGTAAAAAGCCATTCGGACAGACCTAAACAGTCAGGGATAGACGTGAGTTAAAGACCCTTACTAATTTATTGTGGTTTTGAAGTTATTTTTAATGCAAAAAATACATTTAGAAAAATGTTAGGGTGATGCTTAACTTATGTCTGACTGTATATAATTCTGTCTGGTTTATATTTTTATCATTTTCCCGATTAAAATGGTGTAGTGACGTCACTTACTTCTATCACAGACCACGCCGTATGAGCTAGTGCAGGGTCTCGGGGCCCACGACCGTGTCCGAATGTTGTAGGCAAAACATTCACCAAGATTTACTGTCGTGTTGTCAACTCGGATTTCACCAGGGCGGGCTGAAAGAAAGGAAATATAAACCATTTGGTTTTTATCTTACTTTCACATGATTCCCTTTTTCTATTTCTTAAGATCAAAGTAACTATCACTGTTCGCAATTACAAATGCAATTAAAAAGTACGAGTTGTCTAGGTGCAGATCGACATAAGTACAAGTTGATCAGGAATCGGAAAATTTCGGTTAAAGCAGTAAACAGACATGACTATATGGGGCATTTGTATCCAACATTAGACAAATCATCAGGAAAACATGTCCGTGAAATGTATAACCCCGTAAACCCCACTTTTATATAATGTAGAAAAACTGGGGTTTGCAGAGGTATACCTAATTTTCTTATTTTTGATCCAAAACAAACATTGTGGGTACTCGTTAGAACCGCCTCGGTGAGGCGAGGCGTATCTAACGTGCACCCACAAAGTATGTTTTGAGCAAAAATCTTTAAAATATCAATTTTTTCTGATGAAATTTTCAAATTTGACATCTATAAAAATCTCTGTATATTGCAATAACTGTGTCATGCTCACCTAGTCTGTATACAGAGACAGGGCTAACTTGTGGTGCCTGAAGAGACCCACATTTAGACAGAAATGCTGCCGGGGCTTGTGGGGTGGGTGGATCCCCAGGGCAGGGGCTCTGGCACGCCTGACCGGGTAAATTGCCACCGTTAACTGGGATGCTGTCAAAACAGTAGCAGTATTGGCCCTGGAAAATAAATAAGTAAATAAATATATATAATATCAGCTACAGACTACGTACATGTAACAAATACAGTGTATATATGTCACTCCTTTGATTTTCGTTAACAGTGCCATGATGAATAATAGGTTCTAGGTGAAATCGGATTTGAGTGAATGGAATCCTGCGATTTGGTCGCCAATCCCTATCTGCATTAGTCTTTGAACAAAATATTAGGACGGGTGTCTGCTTCCGAGTTGGAATCGTTTTACGGTTTCCTGTAATTCTAGATGCCCTTCAATCATTGGCTACTGTTGAACGCAGCTTTGGTGTGAAACATTATATTTCCTTTTGTATAGCATGCACGCAAAGACAGTTGGCACGCAAAGGCGCATGGAAGGCAAGTGTGTTAAGCTGTGACATTTGAGCTGCGACGTGAGAAAACCGGATTATTGCCTATGGGAAAACAAAAACGCAGATCAGCTGTGCAGTAACTGCGAAGCTGATCATCGACGTTGTTTTTGCTACACTGATAGTACGATTCATCTCCTTCCTAAACCCGAAGTTTCAAGCTTCAAGTCATCTTAACACAGGCCGGATTGTGCCAGACCTGGCCCCGATGTTATAAAACTCAACTGCTCAGCTCAGCTGAGACTAAAATTTATCCTGCTCATAAATGTTAAAAAGCCAACAATTTTGTTGGCATTTTAACATTTATAAGCAGGATAAATTACAGGCTTTGGAGTGCGTAACCTTGAATTTCAACATATTTGGGCGAATTCAGTATTTATGAGGATTTGAAATTTCAAGCTCAGCTGAGCTGAGCCTGAAAAGAGTTTTGTAACCTCGGGGCCTGGTCAGAAACCCTGAATACCGGTTTTCTTGCGTCGCGGCTTATTTGGTTTAGCACATTCCAATTTGTAGATAAATGCAACAGAAACTCTAATTGGCGAAATCACAGTATGCAACTGCATTTACAGTGTATCTAATGTTTACCTGCATGCCTAAATACGCACTGTTGGAGCTGCTGCACTCGTGCAAACACGGAACTAAATAGTTGTTGGGTATGATTTTTGTCCGTCTCATGGTTGGTAAGGTCGTGTTTCCAAAGCAACCTACAAGAAAGAGAAGAACAAGGAACGGTTATACATGTTGTATAAGGAAATACTTGTTTTGACGACAACTTTATTAAAGTGTAATGAATCACAAGGAAGCATCCCTTGAGTAAATTTTTGTTGTTGCTTGTCTTTCATTTTTTATATACTTTATCAATTCTACATGTGCTTTGGGATACACTTTACAGTTAAGGTTCCCCGCTGAAACAATCACTTTCGTATAACGAAATAATCTCAATCAGAATTACTCTTTTCAAAAGGCGTTTACTCTCCTCTAGTCAGATCATTGGAGTCGATGCCATTTTAAGCCTGTGATACGTTTTTAACGTTTGCCGCTCGTATCCATCGCCCCCTCCCTAGCAATTTATTCCAAAGTCATCTTACCTTGAATCCAGACCAGCTTCGTGTAAGCTTCATAACTACCGACCCATAACTTCTCCCCAAGTTGTGCCGTAGTGACCTGATTGCTGAACAACGCCTGTTGTTGGGGGTTGCTCACCACCGCCAGGGTACCCTGTACACCGCCACATGCGTTCAAACCCTGCTCCCAGGTACCCGTGGAGTCAGAAAGACTGAATCTTTGGCCCTTGTAGCCTGCAATTTAAATCATTTATATTTACTTTTATAGCGTTTGTGCCATGCACATAACCACGCCCCAGCCCCGTGGAAGATAGGATACTTCAAGTTTTGTCCAGCGAATCACTGATTATAGTCATCGCACTGCGGGGACGGCAAGTTGCTAGAACACGGTCGTGTTCCCTCACAGCCTGCTAAATTACAGTGCCCCATAATGCCTATATTTGCAACCCCTGGGTAAAGCCCTGTTCTGTGACAACTATGAAAGATAAAAACCTGCGATTATCAGGGGCTGGGGAGAGTTATATACACCAAGACAAGTACATCATGGTCCCACAACAAACATTGACCTTCTAGTTTTGATACTTCGTCACCAGAAAGTTACATGGTGCGGGCTGATGGTATCAAAAATATAGTTTTATTTTATCTTATTTTATCTTTAATGAAAATTAAGCGTTGATAGAATGTGATCAAGATGAGGACTTGATCTGGGGCTAGTTTTCCATGCTAAACTGACCGGCAGATGCTAAATGATCAACGTGCATTGAATCCTATTTGAGCCACCTCGTGAGAAAACCAACAATCTGCAAATGCGAAAACAAAGACGCAGATCAGCTTCGCGGTAACCGCGAAGCTGATCAGCATCTTTGTTTTCGCTACAGGCATAGTACGGCTTCCTCTTCTTCTTAAATCTGAAATTACAAGCTTCTAGCCTGCTTCTGTAACTGTGCAGCCTGATTTGTGTCAGACCTGTTCGGAAACCACATTGTTGGATTTCCCACGAGGTGGCTCATTTCTGTGTTTTGTTCTGTCAGCACTAATGTATTTACGCTAGATTTCAGGACATCCAAAACGTAGCTGTTTGTTTGCTCGGTTTTCATTCAGTTTCTTTTCTACATTTTGCCTCTCTGTATCACAGCCAGCTGTATAGAATAGGATAGACAGGCACCGTGAGAGACGTCTTTGATCGTAGATTATGTTTATATATTCGAATGACAAGTTATGAATCTACGATTCTAGGCTAAGCATGAAGGCGCAGTCGATGTTCACACGTGAACACAGCGGACACATGCGGTAACATTTGTGTGTTCGTAAAACGTTCAAATCTCGATTTTTTTCCTTTAAAATATCTTAGAATCAATCAAATTAAATTGAAATTTAATAGCCTTGAACCATTTCAATCGTTTATTGATACATCTAGATGGATGACAGCTAGCTGTAGCCACGATGTTTTTAGCCCCTGGCAATTATGAATATGCGGAAATCTGTGTTTTTCCGTGTATTCTATGTAAACATTCACTGAAATGATTAATTTGATACTGGTCTTACTGGCGCCGATCAAGCTTTCATTCCCTCCTACCCACATTGGAAATAGTCTGAAAAGAATGTGTATTGTTAATGACTCTTCTATAAATGATTTACATCGACTTTCAAAATTAGTACATGCTGACATTGACTCTTTCGCTCTGGATGTCGTATGTGTAAACAGTCGCCAATCACCTATGTGGCTCTCATGGCCTAAGTCCAAAAAATACTGCTACATCCCTCTAACTATTCTATAATCACTCAACTGTTTTTCATACATTGTATCTTACATTACCACCCCCACCACAAACACACACACGTTTAAATCAAATGCAATAGCAATTCCAAATTTAATGGAAATTCCTTAGGACCCAGAATGTTCCTCTTAGCGGGGTTTTCGATAATGCCTAAAGTTAGTATGACCACAGACGGCTCTGCTAAAGACAACGGTGATTTGTTTGCACTAAAATCGAGACATTATTCAAATTTTACTCGTAACCACATTATTCAACAGTCAACATAGGTCGCCATGCATTTCAGATATTAAGGTAGATATTCGCAGAAAAATCAAATGCATGTCAAATTTTTGTTAATATATAATGCTACAATGTCATAAGTTTCGCAAACGGGGAAAATTGGCAAGATATTTCCTGTTTCAAATTTCTTAAAGGCACTAACTTCAAGGCGGTCTCTACAATAATGGATGTGGGGGGGGGACAGTTTTGGTCTTACGGCGTTGTCATTAAATTTGAATCGACCTGTGGGTGTTTTATACTATGATAAATGACAAATAAACCATTTCCATATACCTTGGTGCTAAAAACTCAACATTTAATTCAAACTAAATAGCATGGACCCAGAATGTCCTCTTTATTGCATTTTCATAATGTTATATTGTTTCTCGAAGTCAGGATGACTACAAACAAGAAATATCTTTAAAAAAGATAATCGGCGTGCTTTAAATGGATGTGGGTTATAGTATGTCTAACATAATATATTGTGTGGTCAGACCCTAAAACATTTTAAAACACTTCATGTAATAGGCAAGCTTACTGGAAAATAGTTTAGTTTGTTTTGGTTTAACGTCCTGTTCAACAATTTTAAGTCCTCTTTCTGAGAATGCTTCACATGAAGTTAGATTTTGATTAGTTCTGTGGGCTATTAGTACAAGAACTTTAAAATTGTGGATGAAGCCAATAGATGCTAAGGCATGGTTTACTGAAAACTCACCTGATGAACTTTCGGCTCTGGTGAGCTAAAAATGTCGAAACGTTGCTAGACTATAAGCTTAGCCTTGGCGGCTCAACACATGTGCTTATAACTGGAGATATGTGATGGAGCTGAGCTATCAAAAATTAAACGTATTACCAAAATGTAGCAAAGTAGCTACCAGAAGTGAGCGTCCTAACAATAGTTAACTGCTTTGTGTACAAATTGTTCTTGAATAAAAATGTTTTCATAACAAAGCTCTAAATTCATATCTTAAGAGATTAAATAAAGAATGTTACTTGAAGATTAACATAATGCATAGAAATGAAAATTTTCAACATATACGCATAAAAAAGGTCAATACATTGTGTTTACTATTTTGAATAGCCGACCCCTGGGCTTTACTACTTTTGCCATGGCATAAAGTCAACATATAGTATAGATTGAATCATTCTGAAGTACAGTTAAATTGTGTTCCGTACGATGGGATGGCCTAGGTCAGGGACTCACATAGGTATGCTCTATGCTTATAGGTCACTGTCCCAGTGCCAGCACATTTTACTCATTTCTACTTCTATTCACCCCTGTCTTTGCTTCAGAACATCCACTGGTGATTTCTATATATTCTAATCATAGAAACCTCTGAACAGTGGCCCCTTTGCTATCCTAACCACCATGGGAAGTCAATTTTGCTATACTAAGAAAAAATTTATTATTTACAAACTATAAATTTGTCTCCAGAAGTACATTTTATGCAGATAAAATACAGTTAAAGCACTCAAAGCTACGGTATAATGTCCATTCCGGTAGTCCTTTCCGGTAAAGGAACGCTCCCGGAAATCCTCATGACGATCTCGTCTAAATCTCGCGGCTCGTCTAAATCTCGCGGCTAATTTACATATGACCCATAATTTGTCCAATGAAATAGCGCCAATGAAATTAGGTCAATACTTAGCTTAGACGGCTCACGCCGAAAAATATCAGTATCAGAAAATTCCATGTAAAAGTCAAGGGAACAGAATGTTTTCTTCGACTACTTTTTAATCAAAGGTAGTTGGTGTATCCGAGAAGAATGTTGCTAAAATGACAGTGTTTTTTAAGGGTAGAAATATATGTCACTATTGTGCGTATCAGTAGTTTTGTCAACTATAGTTAATAGAGAGAAAAAAAAAAAAAACAAAAAAAAAAAAAAAAAAAAAAAAAAAAAAAAAAACACATGATATGCAATGAAACTGGCAGATTCTTACTTCAGCTGACATACAAAATCATAACTCATATATAAGTGACAGTTATTACAGTTTCATCTTTGGCCAAATATCCATAATGCATACCGCACATCTTCTTATATACATATGGAAAAAAGTTAGGGAGCACCTAAACTATAATTTTACGTTCGACAATTTTGTATTTCTCAAAATATTATGTATCAGTAGTTAGTTCGATAAATTAAACGTTTTGCAAACAAAAACGCTGAAAATACCATGAAAAGGGTACAAGTAGGCAAAGATCAGGAAAAGGCGCAATCAGAAAAAGATTCCCACTCCAAAAACCGAGGTGGGAAAAAACCAAACTAACAATCAGGTACTTATACCATGAAAAATATCGTAAGCCGAATGAGCAGCTATTTTTCCAATAGGTGGCCACTCAGTTACCTTAACTTAACTAAAACTATGAAAACACACATAAGGCGCCAACAGCACAAAAAAAAATTAAACACCAAGACATAAAACAAAAAGAACCACCACAGAAGTATCGCCTTGGAACGATCAGTAACACAAAGTTACTGGCGGGCTTAAACCGGTTTTACAGGCGCCTAACCTCACCCTCAGCTTCTGCAGTGTGCAGCGAAAAAAAAACAAAAAAAAAAAAAAAAAAACAAAAAAAAAACCAACAAAAAAAACAAAAAAAAAACAAACAAAAAAAAAAAAAAAAAAAAAAAAAAATAAAAAAATAACAAACAAACAAAAAAACGCAGCTTCTACAAATAGCTCAGATATTCGATAAGTTCAATCTCTGAATCTCAGACATACTGCGTTGGGGGTGGGGTGGGGAGTGGGGGCTGGGAGCTCAGTGGTTAGATCATTGGACTTCTACCCCGGCGATCCGGGTTCGAATCCTATCAGGGAGTAGTTTTTTTTAACTATGCATGGCTTCTTACTAACGAATTTTCATATTTGCAAGATGGTGGCTCGCCGGGGTGGACCAAGTGAGCCATAAAGTCATACAAAGGACTTTCTCGTAATCATAAATGACCACTTTCTCGAAATGAGGGTGACTGTTTTATGTCTCATGATTGCACCTTCATTAATTCGAGATTATCTGCCGTGGTTGGAAGGTTGGGTTGGCAGCTCATATGATGCGTAGCTTCTACGAATAGCACAGCTATAGCCGATAAGTATAATCTCTGACATACTGCGTCGGGGAGTCTACTCTTTGGCTCAGTGGAGCATTGGATCATTCTACACCGGCGATCCGGGTTCGAATCCCATTTGGGACGGGAGATTTTTTTTTTCAACCTATGCATTATCTCTTATTTACGAATTTTCATATTCGTAAGACAGTCAGTTACAATTACTTGCTGTGGTATTTAAAAACACTTTACTTACCATAAATAAAAGCGGCTAATACAATGATTCTCAAAAAGTGTTTCATCGTGTTGGTCAGATTTCCCCTTTCAAAATGTGTGTTCAAGCGCAAGTTTAATGTCTTTTTTTCAAAGTTTTTGTTTCAATTTCAAGAATCTATACGCAGGTACAGTATATTAATTAGAAAAAAATATTATGGAATCTTTTTCTTTTTCCGTCTTCTCAACGTTCTTTCTTGTCTTTCTTTCTTTTTACATTAAACAGCAATAATCCAAGTTTTGATTCAATTAAAGTCCAAGAAATTATAATTGAAACTCAGCATCCACAAATATGCAAGCACTGTATATATACCACGAAAACATTCATTCACTAGTTATTTTCAATCATTTGTTATTCATCAATGAGTTTATAGAAGGATGGCCAAAAACAAACGTTGGTGATTAATTATTTTGTTCTTCCGTCTTTGATGTCATTTATTTACGTCAAGTTTCGATTTACTATGTACAGTACATGTGTATAAGTATAGCCTATGGCTATTTACAGTTTGATAGTATTTGTCCTTTTCGCCGAATAAAGACAAGGGTTGACAACAATGTAATGAAAACATGCATAAAACAAATCAATAAATAGATAGATAAATAAAAAAAAAAAGTAACTAAAAGGAAAACAACCTTGGAGAAAGTATTTGTCTTGAAATTTTAAAGTTATCCAGAGATGTCCATTTGTGGAGCTTCATAATAAATTGAGCCTTCACGTGAGAAAACCAACAATTTAGTTTCCGAACATGCCCAACACAAACCGATCTGCACAAGGACACAAGATGGCTAGAGGCTGGAAATTTTAGACTTAGGAAGAATAGGAATTGTACTATCCGTGAAGCGAAAACAAAGGCGCTGATCAGCTTCGCAGTTACTGTGAAGCTGACCTGCGCCTTTGTTTTCGCCTATGCATGTCGTTGTTTTTCTTATGGGACTGCTTATATTCATATTAACATTGTACACAGGTACAACTTTTTAAAAATTTGTAGCTTGAAAACGCACGCATGGAATTCAGTGAAAATACCTTGTTATTCACCTTTCAAATGACACCAAAAATATTAAAATACGTTAACCAGGAGAAGCAGGATAAGTTTTCTTGCAAACGCGAAAATACATGTCAGTCTATGGAGTTTACCAAACGTGACAAATACTTTTGTGCACCTACTGTATCTCTGGATGAGTCTATTAGCACATACGTGTATGACGAATGAATTCGAATGCATGTTATTTTTTTGTTTGAATTTTAACTTTTTGTAAAAGAAGAGGCGATGTTGTAAGGCTCGCGAACGTTTTATGGGATATCAATTTTAGCTGCCTACCGTAGATCTCCAGGCCAAAAAAACGCCCGCGAAGAAAAACGCCAGCAAGCAGGCTAGTTAGTCAAGATGGCGATTTTGGCGATGCATAATCATCCCCACCAATCAACGACAATAAAGGGCAAGACCAAAATCCGTTATGGTCCTTTATAATATAATTAACGTTGAAAATATGCCCTTATAGTATAATTTGAAATATATTTTAAGTACCTGTAATGCGTGTATGACGAATGAATTCGAATGCATGTTCTTTTTTGTTTGAATTTTAACTTTTTGTAAAAGAAGAGGCGATGTTGTAAGGCTCATTTGTAACCACGCCCCAAGACTCGTAGGGAGGACGGGGGTTGGCCGTGAAAATGAACGGGGGTTTTACCTTCGATTTGTCCACCCCCAGTGCGGGGGAACTAAACTCCCGCGAAGTGAAACTACTGTAAACCAACTTTTTTCAAAAATCGCGAAATTAAATCGCCGCGAAAATGTTGACATGTATTGACACTTTTTTGGGTAAAAAAGAAGACAGACATTATATATATAAAACATTTGATCATATGTACATATGTCACATTCAGCTCATAAGATTTTAAATAAAATATTAATCAAAAATTTTCTAAGAAGCATCTGTATATGCTACATGTATGACTGTCTTTTATTTAGCAGGAAAAAGTTAAACAAGTGACTGGGAAAATCTGAGGACAGAAGATGACGGTTTCAAATGTAAAGACGAGGATAAGCCGTAGATAAGATATAATTGTCGAACAAATATATGGTGCGCTGGTACATTGATAGCTGATACAATATATATGCATGTTAATGTGCATCATGATTTTTTTGTAGAATCAGATTTCAAGTTACCAAAAAAACCCTAAATGGAGAGAAAAAATAAAATACAACACAAACACTGAGATCTGATCAGTGTTGATAGACTTTTTCATTCAGTAAAACGGCAAATCGTACCGTCGACGAAATAATAATAATAAAAAAAAAGTAATAATAACAAAACAAAAAGTGATAAAATAAAAACGAAAATAAATAATGTTGTGGTAATATGTTTAATGGATCATTTTCACATATTACATGTAGATGTTTTACGATATTACAAGGTGCATTTTTGCCTTGTAACACTTAGAAAATGTTATAAAAACCAAACAAGGTATTTCATATACTTTATTATGTTTGATAGAAATAGAACATTCCGTACCTTATTAATTCTTCACTTTTTTTTATTATTTCTTTATTTCTATTTTTTTTTTCTTCAAAATAAATACAGGAAGCATGGTGGCGTAGTGGAAGAGCATCGGACTCCGAATCTTGAGCTCAGGACTGTGTTCGATCCCCACTGGCGATGCCTTGTGTTCTAGGGCATTAACTCCCTCAAGAACTGGCTATGAAGCGGTGGCTCCGTTGACTGGGACGTTAAGTCTCAATACAAACAATGGTTCTAAAAGCTTTAATACATATCTATATTTTTTACTGATTCTTCTAATTCGATATCATTTAAGAAAGCACTCATGGTCAAATTAAAATTTTGCCAAGAAGTGGTAAGCTATCAATAGCTGAAACAAGAACATTGCAAGACAGTTGAATCTCGCGGCCTACATTGACCAGAATGCTTTAGGCCGACTTTCACGGGATGCTCGAATTCTAGTTGAATTTCCGCCAAACTGTACACCTTTAATAAGACGTGCCATAATTTGAGAAAATGCAAAAAGTGTTGTCTGCACAGACAGACCATTTCCTGTGTCAACTGTAGCCAAAAACTCCGAACCACTGCATCAAAAGACGCGAACTTTGACAGTAAATACGGGCTTCTTAAACGCTGGGTGTTTACAATGCAATATAAGGCAAATACAACTGTGGCGCTTACCAACGTTTAAGTAGTATTCTGTTTTATCTCGAATATCTTTAGGTATTTTGAACAAGGTTTTGCCAGAAAATGATGACAAGGCCAAGAACTATTTTGGGGCTGACCATACTATTCATGATTCTTTGGTATGGACAAATTCATTCCTTGGATGCCAAAGTAAACAGTCAAACAGATCGACAAAACCGGGCGGCAAACCACCTCGGTAAGTGATTGTGGCCAGCATTACGAAAAAGGTGTAATAATGAAGAAAAAAAATGCAGAAAAAATATCTTTATGTTTGTTGCCCAGCGAGGCGGTGCGAACGAGTTCCCACAATCTATGTTTGGAGTAAAAATAAGGAAAATAGGTATACCCCTGTATTACTATATAAAAGTGGGGTGCAATGGGTTATACATTGCACGGACATGTTATCGTGTTGGGTTGCTCTGATGACCGAATGACTTCGTTACATATGGGTTATTCAATAAGAAATGCAATTTTATTTCTCATCTTGTGTTTTAACACCTCATTAAGTTTGAATTATGTTTCGTGAAACATAACTTCAATCCGCATTCTGCTAGACTGTTCAAAAGTTAGTCACGTGCTCGACTTCATAGTCCTGTTGCTTAGCAACAATAGGACACTGGTAAAAGATACTTGGCTACGACCCTTAGAACCGTTGCTATGGTAACAGGAAAGCCAAATTAAGTGTATTCACTGTTTTCTCATACCTTTCATTCAGCATATACGATAATGTAATTTGATATCTTTGAATGAGACCAAATGAAAGCTGAAAAATTGCCGCTAAAATCTATCAATCGAAGACTTGAAAAAGAGGGTCGAGTTACAATTTCTGCTACAGTTTGTTTAAACGATCATCTATATGCTATTTGATTCTACTAGTGACACTTTGTACAGTGCTTGTGTCAAACTGCAATTCTCAGCATAATTCGTTGCCTAGCAACCAAAGTTTATGGAAAATGCATACAACCGATGATAATTCATAGGTTCTGGCATTGCTAAGCAACAGTGTGCACGTTATGGGATTCTCTGGACATTCCAGTAGCAAGGAAACACCTGGCTAAGGTGACATTACACAAACATTTTAATAGATGGCTATTTTAAACACCATCAAAGAAATACCAAGGCTTAATGGTTCTTTGATTTTCGACATCGGGATTTCGCGGCAAGGAGCCCGTCGCCACTGTTCTATGGTTTCTAAGGAACATTAAGTGTATGGCGAAATTTAGCTTAATTTTCCTGAATACAGATCCACAGCTAAGTTTTGCAAGTGAATGGACCAACATTCACTTTTGACACGTTTACAAAATATCCAGCGTACTTATGATTATACTGTAATTTCAATGCACAAGGCTTTGAAAAAACAAAACATAAAATCGGATTCTTTGTGGTGCCTCAAATCCATCTGGTGGTAGTGTATGAAAAAAGTGCAGTTTTCCTTTAAATATTTTGAGCACAATATTTCTACAAGTACTTAAATTTCAATCAAAAATGTTTTATTCGCAGTTTTGGCTATTAAAACGTTACTTCGAGGTTCAAGATACGTTGGTACAAAGTATGGAATAAGAAATTACGCCAAGCCAGGAGGATACAGTACAGCACGCAGAGAGTTCGAATCCATTGACTATCCATATATTGCCAAAGATGTAAGCTTTTAGTAATTTTACTGTAACTGGGATCGGGCTTGATAATGGAGACTCGGGTTGATACTAAAAGCCCATGTGATAACCTCAAGTACAAATCAAATCTCTTGTGTTATACAGTAAAATCATGTTAATTCGTCATGGTAGCTTGTCAAAAGTGGTGGTTTTCCCAGTTCTCCTGTTTCCTCCAAGTTTGACCGCAAAATGCCAATGTTTGTGCCTTCAAGAACCAGAGCAAGAAAATTTCCCAGCAATATTTGTGTGTCATTTAGTTTAAACAATAAACTTTTTTTAATTGTATTTCAGGGAAAAACTATGAAGGGTATAGTAGGCGAGAAGTGGTTTCTGTTGAAGAAGAAAAACGAAATGACCGACCCTTCGCCTGGCAGCTACTACATATCTATCAGTCCTATATCAAATCCTTACAAGGTTGAAAAACGGATTTGGTATACGGATCCTAAACTGTTTTTAGTAAAGGACTGACATGCAACTTCTGTACCAAACTCTGCACCTGCTGTGCCCGAGGTTATAAAACTTTTTCATGCTCAGCTCAGCTGAGACTAAAATTTATCCTGCTCATAAATGTTAAAATGCCAACAATTGTTGGCATTTTAACATTTATGAGCAGGATAAATTACTAGATTTAGTTTTGAACCTGAATTTTGACTATTTCAGCATTGATAACAGTTGAAATTTCACCTTCAGCTGAGTTGAGCAAGAAAAGTTTTATAACCTTGGGGCCAGATAGTAATAATGTATTATCACTAGATATCCTCGACCTCATGACACTCTTTCAAAGAACATAGCAAAGGAGCTACACATTTCAAAACCTGTATATGTCAATGTCATTATATATTTAACTATCTTTGGGGTCCATGGAAACAGACCATGCTATTAATGAAACTATTATTATGAGGTCATATAAAATAGACTATCAGAATTATCCGTTTGGTGCCATGACATGGCCAAGTTATTTTGAATATTGCATAACAAATGCTATAAGGTATGTTACCATATCTCTGGAGTGCAACACTTCTATACACAGCGTCCATGAAAAAATACCACCAATAAAATTTCGATATTTTCAAAAAAATTTCAAACATTGTAGCTTCATTCATGCTTCTGGTCAACAGCAAATTGATTTAAGAGACATTCAACAGTTCCACTTACCCTGGAACTATGGTGCACCTGCAACAAGAGCAATTTGTGATTTTCCATACTTTTGAGAGCTAGAAAGCCTTATTTTCACAGGTCGTCATGTCTTCTCATGCATCCAACACCCGCAGTTAAAACACCACCAAACTTTTTTTTATTTTTCCATCAACTATCAGAATTGAGGACCTTACTTTTAGGTTCTACTCAGATTCTGCTTTTCTCCACACATTTCAATGGAAGCTTCTAACATCTGTTTAGGACTGCATTTAATCTTTTTTGCTGTGATAAGCAGTGTTTTCAATAGTAATGATGGATGGCATTTTATACCATGAAAATGAATGCTGAAGCACCGGCAAATTTTCTTTTCAGAATAAATCAAATATTGTTGTGTGGTAATTGAACCTGATTTACTGGTAACTTTTCATTGACTCTAAATAAAGACATGACATGTCTGAAAACAATTTTGCTTCCCATGGCATTCAAATAAAAAACAGAAAGAGATGTATTCTTATATTTATTCTCTTGACATGCTGAAATTAACAGCACTCAAGTGACCAATAATGGAAGGCTTGGTACCTTTGAATTCATACATATTTGTACACCTGGGTTGAGGATTGCAATGCATCCTAAAAAAAACATTCATCAATTTAATTATGTAAATAACATTTGAGCCGCCGCATGGGAAAACCAACAATCTGCACATGCGAAAACAAAGGCGCAGATCATTTTCGCAGTAACTGCGAAGCTGATCAGCGCCATTGTTTTCGCTACATGGATAGTACAATTCCTCTTCTACTTATATCCAAAATTTCAAGCTTCTAGCCTGCTTCTCTAACCGTACAGGCTGGTTTGTGTCGGACCTGTTCAGAAACCACATTGTTGGTTTTCCCACGAGGCGGCTCATTTGTACACCTGGGTCAAGGACTGCAATGCCTCCTAAAATTATTCATCAGATTAATTATGTAAATAACTTTTTGATTTCACACACTGCATGTACATTCTCCAAGACGCTGTCAATTAAATTTAATGGCCTTGTCACACATAAGCGAAAATCCCTTGACGTAGACTTGCATTTTATTGCAAAAAGGGACTTTTGTTTGTTTAAACAGTTGCTTTACGTCACTTTCAACATCTAAGGTCTGACATGACCATAGCTGTTGACTGGGACGTAAAGCAATAAATCAAACAAACACAAACCATTTTTCACAAATGCAAGTCTGTGTCCAGACACTTTTGCTTGTGTTGCGAGTCCTTCAAGGTAAAATATGAAGACAAACTTTGTCACCTTATCTAAGGTCGACAGTAATTTTAAGGAAGCATTGCAATTCTAGAAAATAATTACCAATTGTTACCTTCTTATAAGAGATAAAAGAAATTTCTTACCCTGATTATATACTGGGACTGCACTAATTTCTTAATTTTAGATGGTGTTTAATAACATTCTAGTAAGTTACTCATCTAAACAATTCTTAGTAAGTTACTTATCTAAACAATTAATTTCACACTCTAACACAAATATCACTTACAAAAATCACCATGAAAAGTATAAATTACATACACAAAATATGAACACAATTAGCAAACATTGAACACAGTGGTACGCTTTGAACACTTTGGTGGCCAATGGCTTGTGAAAATTACTTTAATTGTTTTACAAAGCATGATAAAAATGGAAAAGTACGGATGTAAGCAGTGATTCAGAATTCAACAACAAAATTCCAACCCAGACATGGCCTCGTTTTCAATGCAGGCTTGTTTGATTTGTTGTTTTATGTCCCAGTCAACGGCTATAATCATTCTGGGATATTGCCTCCATTTTGCTGGACTCTAAATGAGCTGCAACGCAAGAAAACCGGTCTTCGGGGTTTCCGACCAGGTCCGACACAAACGGCCCTGATAATGTTGAAAGCGACGTTAAACCCGAACAAACAACAACAAACCGCCCTGTACAGTCTCAGAAGAAAGTAAGAACCTTGAAACTTTGGATAGAGGTAGAGGAGAAATTGTACTATCCGAGTAGCGAAAACAAAGGCGCTGATCAGTTACTGCACAGCTGATCTGCGCCTTTGTTTTTGCATAGGTAAAAATCCCGTTTTCTCATGACAAGGCTCAATTAGTAAATACCAATGTTTGGGTGTTATGAGGTGCAAGACTTTCTTTAATATACAATGGGGATTCAAAAAGTTCGAGGAAAAGTGCTGCAAAATTGTTAAGATTTCATGGAAAATTCACAATCTCTATACATGTTGTACATAAACATATTGTTAACATATGCACAAAAGTTGAATAAAATCGGATGAAAATTAGACATTAAATCACATGCGTTTCTAAGGTAACAACAGTAAAACCAGCCCAACGTCATAACAATGTCATGTTATATGCACTGATGCCGTTGTTGGCTAGGTTTAAAGCACTTTTGGAATCTACCTGGCATACGGGCGTCTAATTGTCAGTTCTTTGTATAATGCGGTGAATTGTGCAGAAACTACAATTCGATATGTTGTGTATTTCACGAATTCTACTCTTTTCTATCACGACGATCATTTTCGACAGTATGACGTTATATGACGCGAGTCGACATGGACGCTTTTCTGGTCGTGTAGAAATCAAGCATAGTACTTGTTGATTGCCATTTTCTTAATTTCCTTGTTGCCATATGCGGTTTCTGCTCTTAGCAGTGTTTCTTTCTTTTATAGTCCGTTCCAAACACACAATGTATCGAATAACGATGTTCCCTTCGCATTTTAGGCATACCCACTAAACAATATGGCCGTTTTACGCCCAAATGACGTCAGACACTTATATGACGTCATGTGCTTACCGTAAACATATTGGACTTTGCTCATACAAAGTTTGGTGAAAAAAGCACGGTAAACTATCAAATGCTACATCATCATAAAACATCGACTTTTTGCAAAAATGAACAAAAGTGGGCCGGTAATCGTGATGTACGGTTTCCATAGCAACCACTGTTAACATTGTATTCATGTCAGAGCAGCAAAATTTGCTGTATAAGTACAAATCATGTCTGTCTATATAACTGTAATAGTTTAACTCAGCTTACTTACAAAATAAGAATATGATGGCACTTTTCCGCGAACTTTTTGAACGCCCTTCGTATAACCACCCAAGTAAACAACTAAGTCTTAACTTTATATCATTAACCCATATTTGACAAATGGATTCACCCTATCAATTGGTTGAGTCCACTTTCATTTTTAGGGATGTTAGGAGTGATTTTTATTTTTCATTTCATTTTTTGATGAAATTTTTCTGTGCAAACAGAATAGTCCTAGATGGGACGCCGTAGAGTGAGGCGTCACATCTAAGGCTATACTGTTTGCCTATGTGCCATAAAAAAGGCTTAAATGAGTTAATGGCTTACTTGGGTGGTTATATCTAAAGCACTGTTTAGATGCCATGACATCCTAATTTTGGGTAAAAGTCCCATAAATTAGAGGCAACGTCCTGACATAAAACATTTGTTGATTGGGCCGTTTAAACCATAAATCCAATCAAACAAATAAACTTTATATGTATGCATGGTTTGACTAATGCACTTTTTGCTGGGCAGACTGAGACCTTTTTAAGTGGTTTACCAGTAAACAGATGGTCAAGCAGGTTTGTCGAGGCCATGCTTGTGGAACCATGATACCAATTGTTTCAACAAATTAGATTTTATGAAGTACAAATATGATCACAATATTTAATAGTTTGTGTTGAAACTTAACGTCCCAGTCAACAATTTTTCAGTCATGTCGTGACGGAGACAATGCTTTCTGGGTTTAACCAGTACTGTAAGGAGTTAATGTGTCTTGCTCAAGGACAAAACACGGCGACGCCTGAGGGGATCGAACCTAGGACCTCTCGATTCAGAGTGTGACACTCTACCACTATGCCACCGCGCTCGTTATGATCACAATGTAGTCTTCTAGGTATGAGCATTCAAAAATGACAGATCCAAGAAACGTTGCGATTTCTTAAATTTTGATACTGACAAAATCATATAGGCAAAAACAACCATACCAACAGTACTTTGTATTCAAAATAAATTCATAAATAGTGATTAAAACAGATCTGCATAAAAATCCAACATGCTTTTATAGAGTATAGCAGCCTAGTAGAACCAAAGGCAACATTCAGCCCGCACTATGGCTAGGGCATAGCAATGTCTTTCATTTTTTTCATTTGTTTTTTTCGTTTCTTCTTTCAATATCCCTGATCTATCTTCTAACAGGATAGTAGCACTTAGACCATACATGAGCCACATCATGAGAAAACAGGATTATTGCCTATGCGAAAACAAAGGCGCAGATCAGCTGTGCAGACACTGCATTGCTGATGACGATCAGCACCTTTGTTTTCACTACATGCATGGTACAATTCCTCTTCTATTTACAATCAAATTTAAAATTTCTAGTTTCTAGCTTTCTTCAGTGACTGCACAGGCCGGTTTGTGTCAAATTTGGTCGGAAACAGCAAAGACCAGTTCTCTCTAGTCGTGGCTCACATATAGCACTCAGTCAATGACATAGTTTGGATGCACAACGAGGAATGGGTCATCTTCTCGAATAAGTGATTCTTCTTCCATTTTTGATTTCCGTGACAACCCGGTCTGGGACAATTCTATCAACACATGGTCCTGTCAATTAGAGAACAATCATTATAAAAACATGCCCATGCAATATACAGAAATTTTGTTCAAGAAGCAAACATTGAAAATTTCATGGGAAAAATTTTGATTTTTTTTTTAATATTTTCGCTCAAAGCATACATTGTGGGTACGTTAGAATTGCCTCGGCAGCCTGACAATATCTGTGATTACTTTACCACTTTTCTAACTTAAGCTGCATAACTCTTGTTTCCAGGTTTGATTTCAACAATACAATAATACAAATCAAGGACACAATTGAGCCACCTCGAGAAAACAGGATTTTTGCCTCTGCGAAAAACAAAGACGCAGATCAGCTGTGCAGTTACTGCACAGCTGATCAGCGCCGTTGTTATTGCTACACAGTTAGTAAATTCTTTTTTATCTTAGAGTCAAAATTTCAAGCTTCTAGCCTGCTTCTGTAAAGGCACAAGACGGTTTGTGACAGACCTGGTGGGAAACCCCGAAGACTGGTTTTCTCACGTCTCAGCTCAACTGTCAACAGAATAACTTACGTGATGTACGAGCCTATCTAGCACTTTCTCAATCACAGTCTTCTTCTCCATTAACTCAGCTTCTGATTCAATCTCACTCTCGACCTCCCCAAGATACCAACTGATCAGGTTACTGCGCCGTAGACCTGCACCTTCAGTATCTAGAAGTAATGACAGAAAAAAATGTAATCATAGAAAAACTTTATAATATATTAATATCCTCTAGATAGTTGTCTAGATAGTAAACTAAAACGACTTATTAAAACTTGAAGAAATAATAAAATGATGCCTTAATTATCATCAATACACATTGTCTTGTCTTCTTATTGACATTTAAACGACATGACCAGGGACCAGTTGTTCAAAATTTAGCCATAGTTAAAGATTAATTAAAATTTTAAACATGAATATTACAAATACACTGTTGTTATCTCGCATTTTATCAACAAAAAAATAACAATAAATTTGCTTATGTAGTAGGCATTATGTTGCGTAGTCTGGTCATTGTCCTTCTTTCTTCCTTCGCGTTGTGTTTTGTTTTGTAGTCTATGGAGTTGAACAAATAAAGTTAACACTTGTTAAATTTCTAGTATGTTTATTTGTTCCTTTAATCCAGCCACAGGAGTCCCAGCTTTAGAATTTAGAAGTTTATAACATTTTAGAATTTAAGAGCCAAAATCTATACCAAAAACTATCGAAACCCAAACTACCGAAAAACTCATCTCCAGAGATGTAACATCTCTTTATATACCCACTCACACCGAGTGTTACTATTAAAAGAAATGAGATCATTATATTGTTACTATTTTAACACTTTCATACCATATTAGGAAATGACATGGCCTCCCCACCTGTGAAGTGATTAAGCAAAATCAAATTACCCACTTTGCATCTTTGATGTGTTTACGAGAAATATGATCCAAAAATGGCACTGAGCGTATCGAAAGAAATATCTAGTTTCTGATTTATAGTTATAAAACGTGACAAGAATATTTAAATCAAAGAACTTTCTCACAGGTGTAAAATATAAAGTATCAGTCCTATCAAAGATTTAAATTACTTTAGGTATCAATTTACAACAACAAGATAATAAATCTAGTTAAATGTTATTCTGTCGTGAGAAAGCAAAATATCAAAGAAACGTATGCATAAACAATTACGCTACAAACGCCTCCCCAACTTTAAGAAATTTTCTTAGATTTTATTAAAGAAATTTTAACCGTTAAATTCTTTCCCCGAAACAAATATGCCATGTCTTTTCCTAACCACTCATACAATAATTAAACAATAATATTATATACATTAATATTACTAAATGTACACTTTAAAATGACTGCACAAAATCAAACACATGATTTCCTAAAGGACACAAGCCTGTAATTAAATCTAACAATTAAAATTCTTATGTCCTGTAACTTAATTAAAACAATTTAAAACAATATAAAGAAAGTAATCTTTAAAAAACATTTATTTATGAAAACACTCAACCACACACTCATTACCTCAATATATATTAACTTCCTCCTGTGGCAACAAAACATCTAAGTATTCCTTATTTTTAAAATATTTTATCATTTTTATCAAATTTTAAACAATAACACAAAAACCCAGTTCAGTAAATATAATAGTCACTGTCCAATCCTCAGCCATAGTCAATGTCCCATCCTTATCCAATCCGCTCCCATTGACAGTCAATACACTCAACTATTGTTTATACAATTTCTGCATTAGTTCTATGTCGTCAGGTTGTTCTTGGACTACTTCCTCCTCTCCGTCGTTATCACACTTCCTAACCACGAAACCCCCTTTGATGGCAATAAGAACTATGTCGTCGTCCTCGTCTTGAAAAGATTGTAATTCGTCCCAAAGATCTTTATTCCAAGTTATTTTTGCTATGATGTCGTTTAGCTTTAAATTTCCTTTTTCTTGTAATTTCTTAATTCCTAGTATATGTCGTCGAATGTCCCTAATGGTAAGATAAGTTGAATTTCCCTCCTTGAAGTTAACGTTGTTTTCCGAATTTTCCATTTTTGTTTAGTCCAAATGTTGCCGAAATAGTGTTTATCTTGAGTCTGAAACTTTGTTTTTGTAGTTTACCTCCAATTAACATTTTTATTAGTTTCTGTGCAATTCAATCCTTTTTAATGGCTCTTTTTTATGTAAATTTTGTAATCGATATAAGTCCAAATCTGGTTCTCCTTACTTATCTATTCAGTATCCATGGTGATTGTTGTACATGTAGGAATTAAAGTTTCTTTACCACTTTTAGTAACATTTTGTAAAAAGTTATAGACATAGTCCAACACAGGAAAAAGGTGCCTTATTCCGTCGTCTTCAGGGAACTGGTGATGAACTTTTTGAATGTACTGGTACTGGGCTGGGATTCTATGGGTTCTCGTTGTTTGCAAGAAAGGGATTCCTCACCCTTTAGCAACGTAGACATTGCCAGACCTTCATCGTCTCTTGCAGACCGTCGGCGCTTGGTAGGCTTGCCATTGTTTGTGCTCTCTCCCACCTCACAAAAATCAGCACAGCTACGCAAACATGCTCTTTTTGGGGACCATTGTCGTTTATTGAAACAGACCTTACGAATTAAGTACAAGATTACTACTAGAACAAGTATGCTTCCTATGGATATCAAAATGTAAACCCAGATAGGCCAAGAGGTATCTTTCGCCTCTACGCGTTTCAATCCCCTTAACTGTAATAGCAAACGGTCCATTGGGATATGCTCAATGCTTTTTAGGTTTTCAGGTAGGTTTATCTCAGTGAAATTTGGAAGTGCATGAACAAACTTATCCCAAATACGAAATTTTGTTTTGTTTCGAAGCTCAAGTAAATTGCGTAGTGGGTCAGGCATAGAATATTGCTCTTCAAACTCATAATATGGTGGTAAATTTAAATAGTCATTTGCTGCATGACACCCACTTTGAAGGCTTATGACATCTACAAATGTCGTCATTCTTTGAATACTTTGTGTCTTCGGAGACTTACGACCATTAGACGCAAGGCACACTATTGAGAATTCTAGAGGTGCTTTCGCGGTTACAAGCCAGTGACCTGAAGCAATATAGGTCGCAGCTGGAAGTATTGCATTCGGTTCGACGATTTTCTGACAATACTTGTCAACCTTATTGTTGTCTTTAAAGAACAATGCCAGTATGCAAAGATTATGCAAGTTTACAGGTAGGACAGCATTTTTAGGACTGCAATATTTTATGGCTGTGTTTCCGCACGTCTGCATTTCATCTGCAGTCAAGAGCGCATATTGTCTCCTATCCTTATCTATCAGAAGCCCAGGATACTCTATACTGTATTTAGCAACCATGTCAGGCAGTCCAGAGCTTTTACTTAAATCGTGCAAAGGAGCAGGTACACTAAATGCTTTAAAAACGTCAAATTCACCATTATAGTCTAAAAGTGGAATACTGATCAGTACTAAGATTTTATCACCATCTAAAACTGTAGTACAAGTTAATGTTCGGTAGAAGTACCAAATATTTGTTTCTGGGTCCTCTGGAAGTTTCAAAGAAGAAGGCAATCTTGTTTTGATTTGAGTCAATAACAATTTCAAAGCTTGAGGAGTAATTGTACTCGGACTTAAGTGATCCAAAGACAACATATTGAGTTCCAAGCGTAAGTTTTCTAGATAAAATACTGCCCGTTGGATTGCATCTTTGATACCACTCAATATCAAATCCATTTGAGAGTATATGTTTACAAACATTTCAATATGTTCAAACCGTTGCTGTACTGCTTCTGTCAGTTTTCTTAATCGTGCATCGAAAAGATTCATACACTTAACCAAATCTATGATTGCATCACGATTTTGTGCAATTTGAACCCGAGAAACATTAAGTATAGTCATTTGTTCATCCAAGATATGTATTATATCTTGCTGATTTTGAGACAACTCATTAATGCCTCTTTTGACGTCATCTAGTTCAGATTCTGAAATTGTCCCGAACATGAAGGACATTATACGGCCAATCACTGGAATAACACTTCTACGTGTCCTTGACCCTAATAACTTATAACTAGTGTAGCTCTGGATTATACCCTCCAAGGTTTTATCAAGATAACTGATTTCTTCTTTCAGATTCAAAAGTGTATTATGAAAACTGTCTTGCTTTGGACCATCATAATGATCTATGATTGCATCCGTAATATTTGCAACATTATCTATGTCGGCAGAAACATGAGCCACGAAATATTTAAAGGGACTCAAATCTTGAACAAAAGTTACAAGCCATCTTGCTCTTGTAGTAGTTATCTCATTTACTTTATGAAAAATTGCATTTTCATGTATTATGACCCCATATGCATAGCCAACCATAATCAGTGAAATGGAGAGACACAACTTATTTGCCATTTTCGTCTGCCCTGCAAAGAAACAGACAGTTTATGTCTTAATCAAGAAAACTATTTACATGATAGGACTTTCCATCCATATCAACTTGAACTAAAAAGAACCGAAACAAAAATGTTTCTGTTGTATGTGCACATACCATACTAAACGTATCTCACTTAATTCTGTACAAGTGAAGCCTTTATCTTTAGAAAAATTCCGCTATAGCATTTAACAGTGTCTTTACTTGATTATTTTGTCCCCTCTGGAACTTTTTACCAGAATTACATTTGCCTGGTGGACCAATCTTAACTGCATCCACCATGGCAGAATCATAGTCATAATCGACTGTAGCCTCTGAATCCGACCCACTAAATGAGCGCATATCATCTGATGCACACGCGTTTTCCTCAGATTCAGACTGCTCTTGTTGTTCCTCGTTTACGCGACGTTCACGTTCGCGCAAGCGTAAAGCTAATTCGGTCAATGGTATATTGTCTTCATCTTCAGAATCCTCTCTTTCTTTGCGAGCAAGTTTAATCAACTTCTTTCGAGGATTCTCTGGTTGTGAATCAGATGATTCAGAATCACTATCATCAGAAAATGGTGGTACAACATATGCAGCCCTCCGGCGTGGTTGACCTGTGGGTGTTCTAGGGATCTCCCACTGATCAATCTTGGCCAGTTTTATATGGTCTGCATGTACAGACTGAGTTGTGCCATCCAATTGGTTTCTGATAATATAGGTCACAGGTGACACTTTTTCAATGACTCTATAATAAGGGTTAAAATAATTGTCTATTTTTCCCTCTCTTTTATGTTTCTCCCAATAGACTGGATCTCCCACATTATAGGAAATATCTTTCCTATTTTTGTTGGCGTATTTATCCTGCTTGCGTTGTTGCTTACGCAGGCGACCATGCACCAACATGAATGCTTTGTGCTGCTCTTGTAAGGATATTTGATGCATATCCTCACCATGGTATTTTGGCCTAGGTCTCAACAAATTGTCTATGGGCAAAACCACATCCCGTCCATACAAAAGATAGTATGGAGAGAAATCTGTCGCTTCGCTTATATTGAAGCGAATAGCGGCCAGTACCTGATTAAGATGCAGGTCCCATGTGTCTTGACCATGTAATAGTCTTTTAGCCAAAATATCATGCAATGTCCTATGGAAACGCTCTACTTTGGAATTGCTTTTTGCATTGTAGAACGATGTGCGGACATGATGGATGTTCAGGCTTTCAAGAGTCTCTCTGACAACTTTATTTATGTTTTCAGACCCGTTATCAATGACGAGCTCTAATGGACAGCCAAAGCGTGGAAAAATCTCCTCTATTATTAAGTGTGCCACATTATCTGCTGTTTTATCTGGAACAGCAAATGCTTCTGGCCAACCACTATACCAGTCGACAAACGCAATGATGTATTTATTGCCGGACAAGGTTTTAGGGTATGGCCCTGACAGATCGAGGCTTAGTTTTGCAAAAGGATATGGTGGTAAATCTGGCTTTTGCAACAAAGGTTTAGTCTTTTGTTTAGACCTCGTCTGACATGGAACACACTTAGAAACATAATCATACAGCTCCTGAAACAAGTTGGGCCAGAAATATTTCTGTCTTATAGAATCATATGTCTTTTGTACACCCATGTGACCATTTTGATCATGGTATTGTGTGACAACCTTTGACCTTAAATGTTCCGGTACAAACAACCGAAGTGTTGGGTTATCATTTGGATCTGACAAATAGTAGAGCACATCATCTTCAATGATGTAGCGTTGCTTAACCGCTTTACTAGGTTCCCCATGTTTGAGTATAGTCTTGAGCTCCAATATTTCATTGTCTTTGGCTTGCTCATTGACCATATCAAATCCAACCAATTCTGTATTTGGGACTTTTAGTGGATTGTCATCAGGTATCCTACAGTTAGCAAACACCTTTGGATTTATCTCATTAGAGTTTATCATTCCTACCTCAAATGTATTGTCATTGATATCTAAAACAAAAGGTTCTTCTTCACCTTCAACTTGGCCACTGTCAGGCTTTCTTGAGAGCAAATCTGCACAGGTATTTTCTGTACCAGCTATATATTCGACTGAACAGTTATAGCCAGACATACCTAATGCCCAAAGGCTGATCTTTTTATTCTGGATTGGAGAGTCAAGAATGTATTTAAGTGGCTTGTGGTCTGTCTTGATGACAAACCTGGCATTATGAAGGTAATAATCCAATTTTTGTAGGGCAAAATGGATCGAGAAGGCCTCTTTCTCTATGGTAGACCACTTACATTGTGTTCTACTCAATTTATGGGAAAGGTAATATACTGGTTTTTCATTTTTGACATTTGGTAGGATACCGTCATCATCCTCACATGCCTGTGTCAGGCACGCCCCAATACATGAATTGCTAGCGTCTGTATACAAAGTATACGGTTTGTTTGGATCAGGGTACGCTAGTAGTGGAACAATTGTCAGACTTTGCTTTAAGTACTCAAAAGCTGTTTGACATTCTTCAGACCATTTGAAACGGGCGTGTTTCCTTGTCAGTGCTACCACAGGTTCTGCTATTTCTGAGAAGTTTGGAATGAAACGTCTGTAGTACGAGCACATACCTATAAAGGATCTAACCTCACGCACACAAGTAGGTGCAGGTAATGTTCTGATAGCATCAACTTTCTTAGGATCTGGACTTATACCTCTATTATTGATTATGAAACCTAAATAGTTTGTCTCAGATTGGAGGAAAGAACATTTCTTAAGTTTCAACTTTAACCCATGTGTCCGTAATCTACTGAATACTTCTTTTAGATGTAATAAATGATCTGTCAAAGTTTCACTGTAAATCAAAATGTCATCTAAATAGGCTGTTGCAAAGTGACTCAAGCCTTGTAAAACAACAGACATGAGTTCCTGAAACACAGCTGGTGCTGACATTAATCCAAAAGGCATAACATTGAATTCAAATAAACCTCTGTGACATGCAAACGCAGTCTTCTCTTTGTCAGTTTCATCCATTAAAACCTGCCAATATCCGGATTTCAAATCGAGAGATGTGAAGTATTTTGCTCTACCCAAGAGTGCTAAAATATCGTCAATCAATGGAAGAGGGTATGAGTTTGGTTTTGTTATCTGATTGAGCTTTCTAAAATCAACACAGAATCTTTTTGTACCACCCTTCTTATCTACTATCACAACAGGAAAACTCCAAGGTGAGTTAGACCGTCGAATGACCTTTGCTTCCAACATTTCATCAACAGCCTTGTCAACAACTTCCCTACTATTTATTGGTGTTCTATATGGTCTAAGTTTTATTGGCGGATGACCCTGAGTATCAATTTTCATTTTCACAGTGTCTGTGTGTCCAAGTTCAGAATCTTTGAATGCAAATATATCACTGTGTCTTTTCAAAAAGTTTACTACAGCAGTCCTGTACTCATCTGGCACATCAACATCAGATGTCCAGTCGAAAGATTCAGACCCTTTTGATTTTGTGATGACACTATTTATGTCCCGTATTGTTTCATGGTCAACAGTTTCAAGTTTAGCAATGATACAACCCTTAGACAACCGTAAGGTCTTGTTTGTATGATTTACTACCATGACTGGTATTGTTCTACCTTTACCTAATTTTGCAACAGAATTTGAAACCATAAGCCCTCGTTCAGAACCAATGAAATCTGTATCAACTGCAGAGACAGAGTAAAATTTTGTGCTAGGAAATCCAGAACTGTCTTTGATTTTACCTTGACAAATAGTTACAGTTTGTGGTTTTAAAATAGTTTTTGACCTTAACCTTACAAGTGAAGCAATGTGAATATCTTCTTCAAGTGGAATTTCTGTTTTACCTATTTGTAGAAACCCCAAGTCAAAGTACATTCTCACGCCATTTTGAACAAGCCAGTCACGACCTAGTATAAAATTTCTATTGATTGAAGGTGAAACATAAAACATATGCTTGATTTCGGTATCCCCGATTTTAAATGTGATCGTTGCACAACCTTCAATTTTAAGTTGTCCCCCACTAACTGATTGTAGTCTTGCAAATTTCTTTACCAAGGGTGGCTTTTTCTTAAGCGACCGGTAAACGCGTGAATGCATCAATGACACTTCGGCTCCAGAGTCCAGGAGTGATCTGTATTTATTTTTATCAATTTGAATTAAACATGAATTTGGACTTCCTGTTAAAGCTATGTTAAAAATTGGAATTTTCTCTTTAAAATTGAGACTCCTTCCATCGGCTTCATTATGAAAGGAGCAACCTAGTTTTCCTGACTAGTGTTGGCTCTGCTTTTATTTGCCCCTGCCAAATCAGCCTGTCTTTTTCTGCAGTCTTTCTTAAAGTGTCCCTTTTTCTGACAGTACCAGCAAAGCATGTCCTTCCTGTAATCGGGAGGATTGCTTTGACTCTGAACAGCATTAACACTTTGCCTAATCTTGCAATCTTTTGCCCTGTGACCCTTCTTGTTGCATTTGAAACAGCGTAGGACCGGGCGATAATGGTCCACTTCCATGCGTTCCTCATCAGGTGCTCGATGACGAGTACGCAAATTGAATCTCGTTCTAAAGTTCTGCTCATTGGTAGCAGTAGTGACAGCTATGTCAAGAGTGTTGGGGTTATCCCTTAGGATTTTCATTTTAAGTTGGTCTTCCAATAAACCATCAATGAAAATGTCAATCAACTGCCTCTGAATAGCAGGTCCTGCTTGACCTGGAAAGGCTTCTTCTGATAATGTTATCAGCCGTTCAGCATAGACCTGTACGGTCTCGCCTGGCTTTTGATGCACCTTTCTAAGTAACATGTATGCATGGTTAGCATCAACTACTTCAGAAAATCTGTTCCCTAATTCTGTTTTCATGTCATCCCATGCACTATCGGGATTACCATCTTGATATCTCCTTATGAAATCAGAGACCGGACCACGACTAGACTGATATGCAACCCGCTTAATCTTGTCATTATCCAGATTCGTTAAAACAGCATACTTTTCTATGGATTTAACCCATTCTTTGAATTTCTTTGGTTCGCCCTCATATGGTGTAACTATTTGGCTAATACCCTGTGCCCCCAAAGCTGATGAGACATTTGTCATCTCAAGTGCTAAGTTTTGGAAAGCTTGAGCAACGTTTGCGTTTGGATCTGCTGCCATGCTGATATGTGAAATGAAAAGAGAAATACAAACTTAGCTTACCTTAAACCAAGTTGGCTTCAAGTCCGCTTCGAGAACTACAGAAGGAATAGCACAGAACGTCAAAGTCCACAAATAATGTCAAAGTTCACAAGTAGAAATATTCAAAGTTAATTCCGGGAAAAACCCATCCTGGTCACGGCACCAAAAATGTAAGCGACGTTGTTGCGTAGTCTGGTCATTGTCCTTCTTTCTTCCTTCGCGTTGTGTTTTGTTTTGTAGTCTATGGAGTTGAACAAATAAAGTTAACACTTGTTAAATTTCTAGTATGTTTATTTGTTCCTTTAATCCAGCCACAGGAGTCCCAGCTTTAGAATTTAGAAGTTTATAACATTTTAGAATTTAAGAGCCAAAATCTATACCAAAAACTATCGAAACCCAAACTACCGAAAAACTCATCTCCAGAGATGTAACATCTCTTTATATACCCACTCACACCGAGTGTTACTATTAAAAGAAATGAGATCATTATATTGTTACTATTTTAACACTTTCATACCATATTAGGAAATCACATGGCCTCCCCACCTGTGAAGTGATTAAGCAAAATCAAATTACCCACTTTGCATCTTTGATGTGTTTACGAGAAATATGATCCAAAAATGGCACTGAGCGTATCGAAAGAAATATCTAGTTTCTGATTTATAGTTATAAAACGTGACAAGAATATTTAAATCAAAGAACTTTCTCACAGGTGTAAAATATAAAGTATCAGTCCTATCAAAGATTTAAATTACTTTAGGTATCAATTTACAACAACAAGATAATAAATCTAGTTAAATGTTATTCTGTCGTGAGAAAGCAAAATATCAAAGAAACGTATGCATAAACAATTACGCTACAATTAACTTAACAAGTTGAGGTCTTATCGATGACGTTAAGCCAACAAAGTTTTAAACAACTGGCCCCAGGCATTTATAATCTCTGCTACTTTGGTATTGGCTATGGCTTAACGTTGCAATCAACAATTTTTCAGTCATATCAGAACGAAGCCAACACTTCCTGTGTATAAACCAGATCTATGGGAAGCTTGAAGTGTCTTGCTAACTTGTGTCTTGCTAACTCGTGTCTTGCTAAGGACACTAGGACAAAAGTCATGGTAGAGTAGGTAGTCAAAACCCAAAATCTCTCATCCTGTCTCATATGAGCTGAAATAATCTTGAAAGGGACGTAAAGCTGAATAAAAAACAAAAATCTCTCACTAGGTAGTTCTATCCTCTACCACAAGGACCTGGGCTCCCAAGTCCCCTTTGCAACTTTGTCTTGTGGAGGTACATTTGATTCATAAAACTGACAACATTCAATTGCAGGCAAAATTAATTTGGATTTTTATGGAGTCCCGATTTATTCCTATTTAATGACTGCCTGTATAACTGACTAACTGACCATGCTCATATGAAAAATTGTGGGACTTGCGCTTTCTTGAAATTTTTGCAAACTACTTAACAGAAGGTTAAAACTTACAAAAAAAGGCCCTTTTAACTAAAGTTTTGCTACATAAAAATAGCTTTTTATGGGGCAGGGCTTAAATGACATGAGTATCAATTACGAAAACTTGCCCATGTAATATAATTTTTCAGCATTAAAAATTGAAAATATCATAGGAAAGTTTTTGGTATTTTCAATAATTTTGCTCAAAACATTGATTGTGGGTACTTGTTAGAACCGCCTTTTACCCACAATCAATGTTTTGAGCAAAAAATAAGAAAAATATATAAACCAGAGGACCATTGGTCCTGAGAACGCTCACCTGAAGCCTGATCTTGGAGTATTAAGTCATAATGAAATGACCTTGACCTTGAATACTCACACACCTTTATTGACTTCATAAGTTGTCTGCATCTGCAAAGTTTCAGGTCTCAGGCTGCAATAGTTTCCAAACCCAGTGATTAATGAGAAAACCATAATTTTAATTTTGATATTTAAATGACCTTGGGCCAAGGTCAAGACATGACCTTGGCCTTCATTAATTACTTACCTTCACTGACTCCATTAGTTGTCTGCATCTAGCAACTTTCAGGTCTCAGGCTGCAACAGTTTGTTTTCGCCTTTTCCCATGTGAAAGCCTATGTTTCCAAAATTGACCTTGCCGTAAAATAGGTCAAGGTCATCATAGGGTCATCATTTCAACAAACTATGATGGGCTGGGGTCCCAAATGCTACATACCAAGTTTCATGAAAATTGGCCTGCCCGTTCTGGAGAAGAAGATTTTTGAAAGTTTTTTACCATATATGGGCGTAGCGGCCATCTTGGTCATGTGACCTGGATTTCGCGATCAAACTTTCGTCTCCCCTACCCATGGATGCTCCACATAAAATTTCACGTTGATTTGCCAAGCAGTTTCAGAGAAGAAGATCTTTGAAAAGTGTGTATGGACAACAGACTGGCCAAGGTCAAGAGATGACCTTGACCTATATTAATCACATACCTTCATCTACTCCATTAGTTGTTTGCATCTACCACTTTTCAGGCCTCAGGCTGCAATAGTTTTCAAAAAATCCATAGTTTTCACTTCTTCCTATGTAAAAGCCTATGTTTCCAAATTTGCCGTAAAATAGGTCAAGGTCATCCAAGGGTCATCATTTTATCAAACTATGATGGGCTGAGGTCCCCGATGCTACATACAAAGTTTCGTGGAAATCAACCCACCGGTTCTGGAGAAGAAGATTTTTGATGGTTTTTACCATATATGGGCGTAGCGGCCATCTTGGTCATGTGACCTGGATTTCGCGATCAAACTTTCGTCTCCCCTACCCATGGATGCTCCACATAAAATTTCACTTTGATTGGCCAAGCAGTTTCAGAGAAGAAGATCTTTGAAAAGTGTGTATGGACAACAGACTGGCCAAGGTCAAGGGATGACCTTGACCTATATTAATCACATACCTTCATCTACTCCATTAGTTGTTTGCATCTACCACTTTTCAGGCCTCAGGCTGCAACAGTTTTCAAAAAATTCCATAGTTTTCACTTTTTCCTATGAAAAGCCTATGTTTCCAAATTTGACCTTGCCGTAAAATAGGTCAAGGTCATCCAAGGGTCATCATTTTATCAAACGATGATGGGCTGAGGTCCTTGATGCTACATGCCAAGTTTCATGGAAATCGGCCAACTGGTTCTGGAAGAGAAGATTTTTGAGTGGTTTTTACCATATATGGGCGTGGCGGCCATCTTAGTCGTGTGACCTGGATTTCGCGATCAAACTTTCGTCTCCCCTACCCATGGATGCTCCACATAAAATTTCACGTTGATTTGCCAAGCAGTTTCAGAGAAGAAGATCTTTGTACAGTGTGTATGGACAACAGACTGGCCAAGGTCAAGAGATGACCTTGACCTATATTAATCACATACCTTCATCTACTCCATTAGTTGTTTGCATCTACCACTTTTCAGGCCTAAGGCTGCAATAGTTTTCAAAAAATCCATAGTTTTCACTTTTTCCTATGTAAAAGCCTATGTTTCCAAATTTGACCTTGCCGTAAAATAGGTCAAGGTCATCCAAGGGTCATCATTCTATCAAACTATGATGGGCTGGAGTCCCCGATGCTACATACCAAGTTTCGTGGAAATGGGCCCACTGGTTCTGGAGAAGAAGATTTTTGAGTGGTTTTTTACCATATATGGGCGTGGCGGCCATCTTGTTCATGTGACCTGGATTTCGCGATCAAACTTTCGTCTCCCCTACCCATGGATACTCCACATAAAATTTCACTTTGATTGGCCAAGCAGTTTCAGAGAAGAAGATCTTTGAAAAGTGTGTATGGACAACAGACTGGCCAAGGTCAAGAGATGACCTTGACCTATATTAATCATATACCTTCATCTACTCCTTTAGTTGTTTGCATCTACCACTTTTTAGGCCTCAGGCTGCAATAGTTTTCAAAAAATCCATAGTTTTCACTTATTCCCATGTCAAAGCCTATGTTTCCAAATTTGACCTTGCCGTAAAATAGGTCAAGGTCATCCAAGGGTCATCATTTTATCAAACTATGATGGGCTGAAGTCCCCGATGCTACATACCAAGTTTCGTGGAAATCGGCCCACCGGTTCTGGAGAAGAAGATTTTTGAAGGGTTCTTACCATATATGGGCGTGGCGGCCATCTTGGTCATGTGACCTGGATTTCGCGATCAAACTTGAAATGCCACAACCCAAGGAGGCTCCACATAAAATTTCAACTAGATCGGCCAAGCGGTTTCAGAGAAGAAGATCTTTGAAATTGTGGACGACGACGACGACGACGGACGGACGACGGACGACGGACGGACGCCGGATCATGGGTATACTATAAGCTCACCTGTGAGCCTTCGGCTCAGGTGAGCTAAAAAAATTCCACTGAAAATTTTAAATTTTTACAACTTAAGAAAAATCTGTATATAACATGGGCATGTTTTCGTAATGTATGGGGCGGGACTTGAATATCAACTAACCTTCTGACTCCTCTTCCTGTTTTCTCATATACAACACCATCAAGTTGGCCATCTGTTTATATTCATCATATGACAACTTCAGACCCTTCTTAGGGGCACCAGCGGGGGCTTCAGGCTCAGCAGGGGCGGCTTCCTCAGGAGCTGGGGTACCTAATGGGAAAAACTAATTACAATTTCTTTGTATGTACAACATCGTCAACCATCTCTTTGCTTATGGACACACAGATTTGAACACACTATGTAAAGCCAAATGGAATTGCTTACTCTTATTTTCTTAATCCATTAAAGATGAATGGATAATAAAAATTTAAACTGAGATCCTTCAAGAGCAGCGAACACATTAAAGAGAAAGGGGATGGGCCATACCGTGGTTTCGACTATTAAAGTCTCGTCAGTGACCCTTTAGGTTTGGCAACATGGAGCCAAAGAGAATTACTGATATTTTCCAACTTTATCATGGTAGTCAATACAAAGACTAGTATTTTCTAAATGGGACCACATATATTAAACATTGGTAAGAAAATGAATCTTAACCGATAAAATATTTCTGATTTCTCAGAATATCCTCGCTGATCTCAAAGGACCAAAAGGAAAATATAACCTGCACTATGGATGATGTACGGGGAGACTTTTTAGGGCCGCCACACGGCACAACACCAGCTGCAGTAATAGTAAATAAAAATTTAAACTGAGACTGTATTTTCTCATGCAGCTTATCTCGGGTAACAATCGGCAGAATACTAGATAAGACTAGGGCCGAGTTCAGCCGTTGTTCCATTATTAAGTATTCCCCTGCAAAAAGATAAACCAATCAGCAAGGTTGTATCAAAACTAGTAATGAAAATCTAAGGGAGCCTTTTCGCCATTTGATTGGTCAATTCTCTTCATCCGGGCACTTCTTGGCTGTAGCTGCGGCAGTGCTATTAGTCTGGTCACGGCTATAGATCGAGCCGTAGCCCGTTCTGGTGAGGCTATAGCCAGGGCTATATCCACAAGCGAACTCAGCTGATATGTTGTGGGTACTAATTACCCCACTGAGGTGATTCTAATTAGCATCTACAACAAACGTTTTTATAAGGAGATTATCTTTCATTTAAGCCACACAAGAAAACAATCTGCATATGCGAAAAGAAAGACGCAGATCAGCTGTGCAGTGACTGCACAGATGATCAGCGCCTTAGTTTTTGTTACATGGAAAGTACAGTCCCTCTTCTTCTTAAATACAAAATTTCAAGCTTCTAGCTATTTTCCGAGACTGTACAGGTTGCTTCGTGCTGGACCTAGTCAGAAATTCCAAAGACCGGTTTTCTCGCATTGCTACTCGACTGGTACCCACTTTCTTCTGTTTCCATTTCAACCTCCCCTGCTGGTTCCTCTTCCTCCTCCTCCAGGGCGATGTCCGGCTGCTCAACACGAATAATCGACTTGTTTAACAGTCGGAATGCCTCCTTCACATGTTTTGGTTGCACCTAAAATTAAACGAAATATACAAACTCTCAACAATGGAATTGTAAGTTAAGTGGATTGTTAATAATGACATTGGAGCCGCGACGCGAGAAAACCGGTCTTCGGGGTTTCCGACCAGGTCTGACACAAACCGACATGTACAGTCCCAGAAGCAGCATAGAAGCTTGAAATTTCGGATTTAATAAGAAGAGAAAGTGTACTATCCGTGTAGCGAAAACAAAGGCGCTGATCAGCTTCGCAGTTACTGCGAAGCTGATCTGCGCCTTTGTTTTCGCATAGGCAAAAATCCAGTTTTCTTGTGACGTGGCTCATTGGAAACATCAATGTTACAGCTCTGATTTTTTTTTCTTTAGCACAATGTCCAGCTGCTCTACACGAATGATTGACTTGCGACAGCCAGACTGCTTCCTTTCCATGCTTTGGTTAGACTTGTAATTAACCAAATAGGCAAACTGATAACAGTGACAAAGGAAACATTAATGGTACAACCAAATGAGCCTGTGCGTGAGAAAATCAACAATTAGGTTTGAACTTTCTGATCAGGTCCGACACAAACCGAGCTGTACGGTCACAGAAGATGGCTAGTGGCTGGAAATTTTGGATTTAGAAAGTAGAGGAAATGTACTATCCATGTAGCGAAAACAAAGGCGCTCAAATATCATGCAGCAGCTCAAATAATTTTTTTTGTCATTCAATGTCACGAATGATCCACTTGTGCTTTCTTCTCACGCTTTTGGTAGAACTGTTATCATGCATGCCTAGACGATTTAATGGGAAATCAGCCATGCTCAACACATTACTGACTTGATCTGAAGTTGCAACACTTCCTTTACATGCATTGGCTGCACCTAGAATTTTACCAATTTAGACTACAATCGTGGGTAAAAATGCATTTACATCTTCACTATTCCAGTACGACAGTACAGTCAAACCTCTATAAGAGCGCCACCTTTGGGAGTAAGCTAAACTGGCTGTTATACACAGGTGGCTGTCTTATCAAAGGTCAGTCAGAAAGGCCAGCATGGCAAAATAATATCACCATTTTCCAATATCTGAATGCATATTCTTTTTTTTTTTTTTGCAACGCCTTCATATTGGATGCTTTTTGCAGCAATTTTGTACTTGTGCAGTTTTTAATGACAGAATTTAACAAGGCCGAAACACTCCATATTTCACCCTCCGATCGCGTAAAAAATGGGAAAAGGTTCATATACAAGCATATTTCGCAGCGCAAAACTCACAAATCATATCAAAACCCCTTAATGTTCCATACGATCGCCACAAATCACTGATCAATTGTTTTTTCACAGACAAAAAAGACGAAACTCCGACGCGATTTTCACATCGCAGGGAGTTCGGCCCAGGATTCCGTATTTGGATGAAAAGTTGGAATTACATATTTTGGAATCGATTGATAATCAGAGATCGCAAAATTACTTACTGATTTGATTTTTGGCCCAAAAACATGATATGTGTCTTCAATGAATGAAACCAAAATAAAAACAACTACACACGAGATTATGCGAGACTTCGCGTGAGTGTGTAGCCAAGGACAACAGGTTTTTCCCCCAAGGTATTTTAGACACAATAACAATTTCACGCGTTTACGCACACGTGACTGGATTATTTTGTGAACTCGATTATGGATCATTATTGATAATTGGAGATTTGCTCAGGTAATAATGCGGCCGTCTTATGAATAAAATTGGCGTTTTGGGAATGTAAAAACTGGCCGATGGCGATTATACCGAGGTGGCGCTCTTATAAAGAGACATTTTAAAGGGAAAGTAGTCGGGAATGTTTGAACTGGCGCTCTTACGAAGGTGGAGCTCTTATAAAGGTGGCCGATTCGGCGATTTCTACTGTACATGGCTCCACACAAATTATCCTCTATGGGGCAGGCATGCACCACTTGCTTTCAACTGGCTGGATAACATTATTTCCGTGTTTTCTGATCATAGATAATGTCCAAAATGTATTATGAACTTTGAAGTCTCATCATATCCGTTTCCATATTGTTGCCTCCATTTCATGGGACTTTGACACAAAATAAGGATATCATGACATCCAACAAGTGCTTCAATCATAACCAAGTAAACCGCAAAAGTACTGATGGTTTTATTTAAACCACTTTACCTGGGCAAGTAATACAATGAATAATACAATGAATTACCTCATCTTGACAATGCATCCTTGCCATGCCCTCCGACAGTCTGATCATGCTCTCCAGCTGTCTGACCGTGATCCTCCAGGCCGATTTGTGACTGCCGGTGCCGTCACGCTGCCGTAACCTCTTGTACTCTTCAACCATATAGTCCTGCGCCTCTTTGCTGATCTGTGGAACAGAGTTTACATTAACTCTATGAGAACAAAACAAAACTAGGAACAATTAATAATCACCCAAAACGTAGAAGTTTTATGTCCCTTTCAAGATTATTTCAGCTCATATGAGATGGGCTAATCAGTAGGTGAGGGGCGAAAACGGGAGAACCCTGAGAAAAACCACCTGACACACCCGCAAGCAGAACTTGGCTTGTCTCACATGTGGCCAGAGCGGGGCTCCAACCCACACCAGTCACAGCGGTGAGATGATCGAGTGATTAAGAAACAGAGCTCTAAACCGCTCGGCCATGGGGGCCGCCCCAAACAACAATTAAGTTGAAATGCCCTAAACTGGCTGAATTGTTTCCATCAGAGACCATTTTTTTTTTTTTTTTTTTTTTGATTCAGTTTTACGACCCTTTCAAGCTTTTTCACTCATATCGAGACGAATCAATCGGTAGGTGGGGCGAAAACCGGAGTACACGGGGAAAAACCACCTGACACACCCGCAAGCAGAACTTGGCTTGTCCCACATGTGACTCGTGCCCCGAGCGAGGCGCGAACCCACAGCAGTGAGATGATCGAATGATTAAGAGCACTGAAGTCAGCGACCTTAACCATTCGGCTACGGGGGCCGCCTATCAGAGACCATGACATTAGACTACTATACCTTGGGTTTGAACTGTCTTGCAAACATGATATGAGCCGCCTTGTGGGAAAACCAACAATGTGGTTTCCGAACAGGTCCGACACAAACCGGCCTGTACAAGCACAGAAAAGAGCTAGAAGCTTGAAATTTCAGATTTAAGTAGAAGAGGAATTGTACTATCGGAGTAGCGAAAACAAAGGCACTGATCAGCTTCGCCGTTACCACGAAGCTGATCTGCGTCTTTGTTTTCGCCTATGTAGATTGTTGGTTTTCCCATGGGGCGGCTCATATATCTGGTTATATCCTCCACAGAATATATGAGCTGCGTCATGAGAAAACCAACACTGTGGTTTTTGAACAGGTCCAACACAAACTGGCCTGTACAACACAGAAGATAACTGGAGGCTGGAAATTTTAGGTTTAGAAAGTAGAGGATTTGTACTATCCTTGTAGCAATTTTAACAAAGGCGCTAATCAGCTTAGCAGTTACTGCGAAGCTGATCTGCGCCTTTGTTTTCGCATATGCAAGTTGTTGGTTTTTCCATGACGCGGCTCATATGCTGTCTTAAACCCTGACCTGACATCTGACTACTATACCTTGGGTTTGAACTGTCTTGCAAACATGATATATCTGGTAATATCTTCCACAGAGTATATTCTGTCCACTGATTCTTCGTTCCTACTGTGCAGGTCTACAATCCTTCTAGCAATAGCATAATCCGTCACCTGGAGAGGAAATTAGCAATTTTTAATTTTATTATCATGATAATACGTTCATGTAATATATGTCTCCTATACAGTAATACTTGGGTGTAAAAGGATTCACACTAGATTGTGTGTACTCGTTAGAACCGCCATGGCATTTACAAAGATTTGCTTCAAAATACAAATGTGGTCGCCATCTTGAGAGAATGATCATCCACAATTCCATGTATGTTTCCAAGTGCTTGATCGACTGTTTGACACATTGCTCCCTTAAACATGGATGGACCTTCAAAAACTAAGTTTCAAAAGATGACTCGTTATTTCGCTTTGCTTATCAATTAGCTAAATGCTTGACAAAATGCAGTTTGATGATGCAAGAGCAACAGCTCTACCGCTTGACAGCCCAATTTAGCCCTTACTCCAAATGTTAAAAGCTCACCAACTATAAGCTGTGATGTCACCACATCACCTGGGGATGTGACGTCAGTGGACTGGGACTAGTTTAGATGACACAAGTTTCTTACGACTTTTCATGGAAAAGAACTTTACTATAAGAGAGGTTAATGGAAACAAGAAACCACTGGTCCCAACTATTCGCTTGAACAGACTTACCAGAGAATACAAGGTTGCACTCCGAATTTCTTTTTTTCCTTTTTAAGAGAGGACAAAAGGCAAAAGGGCACTCACCTCATTACACTCATCCACAAGTATAAAGAAAAGATCAAATCTCGACATAATGGGGGCAGTCAGGGTGATGTTCTGTTTCAATGACTTTGCTCTGTCATATCTTCCACCAATAGGATTAGCAGCAGCCAGAATGGATGTCCGAGCATTGAGGGTAGCCTGCAATATAATAACCATGATATTTATTATGCAGTGGGGGCAGTCAGGGTGATATTCTGTTTCAGTGACTTTGCTCTGTTGTACCGACCTAAAATTGGACTTGCTACAGCCAGAATGGATGTCCGAGCATTGAGGGTAGCCTGCAATATAATAATCATGATAATGATAATTATCAATAATAAGGATCAAAAGATCCTGGAGGGGATATGGAATAAGGATCAAAAGATCCTGGAGGGGATATGGAATAAGGATCAAAAGATCCTGGAGGGGATATGGAATAAGGATCAAACTCAGAGGTAAGTTGTCTGAGATCACTCTATATAGCCTGGCTCACAACCATGGTATTGAGTTTATAAAACTTTTTCTCATGCTCAAATTACATGACTTAGCTCAGCACGAAATTTGAACTGATCATGATTTGTGAGGTAATTAAAACTGTGCCCAATAGTCGTGTTTAGATTACCAAAGCCTGACATAAATCAGTGCTTGCACTAACTTTTTGAATCAGGAAGTCATGACTTCCACCCTTTAAGATTTGGAAGTCACAGGCCCAAAATCTGGAAGTCAGAGATTACTTCCGGTGCCGCATGACAAGTGTACATGCACACATTTAATTATTTTGTCACTGCATCTATTAGACTTCCAAGGTGTATATTCTGTTGTGGTTCTATTTGTTTTATGTTTTAATATCATTTTTGTACTGCTTGCACCTTTGATGCATGTATTCGTATGTTAAATTAAGTCTATGTAAGATTGTAATAAGTGGCCACCTTTAGGGAAATAGTCTCTTAAGCCTGAGGAAATAATTCTGATTACTTTCAATATACCCACGATATCGTCGTTTAACTATCGATCGACCTTAAATTTACCTTGATACTATACGCGCTTATATTTATTTTTAGCCAGAGAGTGACAACGAAGTATTTTTGGATCGATGACCTTGAGTTTGCTTCGTTTACAATGTAATCAGATATTTAGCATGTGTGATCAGCCATCGTTGTCCAAACATAAAAGTCATAGTTGTTACTTGGTGGTTATAATTGGGCCGCCTCGTGGGAAAACCAACAATGTGGTTTTCGAACAGGTCTGACACTAACCAGCCTGTACAAGCACAGAAAATAGCCAGAAGCTTGAAATTTTGGATTTAACTTGAGTAGAAGAGGAATTGTACTATCCGAGCAGCGAAAACAAAGGCGCTGATCAGCTTCGCGGTTACCGCGCGAAGCTGATCTGCGTCTTTGTTTTCGCCTATGCGGATTGTTGGTTTTCCCATGAGGCGGCTCATATATTAGCACAATTCTGCCGTCAGGACATCCGCTTGTTGGCTCATTTGCTCATGCACACCAACAACATAAGTACAGTGGTGTTATGGCTAAAAACCCAAATTAGCCGTTTTAACGGCTAATTTGTAAACGGCTAATTGTAAAATTTCGCGGCGAAATTGTGTGTAAAATAAAAGTCAGCGCGGAATTTCGCCGCGAAATTCCAGATTTCGCGGCGAAATTTCGCGGCGAAACACCGCGAAAAAAGTTTACCTGTTATTACGCATAAAAATCAATTGACCGGTGTTTCGCGGCGAAAAAGACGACAGTCACACATTTTTTTTTGCGTTTAAATAATATTTCAAATTGAATGTTTTTATTTCATTTCAAGTTGTATCAATATTTTGTTTACTTCTCAATTTTGTATAATTATCGTTTTAGTCCCGACAGTCACAACAGTTTTATTGTTTAAATTTCATTTTAATTTGTATGCATTTATTACTTTTCACGTCGTATGAATATTTTATTTTTTTCAATTTTGTATAATTATCGTGTTTTATTTGTGACTCAACTACTTTGAAGTTTCTGAGACCCTGATTATTGGCTTTGTGTGTTTATTTTCATGCTTCTTTTTCAGATTAATCAGACGTACCCGATAATTTTAGATCCTCCTATTATCTAGCTTAATTAATAGAAAAGAGCTCATAGCGGCGTTAGCAATTTTCATGGTATGATTGTCCACAGATTTGTTTGTTTGTATTGAGGCTGGACGTCCCAGTCACCAATTTTTTAGACATGTCTGGACGGAGCTACCATTTCCTGGGTTTTAAGTAGTACTGTGGGTAATCAATGTACACAACACGGTTTCGCCAGTGCGGATCGAACTCAGGACCTCTCGATTCAGAGTCTGATGCACTACAACTATGCCACCGCGATCCCAACCCACATATTAATACAAGTCTTTGGATTCAACATGATGAAGCAATCGGCTTCAACTTTGTTTTAGACATTTAATCGCCTATGGTTAATGACACTGCTAAAAAGCATCAATGATTTTCGATTACGTCAAGTGGATGCTGTTTCGTTGAAATCAATTTAGTCGAAACGACATTTGGTCGCATACGACCTCCACCGGATCGATACAATATTCGGTCGAATACGAGCAATACAGCAACGTACATGTACAAAATTCTGTCGAAATTGTCGATTTTTGCTAACCGTTTTGAATTAAATAGCGTGTTGTGTTCCTTCCAAAATCCTCATGTACGGATGGCTTACATGCATATCGAATGACAAAACCTCATTGTATACAAGGCGCAATACACTAGAAAAGGGAAGATACTGTGTTTAAAACAAAGTACTGACGTCATTATATGAAGTGTTCAGTTTATTTTTGAACACATATATACAATAAGGGCCGTGTACGCACCGTAGTAATATGAGCGCATGCCGCATTAGATTAATAAGAACAAAGTTGAGCGCAGAAGCCTAGTGGTGGATTAAAGGAATTGACCGGAATCTAAATGTCCTGTGTTCGATTCCTCCTATATTCGTTGGGTTTCGTACTTGAGCAAAACCGGTATACATGTATTACCCTGAAAGTGTTGTCACCATGGGACTGTTGACTATTAAAATGATCTTCGCTAGTTGTACTTCTACAAGGCAAGTATAATGTATAAATCGATATGATTGCAATTAGTCTTATGCTGGCATTCATAGAGTGTGCCCAAATGTCAATATGCCTCTTTTTGTTTTGTCGTTTCTACATGGTTGAGCTCAAATTAAGTTATCGTAGTTCAGGAAAATTTACAAAAAAGAAAGTAAGGATTCTGTTTATTTAGCATTACCCTTTAGACAATGTTTGTGCTACAAAACAAGGCACAAAGTTAGATGGCCCCTGCCTATTGGGACCTAAACAAATATATAGGCTGCTTGTCCCTCCAGGGAAAACTTATAAGCTATTGACTGATCATCTGATTACTGGTTTACCGCTCAAGTCTGTGCCTGCCTAGGGAAAATGGTTTCAAGTGAGACCATCCATACATATAAGCAGTATTGGCTTAGAGGGAACGTCCCATAAAATGGGGGCAGCGTCCCGACATGACCATTGCTGTTGATTAGGACGTAAAGCATTTATTCAAACAAACAAACAACAAAGTTAGATTCAACGAGCTGGCGCATTACGTTATAGTTATTTTCGTTAATCCGTGATTTCGCTATCGTTCCACGTACGATAAAACATTAGCAAAGTCGCGTTATGCGCTTTTTTCATTTCTATACATGTATAATCGTACATATTATGTGCACGTAAATAACGATCTATACATGGAACAGATGAATCATAGCGTTGTAATTAAATTAAAAATTAATCATTTTATGTTAACATTTACAGGTATTTCGCCGTGTTTCGCGGCGAAATAGGAAATTTCAACTTACCTGTTGTAAACGTTAAAAAACAAATTTCGCCGCGAAACACGGCGGAATTTCACCGCGAAAATCGGATTTTCGCGGCGAAAAAATTAACCGATTAAACGTTTAAATTTTTTCTTGGCCGGTGAAATTTCGCGGTGGTTTCGCCGCGAAAAATCACAAGTTATCAGCGCGAACTGTGCAAAAGTGGGTTTTTAGCCATAACACCACTGTATATAGTAACTGTGTCACATTACGAAAACTTGCCCATGCGTTATACAGATTTTAAATATTTTTGCTAAAAACATAGAATGTCGAACCACCATAGAACCGCCTCGCCGAGACCCACAATCTATGTTTTGGAGCAAAAATAAGAAAAATAGGTATATCCCTGCATATCCCATTTTTGCTATATAAAAGGTTAACGCGGACATGTTTTCGTGATGGACTCTCCCAGCTTCTGAACACCATATTGCACATGAGGCTTTTCCGTAGACAACTTCTCGCCCAGCGATGTCATGTTTCAGATTTTATTTTCAAATACTTGATGGTATTAGAAAGAGGGGAACTGAACTTCAGTAAGACAACATGAAGATTTGTCTGACATTAAACCCCAAAGCTAATCGAATTGACCGAACGATTTGTTGTGTTAACGGCTGTGTTAAACGAAGACATAGACTAGAAACAGTGTAAATTTTAACCCAGCTGTCGTGTAAAACCACATAGAACTTGACAGACGTTTTGCGTAGTGAAACAGTGTCGTAGGGTGATCTGGGGGAAGAGCATAGGACTCCGTATCGAGACCCCCAAATGCGGCGGCGTGTTGTGTCATTGAGCAAGACTCATTAACTCGCCTGCAGCTATGTCTCCGTCTCGACACAAATGGATATTTGTTGACTGGGATGTTAAGCCATTACCAGTCTGACAAAACTAACCTTCAACTTATCTTTACACTGATTCATTTGTCGCTGGCATGTCGGCTTTTTAATTAACAGATACAACTATTTATTATCATTTCTCTCCCTCTTGAAATTCAAAAGGGAATAACTTTAAAAGGCATAAAGACAAGTTTCAACTAGAATGTCCATCATAACCATGGTAAACAAATATTAAGATAATATCAAAAATAATCTCTGGGGTCGAGGCTCATGTCTTATATAGTTTTATATTCGTGACAACTATGCAAAGTGTAATTAATAGTGCTCAAATCGCCCGGAACTCCTGTCTCAATATGATCGTACTGTTTAGGTGGGACGTAAAACACCAATAAAAGATACCAACAGAATCTTACTGAAGAGGACAGAGATAGATCACTGGATGGCAAAACATGAGTAGGCCTATTTGTAAACATACCTGTAGGAATGACTATTTAACAATGGATATTGACCAGTGTATTTGTCATCAAGTTTCAAATTGAATAAGATAAGATCTGTTTAGACAAGTGAAGTGGTAAGTCCTAGATCAACCAGTTTATCGTCCGATGGACCGATTTATGGACTGATATTGTTAGTTGTCCATCTGTTTTCAATATAAACATCACAATAAAAACGGGAAAACCCCGAGGTTTTATGAAATCATAATGGACATATGCATTTTATTCGTTTGAGATCAACCAAGTGACTCGTTTAAACGCATCAAGGTCGGTGGGTTAATTTGGAAATATTGTGAAATTAGTTTCGGAATGTGGATATTCATGTTATCTAAATTTTCCGGCATCAATCATTTATGAATCTCGGGTATGATTTTCAGATATTACCAAGCAGTGTAGATATGGATTGAATCAGATTCAAAATAATGTTTATTGGATCCGAGGTTTTACACAAGTATATCGACAGACATACAATGACATACAATGAGTATGTATAATTCAGGCGAGTCAGCTGTCGACATACCAAGACATGAAACCCACATCGTTATACTCGCACGAAAGTAACCTTTTGTGTATTACAAATGGCTCGGTCGACAGCACACTTGCTCCCATGGTATCTGTACCGACCTGGTGCTAAACCTAGCTTCTCTTACCAATGTTTAACATATTTGGTCCCATTTAGATAATACTAGTCTTTGTATCAACTACCATGTTGAAAGTTGTAAAATTTCAGTAATTCTCTTTGGCTCCATGTTGCCAAATCTAAAGGGTCACTGACGAGACTTTATTAGTCGAAACCGCGGTATGGCCTGCCATCCCCTTTCTCATTAATGTCTTCACTGCTCTTAAAGGATCTCAGTTTTAATTTTTATTTGTCGTATTAACGATGGATTTGTCACGAATATGTGTCAAGATGATGCGATTGTAACGTTCGACCATCTGCTTGTGCACACAAATATGCTACAGCATCTGTTTCAGACTATCCCATATTGCGTGTTAAGACGAAGTTGCATAGACCAATGCAGATTTAAGCTTTCACGTGTGACTACTTTATATCGTGGAATTTCGCCATAAAAAGCGCACGGGAGCCATAGAAAACGAAGACATACTTTCAAACTTCTTTGACACTGTCATGCGTTTTGTACATGTATATCAAAATTTGCGTAAAAGAAACACTAACTCAAATGAAAACTAACATTGAAAGCGCTTGAAATCATTCCTTGGTATTGAACTTTTACTCTATGCTCCTCCTATGCCAAACCTTTATTTGTCCTTCAAATGTCAGTCTGACATCTAAGTAGGCAACATAAACGGAATTTCATCATCAACATTGTATCATGACTTCTAAATACATAATTGGTTTAAACCCCACGCACACTGTGTCCATTTGATTTTATCAGTTAATGAATATTTGCTTTGTTGTAATGTCGGGATGTTCACGTCCGTTTTCAAATATCAGTTTGAATATCATATTATTAAGAGGTAATGATCAGGAAACAGCTAAATCAGAATAAATTCCCCCTCCAACAACCTGAGATGGGAAAAACTAAACTGACAATCAGGTGCTATACAAAGACAAGAACGCCGCGGAGGTCAGCATACGACCTATACACTTCGTAGAGAAAAAAACCGATGCTTTGTAAACCCTAAAAGTCATGTTTTGTGTTTCATACATTGTAGGTATACATTAGAACCGCCTCGCCAAGAACGGCCACGTTTTCCTGATGCTTTTGTTTGTGCTCAGTTAAACAAAGCACCTTTGCGGACAAAATACCACTGGTATATTCTTAATATTTGAATGTGAGTTAGGAAACAAGGCGTGTCAATGGTCGCATTTGGGTCTGTGTTTCCTTTAAATACCAGGGTCCAGAATAAAGTTCGATCCCGGGCTTCTCCAACTATAAACCGACGTCCCGTCTCCATATGACCTAAGCTGTTGGTGGGATGTTAAACTCGAAATCAAATCAAAAAGTAATCTTATTTTCATCATGGTTATATGACAATTTATAAACAGGGTTTCGTAACGAACCTTACGGAAGCCTGTTGACATATTGACATATTTATTTCAAGGTCGAGCGGGATACTGGGAAACTACGCATCTAAAAATATCTTACCTGTGTCGCAGCCAATATAAAATTTACTACAGCTAAAAATAAACATTGATCGATCGAGTTAGGTTGATGTAACGTGCATAGCAAAGTAAACAGAATATTTTCTACTGGTGTACTGTGCTCGGGGTATGCATTCTTTGTACCAGTATAGTTACAGCTAATGTCTTGATGAAGACTTTTAATAAAGTTGATGAATATGTGAAAATTATTATTATTATTTCTTTATTATTATATCTATTTTATTTTTATTATATCTATATTATTTTATGTCTTAATTATTATCAGTATATATATTTTATTTTTATTTAGATTATTATTAGTATTGTTATTTTCTGGTCATGGTATTGAGTTACCTCTCTTGGATATTTTTTATTGAACAAAAAAAAGTAAAAGAAAAAAAAAATGAATAAAATTAATAAGGGCTATTCCAGTTGAACATAGGTACCCCGGGAAGACGGCACTTTAATAAACTTCTATCGTAGGGTCCTTTGTTGGTTAAAATACTTCTGTACGTGGTGGGAGTTGGAGAAAAATTGCTTCTATAGGAGGTGGGGTATTTTTCGTGTTGAAAATCGGTTCTAAGGTGTAAAATTCAATGCAATGCATAGAAGCAAATTGAACAGACTAAAAACCTTTCGTTCGCCCGATCCGACTTTGATTTTTTCCTGTGAGAGTGCATTGTCGCTGACAGGTAGCGCTTCACGCACTGACCTGTCGCAGTTGGCCAATGGGATCTGGGAAATTCATGCGGGATGCCCCAGCTTTCTTCGTGTGTCGTCTGTAGCCAAAATCGGCTATATCCCACAATTCAAAGCGTCAAATGCGAGAGATAAAGATGAGGTATCGTCTGATCTCGCGAGAATGGTGAGAGTGCTCTCGATCACGTTCGCGCTGGTGACGTGTGCAAAAAAAAAACTGAATCAAGAAATTGTCAGCAATCGAGGTTGTTTTTTGGCATTTTAAGCCTAGAAAAGGCATTTGAACCGGGATTTCGGTCAGAAATCACAATTACAGACCTGTTGAAAGCTAAAATGGCGGCTCATTGATGAATTTAATGATGTTTAGACACAAAACGTAGCGATATACCGACTTGTATCGGTCTCCCAAAGCAAGTATTAGCTTTTTGGAAAATGCAACATAGTCTATCTATCTATCTTCTGATACTGAGTCGATCAATTTCTGATCATCACCTCAGGTGTGGGGTGGGTGGCTAAATTTAGAATTTAGTCAAGGGAAAATGAAACATTTGGGGTGGACCATTAAAACTATTTACAAGATATAGATGAGAGGCATACTAAAACGCATGCCTCTGGGCTAATGATTTAAATAGAAGCCTTAAATTCCTCAATGGTCTTAGATAGGACCACTGAAGAAGGGAGACTATTCCAAACCGGAATAGTTCTGGGGAAAAAGGAATTTTTCAGGGCATCACTATAGGCAAATGGTCTTGTGTATTGTGATTCATGTGATGCGCGAGTATGCCTTAGATTGGGTGCCGGGGTCAGGTATTTGTCTTTATCAAGAGACACTGTACCGGAGTGTATCTTGTAGAAGAAGGTTAAGGAGGACCGCTCCCTGCGAGACTCCAGGGATGGCCACTCAAGTTCGTCTAGCATTTCACCGACGCTACTGGTGTTCCTCCATCGCCTGCAGGTCCACCGGGCAGCAGTCCTCTGCACCTTCTCCACCATCTCAATCTGAGTTTCATGATAGGGATGCCAAATAGGAGCTGCATACTCAAGTTGAGGCCGAACCAATGTTTTGTATGCAACTTCCTTAGTATGCCTAGGTGCCAGTGCCAAATTGCGCCGAAGAAAACCCAAAGTCTTAGTTGCCTTGCATGTAATTTCAGAAATGTGTTGACCCCAATCAAGATCATCTGTGATAGTTAAACCGAGGTATTTAGCGGACTGAACCTGTTCTAATGTTTGCTGATGCAGTGTGTAATTGAAATCTATATGCCTGCTTGGATGTAGCCGCGTCACCCTCATTGAATGACATTTGCTAACATTGAATTTCATTTGCCAATCCATTTCCCATTTGGCCAAGCTATTCAGGTCATCTTGTAAAATTTGACAATCCAATGGTGACTTGACATTTCTGTATAAAACACAATCATCAGCAAATAGCCGAACAGATGACCTGATGTTGTCAGGAAGATCATTAATGAAAATAAGAAATAGGACCGGTCCTAAGACCGATCCTTGTGGGACACCAGAAAGAACCGGGACTGGATCTGAGGCACGGCCATCTAATACCACTTTTTGAGAGCGCTCAGAGAGCCACGAGTCGATCCACTTATGTGTAGATCCTCTAATCCCGTAGAAGTCAAGTTTGTATAATAACCTTTTATGTGGGACCTTGTCAAAGGCCTTAGCGAAATCCATGACAATCACATCCGTCTGCCTGTGGCCACGACCCACTGCTCGGTCCAGATTACTAACCAAATCATGATAAAACTGAACTAACTGGGTTTCGCAAGACCTTTGACTTCGGAACCCATGCTGACAGTCAGCAAGAATGTTTTCAAGAGCCAAGTGTTTGTTTATGTTGCTGACTATTATATGCTCTAGAGTTTTGCAACAGATACAAGTAAGCGACACCGGTCGATAATTAGCTGCATCGTATTTCTCACCTTTCTTAAATACCGGGGCTACATTTGCCTGTCGCCAATCGTCTGGTACAGCACCCTGAGCAAGCGACTCATTGAAGATATAGGTCAGTACAGGAGCAATTTCAGAACTACATTCCTTCAACACCCTAGCACTCAGGCCATCTGGCCCAGGCGCCTTATGTATATTCAAATTATTCAACAGTTTAATGACCCCATTGGGGTCAACTGTAATTTCACCCATAGCGGTGAAAGGACTTGTGCCTTTGGAGGGGATTTCATCATCTGATTCGCGAGTGAAGGCTGACTGAAACTGCCTATTACAAATATTAGCCTTATCCAAAGTGTCAGTCTTCAAGATACCATTTTCTCTAAGAGTATTGATCCCAGACGCGTCTTTCTTAAGGGACTTGACAAATGACCAAAACTTTTTTGCCTTTTCATTTTTTCGGGGACAATCGGGATCAGGGTTATCATTTTCAAAGGAGAAGATATTGGTAATATGCTTCCAATATGCATCTCTAATGCTCTTTTGAACATGTGCTCTGAACCGTTTGTAATGAGATTTAGTGTTTTTTGAAGCCTGAAAAGTGGCGAAAAAGCGATTTTTTTTTTTTTTTAAATCTCAGTGGCACACGTTATTGGAAACAAATAAAATCTCAGCATGATAACGGTTAAGAGTGACGTTATACATATAATTAATTGGATATACTAGCCCATTGTTGAAAATAGGCACAATAATCATGAAAGCTGATGAGATTCAAACAAGCTTCCTTGTCCACATGGCTTGCTGATCAGGATGATAAAATGAAGATATATTTTCAAAAAATAGGTATTCAATCTTTATTATTATCGTGAGAACATTATTTTAATGACTTTTGACAACAATCACACAATACAGTTCCGTAAAACAGCAATACAAAAATTTACTTCTGTTCCTAAAAAAATCCCTCTTAATTTACTTCTATCCATATTAAATTTTGCTTCTGTAGGAGGGTGTTTTATTGAAATGAACGGTTCTGTAGGTGGCTCAGTCAAGATGAAATTCACTTCTATAGGTGGAGGGTCAAAATTCAAAGTGCCTTCTTCCCCCCGTACTTATGTTTTACTGGAATAGCCCTAAGTTAAAAAAAAAAAACAAAAAAAAAAAAAAAAACTTGCTAATACTGCGTTTACACTATGTTCCCGGTGGTCACGGCGGCCACGTTTCAGACAACCGTGAGCAAAACGGGATAACCGTGAGGCAACGTAGGGGAACGGGATAGGCAAACGTAGCACGCCGGGATAACCGTGGACACCGTGACAGATTTTTTGACAGTTTAAAAATCTGCCACGGCAGTCACGGCGGAAATGAGAAACGTAATGGGCCGTGATAAAACGGGTTGAACGTAACACACCGTGACAGAACATAACAGGACGTAGCGAAACGTGGAGGCGGTCCGTAGTGCAACGGTAAGCTAGTGAATAGTCCGGCATGCTACGGTTCTTCCACGTCCTGTTGCGTTTGATCACGGTCGTCTCACGTCTCGTCCCGTTTCCTACGGAATAGTCAACACGTTTTGTTGCGTTAAGTTAAGGTGCGTTACGGTCTTTGACGGTGTTCATCCCGTTCTACTACGTATGCCACGTTCTGTTACGTTTATCACGGCGCCTGAAGTTTATAGATATAAAAAGGCATATCATGGGGACAAGTTCCTTCATATTGGAACAGCCGCTATAGTGAACAATACAGACCATACGCTGCACTATGCAATTGAAGAATAATTACAATCCCGAACTTTCTTAATCAACTCTGCAGTCGGTTGTTGATGAGCGTTGTTATTATTTTAAATGACTTATTCTTATACAAAAGGAAAAAATGTTCTTTTTATTGTATGGTGTCTACGTTTCGACCGTAGCTGACCTTGACATACCGAAAAAACGTGTAATGCCTTGGTCAAAACGCAACTGACCGCAACAGAACATAACAGGCCGTAAAAGAACGTGTTAATAACCGTGATAGATCGTGGATAACCGTAACGTACCGTAGCGCCTCCGTGACACACTGGCTTATCACTACCACGGCTTGTTACGGATATCGTAATATAACGTAAGAAAACGTGATGGATCTTGAAAATCAGAGAAATACAAATGTATATTACCAAAACTCCACGGCACGCTACGTTTCTAGCAAACGGGGCTGCCGGGGCCGCCGGGAACATAATGTAAACGCAGTATTAGAAAAAATCCACTAAAACTTGTCTTTCATATATCCCCATGTGACAATAAGTAAAGTGGGAAATAGACTAAGATAAAAAAAAAAAAAGAAAAAAAAAGCAAGGTTGAAATATTTAAAAAACCAGAGGACCAATGGTCCTGTAAACGCTCACCTGAGACCTGAGATATAAACAAATAAACTGTTGATATACATGTATATAACCCTGGAGTTGATGCCTTTTAAATCATAAAAAAATAGTCCATTTGCCAATTTACTAAAGTTAAGCCCTTTAAATGACATTTAACAATTTTCCCCATTCAAATGCATGGGCAACCCAAGTTGACCTTGCCGTAAAATAGGTCAAGGTCATCCCAGGGTCATGATTAATACAAACTTTGTAGAGCTCCATTGCCTGATGCTTCAATCCATGTTTCAAAATCATAGGCCTTCTGGTTCTGGAGAAGAAGATTTTTAAAGGTTTTTGCTATTTATAGCCATGGCAGCCATCTTGGTCATGTGACCTTGACCATTTATACAAAATTTCATTCACTCTTCCTAAGAATGCTCCACATAAAGTTTGGCTTTGATTGGCCAAGCTGTTTCAGAGAAGATCTTTGAATATCGCTGTAATATACATGTATATTGCCCCAGGGTGGGGGCAGACAGACCCCTGGGGTCCAATTTTTTTCAGAATCGTCAATCTTAAGTCCATTTGCCCATTTCCTGCAAGTTTTTCCCTACAAATGACATTTTAACACTTTTCCCCATTCAAATGCATGAGCCACCAACGTTGACCTTGCCGTAAAATAGGTCAAGGTCATCCCAGGGTCATGATTTATATAAAATTTGTAGAGCTCCAGTCACTGATGCTTCACACTAAGTTTCAAAATCATTGGCCTTCTTGTTCTGGAGAAGAAGATTTTTAAAGGTTTTTTCTATTTATAGCCATGGCAGCCATCTTGGTCATGTGACCTTGACCATTTATATAAACTTTCTTTCCCTCTTCCCAAGGATGCTCCATATGAAGTTTGGCTTTGATTGGCCAAGCGGTTTCAGGAGAGAAGATGTTTCATTATTATGGAAATATACATGTATATAGCCCCAGGGCAGGGGCAGACAACCCCCCAGGGGCTAAAATTTTCCATTTACATTAATCTTCTGTCCATTTGCCTATTCCCAGTAAGTTTTACCAATTAAATAGCATTTTACCATTTTTTCCCATTCAAATGCATTGGCGACCTAAGTTGACCTTGCCGTAAAATAGGTCAAGGTCATCCAAGGGTCACGATTTATATATACTTTGAAGAGCTCCATTGCCTGATGCTTCATGCGAAGTTTCAAAATCATAGGCCTTTTGGTTCTGGAGAAGAAGATTTTTAAAGGTTTTTGCTATTTATAGCCATGGCAGCCATCTTGGTCATGTGACCTTGACCATTTATATATGCTTTCATTCCCACTTCCTAACAATGCTCCTCATAAAGTTTGGCTTTGATTGACCAAGCAGTTTCAGAAAAGAAGATCTTTGAATATCACTGAAATATACATGTATATTTCCCCTGGGTGGGGGCAGACAGACCCCTGGGGTCCAAATTTTTTCAGAATCAGAATCATCAATCTTAAGTCCATTTGCCCATTTCCTGCAAGTTTTTCCCTACAAATTACATTTTAACACTTTTTCCAATTCAAATGCACGAGCGACCTATGTTGACCTTGCCGTAAAATAGGTCAAGGTCATCCCAGGGTCATGATTTATATAAACTTTGTAGAGCTCCAGTCACTGATGTTTCACACCAAGTTTCAAAATCATTGGCCTTCTGGTTCTGGAGAAGATTTTTAAAGGTTTTTTCTATTTATAGCCATGGCAGCCATCTTGGTCATGTGACCTTGACCATTTATATAAACCTTCTTTCCCCATTCCCAAGGATGCTCAATATGAAGTTTGGCTTTGATTGGCCTAGCGGTTTCAGGGGAGAAGATGTTTCATTATTATGGAAATATACATGTATATAGCCCCGGGGCAGGGGCAGACAACCCCCAAGGGGCTAAAATTTTCCATTAACATTAATCTTCTGTCCATTTGCCTATTCCCAGTAAGTTTTACCCATTAAATAGCATTTTACCATTTTTTCCCATTCAAATGCATTGGCGACCTAAGTTGACCTTGCCGTAAAATAGGTCAAGGTCATCCTAGGGTCATGATTTATATAAATTATGATGGGCTTAAGTCCCAGATGCTACATAGCAAGTTTCGTGGAAATCGGCCCACTGGTTCTGGAGAAGAAGATTTTTAAAGATTTTGCTATTTATAGCCATGGCGGCCATCTTGGTCATGTGACCTGGACCATTTATATAAACTTTCGTTCCCCCTTCCTAAGGATGCTCCACATGAAGTTTGGCTTTGATTGGCCATGCGGTTTCAGAGGAGAAGATCTTTGAAATTGTGGACGACAGACGGACGGACGCCGGAGCATGGGTAATTGGGTATACTACAAGCTCACCTGTGAGGCTTCGGCTCAGGAGAGCTAAAAACGCCCAAAACTTCCACTAGTGCAAGCACTGTATAAATTGACATAAATGTTAAATTTCGGACCATTTACGGCTCTTAAACATTTATGAGCAAGATAACTTTATGCTCTGATAAGTTGAGCACGAAAACTGTTTTAACCTACCCTGACTCCAGCCTTGGTGATAGAAATCGTCTGTTGTTCCATGGCCTCGTGAATCGCCACCTGGTCCTTCGGGTCCATCTTGTCGAACTCGTCTATACAGCACACACCATTGTCAGCCAACATGAGTGCCCCCGCTTCGATCACAAACTCGTGAGATTCTTCGTCCTTGACGACGGCCGCGGTCAGACCTGCGGCGGAACTGGCCTTTCCGCTGGTGTAGACGGCTCTGGGGCTGAACTCTTCAACCTTCATTTAAAAGAAAATGTTTTATAATTGAGCCGTTTCATGAGAAAACCAACGATGTGGTTTTTTGAACAGGTCCGGCACAAACCGAGCTGCACAAGCACAGAAGATGGCTAGAAGCTTGAAATTTTGGATTTAGAAAGTAGAGGACTTGTACTATCTGTGTAGTATGGTCATCAGCACAGGCAGGCTGATAACCAGAAATCATGTATTTGGAACGTCGAGAGGTTACCGCACGTGACGTCCCGCCACGGAAAATGTGACGTCAGGTTAAATGACGTTACATCATTTTCATGGCGCCATTTTCTTTTTCAACATGGAATATGACATTTTCACATTTTCAAATGCAAATTCTTTGAATAGAGGATTTATAACATGTTATAAACAGATTATAACATGGACATTTTGGCCATCGCCCTTAGTATCAACCCTCGACCATTAACAGCCCTTAAGTTAAAGCTCTCGGGCTTGATAGTGAAGTCTTGGGCAATCACCAAAACATCCATGCGATCATCTCTAACTAGCACTTTACCTGCTTAAGAAATTGGCTCTTCGCTGTGCTAGGATCTCCCACTATACAGATGTTGATATCCCCTCGGAGTTTTGTCTGTTCAGTCGTAACCTTGGGAACACCACCAAACAACATCAGCAAGATCCCTCGCTTGATCTCGTCATTACCTATGAAACAGAAAAGAGAAATACATCAACTTTTTTTCTAAAGCCTTCGATGACATTTTTTCACTTAACCTTACTTCATAAATTGAATCACCATGAAATTCTTCAATTGACTAAACGGCATTGTTGTCAAGTTCAAGAAAAGCCTTGAGCAGCCGTTACTGTAATTTTTTTTGTCCTCAAAGATGCTGTAAACTTTCTGTCATTTCTTAGTGGGAAATAGTTTTGGTCATGTCATCATATAGTTTTGCATGATTTGGCAATGGCTTAATTGTTTGGGCGAAGCCAATGTTTCATAGGTATTCAGCAGTACTATATGAGGGCGCTACATGTTCTTGCTCAGGGACTTTAACATGGATGAGGAAGGCATCTGACCCCAGACCTCTCTCCAAAGTCTTGTATTCTACCAGTTGGCAACAACGCTCCCTAATGATATGTTGTAAACTACTAACCGTGTATTGTTGGGAAGAGACTTGAGCAAAGATTATGATAGAGGTTTTTATCCCGCGACATGTCATAGACTTTCTGCCATTCTTCGTCTGTCATCTGTTTCTTAACGTTTTCAGCTGTCATCTCTTCCTCTTTCAGGGTGCTGCCACCAAACTAAAATATGTGAAAGGAGATTTATAGTATTGAGAAGTTCTCTGATCTGAATTTATACTGCTTTCCCATGTTTATTTTTTCAGTTCTTTAGGCCCACTTAAAAAGTATTTGTGCTTGCCCCTGCTAACCCCATTATCTCTTTCCCCACCAGTCACTTAAGCGACCTGTCAATCTTTTATGAGCTATAATTTACCTGAGCAGCTACACAGGCTTTGATAACCACATGGCAAAAATTTTCAATGTCAATTTTAAATAAAGAACAAATATATACAAATATACACATAACTTTGCTTATTTCCTTTATTTATGCAAAAATTTCACTTTCTAATACATTTTGATTGGCAAAAAGGGGTGATCAAAATTTTGCTTTACAATTATTCATGAGATTTCATAAATGGATTGTATTTTCCTTCCCATCAACAATGTCAATACCCAATACACAGACATACCCTGGCATTTGTAGGTGTGACAGTGCAGGCAAGGTAGGCCAGTTTGTAGGAGAGATCCCTCACGCCCAGAGCCTTCAGACCTCTCAGACCCTCAAACTCATTGCCCTGTGTCCCTTTAATCTTGGCCCCTGTCTCCACTCGTCCACCTGCAAACATACATGAGCCACCGCATCAGAAAACCAACAATCTGAATATGCGAAAAAAACAAATGGTGCAGACCAGCTGTGCAGTAACTGCAAAGCTGATCAGCGCCTTTTTTTTTTCGCTCCATTTAAAATTTCAAGCTGCTGGCCTTTTTTTAGTGACTCTAGTACTTTACAAAAGAGCAGAACACCTTTTGCATCACCGAAAACTGCAGATTTTCACACTAAAGAAGCCCAACTGTTATAAGCCTGTGTAATATGTACCCCCTTGAACCCTACTTTTAGTAAAGCTGGGGTATACGGGGTATACATTTTTTCTTATTTTTGATCCAAAACAAAGATTGATTTGTGGGTTCTATCGCGTACCCATAATCAATGTTTTGATAAAAATAGTAAATGTATCATTTTTTCCAATGAAATTTTAACTTTTCACAGCTGAAAAAAATCTCTGTATATTGTATGGGCAAGTTTTCGTAATATATACCTGGAGTAGACAGATTCGCCACATCTGGTACGACAATCAAAGTCCCTGTGAAATCGCATTTGTCACCAGCCTGCGCCATTTCCACCGCTTCAGCGCGCAAGACCACTTCAACACTGCAAACAGGAAATTATACAACATTTCAGAAGACATAAGGAGTTTCTGATGATAATTATTTTGATGATAACTTAAGTTTGATTTTCACAGAGGTTCATTTACTGTAAATTTGGTTATGTCCTCGAGAACTTAATTTTCACTAATATTCGCGAATCCATTGCCTCCTGAAAATACATTTCTCGCTAATAAAGAAATAGTACAAGCTATATAGACAGCACGAGTACTCGCTCACGAATTCAAGAACTCTGACACTAATCATTCAGAAATCGAAAATCCGCAAAGTAAAAGTCACTCGAAAATTTCCGAATTTAAAGTATACTTGGGGTGATAATTTTAAGGAGTACAAATAACATTGGACTGGTTTTATGAAGAAACAAACAATTTTTCATGTAATAGTAAGGTCTCATACTAATAAATTTTGATTTCTGTAACGAGACAGGCAAAAAATCATGTGTGAACAGTGAACAACTTTATTCCTATCTATAATTTCTTTGTTTGAATTAACGTTTTACATCCCAGTCAACAATTTTTCAGTCCTATCAGGACACAGCCATGGTTTCCTGGGTTTTAACCAGGGCCCGAGGTTATAAAACTTTTTTCATGCTCAGCTCAGCTGAGCTGGAAATTTAAAGCGCTCATAAATACTGAAATAGCCAAAATAAATCAACATTTGAGGTTTAGATCACCGAATCCTGTAATTTATCCTGCTAATAAATGTTAAAATGCCAACAATTGTTGGCATTTTAACATTTATGAGCAGGATAAATTTTAGTCTCAGCTGAGTTGAGCATGAAAAAGGTTTTATAACCTCGGGGCCAGAACTCTGGGGAGTAAACATTTAAAATTTGTTCAAATGCATAAATTTGGCAAAAATTTCAGATAATAATGGTACCTTCTAGGAATGCTTCCCCTGGGTAGCTCAGCTTGAGTTTCCTGGATCCTGACTTTCTGGAAGTCCACAAACCTCGACTTGTTCACGTCCAACATGAATTTGGACCTGTTGTTGCATACTGGGTTCCGACAAATACTTGGCTGTGAAAATAAAATGCAAAAAGAGTTAAAGGGCAGTTTTAGGAGTTATTTTATTCATTTGTGGTTTAACGTTCCAGTCAACAAATTTTCTGTCATGTCAGGACAGAGCCAACACGTTCTGGGTATCACCCAGAATAGTACCATTGGGAGTTTAACGTGCCTTTCTCGAAAAAAAACCTCTCAATTCCGAGTTAGAACCGTGTTCCCCAATTTATTGATTAATGCACATCACAATTAAACAGGTCATCCAAAGAGAAAAACAGTACATGACCAAATGTTCATGACAGCGTGCCATTTTGTTTTGTTTACTAGCTTTTGTGAATTAAACTGAAAATTTCCACTGAATTTGGCTATTTCATTAATTATCATCTGCTGAAATTGCATGCTCAGCTAAGTTGAGCATAAAAAAAAGGTTTATAACCATCAGAACCTGTTCAACAATTGACTAACTTTGCAAACGTACCTGTGTATATTCAAACTGCCGTTCCACGTCCTTAATGATCGTCCGACACCCCAGACACTAGCAACAATTAACTAACTTTGCACCCATACCTGTGTATATTTAAACTGTTGTTCCACATCTTTGATGATCGTCCGACACTCAAGACACATGAAGGTTCCACTGACCAGCTCGGGATGAACAGGATGGGTCTGCACAACCTGACCTGTTATTCGTAGTAGGGTACCTATCTTTGCAGTGGTTAATTCTCGAACTCTGGAAGCCAAAAAACAATAGCATGTGAATTGTATGTTCTTTAACTGTATGGGCACAAGAGAAAACAAATGAACCGTGCATCCCTTATTAATGGACCATTTAACCTCCGCACAAAATGGAAGCGAATTTTGTCACAAACAAGTGAGTTTATTGGGAGATAATAAACAAATTACCATATTTAATCTAATAAGCATACATGCATGTTTTTTTTTCTCCTAAAAACAAAGAATATGTGCACACTGAGGCTAAAATGTTTGTATGTCAACCAGTTTTGCCACCAGTATATGAGCCGTCTCGTGGGAAAACCAACAATGTGGTTTCCGAACAGGTCTGACACAAACCGGCCTGTACAGCTACAGAAGCAGGCTAGAAGCTTGAAATTTTGGAGTTAAGTAGAAGAGCAATTGTACTATCCGAATAGCGAAAACAAAGGTGCTGATCAGCTTCGCGGTTACCGTGAAGCTGATCTGCGCCTTCGTTTTCGCATATGCAAATGGTTGGTTTTCACATGAGGCAGCGCATATCTTATAGTAGCGTAGGTGTATCAGAACTTAGGCTTAACTTATTCTGACCATTTTATTTAGGAAGTGGCTACTGACAGCCGGCTGTCAATAGCGAAAGTTTTATTTATCTGCTCCTCTGATATTCAGAACTTACTTCAGTCTAGAAGAGACTTCGGTAAAGCCGACATAGAACTCTTTGGAAGGTGGAATCTGGCCCCAATCCTTGGCATAGTTTCTCACTGCACGGCATAGAAACGGGTATACCCTGCAATCAAAATAAACATTAAACTACAGAATATAAGAATCTTACATAAGTGTCAGGGATGGACAGACAAATCTGCCACGAGGCTCGAGGGACAAATTTGTCTATCCATACCTTACACGCATGATAGATTCTTTTTCTTGCAAGTGTAAAAGCAGCAACACTTGATTTTCATAACATTTACATGTAGAAACACTGCATTCGTGTACATCATTTTGAAATAGCATGTTTTGGGCATCGTCGTGACGTGTGCGCTTAACAACGACGTGACGTTTGATACAACCGATGTTAAAATTTTTTTCTTAAAGTTTTACAGCTAATATGCATATTGCATGGGCATGTTTTCCTAATGATATTCCATACCTATAATATTCTTCTAGAATAGTCGTAGTTAGTTGTTGGTTATACTCCACATCTTCAAAGCTGACAGACAGCACAAAATACAAACAATCTGCGTATATGCGAAAACAAAGACGCAGATCAGCTGTGCGGTAACTGCACAGCTGATCAGCACCTTTGTTTTCGCTACTCATATAGTACAATCACTCTTCTTCTTAAATCTGAAATTTCAAGCTTCTAGCCTGTTTGTTTAGCTGTGTAGCCAGATTTGTGTCAGACTTGGTCAGAAAACAAAATTGCTGATTTTGTCATGCGAAGGCTCACCTATAATATTCTTCTAGTATAGTCGTAGCTAGTTGTTGGTTATATTTCTCCACATCTTCAAAGCTGACGGACAGCGTATTTCTCTCAGGTCGGATCAGCTCCTGCACCTCTGCCAAGTACTTCTGCTCCCCATCTACACTGTACCTGCAATTTGCAAACAATGACAGCAATACATTACAGTGTGAAACCAAAGGGAATGTATTAATTTGACTTATGTAGTGAATTAAATACCAATAAGAAATCAAACATCCGCACACTCACTTGAATTTTTCAAACATTGTTTAAATTGTCTGTCCTAGGTGTTTCTACTTGTGGATTTTAGCAGTCAGGGACAAAACCTAAACAAGTTATAAAAAAAATAACTGAAACAAGTTATTAATACACTTTAAATGATCTCCCTTTCCAAGATGTTAGAGTTCAGTTTTCTTGGATATTTTTTTCAGATCAAAAAACCACTTATATAAGTTATGCTTTTATTGGTAATTATGACAATATTAACTTGAATAGGTTATTAGTATCATTACCCCACTTGTCTTTGAAGTACCTGCGTACCACTTTTTAGACTATGCGTACTAAGAAATTCTTTTGTAGTAGCTACATTAAAGTTACATCATCCTAGGAAAATTGTCTAGACATGTGCCAAAATTCTTGTAAGGTGGGAACAGATGTTTTAAAATCAGGGATTTTGCCATTCTGATGCCAAAAAAATGCATAAAAAACTGAAATTTTCAAAATCTTAATGGTATATACTAACTTTCAGCCATGTGAGTATAAAGCTCTCATCTTGCTGCATCTCCCATTAACATTTTAATTATGTAAAACCCTGCATATTTCAATTAAATTAAGAAAAACTTCACAGATTTTGACTGATGCAGGGAAAATGAAAAATAACTTGTGTCAGTTATTTTTTTTATAACTTGTTTAGGTTTTGTCCCTGACTGTTTAGTGGCATGTTTTATTTGACGTTTCATTAAACTTGTACACACATGTATTTGTATAGGGCAGGTCGGCAAGGTACTCTTCCGTGAAAAGAAATCATTATTGGTCTTCTTTCCCGCTATTTTCTTCATTCGGCCGAGGTGGTAACCTCGGTCATTTTCGCTATGCGTTTACTACTTTCAGACGCTAATAAATTCATAATTTGGCCAAAATATTATGCATTCCTTACCTTGGAATAAATTATATCTGGAAATCTAATAGAATATGCTATGTTTTGATGAAAAAAATTATTTTGATTCTAATTTTTGTGCTCCAAATTTGGTAAGGCATTGCGATAAACACAGAGTAATGTACCTCCACCGAGTGAACAAACTTACCTGTATGACGCCATCCCAGCATGTCCTATATTATTTGGCCGAAATCACTAAGAAAAATTGGCTGAATGGACCCACCAACCAAGTCTGAAACGACCCACCCCTAAAAATGTGTATATATCATTTGGTCAAAATAACTCGCTTAAGAAATTGGCTGAATGGGCTAACCAATCAAGGCCGAATCTGAATCTGAACAGTTTACTGGTGACACGCCAAATGACATTATTTCACCAGGGGGTTCGGATGGGGGAGAAATTAGTCCCTTGAACGCACGAGTGAAGCGAACTGGGACACACAGTCATCAGACATTTCAGCAGAGGAGATAAGTGAATCAGGGAGGTCATTCCAGTCCCTGATAGTCTGTGGAAAGAAACTACTTTTGTACGCTTCTTTGCTAGCTGAAGGTATCTGAAAAGCCAAAGAGTGTTGATTTCCATGCGCAGATCCAGAGGGGGGGACCGGGGGTCCGGACCCCCCCCCCCTGGAATTTGAAAATTTTACCTAAAAAAAAGGTAATTTCGGGATTTTTTGGGAGTTGGACCCCCCTCGTCTGTGACCAAAAATTACCATTTTCGTTGGACCCCCTCTCATTAAAATTTCTGGATCCGCGCATGATTTCTACAACGCCTATTCTTTGGGATAAGGTCATCTGTGGGTATTCTGGCTTTACCCTTTAGACCTTTGTATAGCAATATAAGTCTACTATCCTTCCTCCTTTTCTTAAGAGATTCCCATTTCAGTTGACCTCAAAATGCCAGTCATGCTCCCAGTATCAAAAACATTTCCCGTCACAAACCTTGCCGCACGATTTTGGACCTTTTCCAGTTCTTCCTGGAGGCCATGAGTGTGAGGGTCCCAAACTGAGCTTCCATATTCCAAGACCGGCCGCACCAGTCCTTTATACAGTGCTTGCACTAACTTTTTGGGCCAGGAAGTCATGACTTCCACCCTTTAAGATTTGGAAGTCACAGGCCCAAAATCTGGAAGTCATAGATTAGTCGCGGTGCCGCATGTCTAAATTACTCGCGTGCGATGTGTCAAGTGTGCATGCACACATTTAATTATTTTGTAACTACATCCTATATATAGAACACTTCCAAGGTGAAAATTCTGTTATGGTTCTATTTGTCTATGTTTTAGTGTCATTTTTGTACTGTTTGCACCTATAATGCATGTATTCATATGTTTAGTGTTCAAAGTTCATGTAACTTAGTGGCCACCTTTAGGGAAATAGTCTCTCAATTTGCTTGGGGTATGTATTCCTTGTACCAGTTATGACTTTAAATAAATATAATTCATGAATATGTGAAAATTATTATTAATTTACATATTTCATTTTTTATTTTCATTTATTATTATACATTTTAATCCTTATTAGTAGATCTATCTTATTTTATTATTGTTATTATTATTATTAGTGTCTGGTCAAGGTATTGAGTTCCCTAGATAGTTTGCTGAACAAGAAAAAAAAATCTTTTATTTTTTTTTTTTAAAAATCTTTTTAATTTTTTTTTTTTTTTTCAGCTGACGTCTGCTGTGTCATTTTTCGACGTATGGGAGTCATTTCAAGTCGTAAAAACGCCCAAAACGTCCACTAGTGCAAGCACTGCTTTATAAGCTGCTTCTTTCGGCACATCTGGGGGACAAGAATACAAATTTCTCCTCAAGAATCCAAGAGTTCTGTTAGCCTTTGTACAAACATTGAAATCACCAACCCCTAAAACTGGCCCTAATGACCCAGGGGACAGGCCAAATTGACTCGGCCGAAACAACCCAGATTCCCTCAAAGACACATCGCAGTGCCTTGTGCTGGGATTTAACCAAAGACCAACTAGCTCTACCAACAAGCCACTAATTGGTTGAGAACCCCAGAATGTCAGTTGAGGTGTTCTCTGTGTCAACATCGAGCAATTATCCAGCTCAGAGTTTCATGAAATTTCAAATACATACTCTTCCAGAAAATCCTGGAATAGCTTCTGGCATCGCTCGCCAACTTGATCTTTCACTTGATTTGTTCTGGCTGTTTGTTCCGCAATATCCATGTTGACAACTCGCTTTCTCCCGCGGTTTTAGTCATGTGACTGGCACGTGGTTTGTTGGAGAAACAAAGAATGCTATTGGTACGGTGATCATGCACCGTGCTCTATTCGGTAGCACGGCATACCGAATTCGCGTTGTGGGTCCATCTACCGCAGCAAATTTAAGATGTAAGATGGTCTTTGTCATATGATTGGAAAAGGTCCCTCAGGAACTTTTCCACAGTGTTTACTTTGAATATGAAGAAAATTGTACCCATGTATGTATGTATGTATGTTATAGCGTTCCGCCGCTGACTTATCGGCGCACCTCGTTTTAACCCCGAGTAAGGGTATTACCATCACCAGACCCCAATGATAGAACTACACTGCCCGCCACCAACCATCACCTTAACATATTTACTGTATTCCCATCACTGAGGTTGTCCCTCCCCTTTACATATTTACAACTTGCTACTCGCCACCACTGCACCATTCTACCCAAAGTCCCTCTCCCAGATGCAGTAATGGCGAGGGCTGTCTGAGGTGGAGGAAAGCCAGGACATATCTCGGCATACCCGGAATATGCCTGTGAAACCACCGCGTCCGCCTGGCGACAGCCAGACCACATACATTTCGACGGGTTAATTCATTTTTATTCTGAAAAACATTTGGCCGACAGTGGGGCGCGAACCCGTACGAAAGTGGTATGTAGCAAAGCAAGGAACCTCCTCGCTCCTTACTGAGCTATAGCGGACGCCCAATGATCGACTGCTCACCCTCAATTACGCGTTTTGTCACATAAAGCGCTTACTAAAAACTAGTGAACCCGTCTATAGGGACTAGACAGTTCGCCGCAATCAATTTAATTTATCAAATGTTGACACTCCCCGTCAAATAGCAGTAAATATCTAGCAAACAGTCTCGATCGTGGTGACTGCTTATCATAGCGCATCTAGGTTTACATCGTATATACCCTCACGAGGGGTACAGCAACTATAGAAACTCTATACGGCTGACTTTAAGTCCATCAATCACATCGCACTATAGGTTTATTTCTGGTAGTGTGGCTGCAGGTCAAAATTCAGAACTCTGTCACAAATTGACTTCACTGCAAATTGGTTTTCTACAAATCGACATATTGATTGTAATCGTGTTCCCTTTAGTATTGGCTTTGATTCCATAACATCAAAAATTTTGGCCATTGCCTTGAGCAACAGATACACCCACTGGTCAATGTTCATTACAAGAAACGACATTCATGTATAGGAAACGAAACTGAAATGTATGAGAATCGAAATTAATGACGAACCAGAGAATCAACAACACTGAAATCTAGAGCAAAGGGAATCTCTTACAACAAACGGCTGCTGACCTTTTCATTGGTTTCTTTTTAAAGAAGCCAACTTGTAGTGTAACCATTCTTGAAAATTTTGCTCTATTGTGTCATTTAATCAACTGCTGTTAAGCCATACAATGACCAAATTGCGGATGTAGTGATTTTTTGAATAATCATTTTTCATTGTTGAGCAATGTCGGGGAGTCCCTAACGGCTGAGGCTATCCGCACGACGGTCGTGCCGATAAGCGGCGTTATCCGCACGACGGTCGTGCCGATAAGCGGCGTTATCGGTCCGACCGTCGTGCGGATAGCCAATGCTGCACGACGGGAGTATAAGATTTTCTAACAAGCTTACGCATGCATTAAACTATTAATTTGCCATTAAATAAATTAATTATAAGTTTAGTTATTGAAATACATTCGAAATTAACATTTTTGTTAATTATGAATAAGACAACTACTTTGATTTGATTAATTCAGTTAATGTAAACTGAATCACAGTAGATTTCTAACAGCCAGCGGAGAAAAATATAACCATTGCAAATTTTCTTTAATTGTGTTACTGAAATGTTTCCATACTCCATTGTTAAAATCAAAGGCTGTTTATTCTTTTTTGACAGACTGATGATTTTTGGATTACCACATTATTTTATTTTTTTAGGTTTCGATAATTACTCTCATTTACGCATACGCATGACTAATTTTTACAGGTAAATTCATAATACCGCGCTTCCGGTTCGCCCTTTATACCTTACCTTAGCAACGCTTAGCCACTATGAAAACAAATAATCAATATGACTGCGATACAATACGTTCGCTCAGTTACCTTCGGTTATTTATTTGCTAAAAGTGTTTTATAGCAATAAATAAATCTTAAAATCAATGGCTTATTTACATCTTTCAGATAATATACCAAATTATTAAAACAGAAAGCTTTTATTTCCTTTTATTTTCTTTTTATCCCAGTGCGAGTCTATTCAATGATATTTTTTTTTATTTTATCTCTTTGTTTTGTTCCGCCTATTGAATTAAAAGGCTATCAACAATACACAGTGTCACTGTGATATCCAACATTACTGACGATTTTATTATCGTATTCTCAGTTCAGTTGTTCAGAGATAATTAGATTTTTGCAAATTGCCATATTTATACAGTCAGTGGACATAATTATTCACCACCTTCGAAAAACCCCAAAGACTTCCATGTATTTTCACGTTTGCAAGAAAAAATATTCTGTTTCTCCTGGTGAACATATTTTCATGTTTTGGGTGTCATTTGACAGATAAATTGATGAAGCAATAAACAAGATTCATGTAGTTTTAATTTAATCAAATGCATACATTTCAAAGCTACAATTTTAAAAAAAACTTGTGATTTTTATGGACACTTTTTGGCGTCAATGGAAGTTTTTTTTTTTTTTTTTTTTTTTTTTTTTTTAATATTTTAAACGGCTGTATAATGAAAACTGCAATGTTGAAACATCACCAAATAAACTTTGTTTATTGCTTTATTTATTTAACTTTCAAATGACACCTAAATCATGAATATATGTTGACCAGAAAAGGCAGGATAATTTTTCTTGCAAACATGAAATACATGGAAGACTATGGAGTTTTCCAAAGGTGGCGAATAATTACCAGCAGAGATGGTTTTGTATGAATAACCAGAAAGAATGTTCATTGGCTTCAAATTTTCATACCTAGTCCTAGAATATGTTGGTCTCTCTTACTAACCAGAAAAGACGGTTTAGTTTGATTGACCAGATAGACTCTTCATCGGTATCAATTATTTAGAACTAGAATATGTCGGTCTCTCTTACTAACCAGAAAAGACGGTTTAGTTTGATTGACCAGATAGACTCTTCATCGGCATCAAGTATTTTAGAACTTGAATATGTCGGTCTCTCTTACTAACCAGAAAAGATGGTTTAGTTTGATTGACCAGATAGACTCTTCATCGGCATCATTTATTTAGAACTAGAATATGTCGGTCTCTCTTACTAATCAGAAAAGACGGTTTAGTTTGATTGACCAGATAGACTCTTCATCGGCATCACCTATTAAGAACTTGAACTTGAGGATGTTCACGGCTTTATATATTTACACCTTACACATGTCGGTCTCTTTTACTAACCAGAAAAGACGGTTTAGTTTCATTGACTTGATAGAAAGTTTGATGGCTTCAATTAATTACACATAGAATTTGTCGGTCTCTTTTATTATTTCTTTCGGTCTGTCTTACTGGGGTCAGCAACAACCATATTCTATTTCTTTTAACACGGGGATTGAAAGTTTTAGAGAAAGGTTCTTAATTTTTTTGTGAGTTGATTGGGAGTAAAGTAAGAATAGAAGGCCCATGCAGGCGTTCAGTTTAATAAACAAACAAAAAAAAAAACCCCACAAAAAACATAGACACCTGGCGATGTCTTCTTTCTTCTTATAGATCTGTATCTGCAATGAAAAAAAAAATAATGAATTTTGTATTATATATAATGAACTTTTTATTTTGGTTGGTAGATGTATTTTCATTATCAAAACAAAAATCTAGGGCAAAAATACAATGGAAATGCCGCTACATCATAAGAATTACCAACCACCAACCTCGCTTGAATTGTTATTTGTTTTGTTTAAAATTATAGTTACTTTGGTAAAAGATCAAGTTCACAATGCAAGAAATAACATATTTCTACGTAATGATTGTAATTATGAAGGAAAAAATATGAGAAAATGAACTATTGTGTGCTTTTTTCATCATTTTTCATTACACAATAATGCAAATATACGGTCTATTTTCATAGCGACGCCATATTGTTTAGATAATTTCCAATAGCAACCAACGCTGTGACGTCACAACATTTCGTCGAATTCACAGGTAAAGCCAATTTCAACAAAATAACTATTTTGTTAATAATTAAAAAGTAAAAACTCCTGCATGTGTAATATTCTGTTTCAGTTTTGAAGCCAGTGTAATATATTTATCAACTTAAAATGTATCCATTTCTAAACATTTTTAACATTTGGATATCGATTTCCCTGTCGTGCGGATAACGCCGCTTATCCGCACGACGGTCGTGCCGATAAGCAGCGTTATCGGCACGACCGTCGTGCGGATAGCCAGTGTCGTCCCGGGCAGAGACCTCTAATTATCGTTCCCATAGACTCCCATTGTAATTTGCCCCAAAACAAGACTCATTCTTAGGCTTCACAGCTTATAGTGGACCCCGACACATTCAGCAGACGAGAGATCGCCCCAGGCCGTGTACAAGTGCAGCAAAAAAATAGGGGGTTAGCCAGCATTCAAGGACGGTACTTTTCGCTGTTTAGGGACACCCCAAAATCGCTCAACAATGAAAAAATAATTATTCAAAAATAACTAAATCCGCAATTTGGCCATAGCATGGCAAAACAGCAGCCGATTAAATAGAAATATATAGCAAAATATTCAAGAACGACTATACTATCATGTGACAAAAGACATTTGATAGATACGCATTTATGACCAATGGTAGGTAGCGTTACATCTTAAATTTGCCGCGGTAGATCTGCCCACACTTCGGGCCAATCACAGGCGACGTTACATTTACTGGTCTCTGTCCTAAAGACACCCATTATTTCGTTTATTTTGACGAGATATTGCAATTATACAATGAAGGGAGCTCTTACAATAACAACGATGCTGTTTGATGCTTGGTTAAACGTTTTATAGTCTTGGAGCTATTCAAAAAGTCAACCGACCCCCTACTTCAATAAAACCAAAATAAGACAAATTTGCCTCTCTACATGGTAAAGATACAGCCACTGAATTAATTCAAAGCATTGGCGCTTCACCGATTCTGGTATCGTTTTGTTAAGGACTATGACAGGAAAGGTTAGATAAGGCAATGCAGTGACCTTGACCTTTGACCCTTGACCTTTATGATAGTCACAATTCTACACTTAAAATTGGATTTTTGCACCAAAATTACCTATTTTTCACAAAATAACGGGTAAAAGCTGTGACCTTGACCTTCAATTTGTCTGTTTTGTATATTGTTCTTTTCATTTTAAGATTATGATGCACTATCATGGTGAGTTAAACCTTATTACACCAGAGAACGTGAAAAACTTGAAAATCATTAATGATTACATTATACATTATAGGGGTCATAACTGCACCTTGTTGACTTCCCAGAGGTGTTTGGAACCACTACTGATGCAATGGGTGAGGTTTGGTCCAGTAAATCTCGTTAAAGCACCCAAGTCATTTCTTAAATAACAGTTCCAGTGCTGTTCTGTTGTGAAAAATCTTTATGTTGTCTGTTTATTGATCTGTTTGTATGTGCATTTTTATGTGAATTTTTCTATTTTAAAATTCGAGGATGGTCAGTTTCTGTCTGTTCCGCCTTGGGCTTCAGATGTGAAATCATGAAGAGATACAAAGGGGGTATTGGTTCCTGAAAACACAGTTTCATTTCAGTGTCAAAACAGGGAGCACGCCTGAAGGTGATATTCTCTTTAGGGCAGAGACCTCTAATTATCGTTACCATAGACTCCCATTGTAATTTGCCCCTAAACAAGACTCATTCTTAGGCTTCACAGCTTATAGTGGACCCCGACACATTCAGCAGACGAGAGATCGCCCCAGGCCGTGTACAAGTGCAGCAAAAAAATAGGGGGTTAGCCAGCATTCAAGGACGGTACTTTTCGCTGTTTAGGGACACCCCAAAATCGCTCAACAATGAAAAAATAATTATTCAAAAATAACTAAATCCGCAATTTGGCCATAGCATGGCAAAACAGCAGCCGATTAAATAGAAATATATAGCAAAATATTCAAGAACGACTATACTATCATGTGACAAAAGACATTTGATAGATACGCATTTATGACCAATGTTAGGTAGCGTTACATCTTAAATTTGCCGCGGTAGATCTGCCCACACTTCGGGCCAATCACAGGCGACGTTACATTTACTGGTCTCTGTCCTCCCTAACAGCGAAAAATCCCGTCCTTGGATGCTGGTAAATTGGCTAGCCTGTTGTTCTAGATTGACAAGATTCGGGTGACGATGGTGTCCAGTTTCGGATGCTGGCTAACACCCTATTTTTCCGCTGCACTTGATGATTACAATGGGAGTCTATGGGAACGATAATTGCAGGTCTTTGCCCTGTAGTTAACTGTTACTGCCGCCGACGTGTTTACCGTTCGTTTTTATTATTAATTAGTGTTTTAAAAAACTTTTAGAACTCTATAACAAACCTTATCTTCTACACAATCAAAGGAGGTATGTATAATTGGAGATGAAGCAACATGGTAAAGTCTTATTGTAAAACTAGATTGTGGGTACTTATTTAATTGTGTGTACTCATAATCGTTACCGTCGAGTGTATCGAGATGCCCAGTGGTAGAATACCAGACTACGTACCAAAATGGTCTACAAGGAGAGTCGCAGCGCCCTGCTCCCTGATTCACCATTTTTGCATTATCTACTTCCAGCTTCCTGAACTCAATGTTGGAAATACAGGAAACCAAAACACCCTTGGGCTATTGATTTTTTGGGGTTTTGGTTACAGGTAGGTAGGTAGGCAGGAAGGTAGACTTGGTAGGTAGGTATGTAGATCTAGGTAGGTAGGTAGTTAGGTAGATCTAGGTAGGTAGGTGGGTCCACTCAGGCTTGGAGGGTGCTCCGGATATCGATGTCTGACCACGGGTGTGCACATGTTGCTTTTCGATGGTCCGATTCCTATAGCAATATCCCATACCACGGTGTCAATATTATGCCAAATGAAGCGTCCTTGTCAGCCTGAGTGTGTCAGCTGAGACATGGAAAAAGATGAGCGTGACTGAAGAAAAGTACAATTTACTACAAACCCTTTCCCACGCCTACCGTTCAAGGACCAGTTTCAGAGCAAGTAGTATAGCAAAATGCCGCCTACTGTAGATCCGGAAATATTCGCGAGAACTTAATTTTCGCTAATATTTGCGAATTGATTGCCTCGCGAATTCAAAGTTCTCGCTAATAAAGAGTTACTATAAACTTTATCTGTATCTGTATCTGTATGGAGTTACGTCGTAGATACCACTGCTGGCTTTTACACGACGGGAGGAGTGCGCATTTAGTCAAAATGGGTTATTGAAAGTTTGTTTCTGAAGCAGTTGACACTATCAGAATTTACAACACTATCATCCAGTTTGTTCCAATCGTAAACTGTTCTGACAAAGAATGAGTTTCTGAAGTTGTCAGTTTTGGAGGGAATTGGTTTGAAGCACTTGGAGTTGTTAGTAACGTAGTTTTCTACAATGTTTTTGTGATCAAAGTCTGTGTATCTAGTAGCCCGTATAGCCCGCCTTTGCCTCTGAGGTTGTATGTAGTGATCCTTGTTGATTGCCGGTACATGCCCTTCCACCACCTTGTACATCAGCGTCAGCCTTGAATCTCTGCGACGATCTTGGAGACTTGGTAATTCCAGATGTTTCAACATTTCAGTCACACAGCCTTCATGTCTGGAGTGATAATCTTTCATGATGAATCTAGCAGCTGACCGTTGGACATTTTCGAGTTTTGAAATATCCTGTTTAGTGTAAAGGTCCCAAATCACTGAGCCGTATTCCAATTTAGAACGAACTAAAGCCAAATATGCATTTTTTCTACATGTTTGAGGTGTGTGGTGAAGATTTCTCCTTAAAAAGCCCAGCGTAGAATTTGCCTTTTTCCTAATCTGATCAATGTGAGTAGTCCATTTCATGTTATCGGAGAAGGTGATACCAAGGTAGGGGGTTTCTTCTACTTGTTGAAGGATCTGGCCGTTCATAGTATAAAAATGTGAGGACTTTTGTTTGACACTGAGATGGTAACACTTTTTGACGTTAAATTTCATACCCCATTTTTCAGCCCAAATGATAAGAGAGTCCAAATCTTGTTGTAACTTGACATGGTCTTCAAATTTCCTGACGGGGCGGTAAAGTAAGCAGTCATCGGCAAAAAGACGTATATTGGACTGAACGCATTCTGGCATGTCGTTTATGTGGCATAGAAACAGTAGTGGTCCCAATACGGTTCCCTGAGGTACACCGGATTCAACATCCACTTCATGGGAGGACTCGCCTTCAACGACGACATTCATTTTACGTTGGGTCAGAAAAGTAGCAATCCAGTGCAAAATCGGGCCATGAATACCATAAGCTTCAAGTTTAGATAAGAGTTTTCGGTGCGGGACAGTATCAAAAGCTTTGCTAAAGTCCAGCACCAAAACATCTGATTGAGTGTCGTTGTCGAAAGCCTCCAGCAGGTCGTGAGCGGTGATAACTAACTGTGTTTCACAAGAGTAACCAGCACGAAATCCATGGTTGAGAGATGTGAGGACGTTATGTTTATCTAGGTGATTTAACAGATGGCGACAGATAATATGTTCCAACAGTTTCGAAGCAACACAGGTAAGTGACACTGGTCGGTAATTCTCAGGTAAATGTTTATCACCTTTTTTAAACACTGGGGCAATATTAGCATTTCTTCAGTCACTAGGTAACTCACCAGAGTCCACAGATTTCTGGAAAATGATAGTAAGGGCAGGAGATATCTCTGAGGCACATTCCTGTAGTACTCGGTTGGGTAATCCATCTGGGCCTGCGGCTTTACTAATTTTGATTTTTTGCAACAATTTGGTAACTCCATTTTTATCGATTGAGAGAGACGGGATGTGATCTTTTACACGTGTAGGGAAGTCTGGGATACTACCGCCATCATCTTTCGTGAACACGGACTGGAACTGATCTATCAACTTTTCAGCTTTCCCTTTACCGTCCGTAACTAGGTGATTTCCAGATTTTAGAGGGGCGACTCCAATACTGTCTTCCTTTTTAGATTTCACATATTTCCAGAAAGGTTTTGAATTATTTTGCTTAAGGCCTTCATTTATAGTGTTATTAATATATGACCATTCAGCTTTCCGTAGTTCACGTTTGCTTTCACGTTGAAATTTACGATATGAATTCCAGTTTTTGGTTTTCTTAGCTTTCCTATAAAGTCTGGCTTTTCGTTTCAGAACACGCTTGACCTTGCCTCTGATCCATGGTGTAGAGGTATTTGACCTAAACATTTTAGATGGTACGTTATCATGAACAACTTTTAACAGTTCAGATTTGAAAGTGTCCCAGAGGTCATGTATGGAACAAATGGACACTCACTCGCGAATTCAAGAACTCACTAAAAATTCGGAAATATAAAATTCGCGAAATAAAAGTCACACGAAAATTTCCGAATTTACAGAAACACCTACACTGTACTGTACAGAAATCCGGAATGGCTATTTTATCGCGGATAACTCTTTGAACTGCTCGAGCAAACCTATTTGAGTTGCTTGTTTATTCATTTTTCGTCTCAAGGAAGATTTTGGCCAAATGAAGTGTTTTCAACAAACATAGATTTAAAAATATTTTAAATATTTACTTAAAGTTCATTTTCGTACAAGTCACCGAGAGATCCGCTACTTGAAGATTAATGGCAAACGGAAATTATAAAAATCGTATAACAGTCTTCGGAATTACCTCAACGGGAAAGAGCTGGACATTTTGCTAGATATGTGTTTTGCGATATACATTGTGGAGAACAGTGTAACGTAACTATTTCATTGTCACCTCGATCGCACGGAGGAGAGAGAGAGAGAGAGAGAGAGAGAGAGAGAGAGAGAGAGAGAGAGAGAGAGAGAGAGGTCATTGTACCATGGGGTCCACGTACTTATATTGTTTGTGTCCAAGTGAGTTGTCTCTTCATCAGATTACGTCTGAAAACCTGTGGTATCCATTGCGGACCTACCATTTACCTATTTGTAAGGATCCAAAGATACACGAGGTGCAGTTGGAACCAAAATATTTTCAAAGCAAATTCAAATACATGCAAGATCGGTTTTCGTTTGTCGGAGTTCTTTTTGTAAATCTAATTGAGGCGATATGGGCTCAATATGAGCTTTTTTTCTGTACGCGAAAACCATCCAAAACATGATCAGAATTGTAATTGTTCGCTGTCTAAAGTATTTAGACAACCCATTACTGGATAGTCCAAGCTACTATATGATGTGTGCAAGTGCAACCAGGACACTCACAATAGAGGCAGGTTTTCTCGGCAAATGACGTCATATCGTTTACAATATACGCATAGATAAGACTTTCATTCATTAAAACTAAAACCTATTTATGAAAGCCAAGCACGTTTAAAGTATACAATCACTTTACTGTAGACTTGAAAATCGCATAGGTATACTTACGTGAAACGAGGCAAATTGACCCTAATCTTTATTCAAGCTTGAGGCATACCTTAACAGATGCATATGCAATCAAATAAACCTACAAATTACATTTTGAAAATTTTGATGCCACTGTATAGGAATCGCGAATATGGAATCATTAATGGAGTCATTCAGCAGTGTAGATATACATATATTGCAAGTTTTATAGCTTTGTACAGTTTTATTAAAACAAGGTGGACAAGCACTTTAATAAAGACGTACATAAGGTTCAAACAGCAAAAATTCGACTCCTAAACATAAAACAAATGGAACAAGAACAGAAGTATCGCCTTGGAACGATATCAGTAATGTAAAATTACTGGAGTGGGGGGATGGGGGGCGCTTAAATCGATTTAACAGGAGCCTTACCCTCATCTTCTGCAGTGGATCACAACATGGTCCTCGTGGTAAATCGCTAACTAGTCAATAAATCATCAAGGTCAAACTAATATATCATGAGAACCACCATGATGAATAAAAAACGAGGTCTAACAGATTCAGTAAGCTGTTCCTGGACGCCGCATAACTTACTGAAACTCGGAGCAAAAGAAAAACACCAGTTGAACCCCAGTGCGCCAAGCAACAGGCAAGAAGCTCCGGCCCCAACCAACTAAAATGAGTAGCTTTATGTCGGGGCCATCATAGAGTCTGACGCCAGACCCACCGGCGTGCAATTCAAGAAGGCAGCGTAGTTATCAACCATGATTTTTAAGAATAAAGGTGACTCAGCAGACCCAAACTATCGCCCAATCACATTATTAAGCTGCTTCGGAAAACTATTTACAGCCATAATAAATACAAGACTTAAAAATTACGCGGAAAATTACGAACGCATTACATACTGTCAGGCCGGTTTTAGACCGGTTTTTTCCACGACAGATAATTATTTGTATTGAAATGTTTAATCGACTTAATGCAAGCCAGTAAGAAGCAATTATTCTGCTGCTTCATCGATTTCAAGCAAGCCTTTGAAACTGTCTGGGGAATAGGTCTATGGAAAAAGTTACTCCAAGAAAATATTAATGGAAAATGTTTCAGATTAATTTTCAATACGTATCAAGGTATAAAATCAAAAATCTCTACGAATGGTGGCAGCACAAGTTTTTTTTTTCGACTGTAATATAGGGGTACGGCAAGGCGAAAACCTCTCTCCAATACGTTTTACATTTTATTTAAATGATCTTGAAAAGTATCTCACCTTTCGTAAAGTTAATGGTATAGACTTTGATGGTTTAACTGACAATGCCCATGTTTATTTTAAATTGCTTGTTTAATTATATGCAGATGATACTGTATTGTTCAGCGATAATAGCACTGATATGCAACAGCTAGGCCTTAAATGTCTTTGAAGAATACTATAAAACATGGAAATTAAAAGTAAATATTTCAAAAACAAAAATTGTAGTATTTGGAAGTGAAAGTTTGCCAAAAAGCGTAAAATTTACTAATGAAAAAATTGAAATTGAAATAGCAGATGCATACAAATATTTGGGGATATACTTAGGGCGTAAGGGATCATTTACTACGGCAAAGAAACACATAGCCGAACAGGCAAATAAAGCTTTGTTCTCACTGCTTAAAAAGACCAGAAGCTTAAGCTTACCATACGATATACAAATCGATATGTTCAATAAAATGATAAAACCCATCATATTATACGGATGTGAAATATGGGGGGTGGGTAACTTCGACGTCTTAGAGAGAATCCAGCTTAAGTTTTATAAATATATCTTTAACTTAAAGAAAACTACGCCTTCATATATGATTTATGGAGAGTTAGGAGTTACTCCACTTTACGTTGACATACAATCAAGGTTAATTTCATTCTGGACTAAATTAGTTTTAAATGCAGAAAAAGCAAAATTATCATCGACAGTCTATGGAGCGATTTATAACCTACATGAAGACAAGCAGATTAAGTCCGAATGGATAGAAAATGTGAAACGTATTCTATGTTCGAATGTTTTTTCTGGGGTATGGTATAGTCAAAGTTTTACTAATGCTGATTGGCTACAAAAGGCTGTAAAACAAAAGCTAAACGATACTTTCATTCAAAAGTGGGTCCATGACGTTCAATCAGCATCCGAAAGTAGCTGCTATAAGATATACAAAACAAATTTTGAGCAAGGTAAATATATAACGAAATTATCCCCTTATTTTTGTAAAATATTAATGAGATTCAGAACAAGAAACCACAGATTATCCGTTGAGGTTGGTAGGTGGGGAAGTATACGTAGAAACCAAAGATTATGCCCTACTGTAATGAACTTGGGGACGAATTCCATTATCTATTCTCGTGTAAACATTTTGAAGTAGAAAGAAAACAATATTTAAAACGCTACTATTATGTTTGCCCAAATATCATAAAATTCGAACAGCTTATGAACACGAAAAACATATTTGAATTAAAAAAGCTATGTAGATTCATAAATATTATCACAAAACATGTTTCATGATTTATATTTGATGTATACTCATTAAGAACACGGAAGCACATATATGTACCATAGTTAAAATGTTTTCATATATATTGTATTGTAAACTTTATATGCAAATATGTGATTTTTTTTTCAGATAGTTCATGAAGATTCATTTCAAAATGCTTTTTATATATGATGTTGTCTCCCAAAGTATGTTTAACCATAGTGAGCAGTTCTTTTGAAGCTCTACCACCATTGCATTACATGTTCACTTTGTTTATATAGTATTTTCTTGTTGTTTACCATATGTTGTAAACCTGAGAGTAGTGAAATAAAATTGTAAACTTGCAAACTTGGTTTTCGTTTTCATTGGATTCAAACGCCAGATGTTAAGTTTCGAGGGTTGTAGCTCAAAGCTTGCACACCTGGCCAAAGTATTTGATAAAAGATTAATGTCACACTTTTTAAAGAATTGTACATCGATTTATAAAGCTTAAACAGTTCATCAAAGTTTGAAATATGTCACAATGAAGTACAAACCATATTTATGTCGTTATACTTGTAATCTGTTAAGTGGCATTGATCTTTTATTTCACATTCTAAGTGAGCTATAACCTGTAGCCCCGAAATAATATCAGTTCTGACTGGCGACCCCAAACAATATCAAATATTTAAAGCGCATTCCAAAGTAAAAAAAAAATAAGTAGATCAAGAACCAAAAAGGTATTTTTTTCTGAAATATAGCCCAACATAGCCATAAAATACGCATATTACAAAATATCGATGTCTTCTGAAAAGCCAAAAACATAGAGGGATTTCAATATTTTACCCCAAACAAACTGACAAAGACTATGCTTAGAAAAATTTTCATAGTATCTCCCTGAAGTACTTAACTGTGTACGACCATTGACTGAGCACTAACACTGTCCTATGGAATATGTGCACTTACAAGTATCCAGATGGGTTGATAGATACATTACGGCGCACATGTTGTGTCAACTCTAATTGTTTTGATTCCAAATAATGCGTGGGATCGTATGACAGATTGCATAAGGTTCTTCTGCCCCATGAGACAATAATGGGCCGTCATGAGAGAAAAGAACTGCTTAAACTGATGCTTAGAAAGTAAGTGGCTACTACACAGATACATCGTGTCTGATTTAACTAGTTCCTGATCATTACTTACTAAACTATACAATGAGCATGATTTTAGCAATTTTAAGGCTGTTTAAGGCATATTCTTAGTCTGCAAAGATATGTATGTATACGATCTGGTCGTAAACCTCGTAGGTATGTTTTATAAAAACGGAATACCACTCATATAATTAACAAAGTAACTCTTAGGGTTGAAAAGCTAAGTCAGTAATAGGACGTCAACCTACGCGCATAAGCTGGCAATTAAGTTCTACTTATAGCTCAAAGGTAACAAGACCCATGGACCAATATAAACATGGTTTGTAGGTGTTTATAGATGGAAACTAATAATCTTAGTTGTCTTTGATGTGAGTCAATTGACCAATGGCAAATTGGCAAAGAACTGTCATTTATAGCCAGAAATATCATTAATACTGACACAAGAGGCTTTGTGACGTAAGCGGGGGAGGTTAAAAGGAAACAGCATTATTAACCATATTATAGTCAAGCAAGATATAACACATGCTGAGAAAAATACACCGCGGCAATCACTGCAACAAGTAATAGTCATTACGAAAATTGCCCATGCAATATAGAGATTTTTTTCAGCTGAAAAAAATGAAAAATTCATCAGAAAAGTTTTGATATTTTTCTTACTTTTGGTCAAAACATAGGTCGTGAGTACACGTTAGAACCGCCTCGCCGAGGCGGTTCTACTGAGTACCCACAATCTATGTTTTGGATCAAAAATAAGAAAAAAGGTATACCCCTGTAAACCCCAGTTTTGCTATATAAAATGGGGTATGAGGGGGTATATTTTTCATGGACATGTTTTCCTGATGACAACCAATGCTACAGACTATGACCATGTGATCGTTCGAGGTTATCTAAAGATAAGATTTTTCCTGTTTGCTTGCTTTTGTTGCCATTAATGGTACCCTGCCTATCTGAATCGGCTGACCGCCATTTTCATTACATTTTTTTATGACTTGCTATAAATTATGATCAAAGATGGACATGGAGCATTTCCGTTTACCCTCAAATCAAACCATTGTCAAATAGGAAAATATGGTTTGTTATGCTCACGATTTCCGGTTGCATCTGGTTGCGTCTGGTATGAATACATTCAAGACAATATCCATAACACTAGTATCTGAAAAGAAATCCCGCATAATAAAGTGGCGCGTTTCTTAAGTGTTTCAGTATATATAGTAACACATCACGCAAATACTGCAACAATAATCGAGCCATATAGTCTTAAAACATTCCACAGATAATTACAAGCATTGACTCGTAGATTCAATACAAATTAAGAACTGCCACTTAAACATTTAAAATATCAAAGTAGATTTAATATCGATGATAATCAGGAAGGAATTTCGGATGTATCTTGATATTTTTTTCTTGGGTCCGGAGCTATGGGATTGAGTTGTACTGACAAATGTTGCGAGGCTATTCACCACCCATCACGATAACATGTCCGTGTAATGTATACCCCCTTATACCCCACTTTTGTATAGCAAAACTGGGGTACGCAGGGGTATACCTATTTTTCTTATTTTTGCTCCAAAACATAGATTGTGGGTACTCGTTAGAACCGCCTCGGCGAGGCGGTTCTAACGTGTACCCACAATCTATGTTTTGAGCAAAAATATAAAAAAACTCAACATTTTTTCTACCGAAAATTTTCAATTTTTACAACTTGGAAAAATCTGTATATCACATGGGCAAGTTTTCGTAACTTGGAAAAATCTGTATATCACATGGGCAAGTTTTCGTTATGGTAACGGCAATACTGGAACTGATTAACAAACACAAGGATGTAGTCACTTAGTTAGACGTCAAAACTTTGGTTATTTCCCTTTGACCAATTAATCTGATAAGTATATTTTCTGGATTCATTAACAAACATTTATTTTATACTTTGTCGTCTTTGAAATAGTCGGATATTAGCTTAGCATGCAGTGGTCGAAAATAAAAGTTTGAAATACATTTATAGATATGTTTAAACAATAATTAATAATCTCAACTAAAATAAAAAAAAAAAAATAAATTTTGCAGCAAAAAGGTACAAGCAGGAAATGGTCAGGTTAAGGCGCAATCAGAAAAAGAAAAAAAAAAAAAAAAAAAAAAACACTCCAAAAACCAAGATGGGGAAAAAACTAAATTGGCAATTAGGTACTTATACTAAGAAAACATATCGTAAGCCGAGTGAACATCTATTACCCAATAGGCGGCCACTCAGTTACCCGAACTTAACTGAACATATGAAAATGCACATAAAGTTCAAACAACGTAAACATTCGACTCAAAAACATAAAATAAATAGAACCACAACAGAAGTATCACATTGGAACGATCAGTAATATAAAATTACTAGCTGGGAAGGGGGTTGGTGGAACTTAAACCAGTTTTACAGGCGCCCAACCTCACCCTCATCTTCCGCAGCGGTTCACAACATTTAGTTAGCTGTTCGGTCCTCGTGGTGAATCTCTAACTAGTCAATGAATCATCAAGGACAAACACAAAAATTATGATAACCACCACCATGATGAATCAATAACGAAGAATCACAGAATCAGTAAGCTGTCCGACGGCACCAAATAACTCACTGAAATCCGGAGCAAAAGAAAACCACCAGTTGAATCCCGGTGGGTCAAGCAACAGACAGCAAGCTCCGGTCCTAACCAACTTAAATAAATAGCTTTATGTCGTGGCTATCATAGAGTCTGACGCCCGACCCACGGGCGTGCTATTAAAGAAGGCAGCATAGTTATCAGCCACGATTGGGTTAAAAACTAAGCATGAAGACTGCCGCATAACATTTAAATTGTATCTAATACGTCCTATATCCTATAGACTAGTTAATTTGTGCACGCCAGTGGGTCAGACACTATGATGGTCCCGAATTAAAGCCATTCATTTTAGTTGGTAGGGGCCGGAGCTTTTGTCTGTTGCTTGGCCCGCCGGAGTTCAACTGGTGTTTTCTCTTTTGTTTCAGATTTTCTGTGATGTTGTTTGGTGCCCAGGGCTCTCCATCGCCAGGCAGCTTAATGTATCTGTGAGTCCTCGGTTTTGATTCATCACGGCGTTTATCAGAATTCATTTGTTTTTGTTTGTACTTGGTAATTCACTTACTAGTTAGAGATACGAAAAATAACTAAATGTTGTGAACCACTGTAGAAACTGAGGGTGATGCTAGGGACCTGTAAAACCAGTTGTAACCCCACCCCTCCCATAGTAACTTTATATTGCTGATCGTTCGAAGGCGACGCTTCCGTTTTTGTTCTAATTGTTTTATGTTTTGATGTCGAATATACTGTATGTGCTGTTTGCAGCTTATGTACGTTTTCATATTTTTAATTAAGTTCGGGTTAAATTGTGGCCACTTATTGGGAAAATAGTTGCTTACGCTGCCTGTGATATGTTTTCTTTGTATTAATACCTGAGTGTATATTTCTTTTCGATTGCGCCATTTTCCTGATATTGCTACTCTTACCCTTTCAGTCCAAACACCATAGCAACAACCAACCCAGCACCCTCGCGCAGTCCAATATGAACGTTACTCTTTGCAATTTTGATCGTATTCAAAACTTTGTTTCAAAATCGAAAATGCCTTTATAGTAGAAACATTTAACACGGTTGAATAGACAGAAACCCTAAATGTCTAATACCACAAACAGCTCTTGAACTGTTCGAGACAACCTATTTAGATAGACTGTTTACGTACTTTTCGTATTTAATAAGAATTAGGTCAGATGAAGTGTTTTCAACATACATAGGATTAAATATTTACTTAAAGCTCATATTTGTACAAATCACCTAAAATCTGCTACTTGAAGATTCTTTACATTTGGCCGATGTGTGTTTGTTTTCGGAATCGCCTCAATGCTAAATAGCTGTATTTCTCTTTGCTTTCTGTTATACTTTGTAACGTAACAAGGAGAGACAGCGGGTCTTTCTACCATGACATGCATGTAGTTTTATTGTTTGTGTCCAAGAGCCATGAAGAGCGTTGTCTCTTCATCCAGTTACTTTCAAAAAGTCATGGTATCTATTGTGGCTTTTCTACCTATCTGATGCACTGGGTGCAGCTTGAACCAATATATAAATATTTTTTAATTTTACAGTGAGATTCATAATATGTCACAGCTTCACATTTCAGCTAATGAGAATCGAACTCATTTAATGTCTGTTTTTGCTAGGTCAGAGGCACTAAACAAAGTGCGCAATCAAGGCGTTCACAACAGAGACCTGTTTTCCTGTGGCAGGCGTCATATCGTTTACAATATAGTCATAGATAAACCTTTCATTCATTAAAACTAAAACCTATTTATGCAAGCCAGGCACGTTTTAGTATACAATCGCTTCACTGTAGACAGGCATATATGTGAAATTTAGCTATTTGACCCTTATTTTCTTTCAAACCTGAGATCTATTTACGCAGACCTGCTGCAATCAAAAATACCTAATTATATTTTGACGATTTTGCTGATATGGGTACTTAAATGGAGCTATTAATTAATATTATAAAAAAGATATAGCTAAACTTGCATATTGTGAAACGGTACAAGAAGGCGATGGTCAGGAAAAGCCGCAATCAGAAAGAAATTCGCTCTCAAAACACCGAGATGGGAAAAACCTAACTAGTACTTAGAAAACATATCGTGAGCCGAGTGAGCAGCTGTTTCCCAATAGGCGGCCACTCAGTTACCCCAACTTAACTAAAACTACGAAGACGTACAAAAGGTTCAAACAGCACAAAAATTCGACTCAAAACATGAAAACACAAAACCAATAGAACCACAACAGAACTATCGACTTGGAGAGTAGTATAAAAATACTCGGGGCTTAAATCGATTTTACAGAGCTGTTACCTAATACACACATCTTCTGCAGTGGTTCAAACATTTGATTAGTTGTTAGGTTAGTTATAAGGCTTTGTATGGGCAAATGTCGCTGTTCAAAGTTTTATTCGATCATTTTGGACAATATCTACATGAATATTCCGATGGTTTCAACAACAGCAAATAGATAGATAGATAGATAGATAGATAGATAGATAGATAGATAGATAGATAGATAGATAGATAGATAGATAGATATGCCCATAATGTACATGTATCAATTTAAACAGTAGCAAATGGTATTTTAATCTCAAATGCAATGTAACACCAACATTTTAGAAAGACTCACCTCTAAACTGACCAAGTAAATAAGCTCTTAACCAAATGACCCTATGGCATTTGCTAACAATGTTCCTTCTGCTGCGCTCAGTCAATGATTTGCGGTTGCTTAAAATATCTGGACAGAACGCGTTCTAATGCTGACGCCGATAGATAATAATAATAATAATAATAATAATAATAACAATAATAATAAAAATAGTAATAATAATAAACTGCGAGTGCTGGTCTTCGTTTTCATTAGACACAAATACATTTACCAGATTTCAGCTTTCATAAGCTGTGGCTCAATACTGACACACCTGGCCAAAGTGTTTGATAAAGATAAATGTCACACTTTTCAAAGACATTTCATATCATTCTTAAGCATTGTTCATCGATTTATAAAGCTTATCAGTTCATAAAATTTTGAAATACGTCGGCAATGAAGTATAAGGAAGATTTAAGTCGTGATACTTAAATAGAGGATCTTACACGAGTGGTCATTTCATATGAAATTTATTAAACGAGCCATTTGCGAGTTTAATAAATTTCATATGAAATAACCACGAGTGTAAGATTCGTTTTATCATATGACTTTTAAAATAGGATTTTATCGCCTTCGAAATGGACATATTTTAAATGAAAATTTACATTGTTGTTACGGACGTCGTCAGTGACGTTACGTATTCCCGCAAAAGTGTTAATGCATATGATAAATGATAAAAGTACAAGAAAACATCTAAGTTCGTTTAGAATAAGTGCTCATTGTCTTCACATAGAAAGAGGAAGGTACACTCGACCCCGTACATCAGTTGAAGACCGTTTATGTTCAGTTTGTAAAGAAATAGAAGATGAATTTCATTTTATGTTCCAATGTGTAAAATATCGTGTTTATCGTAATAATTTATTTGAAGTAATTAAAGAATCAACTATTATGCTTTCGGATTGTAACCGAGAAAATCTTGTACTCTTATTACAAATTACAAACATAATAATTCTGAAGGCCATCGGAAATTATTTAGAACAGTGTCAGGTCACATAGAATGTTCTCCAAACTTAATTAAACAATCAATGCCTCATATGCTCCAAACCATTTGGTATGTTTTTTTTTTTTTTTTTTTTTTTTTTATATATATATATATATATATATATATATATATATATATATATATAATGTTAATGCTCATGTTTGTAGATTTTGTATGTATGTATGTATGTATGTATGTATGTATGTATGTATGTATGTATGTATGTATGTATGTTATATTGCCTTTAACCCAGTTCCTGGGTACAAGAGAGCAATAAAATATATTCTATTCCATTCTATTCTGTTCGTGTGGTCATACGATTTTTATGACATGACGTTATCGACTGGAAAACAGCGACGTCATATGATAAAACATTAAGTGGCGTTGGTCTTTTATTTTGCCTCTAGACAGGGGGAGGCTGAAAGGAAACATTATTAACTATATGGTATTGTTACAAAATACAACACATATTAGGAATGGCCATTCTAGTAAAAGACATTACAATTGCTGCAGCAACCTAAGTAATGACTTAATCAGTAGTTAGTACAACATGTGAAGACTGAGAGGCTTGTAGTAAGCAAGTGAGCTTCAAAGGTGGTCTAACGATTGGATATGCTCGCTTGTGATGCATCATGAACAATGCTCGTCGGGGGGGGGGGGGGGGGGGGTAGGGTAACTCAGAGGTAATTTTGGTACGGACGTGCCACCCGATACTTTAAAACATACCCCATTAATATTTCTGGTAATCGAAAAAAGTGACCCATTCATATATTTGATTGTACAAAATTTTGACCTATACACAATTATATACAAATATTTCGACTTTCTGAGCTATGTATGTCAGCAAAAAAGTGCTCTTAAACATGCTCTTAAAAATTTGGTCATTCATAGACTAAATATGGAAAAATGGGGCCATTCATATATTTTGACTTGAAAAAGGTAACCCATTCATATATCTGGCGAGGCTGAAAAAAGGGGGCTATTCTGGCGGCACATCCCTACTACGTCATATTGGTAGTTACCCCCCCCCCCCCCCCCCCCCCCCCCCGAGGAACAATGATACCTTGATTATCTGGGCTGACTTCCACTTTAATTGCGCTGTCTATGACGTACTATAAATTATGATCAAATATGTACATTGAGCATGTCCGTTTACCCTCATACACAAGTCAGATAGGAATAAGTAGGCGTCGTTTTGCTCACGCATACTGGTTGCGTAGTGCACTCGTAATAGTAAGAGTTCAGGCGCTTTTCGTATTTGCCACATCCAATCAGATACAAATGTAGATTATTGCATTCTGTGCCAACTGAATATTTTAATGTATACACGACTGCATATAAATTAATGATAATCAGTGTGATATCAACCTAATTTTGAAATCTACAGATTTGAGACGTACACTGAGCAGAGCTACCCCGAGGTAAAACTAGCTTAGACTCGAGAAATACATTTACAAGGGCATAAGAGTAATCGAATATTTAAGACTCCGATATTGCAATTACGTAGGAACATGTCTGCTCTGGAAGCACTTGCCCTTGGTTATATTTTGATTGAGTTAAAAAACTGTTTACCTTAATATCATAATAATGATGATTCTCACAGAGTCATCTTGTTCTATATGACGTCATACTGACTGTAGCTGTAGGATGACGCATACAAGGTGTATATTTTTTCTTTTGCTCCAGATTTTCAGGGAGATCATCCACAAGAACCGAAAAAATAACTAAATGTTGTGAACCGCTGTAGAAACTGAGGGCAAGGTTAGAAACCTGTAAAACAGGTTTGCCCCCAATTAAATCTACATGTATATTACTGATCGTTCCAAGACGATACTTCTGTTGTGGCTCTAATTGTTTTATGTTGAGTGCTGTTTGCAGCTTATGTGCGTTTTCATGTATTTAGTTTTGTTCGGGTAACAATGAGGCCATCTTTTAGGAAACAGCTGCTCACTCGGCTTACGATATGTATTAGTACCTGATTGTCTATTTGTTTTTACCACCTCGGGTTTTTTAGTGGGGATTCATTTCGTTCATTTTCCTGTCCATTGCTATCTTTTAACTTTTCAGTCCAAACAATGTAGCAACAACTAACCCAGCACCTCCGCGCAGTCCAATATGCATGTTACTCTTTGCAACTTCGTGATCGTATTCCAACCTTTAAGTTTCAAAATAAAAAACCGCACTGTTGCAAAGGCGTTATTGTAGAAACATTTAATAAAATAATTGTTAGATCCTTTTTAACACAATTTAATGAACAGATACCCTGAATGCCTACTAAACCATAAATGGCCCTCGTCTCTTGAACTCTTCGAGACAACCTATTTAGGTAGATTATTTACGTACTTTTCGTATTACGTACTTTTCGTATTTAATAAGAATTAGGCCAGATGAAGTGTTTTCAACAAACACAGGATTAAATATTTACTTAAAACTCATATTCGTACAAGTCACCTAAAATCTGCTACTTGAACATATATTATCTTTAAATTCTATATAATTAATCGATGTGTGCGTTTGTTTTCAATGCTAAATAACTGGATCTCTCTTTGCTTCGTGTTAAACTTTGTAACGCAACTGTTTCGTCCATGGAGGAGAGACAGCGGGTCTTTCTACCATGAGATGCATGTAGATTTATTGTTTGTGTCAAAGAGTGTTGTCTCTTCATCAAAAGTCATGATATCTATTGTGAATTTACCTATCTTTAAGAATCCAAAATACACGAGGTGCCGCTTGAACCAAAATATTATCAAAGCAATTCATTTATGCGGACGTTCAATATGTAAGTCTAAAGTCCAATTCGCATGCGTAATATTTTTGCGACTTTGCTCCGGTTTGCAAAGTTGCTCCGGTGAGCAAATCAACAATTGTGTTTACATGGGTTTTAGATAGCCTATGCCGATGTAGTGCGCAATCAAGACGCTCACAACATAGACGTGTTTTCTTGTGACAGGCGCCATATCGTTTACCAAATACTCAAAGATAAATCTTTCATTCATTAAAACTAAAACCTATTTAGGCCTATGCAAGCCAGGCACGTTTAAAGTATACAATCGCTTCACTGTAGACTCGAAAATCACATAGGCATATTATATGTGAAATTTAGCAATTTGACCCTCATTTTCTTTCAAACTTGAGATATATTTACGCAGACCTGCTGCAATCAAAAATACCTTATTATATTTTGACGATTTTGATGATATGGGTAGTTATATGAAGCAATATTTAAAACGTATATAGCTATACTTGCATATAATATAAACTACTCAAACTTTGATAAGCATCAAAACTTTATTTTTGATTACAGGACATACTGGCAATCTAACACCCAAAACTTTGCTATAGATATATTGCAGATTCATCACCGTGCAAACTTTCCATCTTTTTTTCGCGTTGCCTGCGAGCGCTTCTCGCAAACTATTTTGATTATCGAATTGTGGATACGTTTATGTCTAAAATGCACTTTGGAAAAAATTCAGATCTGCGATTTTTGGTAAAAAAAAAAAATAAAATAATAAAAAAAAAAAAAAAAAACAAAAAAAAAAAAAAAAAAAACAAAAAAAAAAACGATTTTTTTATTTTTTTTTACCAAATAAAATTGTTTTCGCTTGAAATGTTCTCCTGTGCACTGTGAGCATGAAAACAGCGTTTTTAAAATGTGTTGTCAAATGTTTTAATCACATAATGCACATTTCCATTAAGAAATGTTCAGTCCAATGATAAATGTTTTAAAACGCTGTTAAATCTAAACCAATGCCCGTAGCTCAAATCGGCTTTCTGTTCCAAACTCGCAGCCTAAAGGGCAACGTTTTAAGCGAAAAATTTATTTGGGTTAAAAATCGTGTTTTAACCAAAACTCACAGATGTCTGAAATTTTCCAAAAGTATCGACATTTCGATTATAAAAAATAGTTTTGCAGCTGAATGAACCAGTAAGAGGAGGTAAATGACAGAATTGGATAGGGTAAGCAACAGTGACAACTTCAATTTCAGGGGGATTCCATCATTTCTGCAAGTCTGGGAGAAGCACTTGCAGGCAACGCAAAAAAAAAGATGGAATGTTTGCACACTTATGCTTCTGCTACATATCTATAGCAAACGTTTGGGTGTCAGATTACCATTATATGTATGTCCTGTGAACAAAAATAAAGGTTTGATGCTTATCAAACTTTGAGTAGTATTATAAAAAGGAGGTACAAGTAGGCAATCAGAAAGAGATTCCCACTCCAAAAACCGAGGTGGGAAAAAACCAAACTAACAATCAGGCACTTATACCATGAAACATATCGTAAGCCGAATGAGCAGATATTTTCCCAATAGGTGGCCACTCGGTTACCTTAACTTAATTAAAAATATGAAAACATACATAAGGCGCCAACAGCACAAAAACAAATTTAAACACCAAGACATAAAACAAAAAGAACCACCACAGAAGTATCGCCTTGGAACGATCAGTAACACAAAGTTACTGGCGGGCTTAAACCGGTTTTACAGGATCCTAACCTCACCCTCAGCTTCTGCAGTGGTTCATAACATTTAGTAAGTTCTTCGGTCCTCGTAGTGAATCTCTAACTAGTGAATCTCTAACTAGTCAATGAAAATGTAGGCAAAGATCAGGAAAAGGCGCAATCAGAAAGAGATTCCCACTCCAAAAACCGAGGTGGGAAAAAACAAACTAACAATCAGGCACTTATACCATGAAACATATCGTAAGCCGAATGAACAGCTATTTTCCCAATAGGTGGCCACTCAGTTACCTTAACTTAATTAAAAATATGAAAACATACATAAGGAATCATCAAGAACAAAAAATAAATCATGATAAACATCCTGATGAATCAAAAACAAGGACTCACAGATTGAGTAAGCTGCCCGACGATGGAGATCCCTCGGCGCCGAATAACCTACTAACTCCGGAGCAAAAGAAAAACACCAGTTGGATCCCGGTGGGCCAAGCAACTGACAAGAAGCTCCGGCCCCAACCAACTAAAATGAATAGCTTTAAGTCGGGGCCATCATAGAGTCTGACGCCCGACCCACCGGCGTGCAATTAAAGAAGGCAGCATAGTTATCAACCATGATTGGGTTAAAAACTAAGCATGCAGACTGTCGCATAACATTCAAGTTATAACCTATACGTCTGTAACGTGTTATGATTTTTCTGAACTGAAAAGAAAAATCATTAATTCCTATAAGTTTCTTAAATTTGTAAACTAAGTCACCATAAAATTCATACGGGCAAATGTCTTTATCGAAGATTTTGGACAAATATCTACATATATATTCTGACGGTTACAATAGATAGATAGATAGATAGATAGATAGATAGATAGATAGATAGATAGATAGATAGATAGATAGATAGATAGATAGATAGATAGATAGATAGATAGATAGATAGATAGATAGATAGATAGATAGATAGATAGATAGATAGATAGATAGATAGATAGATAGATAGATAGATAGATAGATAGATAGATAGATAGATAGATAGATAGATAGATAGATAGATAGATAGATAGATAGATAGATAGATAGATAGATAGATAGATAGATAGATAGATAGATAGATAGATAGATAGATAGATAGATAGATAGATAGATAGATAGATAGATAGATAGATAGATAGATAGATAGATAGATAGATAGATAGATAGATAGATAGATAGATAGATAGATAGATAGATAGATAGATAGATAGATAGATAGATAGATAGATAGATAGATAGATAGATAGATAGATAGATAGATAGATAGATAGATAGATAGATAGATAGATAGATAGATAGATAGATAGATAGATAGACTGTGTGTTTGATAACACAGACCTGTAAATGGCACTATTGTGATATTGAGGACATTAGTATCTGAAGAATATCCCCATAATGTACATGTACACGAAAACAGTCTCAAATGTAATTTGCCACACCAGCATTTCAGGAGACTCACCCCTAAACTGACCCGGTAAGTAAGCTCTAAAAATGACTATATGACATTTGCTAATTGCTTGTAGACGGAATATTTTCATCGGTGTTCCGTTAGACTTCTTCACACCCACGGAAATGGGAGACGAAAGTGAAAATTAAGCAAAAAAAAAAAAAAAAAAAAAAAAAAAAATGCGCTTTCATGTTAGATCTTTTCTGGCACATATAAAATAAATTATAAATAATTATTCTAGTTGCTTAGGTATGCAGAAAGACAAAAACTTCATTTTTATCTTTGGATAATTTCAAGTATGTCTATAAATAGATCAGGAGAGACTACGGTAGAATTAGCGAAAATCGTTTGTTTTTGTACGTTAATTTTAACTTGTAGACAATTTTATGTTTTTACTGGAATATTTCTGCTATTGGTACAAATACCTAACGGAAATAACACGGTTAACGCAGCTACAAGTAACTTACAAAATCCATAATTAGTTCGACATTGGTTTAAAGACTAAGCTGTCACGGAAGTTGAGCGAGGTCACGAAGTTTATCGGAGTGAAGGTTAGCCGGCTGATCTATGTTTCTTGGTCCCCGATCTTTCGGCACGAAGTCAATGATTTACGCGTTCTATATGCTGACGCCGATAAATAATAACAATAATAATGATAATAATAATAATAAAAAAAACTGCGAGTGCTGGTCTTCGTTTTCATTTGACGCAAACTGTACCAGATTTCAACTTTCGTATGCTGTGGCTCAATACTGGCACACCTGGCCAATGTGTTTGATAAAAGATAAATGTCACACTTTTCAAAGACATTTCATTTATATCATTCTTAAGCATTGTTCATCGATTTATAAAGCATATCAGTTCATAAAATGTTGAAATACGTCGGCAATGAAGTACAAGGAAGGTTTAAGTCGTGATACTTAAATAGAGGATCTTACACGAGTGGTCATTTCATATGAAATTTATTAAACGAGCCTTTGGCGAGTTTAATAAATTTCACTTGAAATGACCACGAGTGTAAGATTCGTTTTATCATAATAATTATGACTTTTAAAATAGGATTTTATTGCCTTCGAAGTGGACATATTTTCAATGAAAATTTACATTGTTGTTACGGACGTCGTCAATGACGTTACGTATTCCCGCAAAAGTGTTAATACACGTGTGGTCATACGAATTTTATGTCTGGAAAACAGCGACGTCATATAATAAAATATATTAAGTGGCGTTGGTCTTTAATTTGCCTCTAGACAGAGCTTTAATTGATACATAGGCTTGACGAGTCTTTAGTACCACAAACCGCGGTATGGCCCATCCCCTGTCTCATTATAGGTTCGTTGCTCTTAGAGGATCTGTTTTTATTTCTATTGCCCCTCACATTATATTCGTACCCCCAAAGACTCAAATAATATCAAATACGGACACTTCCGAAAAACCTTAAAGCGTCATGCCATTTTATTAAAATAAAACACATGAAGTAGCAAATACACATACTACAAGATATTGGTGTTTTCTGGAATGCCAAAAAAAGGAATTTAATATTTTCACCCCCGAAAAATTGACAAAGCCTACGTATGTAGAAATTTTCAGAGTGCCCCAGGGTATTTAACAGTGTTCAACCAGTGACTGCTTAAACTCTCAGGTTAAGGAAAGTGTGCGCACGCAGTAGGCAGGCTGCGCACGCAGTAGGCAGGCGTGTTTATATATAATTAACGACATTAAATTGTGCCAACTAAAATTATACCTCTTCCAAAATGTCTGAGAAGAACTTGCGTTGGATCATATGAAAGACTGCTTACATAATAGTACATGTTAAATGCGTTTTCCGTCTCATAGGACATAAACTGAGCCGTCAAGTGAGAAAAATGTGTTTAAAAATTTTATATGTTTAAAGTTAAATGGCTACTGAATAGGCTCAGTGAGTCTAGATCTGAAAACCAGTTTTTGATTGTTGCTTGCTTTTGATTACACAATGAGCATAGATATAGCAATTTTCAAGTTTCTTTTCGTTTTCACATTCGTTGCCTGCATTGCTTCGTCAAATGTATTTAATCCGGTCGTAAGCCTCGTAGATACGTTTTATCAAAACGGACGCCCCCTTATATGGTTATTTTGACAAATGCTTCTCAGAAAGAAAGTGCAGTAGCATGACGTAAACCTACGCCCATAAGCATGTAATTAAGTTCTACTAATAGCTTAAAGGTAAAATGATCCATGAACCAATATAAATATTGTTTGTAAATGTTTATATATGGAAACTAATAAACTTATTTGTCTTTGATGTGAACCAATTGACCAATGACAACTGACAAATTATGGTCATTTATAGCCAGAAATACTGATACAGGAGACTTTGTCACGGAAGCGGGGGAGGTTAAAAGGAAACATCATTATAAACTATATGGTGTTGCAGCAAAATATAACACATATTGGAAAGGGTCATTCCAGTAAAAGACAACAAATTGCTCCAGTAACAGATGTAATGGCATAATCTGTAGTTAATTCAACATGTTAAGACTAAGAGGCTTGTTATAATCAGGTGAGCTTTGAAGGTGGCCTAACGATAGGATTTGCCCGCTTTTAATGCATTATGAAGAAATGATACCTTTACTATCTGAAGCAGCTGACTTCTACTTTCATAACAATGTCTATGCCGTGCTATAAATTATGATCAAATATGTACACTGAGCATGTTCGTTTACCCTCAAATCAAACGATAATCAAACAAATCAGATAGGAAAATAAGCGTCGTTTTGCTCACGCTTACTGGTTGCATAGTGCACTCGTAAGAAATCTGGCTCATTTCGTATTTAATGCATCCAATCAGATACAAATATAGATTAATACATTCTGTGTCAACTGAAATTTTTTATATATCCACGACTGCACATAAATTAATGATATAAAATCAGTGTGATACCAACCTAATTTTGAAATTTAGATTTGAGACGTACAATGAGCAGAGCTTCATCGAGACAAAACTAACAAAGACTCAAGAAACACCTTTACAAGGACATGAGACTAATCGATGGTTTCATGTTCATACCAAAGACTATGATATTGCACGCCATGGACAACTACGAACGTGTCTGCTCTGGGGGCACGTGCCGGTTTTTTTTTTATTTTTTTTTTCGAGTTTACCTTAATATCATAATAATGATGATTCTCACAGAGTCGTCTTGTTTTAAATGATGTCATACTGACTGTAGCGATATGATGACACATACAAGTACATTTGTATTTCTATATATTTTATCAATGGATTTTTGTGCATGAGTAAAAGTGAATCATCAGGCTTGTCTGAGAACAACATGCGTGAGACCGTATGACAGTCTGATCACAAATAGCAGCTTTTTCGGTCCATAGGACAATGAATGATAAATATTAAAACTGAGATCATTTAAGAGCAGTGAAAGATGGGACGGGCCACGTCATGGCTTCTAAAGCCTCGTCAGTGGCCCTTTTGATTTTACAACATGGAGCAGAAGAGAATAATTGCAATTTGATATTACTCATCGTTCCAAGACGACACTTTTGTTGTGGTTCTAATTGTTTTACGTTTTGCTGTTGAATATTTGTGCTGTCTGCGCCCTATGCACGTTTTCATATATCTAGTTAAGCTCGGGTAACTAAGTGGCCGCCTATTGGGAAATAGCTGCTCACTCGGCTTACATTATTTTCCCTTAGTATAAGTACCTTGTGGTCAGTTTAGTATTTCCCGCCCCGAAATTTGCAGTGTGAATTTGTTTCTGATTGCACTATTTCTTGATCATTGCCTAATTTCACTATGAGTCGTCATGAGAGAAAAGTATTGTTTGGTATGCACAGAAATGATGTGGCTACTGCATAGACTCACTGCGTATGAAAAGATCAGTTTCTGATCATTGCTTACTTTCAATTATACAATTGGCATTGGTTTAGCAATTTTAAGTGTTTTTGTTTTTCATATTCCTTGCCTGCAATGCTTCGATTGTATTTAATCTGGTCGTAAGCACCGTAGACACGATTTATCAAAACGGGCGTACACTTTCATTGTTAATTTGGCAAATAATTCTCAGGCTTGAAAAGGAAATACATTAACATGGCGTCAACCTACGCTCATAAGCATGTAATTACTACTTATAGCTCAAAGGTAAAACGATCTCTGGACTTCTCTTAACATAATTTGTAAATGGGGAAACCAATAAACTTATTTGTCTTTGATGTGAATCAATATTGACCAATGACAACTGGCAAATTATTGTCGTTTATAGCCAGAAATACTGATACAGGAGACTTTGTCATGGAAGCGGGGGAGGTTACAAGGAAACACACGGTACTGCAGCAAAATATAACACAAATTGGGAATAGTCATTCCAGTAAAAGACACCACAATTACTGCAGCAACCGAAGTAATGACGTAATCAATAGTAAGACTAAGAGGCTTGTAATAACCAGGTGAGCTTTATAGGTGGTCTAGCGATAGGGTTTGCTCACTTTTAATGCATTATGAAGAATTGTACCCTTATCTCGAATCAAACAATAATCAAACAAGTTAGATAAGAAAATAAGCGTCATTTTGCTCACGCTTACTGGTTGCAGGCTCTTTTCGTGTTTGTTGTATCCAATCAGATACAAATGTAGATAAAAATGTTTTGGTGTCAACTGAATATTATCTTTTTTCAATGTACCCACGATTGTGCACCTAAATTAATGAAATAAAGTCAGTGTGATATCAACCTAATTTCGAAATCTATAGCCCATACGTACAATGAGCAGTGCTATCTCGAGGCAAAACTAGCAAAGACTCAAGAAATACCTTTACAAGGGATTTTTATATTCATACAAAATACTCCGAAATTGCACGCCACGGACACCTAGGAGCATGTCTGCTCTGGAGGCATGTGCCTTTGGTAACATATTTTATTGAATCAACCTTAATATCATAAAAATGATGATTCTCACAGAGTCATCTTGCTTCAAATGATGTCATACTGACTGCTGTGATATGATGACACATACAAGTAAAATTGTATTTCTATATCTTTTATCAATGCATTTTTGTGCATGAGTAAAAGTGAATCATACGAACTTATTATTTTATCTAACGCTTCACGCAAATACTGCAACAAGCGTATTTACTTGTACATGCAACAGAAAAACTGATAAACAAGAACATTTTAGTAATGTTTTGAGGAACTAACTGTATTTTTGCAAATCATTATATGGACTGCAAAGATCTATACAAAAAATTTTGTGTTGTTGTTCAAATGGGTACAAACAAATACGAGTACACGTATGCCTGTATGAAATTTAGTCCAAAAAGTTAGATTATCAGGTAGCATAACCACATGAAAGGCACAGATATCAAGTGTATCATTCTGAAATTGAGATGCCAATAATTTGTAAGAAAACGTGATGCAGCAGATGATGTACAAGACGAGCAGGCGTAAGTATCAAGGATGACGTCATAGAAATCCCGCCAGACTTGCAGATGAGACGCTGTGTCGCATTTCTCCGTGAGTAAATCGTAGTAAGCTGTATATACCATTGTGGTTGCCAAGCCGCATATTTCAGTAGCACTAGCTGCACTGTTGAGCGCATCAACGTCTGTAGAAAACGCTGTTTCAGTAGTCGTGAACGTAGTTATGTCCGCCGCATTGTTGTTTGAAGACATACACGCAGTTGCTTCGGTAAACCACGCACTGTTACAGAGGGCGGTGTAGGCATTGTCGATATTCAGGCCTTCGTTATTAAACATCTTCAGGCTCTTGGCATCATTCTTGCACGCTGTGAATATGTTTTTGGTACAATTGTTCATTGACTCTAGATTGGAGCAAATTGTGGCTTGCTCAGCGATGCTTCCTACAGGGAACGCCCATTTGGTTGTAGCGGTGCCGGAAGCGGCTACGACGCATGCGTTTAAATCGGTGGTAAGTGATGCATAGTCACATGCCGCTTTTGCACTTAGCTGGACTCTTGAGATGAGAAGCAATACTGAAAATATAGTAAATAACTGAGCCGCGTCATGAAAAAAGAACAACGATATGGTTTCCGAATATGTCCGACACAAACCGAGCAATACAAGCACAGAAGATTGCTAGAGGCTGGAACGACTGGACTTAGAACGTAGGGGCATTGTACTATTCGAGTAGCGAAAACAAAGGCGCTGATCAGATTCGCAGTTACTGCGAAGCTGATCTGCGCCTTTGTTTTCGCATATGAAAATTGTTGGTTTTCTCATGACGCGACACGTCAATTTGTTTAATATAAATAACCTGATACTGACTTGTATGCAATTTTTGTAGTACAGAGCTTAGGTTTTACAACCTTATTCCCGTACTACAAAGTGTCCGTTTTATATTGTGCCCTGCACATGGTTGTTTGGTCCTCTCAAAGCAACTGGTGTTTTTCTTTTGCTCCGGAGTTAGTAGGTTATTCGGCGCCCAGGGATCTCCATCGTCGGGCAGCTTACTCAATCTGTGAGTCCTGGGTTTTGATTCATCAGGATGTTTATCATGATTTATTTGTTTGTTCTTGATGATTCATTGACTAGTTAGAGATTCACCACAAGGACCAAATAACTAACTAAATGTTATGAACCACTGCAGAAGCTGAGGGTGAGGTTAGGTACCTGTAAACCGGTTTAAGCCCGCCAGTAACTTTGTTTTACTGATCGTTCCAAGTCGATACTTCTGTAGTGGTTCTTTTTGTTTTATGTCTTGGTGTTTAAATTTTTTTGTGCTGTTGGCGCCTTATGTATGTTTTCATATTTTTAGTTAAGTTAAGGTAACTGAGTGGCCACCTATTGGGAAAATAGCTGCTCATTCGGCTTACGATATGTTTCATGGTATAAAGTACCTGATTGTTAGTTTGGTTTTTTCCCACCTCGGTTTTTGGAGTGGGAATCTTTTTCTGATTGCGCCTTTTCCTGATCTTTGCCTACTTGTACCTTTTTAAAAGATATACCGTGAACATTTAAACGACCGCTTATATTTTAACATGATAGAAATAAAACGAACTTACCTAGTGTGATTCTGCTGTACGCCATCTTGAGTTCTTGAGTTATGTCTCAAATCGTTCACAGCATTTCCACAAACATCGTCAAACAGCCAAGCGTTATTGGTATATAAACAGTATGTCGAACTATATTAGAATATCAAGCTGAATAGTTTGTGTTACCTTTTAGAACTGACAGCCTGTGACCAAAGACAAAACATGATTACAAAAGCATTAAACAGTTCCAATTTAAATCATATTACCGAAAATGTACATATACATATACGTTAAAACCGAGAGTTGTATAAACATAAAAGCAATTTCGTTTTCTTCTCCTTTCTCCCTTTTTCTTTCTCTTCCTCCTGTTCTCCTTCTTCTATTTTACTTCATTTATTTCCTTCTTCTTCTTCTTTCTTCCTTTTTATCATCATCTTCTCATATTTTACTTAATTCCTTTTCTTCTTTTTTTCTTCCTCTTCATCATCATCATCTTCTCCTTCTTCTATTTTACTTTTTCCTTTTCTTCTGTTTTCTTCTTCTTCATCTTCCTCTTCCTCTTCTTCTTCTATTTTACTTCGTTCCTTTTCTTTTTTCTTCTTTTTTCTTCTTTTTTCTTCCTCTTCATCTTCCTCCTGCTCTTTTTTCGTCTTCTTTTTCTTTGTCTTTATCTGTGTCTCATTCTTCTTATTAATACCTGCTAATTTGAAATGTTATATTCTACTGTTTCTATTCTACGTATTATTTTACTTAATAATGTATATTTCTATTTGCTTGCTATTTGATAAAATTCTGAAGTTGATTTTTCATTAAAACTGCTGACCTTCAAACGGATAGTCGAGTGTTATCATGCTACAAGATTCTCAGACTATATACTCGCAAGTCTTGGTAGTTGGCTATACACAATGGAGCATTTTACTGCCATGCAAACTCTGTTAGACTGAGGGTACGAAGTGTACAGATTAATGGTAAAAGTAAATATTTACCAGGAATTTTGGCACAATTAGAACCCAAATCCTGCACTTGTCAACAGATAGGATAATATTTATAGGCAAGCCTGGGAATAGTCGTTATCAACTTGCATAATTTTGCCACACTAGTAAATAATATTCTTAAACACACCAGCGTAAGGTAGCGTTAATGAGTTCAAGATTATTCCTCTTTTGTGCTTGCGCATTTTAGATGTAGATGGAAGCTCTTCTCCGTTCGTATTGACCGTATGACGTATTTGTTTGTAGTGCGTCTGACATCTTTAGTGAAATTGAAGTATTTGCTTATTGTTTACGTTGTACGTACGTTTTGAATCATGACTCATTTGTAATAAAGCTTGTTGTCTACATAGGTTATGATTGTGTTAATTCTCATTTATATTTCGTTTCGTAAAAATGACTTAATGTTTATATTTCTTTTTCTCAGTAATTATGTTTACGACCAGAACATTAATGACTCAAATTGAATCACTAGCGTGGTGCAGAAAAAAACTTTTTAAATACGATGACGTTTCCTGATATTGATATTCGTGATTCTCTTCTTGACAAATTGTATCTATAATATAAACGACCACTACATTAAATGGAGTCAGTAACGGTCAAATATGAAAAATATATGCATGTATTTAAATATTTAAACGAGTGTAACTAGTAACCTATCAGACGGGTTATATAGAGATATTGCCTATAGCGCTGAGCTATGATAACTCCTTTTGTAAGGAGCGTAGTACTTAGCGCAGTCGGTATAGACGATGGTCCTGTATAGATAGGCAGAGAAGCCGCAGTCTGAGGGTTCGAACCCTACCAACGCCATTTAACGAGGAGCTTCTGACGTATGCATGAAAAGGTACAAGTAGGAAATGATCAGGAAATGGCGCAAACAGAAAAATATTCCCACTCCATAAACCGAGGGGTGGAAAAAACTAAAATGACACTTAGGTACGTATACACTGTACCAAGAAAACATCGTAAGCCGAGTGAGCAGCTATTTACCCAATAGGCGGCCACTCAGTCACCCGAACTGAACTAAAAATATGAAAACGTACATATGGCTCAAACAGCATAAAAACTCGACCCCAAAACGATAAACAATTAGAACCACAACAGAAGTATCGCCTTGGAACGATCAGTAATATAAAATTACTGGGTGCGGGGACGGGGGGCTTAAACCGGTTTTACAGGCGCCTATCTTCACCCTCATTTTTATACACCTCATCTTTATGCATCTTTGAAACCTATCTTTACACACCTGTGACAATATCGCACATGTATGTTAACGAAATGTCAGGACACCTTTCATCTTCTCTGTGGGCGGTCAAATTTTCCAGTAATGACTAATCATTGATAGTGCAAAAAAGTTTTAATCTCAAAAACATTGCGTTTTGATGACAATTTCTAATCAAAGATGTCGAGCAGGTGTTTTCTTTAGGCTCCCGCAAAGAAAACCCAAAGAAAACCTACTAATTATGCTGAAAACAAAAGTATGTCTATGCGTGATATGCAATTAGTTATCACGTTGGGGGTAAGCCTGATTTGACGATGTCGATAAAGTTTTTATCAATGTCCGATTCAACACGGTTCAGTTACATTATAATTTCTCATACGATAGGGTCCATATTAAAGAGACTGCTTCGTAAATACAACGTACGCAAAGTGACGTCACATAAACGAGATACGGAAGCTTTTTGGTTAAATCAAACGATTGTTTTTTGTTTTAAATATCAACAGACAATCGTTACTGACCGTTCCAAGGCGGTCCTGCTTTTTATGTTGCATTTTTGTCCGTTTGTCTGTCTGTTGTGCTCGTCGGGGTGTTTTTGATTTATTATGGTCGAGTTGCTGCTTTTCTTGTTGGGCTCTTGTTTAGTTTCGTGAATGAACATCTTGATGAACCAGTGGAAATGGTCCCCTAACCGCCTAGTATCTTTGGGTTGAGGTTTTGGCTTTATTTGCAGCAACATTTTGCAATACATGTGTCAGCCAGTTGAGATCTTGGTTTAATTTTATTCTAATCTGTTTTTAATAATCGCTAATACATTTTCGCTGTTCTGATAGAAATGGTAATTTCGCTGTCCTAGTAAAAATGGTTTTGTTAATGATAATGATAATCTCTGTATTTCTGGCGTCTTTGGTTGGGATTTTTACTTAATTACATCAACAAATTTTGTTACATGTGTTTGCCAGTTGAACACTGTTTTTTTTTTTTTTTTTTTTTTTCTTTCTTTATGAAATCCAGGATGTCCCCAGGAAAAATAGTTTTCGACGTTGTCCCCAGTAAGAACAATAAGCGGTGTCCCAGGAAAAGTGGTTTATCTTCATTATACTTGTCCCAAGTAAAAACGATAATCGGTATCCCAGGAAAAGTGGTTTATCTTCATTATACTACTGTTATTGTGCCTGCCTCTCTGTCGTGCTCGTTGCCTTTTGTTCCGGTTGAAACTTAGCCGGATGACTACCTTGTTGGGAAAGAGCTAGTCATTCTGTTCTTCAAGTGTGTTGTCGGAAAAATGCTTTGTTGTGTTTTATGTATTTTCTTTCCCACCTGGTGACTATGTTGGGACTGTAAATTTAATTGCATCGATTCCTTGTCCCTCTATTCTTACCTTATAATTACAGAGACACCTAACTCAGTGTAACGAGCATTGATAGCTAGTTTTTTTTATAGCTTTTTGTAGCTCCATTAAGAAGATATTGAGCCGCCTCGTGGGAAAACCAACAATGTGGTTTTTGAACAGGTCCGACACAAACCGAATGTACAAGCACAGAAAAGAGCTAGAAGCTTGAAATTTCGGATTTTAGTAGAAGAGGAATTATACTATCTGAGTAGCGAAAACAAAGGCGCTGATCAGCTTCGCAGTCACTGCGAAGCTGATCTGCGCCTTTGTTTTCGCATATGCAAATTGTTGGTTTTCCTATGAGGCGGCTCAATTATGTCAATCGATGCTCACTCTACTTTATTTATCCTTAATGCACCAGATGATCAATGGTTCCAAAAACCTCACGTGAGATTGGTCTGTCAGGGTGAAGAATGACCTTTGGCTAAGGTTAGCTTGGCAAAGGTAAACCATAACCTTGACATTCAATATTCACATAGCTTCAAGTACTCAGTTAATTGTCTGTATCTACAAATTTTCAGGTCACATGATAAATTATTTTCTGAAAAATCCATTGCTTACATGTATTCTCATTTCGAAACCTGTGAGAACAAATTTGACCTTGTCAGTAAATAGGTCAAGGTCGACACAATGTCTTGATATATATCATCTATGATGGGCTAGTATCTCCGAACTAACTGCCGAGTTTCATTGCGATCTATTCACTAGTTCCATAGAGAAAGAAAGGTGTTTTACCCTATATTAGCATGGCAGCCAACCTGGTTCATCAATATAATCTTTATTTCCTCCTTACCACATAAAGTTTTGCTTTGTTTGCCCAAGAGGTTTCTGAGAAATTAATTAAAAATGTAAATGGCAGTTTCATGCCTGCAATATTTTACACTTTTGTATTTGGTATCAATCTTTCAATCCCTGTACTTCCCTGATCGTTGCTTGTACTGACGTTGGAAATACTTACATTTTTTTCTGAATGCCAAGAAAGCACCAAACTACAAATAATCCCTCTGTTCCTTCCTCTACACAGCAGCGGAAATGCAGATTTAATGTCAAGGAATTCCCGGTGTCCTTGAATGCCTAACCTTTCTGTTCAAATGTTTGAAATATGTATACAGTAGTACAAATAAAGCCTTGAGGGCCGGGTCAGATGAACCTGCTGTGGACGCAGTAACATCTGGAAAAGAACTGCGAGGGCGTGGCAAAATGCAGTGTTGTCTTGTGGTCGTTCGTCTCTCACTAATGAGAAAGACCATCATTGTAATGGTCGTATTGTGTACCTGATCGAGGTATCGAGGAGCCAGTGAGGTGATAGGGGGGGGGGCAGTGGTCTGGATTGTTTTTCAACAGGATTACACCCGTTTGCGATCCGAGGTTTGCCTTACACTCTTAACGTCTTCCGAGTTCCTACTAAGTTCTTACCACGTTTTTCCCACGTCATTACTGCGTTCAAATTCTACCACGTCCTCGCCATGTTTGTTTTCAGCATCGTCAGAATTTGATCAACGACATCATTATGTTCGTACCACATCTTTCAAGTTCTGTCCACGTCCTTGAAATTTTAGGACGTTGTGCAAACATGGTGGGAACTCGGCTTGGTCTGACGGAGGTTTAAATGTTTTCCGTGCGTCTCCAAAGAAAGATGTTCAATCATATTCTACTGGAATAATGTTCTTCTCACTGCTACTCGCACATTTTATTGTGCCAAAGATGACGTGTTCCGCAACAGGTAAACAGGACATTGCATGTCACATGTACGTGTCACGTGAACATTGTATGTATAATATTTCTGGTCACAGCAGGCGCGGCGCGGTCAAAGCTTTCATACCTGATAATAGAGCGTCATAATACTGTCGGTTCAGAATGTACTCATGCGACTGCCGTAAGTCATTCTGATTGTTCAAAATAATGGCTTAATAATATAGTAATGTGTCAGGGTAAGATTGTCTATGCCCGTGCGCGTAGACAATAACAACGACAGAAGTATAATTCGACAAATAGGTTACTGTATGGGCGTTACCTCATGAATACGCTATTGGGTATGATCTACTTTTGACCTAGGTAAAACCTTAAGGCATACAGTTGAACAGTTGGTTGAAAGATTCAACTCACATATTTTCCGTTAAAAATACGAATGAAATACGACTTTTTCTGATTCATTATATTGGACAAAGTACAGGTAGCTGATCTCTAACGGTAAATATGTGACAGCACTCTAGGCTGACTGACTTCGACTTTTCTATAATCTCCCTACTTAAACAGATGGACTAGCCGACCACGCCCAGATATGAATATTAAAGTTGCCGCCTATACAGTGACTATTTGCCCAATTATACAACTTTGGGACATTAGCAATTTGTTTAAATAACGGTAATGTGCTTACGCGATTCGTACTATACATGTAACTCCGGTAGCCGCAAATTTAAATCAAGGAAAACGCACATATTAAGCATGCATTCATTTTACATGTGAATTTGTGTCAGACATTTTTTTGACAAGTGTCTATTTTTACTGACAGGGGGCGTTAGATCAGTTGAATTTAGCGTGCTTTCGTACTTTGATGCAGGAAATGCCGTAACTTCGCAAAATGATACAAATACGGTCACAGTTTACAGACAATTCTATATCCAAAGTCATCAAAAGTGCCTCTTAATTCCTGTTATGATAAAACTGACTTATTCAAATTATTAAGGACTGTAAGGTCATACCATCGTACACGAGTTAATTAGAGGGCTGTCACATCTTTCCTGGAGGTCGCCCTGTACACCACCCGCATTACGGAACCCAGCTGTTGGTATGTATACATCCCATTTCACAGATGTTGACATGTGTTTCATTTGAGATGGAATGTCTTCTATCGTCAGTATGAGGTTATGGTTAAGACGCCTTATTTATTTATTCTTTTAATTGTTGTGAAAGTAGTATTGTTATAGGATTAAACCTACAGTACAATAAAATCACCCAGTGAGCTATGCTCATATTACTAAATTCTATTTAATAAGGGGATCAATGGGATGTGAAAATATGTTGATCCGCATTTCTAAACATATATAGTGTTAAATTAGGGACCTAATCCTCATATCTGACTCTTTATGTATAAACATTTATTTAAAAACTAATCTATATTAAGTAGTGCTATTGCAATGTCATGTTTAACGGAGTCCCCCGCATAGATGACTTGCACTATACGGCCAATCTTTGACAGCTCCGACATTTCATTCATAAATTTAATCTGTTGTTCTTTCTATAGAGGGTTTTAAAAGTTCAGTGCCGTGTTGGCCGATATTTTATCTTAGAGAGAGAGCGTTTCCTCATACTGTATGTTTACACTCTTGTACGTTTTGAAAGACATGTCGTTATTTATCTACTTTTTTGGACGGAAATCACAAACTTTAGTTTTTGGTTCGCAAATGACATTCCATATGCCCCGATCGCTGTACGATTTTTGGTCTGCGATTTTCGTACGATTTCATGCTCTGGTTTTCGAGACAAAACCGTACGAATATCGTACGGAGGAAATCGTAGGATTTCCGCAGTATTTAAGTGGAAATCGTACAGAGCCCGTGGATGTTCGTATTATGACCACACAATGCCCATACGATTTAATGGTATCGTACGGACACCGTGCGGCAACCGTGTGATAGACGATCACCTTACGATTACCTTATGATTTTTGCCCCCAAATTATCATATAAAATCGTGCAGTGACCGCACGACCATCACAGGGTCTCCGTACGGCGTCCGTATGATGCCACTACGATGTGTCTACGGCCTACTGTGTTAGGATTTTTTAAATTTGTCAGAGTGCAGACTATTACAAAATCGTAGAGGCTGGCGGTGATCATAGGAAGCCGTAAAATCGTAGGGAGATCATAGGGTCGCCCTGTGGAGACCGCACGAAAATGCAAAAAGGGCATCGTGCGGTCATCGTAGGGTAATCGCGGGCCAAATATAACCCAGGCAAAAAGCCACAAGCTACGAACATTGTAGAATAAAGTATGTCATTCTCTTCTTTTTGGTCCGGAAATCCTAAACGGAATTATCCGTCGAAACAATGTTTTGTCACTGTAATGAGCAGTAAACGCGTTTTATGATATGTCTTCATCCGTCTTGACGTATCTTCAATGTTGCTATACAGACGCTTTTCTGTGAATCTGAGCACATATGTCGTGGCATATTTGGCTCCCATAACGGTCCATTTAACTTGGTCGTTATTTTCTTAGAAGTAAAGGTGGATTGCATAACATGGTTTGTGTATTATCCTGGGATTTATTCGATAGTAACATACATTTTCGTTAAGAAAACCAAAAAACTAGGGTTCCATATGTCGGGTCACACTTGGTTCGCATTGCGGTTCCTCTACCTTGATTGAAATACTAGTATTTTCCGTTGACAAACGCAAAGGTTATGGTTTCCTATTATGTATTTTAATGTGTCCTGGGTAAGATATTTTTTGTTGTTTTTCTTGACCTATTTGGTACAAACGTGTTTACTTGACACGTGGCTACGGCTTTCGAAGATTCGTTGCAATTTTGTCTTAACAGTACCATACGGCTATTTCCACTGCACATATTGGAGCAAACTTAGCTCCCATCTTGATCTAAATATTTTCCGTTGAAGATGACCCAGCAGACATTTGACGTCAGTTGGACGTCAGATTGACGTCAGACTCCGACGTCATAATTACGTTACATTTAGGTTGATTTTGAAAGTTTGTTTGACGTCAAAAACAGACGTCATTCTGACGTCAAAAACAGACGTCGTTCTGACGTCAGAAAAACAACGTTGGTTTGATGTCTCAAATGTGACGTCATAATGACGTTGGGGTTAGGTTGATTTTGAAAGTTTGTTTGACGTCAAAAACAGACGTCAATCTGACGTGCTAAAAGCGATATCGTGAATGTTTGTTCGCAGTTTAATTAACATTCTGAAATCCTGAAGTGGATTCAGTAGTGCGGGTGATGCACTATTCCCTTTCACTACTTTGATAGAGTAATTCGGGATATACAAAATATTTAAGACACTCTGATGTTGGTATATCTTATTCATGTCAAATTTTATTGCTATATGGTGCTAAAACAAATAAGACATTAGTGTAAATAATAAGACTATTGTGAACAATCAATAATTTAAAATGGTGAAATAAGTATTAAAATATACAAATTTCATTTTCGTCTTAATAGAAGGTTTAATAATTTAGTGAAAGACTTTATTTTGATTAACAAATAATTATTTTTTTTTCTAAATTAATTAAGCATGGTGATTTCCGATACGAGACCTAGATATGGCTTTTTTAAAAGTGGCAATGTTGAAATTATTATTTGAATTTGATGTTGTTACATTTGCGCAAGAAATTATGTCAGTTCAAGGGCAGCTAACTCTGTCGACATATGACGTTAGACTTACTAATGTCTTATTGGTTATAGCATCATAAAGCAATAAAATTTTGCTTAAATAAGATGTACCAACATCAGGCTGAATTAATATCTTGAACATTTTGTATGTTCCAAAAAACTCTATCAAAGGAGTGAAAGGGACTATCAAAAGTGCATCACTGCTCTTCTGAATCCACTCTGTTATTCAAAAATGCGAAAAAATATACACCTTAAACTATTTATATGACATGAATTCAAACGTCGTTTTTAGGACGTCAGATTGACGTCAGCTTTCAGACGTTAAACCGACGTTGGCTTTAGCACGTCAGATTGACGTCTAGTTTTGACAACAAACAAACTTTCAAAATCAACCTAACTCCAACGTTATTATGACGTTGGAGTCTGGCGTCAATCTGACGTCCAACGCACGTCAAATGTCTGCTGGAAGTAACAAAGAAAAAAAAAGAAAGAAAGAAAGCAAAAAAAACACACGAAACGAATGATCTGATTTTTACCCAAAGTGAAGTTTCATTAATTTGCACACCACACATGGTCAGAAGTATGAAAAACACAAGGTCTAAATCACGTCTTGATTACGACGTCTAACTGACGAACTAGTTTGACGTCAAAACAACGTCCAATCCAGACGTCCAAAAGACGTCAGGAAATGACGTCTGATAGACGTTGGAAATTGGTGATATGACGTCGCGACCAAAATATAACCAATATCTGACGTCAAACAGACGTCAGGTGCCTGCTGGGAATGCTCTCTTCCCTCTTAAAACAATCGAATATGCTGCATACTAAGTCGGTGTAAGCTGGTTTCTTAAGTAGCCTAAACCGCGGTATGGCCCATCCCGTTTCTCATTAATATGTTTGCCCCTCTTAAAGAATCTCAGTTTTAATTTTTGTTTCCTGTAGCTTCCATTTTTAAGGAATTTAAACACTAGAGTTACATATGTCGGGACAATTTTGTTCCTTGTCACGGACCCTTCAACTTTCGGTTGAAATAAATGAACATCATATCAAGGATAATTTGCTTATAAACTTTTATTTTTCATTCTTATTTGCTATTCCTGCAGCTGGCGTTGTGCCATTTGGCGTCCCTAAAAATCTCCCCTTACATCATCCATAGTGCAGATTATTATATTTTTCTTTTGGTCCTTTGAGTTCAGCGAGTGTATTCTGATAAATCAGAAAAGTATGATCGGTCAAGATTTTTACCAACTTTGATATATTTAACCCCTTTGGATTTTACAAGTCTTTGTATCGACTAAACTGTTAATATAAAAGTTGCAAAACTACAGTAATTCCCTTTGGCGACATGTCAAATCTATAGGGTCACTGGAGAGGTTTAAGTAGCCGAAACCGCGGTTTGGCCCATCCCCATTCTCATTAATATGTCCACTGCTTTTAAAGGATCTCAATCTTATTTTTTATCTTTGGATCGGGGTATTAATTCAGTAGTATCATTAAGATATCACCGGGGTCCAACTGGTGTTTTTCTTTTGCTCCGGAGTTAGTAGGTTATTCGTTGCCCAGGGATCTCCATCGTCGGGCAGCTTACTCAATCTGTGAGTCCTGGTTTTTGATTCATCAGGATGTTTATCGTGATTTATTTGTTTGTTCTTGATGATTCATTGACTAGTTAGAGATTCACCACGAGGACCGAAGAACTAACTAAATGTTATGAACCACTGCAGAAGCTGAGGGTGAGGTTATGGCCATGTAAAACCGGTATAAGCCCGCCAGTAACTTTGTGTTACTGATCGTTCCAAGGCGATACTTCTGTGGTGGTTCTTTTTGTTTTATGTCTTGGTGTTTAAAATTTTTGTGCTGTTGGCGCCTTATATATGTTTGCATATTTTTAGTTAAGTTTAGGTAACTGAGTGGCCACCTATTGGGAAAATAGCTGCTCATTCGGCTTACGATATCTTTTCATGGTGTAAGTACCTGATTGTTAATTTAGTTTTTTCCCACCTCGGATTTTGGAGTGGGAATCTTTTTCTGATTGCGCCTTTTCCTGATCTTTGCCTACTTGTACTTTTTTCTTTTAGGATTCCGAGGAGTAGACCAACAGCTACATAACTCATGTCAGATTTGCTTCCCACCGCAGTTCCACTGACTTATTTGCTAAAATGACTGCTGAAATAAAGCATGAACTGCTTACTTTAGTTTATGAAATCGTTGTTCATGCTACCAGTCATTTCTTTGATTGTATTTGTTCTAATAGTTTCACATTTGAAGTGTTTGTCTCTTATCTCATAGTATCAACATTCCCTCTAGAATTTCAAACGGATTTGCAGATACAGGTGCACAATTGACTGGTTCCCACTGAAGTCTCTTTGAACCGATTGTACTAGTTTCTGCATCTGAAACTGATTGTACTAGTTTCTGCATCTGAAACTGAACTCTGTTTCAGTTAATGCTCATCAAGCAAGTATCCTATCGCCTACATGCCTACTGCGCTTACAGGCTATTCAGAATAAACAAAAAGTCTAGAATGCTACGAGACAAAGCCATTGTGGGAAAATTGGTATTTGCACTGCTTTTATATCTTGAACATAGCGTTTACATAATTGCTCAGTTTAGATAGAGGAATTAATCTCCTCCGACCAAGACGCATGCCCTGGTTAGTTATTGTCAGTTTTATGTTTTACAAGAAATTGATTTAAACTGAGATCCTTTGAGAGCAGTAAACATATTAATGGGAAAGGGGATGGGTCATAACCTGGTTTCAGCTACTGAAGCCTCGTCATTGACCCTTAAAAGACAACATGGAGCCAAAGAAAATTACTGTTATTGCAACTTTCAAAAGGATAGTCTATACAAAGACTATGCAAAGACTAGAATTATTAAAACGGAGCAAAATAATTCAAACATTTAGAAAATGAATCTTAACCGATATCTTCACCGATCTCAAAGGACCAACATATAATCTGCACTAAGGATGAGGTTCGGGGAGAGATTTTAGGGGCGCCACACGGCACAACACCAGCTGCAATTATAGGTTAGCAAATAAAAATAAAACTGAGGCCCTTTAAGAACAGTAGACATATTAAGGGTAAAGGGGTGTATCTTGATTATGATCCTTGTCAGAGAGTAGATCACGCAATGAATCGGCTACAAGAGATCTTAAACTTATTTCTTCATACACCGACATTTCTTAACAACTGCTTTGACCTGTGTTGCATTTTTCTCATACGTCCTGATTTTTAGCATAATTACTATTTTCCATTCATAATCATTTTGGCCCCGTACCCTTTGTTGGAAGCGTTCAATATATTCTTGTTTATGTTTTGTATGGTGTCCAAACTTCTATGAAGGCAAAGGTAAGCAATAATGAGGGTATGGTGCAACAAGAAAAAAAAAGTCCTGCTCCAAAAACCGAGATGGGAAAATCTTACTGGCAATAAGGAACTAATAAAAAGATAATGTATTGTAGGCCGAGTGAGCAGCTATTTCCCGATTGGTGGCAACTCAAATGTCCGGAATTAACTAAATACAATAAATATATGAAACTATACAAAATAGCACAAAATATCAACACTAAACAATAACACAATTAGAACTACAACAGAAGTAAAGCATTGGAACGGTCACTGAAAATTCGTGCATCTCTTATAGTTCACACCCATAATCTGCCTTAAACATCGAGAGTTACCTCCCTGTACCCTTGAAATATGTAAATTGTCGTGGCGGCAAATAAGGTGATATTTCTGTATGTTAAACAGCTAAATAGTATGTTATGCCAAAACGTTTGAACCCATTGAAATATATTTACTAAAAAGAGACGTTTGACATTTAATGTGTACAAAAGTTCGGTCACTGGTAAGGTTACCTTTTTATGAATTGGCATTGAAATGAAATAGTACATAAAGCGAAGAGCGCGTGTTTAGAATAAGATAACATTAATAGTAAACAGCCGTTTAAGCCCATTTAATGCAAAGCAATGCATTTGAAAGCATATATTTACACGGCGGGGTGGCATACTTATTATTTTATCATACGACCAGTTTTAAGTTTACTCATACTTTACAAACTTTGCACAACTGCCTATGACCTTCTGAGAATCTCCAAACCACTGGCCTTTTTCTCGTAACACTGAACATTATGATTAATGGTTGGCATCTGTGATAAAATGAGCCACCTCGTGAGAAAACCAACAATGTGGTTTCCGAACAGGTCTGGCACAAATCAGGCTGCACAGTAACAGAAGACAGCTAGAAGCTTGAAATTTTGGATTTATAATGTAGAGGAATTGTACTATCCGTGTGGCGAAAACAAAGGCGCTGATCAGCTTCGCGGTTTCTGCGAAGCTGATCTGCGTCTTTGTTTTCGCATATGCAGATTGTTGGTTTTCCCATGCGGCGGCTAAAATACTAATGAATGAATGGTTGATCAATGGGCATAAATACACTATTTGGATAGGTTCATTCATGTCCTTATACATGCGAGCTGTGTCAAGACAAAACACTAAGTCCAGGGTGACCATGTTGTACAACCACAGAAGATAGTTAGAGACTTGTATTGGTAGACTTGTAACGCTTTTGGGCGGACACGAAAACGTTACTCAAGCGCATGGTACGCTGTGCAGCTTATCGGTGACTTGGTTTTCGAATAACGAACATTTGGTTGTATCATGACGAGACTGGTTTGTAATGATTGACTATATGAATAATTAGTGCTAATAAATCTACTTGCACAATTAACCACCGATATTTATTTCTGCAGAAATTTTGCTATAGTTAGCCTTGTAGGCCTCGTTTCCGTGTAATTACGCGATGTCGCTTTCAGTGTGACTAGACGATAATGAAATTTACAATTTATCAATGAATTTCAATAACAATGATATAAGAACATTCAATTTGTCATACAGATAGCATTTTTGCTTATATTGACACTTCCTTTTAAATGCTAAGTTTTTAAAAATATCCTTGCATGTTTAAAACTTTATTAGCCATAACTTACAAGCATATTAAACAGTGGAGGAGAGATGCCCAATTGAGTATCACTGACCTAGATTGCTTTGACAGGTAAATGTTACTATTAATAGCAATTTGATACTCAATTGGGCATCTTTTTGTCATTTTTATAGTACTCTCAGAAAATCGCAAAAATGTATCACAGTTTTTAACCGATTTCCACCAACTTTGGGGAGCTTAAAGATACTTTTGACCGTTCAGAATTTTTTTTAATTGTCTAGAAAAAAAGTTATTAAGGTTTAAAATCAGGATTTTCTTCTGATTTTCTGTGATTCCTATTTGGGAGCTAGAAAAAAAAGTGATGCCCATTTAGGAAACGGTGATTCCTATTCAGGAACATATAATAAGATCTATGATTCCTGAATGGGATACAAATAGTTTGTTATGCTTCCTTGTGAAGAACTTTGTTTACCAGAGCCTTACTGACTTAACTGTCATGTTATTTTCTGAATACCTTTTTTCTGTATCTCATATCGATCATAGAGATGCTCCACATTCAACAACTTTTTTTTCATTTTAATGGCCACAGTGTATTTTAAGTTCAGTTTCACAATCATTTATACAAGTGCGTTCAGTTATTGATATGCCCCTGCCATATTCAGAAATAAATTGACAACTCTTCTTGCTTTTGAACAATCTTCACTGGCAAGAAATGAGACATCTGGATGAATTTGTTTATATAATGTGTTAAGTGTGTCTATAAATATTTACTCTGTATATAGAACTTTCAGAGTTATGATGCTGTATGCCTAAATTGATTACATAACATATGGAGCAAACTTTTTTTAACAAAAAAACGCTGATATTTGAGTTTCAAAGAATCCACAAGGAATCATGGTTAATGGTTTGTAATTTTGTTTGTAAATTATGAAAGAATAACCATGTTTGTCAGTACTACAGCTGAAAATTTGGTGTCTTTATCAGCACGATTTACAAAGTTACACTCTGATTTTCATTCGTTGTACATTTTAGAATTTCATGGTAAAGCGGTTAATTGTTTTAATATAAAACTAAGCATGTCAATGTTATTTTGCAAGAAAACTAATATTCTACCAGGGCGGTTTTACGAGCAAAGCTTGCTTGTGGGTTCCTTCATGAGGTAAGCATGCCTTAAGAGTTTATCAATATTGACATGAGTGGGTGGGGTATGTTAAACAGACATCTACTGTGTTTTTTTTAATATGTCAATCAAATGATGATGTGCATTTATTGCTAATAGATGTCACAGATACAAGGAATGACTAAATATAGTTATTCTTTTAAAATTTTAAATAGCTTGGTTTAGAATTGGAAATGTAACTGGTTTTCGTGGGACCCATTTCCTGGAAAATGGAATGCATGTGAATAAAAATGACACAAAGCCTACATGTCTAGGATACATAATCTGAAAAATTAAAGATTATTTTGGGGTCATGGAAATGTATTTCTCTGGAAAAAGTTAGTGTAAACATGTTTTTTTTTTCTGGAAAACTCTCTAAGTGAGTATTTTTGGGCGGCTCGTGTGCACTTATTGTTTGCTGAAAGATGACATGCCTTTTGTTTCAGGTTCTTATGTGACTGAAGTCAATGACTACATCGAAAAATCTGGCTTATTTTTTTTCAAAAAGCTAATAAAAATGGGTCCGACGAATTCAACCTTGAAGTAACTGAAAAATGACTCACTTGCTCTGAGCTGACCACTCATTTCACAATCATGTATACACAAATCCATGTATTTGCAACATATTCATCAGTCCCATGATAAAGCATGCTAAAGAATATAATATTGTTGACAAAAATAAACAATGCTTTTTTTATACAAGTAAATCTTCAAACATGTATACTTATCCGCAAAAGAAATGCGAAAATATTTAAACACCATTTTCTTGAAAAGAATCATTGTGATGGAATTTTCAGTGATATAACTTTTGAGTATTTTCAGTGAGCAATAATCAACCAAAATTAAACGTTTGTAGCATTCTTCATTAAGACGTTACAATGACGTTAGTGTACGATCTCGTGTATTACGATTTTGAATCTAAAACATTCACGATTAATGCGATTTGAAAACAGATGGCGTGAAGTAGTAGCCGGGTGTCTAACCTAAAGAAATCGTACAAAAAGATTGGAAAAATACTGCTTGTCAACGCTCCCAAGGGTCGCGTTTTTCTGTTGACGTCAGCCTATTGTTTTGAGATCGTCATTATTGTTTACTACAGACACACAATGGGCTTTCAAATTGTGATTCTGTAGGTGTCTGTTCAGTGTGTCAACAGCTATCTTATGGCACTAAAAGATTTTGAGTACGTCTATTCGCTTGCTATACCAATACCAATTTACGTCAAAAAGTGAAAACGACGTCACGTACAAGAAAAAAGCGTCGGAAAAGACATAAAATTTTCTGATTTGATTTTGTTTCAAACGTGACTTTCTAATATTGGTATTGGTTTGTAAACATTTGCAAGGTAATTAAAGGTATCCTAACCCTGTAGCTATGGAAATGGGTGACAACTTTATTTTTCGCGGCAACGCGACAAGCGTAAGTCTTAACGTCATGATTTTCTAATTTTGTGAAAGCGAATTAACGGGACTATCAATATTTATATCACTTAAAAAAAAATTTGGCGATATAGAAAGAAAAACAAGCGTATTTGTTATTTTCGTGTTTCTTTTGCGAATAAGTATATATACAGTGACCACACATAAGTCCTTAAAGTACTATTGAGTCACCTATGTCTTTGTATTCTGCCAAAACATGGGTTGGCTTTTCATCATAAAATTCATGGTTTGTTTACTTGGCACAGAATACCATAGGGGACTGGGACTTTCACAGAGAAACATTTATACTTAGGCTTTGTCTCACTGCTCATATTCATATTTAAATCCTCTTGTATATGCTTTAAGTCAAGGGAATCACCAGGACATTCACAGACAGACATTCTTCTAATATCAATAATGTATTTTGCGGATTAAGGATGAATACAAAGAATACTGCCTTGTACAGCTGTATAATACTACTAGTTTTTGACATCCTTTACTGGCATGTTAATTTCCATGACTTAAACCCTATAGAAGAGGTTTAGAATATCACGAAGAGGAGATATGTGTCATTGCTTAACAATAAATTAAGCCCACTTAGCCCCTCGGTGAAACGATCATGAAACTGTATGATGAAATGCCAACCCACGTTTTGACAGAATACAAAGTCATGGGTGACTCCAGAGTACTTTAAGACATGCTTACCTCATGAAGGAACCCATAAGCAAGCTTTGGTTGTAAAACCGTCCTAGTAGAATATTAGTTTTCTTGCAAAATAACACTGACATGCTTAGTTATATTGTAACAACCGCTTTACCATGAAATTTTAAAATGTACAACGAATGAAAATCAGCAATGTTACATTGTAAATAGAGCTCATAAAGACACCAAATTTTCGGTCGTAGTACAAAAATGGCTATTCTTTCGTAATTTACAAACAAAATTACAAACCATTAACCATGGTTCCTTGTGGTATCTTTGAAACTCGAATATCAGCGATTTTTTTGTTAAAAATTTGGCTCCATATAGTATGTAATCAAAGAAGGCATACAGCATCACAAACTCTGGAAGTTTTATATACAGAGTAAATATTTATAGACACACTTAACACATTATATAAACGAATTCATCCAGATGTCTATTTCTTGCCAGTGAAGATTGTTCAAAAGCAAGAAGAGTTGTCAATTTATTTCTGAATATGGCAGGGGCATATCAATAATTGAATGCACTTGTATAAATGATTGTGAAACAGAACTTAAAATACACTCTGGCCATTAAAATGAAAAAAAGGTTGAATGTGGGGCCTAAGTTAAAAAATTGTTTGTTTGTCCTTTACCTACCCAGCATTTTAGACTTGGGTAGGTAGGTAGGAAAATTATTTTATTATTTTTTGCTTCCAGTAGAAAGTGGACAAATATGCCAACATGTCGCGTTTTTGTCTAATACTGCTGGCAACACAGTTACTATTGGTTTTCATGTGTATGATCAATTGATCTTTCAGATTCATTGCAGTATAAATGTGCACAACAATGGTTTTGTCCCAGGTAGACTGACAGGATGCACTTGCAGGATCATTAAACCACTAAACAATGTTTGATAAAAACTGCATTTCCTGGGCAAATCCTGGCAAATTATCTAAAGTCTGCCACAACAAAAATAAAAATATTTTGTCATACAAAATTGCAATATAATTTTTTGGGTAGGGGGGTAAAATGTGGGTAGGTAGGTAAAGGACAAACAAACAATATTTTATTTTCTGCCTGGAGCATCTCTGTGATAGATATGAGATACAGAAAGGTATTCAGAAAATAACATGACAGTTAAGTCAGTGAGGCTCTGGTAAACAAAGTTCTTCAACAGGAAGCATAACAACTATTTGTATCCCATTCAGGAATCATAGATCTTATTATATGTTCCTAAATAGGAATCACCATTTCCTAAATGGGCATCACTTTTTTTTCTAGCTCCCAAATAGGAATCACAGAAAGTCAGAAAAAAATCCTGATTTTAAACCTTAATAACTTTTTTTCTAGACAATTTAAAAAAAAATCTGAACGGTCAAAAGTTTGGAAATTCATTCATCTTTAAGCTCTCCAAAGTTGGTGGAAATCGGTTAAAAACTGTGATACATTTTTTCAATTTTCTGAGAGTACTATAAAAATGACAAAAAGATGCCCAATTGAGTATCAAATTGCTATAAATAGTAATATTTACCTGTCAAAGTAATCTAGGTCAGTGATACTCAATTGGGCATCTCTCCTCCACTGTTAAATATCATCAAACATCACGAGCTTTCTGGGAGGAATCATTTTCGTGTAGCGGTTTACAATATCGCATAATCTTTTAATTTGGTCCAATGATAGTATGATTCCAAATTAAAAAAAAAAATCCAAATCGGAAACTAGACTAACTACTCTTGGGTTGTAACTTTCTTGAATGCTAGAGTACTAGATATTTTGTGATGTACAATTTTAGGCCAGATTTATCAACGAGGCAGAGGGGCAGACAAACAAAAATATACATTTTAGATTTAAAGGATTTTTACATCTTTGAAGACATTTCCATTTTAACGCCTTGTAGCTAGGCTATTCAGAACCCAACTTTAGTCAGCGATTTGCCCTTAGAATCGAAAGAGAAGCAGAATGGAATCTCTGTTTTCACTGCTTTATAAAGGGTACATTATTTTGTTCAAGGTATATATAAAGATAGATGTTTTAAAATGAAGAACTACGCTTTTATAATAAAATGGTAAAAACAGATCTATTCAAAATTAACAAAGGACAGATTTACCCTGAAGACCATAAAATTTTAGTGTTTTTAGTGTCTTTATTTAAGCGGCTCTCGTCGAAAATGCTTACTCTGCTTATATTTTGTATACGCCTTAATACTTTCTTTTTTTTCAATAATTAAACTAGATGACCCCGATTTAATCGGTGACTACGTCCTAAGATGTGGGTGATGTCGTCAGAGCTGCACCGTAAACAAGGTGAATCACATCAACGTCACATTCCTATGTCGTATTTATTTGATTTTTTATTTTTTGTTTCTTATTTTGTATTTGGCACAGGGCGCGATGACTGATAATTTTATTTTGTTCCATTTAATATAGGCTTAACTCAGGTGTTTCATTCACCAGTTTAATTTTTCTGGACATATTTTTTCTTATCTTTTTACGGTTTACGCCATATCTTTATTAGAACGTTTAAACGAGTGTCATCAATAGTACTGATTTAAAGATAACGAGCAGATAAAAATCACAAAAAGAACGACGGTGAACATAGTGTTTTTACACAAACTTATTTTAGTGGGTGGTATACCATCATTTCTGAGCCTCCGTAGATATGTCAACGCATCTGTGGGAAAATAAAATATCTCATTAACAATGAAACAAATGTACAGGGTGTAGAAATGGTTTGTATTTTGCGGTCATATTGTCATAATTTCACTTAGTTGCAATATAGTACATAAATACTTTGTGTGTCATGCTTGTAAAAGTTTGAAAATAATTATTAATAGTGTTGCAAGTAAGATGCTGTTTAATGCTGTTTTGGCAGATATCTCGGTTGGTTTAGTTTGATTGTATGGTGGTTTAACGTCTAAGACAACAATATTTCAGTTGAGACAGGACTGAACCACTACTCCCTGTGTCTGTACCAGCTCTGAAGGATATGGATATGTTCTGATCAAAGCCACAACTCAGTTCTAATGAGGTGCGGACACAAGATTCCAGTTCTGTCTTACGCTCATTCGCTCACCCATTGAGTTGTTGTAAAAATGTAACATTTGGCAAAGAGAGAGCACGCATCATGATCTACGCCACATACACAAGGCATCATGATCTACGCCACATACACAAGGCATCATGATCTACGCCACATACACAAGGCATCATGATCTACGCCACATACACAAGGCATAATGATCTACGCCACATACACAAGGCATCATGATCTACGCCACATACACAAGGCATCATGATCTACGCCACATACACAAGAAGTATACACATAAATGCGAACAAAAATGCCAAAAAATGAAAAATGACCACACAACGTAATACGTTCCAACCCGTCTCGTGTTCTTCGACCTGTTATAAAATTGTCAATACGATCTGTTTTGATATATCTTTAATTGATATTTAATTGGATATCAGTTTATTGGTAATTAGACCAAGTCCGCACAGGTGACATGCCTGTAGTGAACAAAGCTAACTTCTTCATTGTTTCAAAATCTGACGAAACTATTGCATGTCTGACTTAATCAGACATAGGGGTTCAGGGATCCGAGAGATCAAAATGTATTTTAAAGCATTATTTAAGCTCACTTGTACTACCGAATAAAGCTGTACTATGCTTTACATACCGAGTAAAAACTGTTGTGCTGATTTTACTGTGGGTATTGTCAACTTTGTCTGTACTGTCTTTTGTAAACGTGTTTCTTGTTACGTCTTACCTGTCACTTGTTTATCTTTTGTTTTAGAATTTATAGTTTCAAATCTAAAATAACATTGTGATAAGTAAACTTAATGTTATAGTAACTTACCGCTCAAACCCTAAGACTTCTAAGATAACTTAGTTTCGACCTATGTTGACCTTGCCATAAAATATGTTAAGGTCAGCACAGGGTCATGATTTATAAACACATTGTAGTGCTTTACGCCCAGATGCTAAGTGCCAAGTTTCGTTGAAATCGGTCCACCAATTCTAGAATAGAATTGAAAGGTGTTTACCATATTTGGGCATGGCGGCCATCTTGGTCACGTGACCTGGATTATTTATACACACATTGTTTCCCCTTTCCTATAGATGCTTCAAATAAAATTTGGCTTTGATTGGCCAATCGTTTTCAGAGAAGAACTTTGAAAATGGTGGACGATGGACGGGTGCCTACCTATCCTATAAGCTCACATGTGAGCCTTAGGCTTAGGTGTGTTTTCCCTCCTGGGTTTTGTGTTTTGGTTCTGAGTTTGTAATTGCACCCCTTCCTGATCATTGTTCATTTTCACCTTTGGATGTGCTAGATATTCAAATCAAATTTACTAAAAGCGGTAATAAAATGTAAATTCACAACCGGGATGCCGGGTCAAACGTCAGATCTTAGTTGTTACATTTTGGTATTGTAAAGCACGAGCGAGGTTTAATCTTGAGTTTTAATGAACAAACACATGCAAGAGAGCAATTCACTCCACCAGATGGTCCGATATTTGATACTACATTAAAAAAGTCCCTACATCAAAATACTATTAAGCACGTGGACATGAAAGGAAAAAGACACCGGAAATGATAAATGCAATGTTAGATAATTAAAATGCAATCGTAATACGCAAAACCGTACGAGACAAAATGCATATACCAAGGCAAGCACATCTGTCCAGCTAATGGTTTTGAAGGTGTAATTGAATTGTGATTGCATTCACATTGTATTTTTTTTCGTACAATGACTTTTATCATGTTTATGTCAGTAGAATATAACTGCCAAAACATAGATCATGTGTATACAATTCTCAATATATTTACAGGAAAGAGACATATAGATATGCATATAACAATAAATGTATACGATGCTTTCATAATTCTACTGGCAGCAAAATGAATGAAAAGTCAATATTTTATTCAAATATATAACGTTATTGTCATCTGATTTTCTTAATATAATTAAGCATTATCGTAACATGCAATCAAGTGAAAATTTTCCTACTACAATGAAGATTTATGCACAAACGACACTGATAACAGCCTTTTAGTCCATTGTCCTCGTAAAATTAAACACATTGGATATTGGAAGTATAGCAAAGACAAACGCATATTTATTGAAGAAGTTTTTAAATTTTATTCTGTGTAATTATTTACAAATTAAATACATCTAAACATTTAAAACATATTCTGATATTGTTGATTGTTGGATTTTAAATGCGAGTAACAGTTTTGAATTTGGCCTCCATGCATCTCGATCCATTTGTCATCATCTGAGCCGCGACGCGAGAAAACCGGTATTCGGGGTTTCCGACCAGGTCCGACACAAACCGGCCTGTACAAGCTCAGAAAAGAGCTAGAAGCCTGAAATTTCGGATTTAAGTAGAAGAGGAATTGTACTATCCGAGTAGCGAAAACAAAGGCGCTGATCAGCTTCGCGGTTACCGCGAAGCTGATCTGCGCCTTTGTTTTCGCCTAGGCAAAAATCCGGTTTTCTCATGATGCGGCTCAAATTTATTCTAAAGCTGATTCGAACTTGATTTGTGCGAATCCAGTGGAAGTTAAAAGATCGAACGAGAATGTTTGTAACAATAAAACAGAAAGACGGTACAGTAAGACGGTTGGCCTGTTATATATTTTATACCATTGGCTATGTTAAGCATATTTTAAAATTCACCATTTTAATTTCTAAAACAGTTCAACAACAGCAATTTTGTTTGCATCGTCAGAACAACGAAACATATGTGCCTAAATCCAAAATGTTTCAAAATAACATGCGTTCCACAGATAGATTTGGTGTGTCTAAAAATAGTGTCTCCTGTACATAAAACGTCATTATTTAGAGTTTTGAAATCTCATTTCAAATGACAGTGAAAATTTAATATCAGTAAAAAGTGCAATTATGATTAATATCTTTGCCACAGCTCAACCAAAACATATCACCTATGACGAAACTGATAATTTTTGGTCTCCATTTTTGTTGTTTTACTCAAAGCTTAGATATCCTTACATAATTATAGCGACGCTCCTGCGTCGCTCTTATGGTAGAACGTGGTAAAAAGTGTTCTGTTCTATTCTATTCTTCTGTACATTGATAGAAAAAATCTTTCGTCAACCGGAACCGGAAATGTTATTTTTTTACGTCATTGTCACGTTCAAACACGCGCTGCATTATACTAATTGATCAATTTACTTTCCATATATTTTGACGTCATCGTGACGTTTCAACACGCGCTGCATTATACTAATTGACCAATTAACTTTCCTTTATGGAAATGGTCGGAAATGGTCACCAGGGTGAGGAAGTTGTCATATATGTAGCTTATTTTAAAATTCTCAACGTAATGGGAATAGAGCGTCGCTACAAAGGTTGTGCCTTATTTCATATTAGTGTTGGTATAATCTGTTCAAACTCGCAATCTGAGCCCACTGTCACACAGACACAATTTAGTCTTGATGCCATAATACAGTAAATGTTTTCTGTTTTCTCTGGATAAGTGAAATAAGCTGTAGTTGTTGGAACTGAAAGCAGAATATGCTTAACTTAATGCCAATAGCATGATTAGTTACAGTACTGTGACATGAAGGACAAAACTGTAAATCAAATGTAAAATACTCTCATATAACCAGGAAGTTAAACTTTCCTAATACGTCTTACTCTGATTTTTTTTTCAAGCTAGTGATATATTCCAAACAAATGCATCATTCGAGGACACGTTTTCAAGTTATCCATCATAACCAAAGGAGGAAAGAGAAATTAACAGTTGTCGTTTTAATGAATTCCAAACAGAACAGAATACTATCAAATGCGTGCTATCTGTTCTCCTATGGTCAGCCGTAACTTTTAAAAGTTACGGTATGCCATGACCTTTACAAGTTGTCAGAAAATTATCAAAAACTTGGAAGTCACGAATAAGTGACGAATATGGATAAGTACTTCATGTTACACAGATGTTTTACTGATGTAGTAAGCACAAAAATTACATATTATGTGAGCAAAAGAGGTAATATAATATGTGGAGAAATTTCTCTCCATCCTCTCAGTTTGTCTTTATAGTATTATCAAGTGAGTTTAGTACTTTCTATGCTTTCTTCTAATATTTTGTGTAACGTTATCTGCTGAATTTTCACATTTGGTTATTTCTTCACACAGAACACCATAAATAGTGAGTTGCAAAATGGAAAAAAAGCACAAATAATCATAATAAAAACTATTAAAAATAGTTTCGTAGAATGACATCGAAATCACATAATTCAACGCATACTGGCCCACTGAACAATACATCATAAAAACTTGAACCACCATGAAAATTGGGCTATAACGTCATGTGAATGAAAACGTCAGAAGTAAACTCTACAGTGAAAATACCGGCTGATATCAATCACTAGTGAAAATATAATTATTAATTCTGCGGTGAAAATATCTTTTTTATTGTTTTTATATACATTGATTTCACTGCTTAGAATAAAACAAAACAAAATTATACGCCATATATAGCTCAGTTCAAAATGACATGGTTATAACCTAAGTCACTTGGATGGACGAATGCATGTTTGTAGTCCATTTGTTTTTCTAACTGACGTCCGCGTCATGAATTCATACTGAGTTCAAACGTTATATGGTTGCCTACTTTAATAGATGAAATACCCGATTGATATATGAATATTAAAGCTACAACAGACACAGTACCTGCTTTCTTAATTATAATTTTAAATGCGATTCATATCACTGTTGAGATTTTTTATTTACGAAAGTAACAAATATGTTGGCAGTAAATTAACTCATTTAAGCCTGGCGTCCCTTTTATGGGACATAGGCAAACAGAATAGCCCCAGATTTCTGTTTGCTTATAGGAATTTCATCGAAAAATGGAATAGAATTTTAAAATCACTCCTAACACCCCTTAAAATGAAAGTGGACCCATCCAATTAATAATGATGGGAGAATCCATTCGTCAAATATGGGTTAAACCACATACAAGAAGTGATTAACCCATATTTGACGAATGAATTTTCCCATCATTATCATTTGGGCGAGTCCACTTTCATTTTTAGGGGCATCAGGAGTGATTTTTAAATTTTATTCAATTTTTCTATGAAAATTCTCTAAGCAAACAGAATAGCCCCAGATGGGACGCCGCATTCTGCGGCGTCACATCTGGGGCTATTTTGTTTGCCTATGTCCCATAAAAGGGACGCCAGGCTTAAATGAGTTAAGGAAGAACATGCAAAACAATTGAGCAAAGAAGTACAAACGTAAACAAAATGAAATAAATAAATACAACAAAATGAGCACATAGCGTGCCTTCTTGCAAACACAGCTCCCAAACGCATGAGGTGTACCAATTGGTAGGATTCGTAGTCAATTATTATGTTTTTGTGAAATTATTATTGTTTTCAATGTTAATGCTATGCCTGATGCGCATTTGGGCACTGTAGAAGAAAATCACTGTTTAAAAGATGAGTTGGACTGCATGGCAGTAAAAGTAGGCAATGATCAGGAAATGGCGCAATGAGAAAGAAATTCCCACTCCAAAAACCGCGGTGGCAAAAACCGAATTAACAGTCAGGTACGTATACTAAGAAAACATCGTAAGCTGAGTATTTCCATTTGGGCGGCCACTCAGTTACCCAAACTTAACTAAAAATTTGAAAACGTACATAAGATGCAAACAGTACAAAAACTCAACACCAAATTATAAAACAATTAGAACCGCCACAGAAGTATCGCCTTGGACGGATCAGTAATATGAAATATGGAACGTTACCGGTGGAATTTTGACAGCTCTTATCAGCAGATTAAGTATTATAGGTATTCCAATAGGCTTAACGTTACCTGAGCCAGATGTCAAGCCATGCCCACTAAAATGCCAACGGGTAATCCCAGGTAATAAAACTTTTGCCACCCGGTGACAAAAGTGCCTCTTTAAACTATTGTTACAGCACTTGACTATTCTGATTGGCTAAAATAATAATTTCATATGGGAATATTGTCTATGGGAAAAAGTGTTAGCTGTGACATGGTTGACAACTGTTATCAGCAGCTTAAAGACTGCAGGTATTTAAATAAACTTAGAATTAGCAGTAGCCTGGTCACACATATTGACCTTTCAACAGGTAATATCCGGCATTTTAAATGCCAACCCTTGAGCATGTAAAAGTTGTCATTAACCCATATTTGACGAATGGATTTTCCCATCATAGTCCACTTTCATTTTAGGGGCATTTGGAGTGATTTTAAATTTTTATCCCAATTTTCGATGAATTTTCGTTTTGCAAACAGAATAGCCCCAGATGGGACGCCGCGTTCTGTTGGCCTATGTCCCATAAAAGGGACGCCAGGCTTAAATGAGTTAATTAACGAATGCACATTAATCACACATCGCATCAACCCTGAAAATATTAATTTCACAAAACAAAATTACAACGACCAAAAACCGCCCTAGGAATAAGCCCATGATGCAGTTGGATGAACTTAGTATGGCAATGTATACTGTTCCACAATGTAACTGGTGAACACTTTTTAACATATTTACATATGTACACATAATCTTCGACTATGAAGGTTTAAGTATCACAATATAATGGCATCCATGTGGAATGTTATTCGACCGCCTGCTGCAAAATATCACAAATCTCCTAGATTATCCATTCTTTCCTCGGTTCAACCGTCTCTTCAAAACCTATTATGGCATAATGGGTATTGTCATCTCTTTACACGAAATATATTCCTATAACTTATATCTGAATTACATCTAATAAACAGTTTATGTTTGTCCACATCTCTGTACAACACGAGCCGTTCTGTTGTCAACGGCGTCCATGGATTTGACTTCAGTCACGCAAGCCACTTTCTTATGAAAGAAATATGTTTCATATTCCAGTATAATAATATTCCAAAACTCACTCCACGGCTGAAATTTCTGCAATTGTTACATGTTCCCTACTTCTCTTTTGTGAGTCTGAATTTGCATTATGTTTATCTTTTCGTCGCCTGTCACGTTTCCTATCATTGTTTCTTTTAGCAGTTCTATCTCTCTTGTCTCTCCGACTTTTCTCTTTATCCTTTTCCTTATCTTTTCGAACCTTCCTTCTGTGTCTTCGTTTCCGTCTTTTCTGTTCGAGATTGTCCGTCCGATTCGGTCGTTTATCAAAATTTTTACACCTACATGACTTAACAACTTTTATTTTATAAGTTCTTATTTCGCCGTTTTCACACATCAATTGCACTTTCTTTAACTTTGTCACTGCCTCAACACACCTCCATTCCTTTAACTTTGGTTTGGCCCATATTTTTGTAAATTCTGACCACCAAGGTAAATTCTGTTCTTTAATTGGTAAACAATGCCCTGCACATACCACTTCCTTTATTGGTTTTATTGATGTACAGAATCCATCGGATATGAATCGTTTTGCTCGTAACTCAGTACACCCAATTTGAACATCATCTGAAAGAAAAGAAGATTATATAAATTATTGCAAGTTTAGTATGTGTGTGTGTTTATGTGTGTCTGTCTGTGTGTGTATGTGTGTGTCTGTGTGTGTGTGTCTGTCTGTCTGTATGTGATTGTTTGTGTACCTGGTGGGGATGGCTGAGAGTATGAATGTATATGCAAACATACACTAAAACGAAAGACTTCATGGCGAAGTGGCTTGAAGTTTTAGTATCAGTGTTTGACTTATTCCAGATATACTACACATTCATCCATCTACCCACTCTCTAAAGCATTATAATGATACTACAGTACAATTCCTAAAGCCGATAAATATGGGGTCAACTGTTGTAATAATAAATCGTAAAGATAATAAATCAGAGAAAGAAAGGGAAAAGCAGTTTAAGATATATGAAAAAATGGATGAAAAACAAGTAAACGATATAGGTGAAATGTTCCAAACTAGTAAAGCCGGGAAAGTTTTATTTCATCTGGGAAAAGCAGGAATCCGATTTACAACAGGATAAACATTACAGAAATTGACATCAGTAAGTTAAAGTATTAGCGAACCAAATCAAAGTTTTCTAAGAATATTAACTCGCATAAACCTGGCGTCCCATTTATGGGACACTAGCAAACAGTATAGCTCAAGATGTGACGCAACAGAACGTGGGGTCCCATCAGGGACTATTCTGTTTGCTTAAAGGAAGGTCATTGAAAAAATGAATAAAATGGTAAAATCACGCCCAATTCCCCCGAAAAATGGAAGTTGACTCGCCCAAATGATAATTATGGGTGAATTAATTCGTCAAAAATGGGTTAATAATTTGAATACCAATATTCAAGAAAAGGGTGGTCCAAATGTAGGTACTGAGGGCATATATCAAAGACCAAACATTGCTACTTATATTAAGGACATTTCAATAATCATGGAGTATTGGGTTTAATTACAATTTATTAAATGGAGAAACAATTATGGTATACTTTGGATCCACTAGAATGGACTGATTCGACCCTGTATACCCAAAGGTGTCGTAGCTCCTCATATGTCCTCTGTCTACGAAAACATGCCCATGCAATAAACAGAGATTTTTCTAGCTTAAAAAATAATTGAAAATTTTCAGCTGAAAAATTTTGATATTTTTCTTACTTTTGCTCGAAACATAGATTGTGAGTACCCACAATCTATTTTGGAGCAAAAATAAGAAAATAGGTATACCCCTGCAAACCCCAGTTTTACTATATAAAAGTGGGGTTTAAGGGGGTATTCATTGCACGGACATGTTTTCCTGATGTGCAAGTTGAACCACCGTCTTTTTTGAACTGAGGCGATCTGATTGCTCTCCCTTGGCAAACTACACAGAACACCGTTTATGAATATTGAGCTTATAGGACCCTTATAGCAAATTTAAACTGTTTATTTCTCCATTTTGGTTATGACATAAAGATAACGATCTGCAAAAAGAAAATCCTCAGCCTATCTAATAAATTGCTTTAAATTATACATAAAATGAAGCTTTTAATGTTACTATACATTTTTATTAGATTTAATATACCATATTGCTATAAACGTTCGGACAGTTGGGCACAAGCATGCACTGTATACCGAGATTGTGAGACTACACTGTTTGTTTTTTCCGTCTGAATATTCTGAAATATTTCATTCCTGTGTTTTAACATTTTAAAAAGTCGAATTTCACTATAACAAACGATTGGATGTCCATAGTTTAAGGCTATACGGTAATATTGACATCCGGGAAATGAACCTTGTCATTTTTCTTGCTGACTGCTTTACTTTCATGTTAAATTGCATGAAACGGTCACAGTATCTACCTATAATGATAGAATTAACATGGGCCTCATTTCCATCAATGTTACGGTAATTCGTTCTTTAATTTGAACACCACAAATGAAAAAAATCCAGTTGACTCCATGATACTGTGTCATTTTCGAAACTGCAATACATGTTTTCAACTTGATATGCTTGATATTCTACCATATTTACATTTTACAGTGAAATAAGTTTGGACCAAGTTCTGGGCATGTGCATATTAGCTAGTAAAATCATGAATTCTTATTTTACTTCAAATCATATAGCAATACGGCTATGTATCTCTTCAGCTCTGCCAACATATAATTTATGGGTTTTGAGCATCGCCAACGAATCTGGTTGTCGCTAATGCCAAAGTTATATAAATTTTCTCGTTTTATTGGCAAATAAGCATTATGTCGACGGTGTTTGGCACATGTACGCAATCCGCGACCTTAAGCTATTCTGGAAATATATGTTTCTAATATCTGAATAAATGTCTTGAATACTAAATACATATTTCATACAATGTCAAAATGCACATAGAAAACAAGCATTTGTAAGCGTGATTATTGAATTAAATAGATTTAACTTATTTCACTTTTACTTAATTTGCATTTCTATTCATGAATTTGAAAACGCTCCAAAGCAGATTTGGTTCTATGCTTACCATATATTCGTAAGTACTTGTATTTTGTAAGGTCTTCAAAATTTATATGAAACATGCACTTTCCACATAGATCATTTATAACACAAGATATTCAGAACCAGTAAAGTAATGTACAGCGCAAGAACAACCCGCAAATAAAAGCACAAAGGTCATACAACTCCACACAATAAAGCAATGAAGGTGTTAAAGTACAGAAACACAAAATAACCAGTTCATGAACATGATGAATGCATGAATGACATAAAACACAAAACAGAGCCAATTAATGAAGGCGCAAAGTAGGCCTAATGCTACTATATATGAAAGACCATTACTGGGTGGCACAAAATAGCCAGTAAATGAAGGCACTTAGGTCATACAGCACCAAGTAAATCAACAAATGAAACAACACAAAATAACCAGTACATGAAGACAAAAACAGCACATAACACAATAACAAAAACAAAGTCTGCACTAAAGACCACTGAACAAAATAACCATAGTAAGAAGATCCGAATTTCGTATAACAAAAAATAGCAGGCACATGAAGCAACTGCACTTAACAATGGACACGAGGAGACTTTTAAGCTTTCCTTTAACATGTCTTGGTCACTTATGCCATAATGACATATATATATATACTCATCAAAAGAAGATTTGCACCAGTTAATATTTTTCTCATTTTAAAATAATGTCTAGTATAGATATTTTTCAAATAAACTTTTAAAACTTAATGCCATCTTAAAGGTCTGGACTTCCTGAATGACAAATCAATATTTCTTCTTAAAAAGTTTAAATAAAAATGTGCAAAAATGCATGATTTTGAAAACACCAAAATTTGGGATGCAGCAAAAAGCCCATATCTTTATTTCTGGGCTTCCAAACCAGAATTCGTTTCACATCCTCATTCGGGATACTGAAAGCAATCGTTTAAAGCAAAAAACTCAAAATTGATTTTTTTTTACAAAAACACTATTTTTGACCAAAAATAACGATTTTTGAGATTTTATTTAAATTCTCAGATAAAGCTTAGTAACTCATCTCTCCAATAAAATGAGTTGTTTTTCTTTCAAACACAGCATGCAGCACCCATTAATGTTTAACTGAAGGTACTGGTTTTCAACCCATCCAAATTCAGAATTTTTAAAAAGCTGCATGTCAAAAAAGTACTCATGCAACATCTTTGACATGAGATTGCCATTAACAGAAAGAAAACAGGCGGCAATTTTTGGTGTCAAAACATCTCATAGTGATCAAAAATTGAAATGAATTTCGATTTTACTCATTTTTTCCAATACTTATATTTTTTTTTATCAAAAATTGCAATTTTGTCAAAAAATGAATTTTTACTAAAATTTTGAGATTTTTTAAATTGTTTTTAGGCTTAATCATTAGCTTTGGAGCTGTTGTGTGTATATTTGGAAACGAAAATGTGTTCTTGATGCTGTGGCATTTTTTGTGGATTTTTTCGATTGTCCAATTTTCAGCATTTACAGAAAACTGGAATTTTCAATTTTTCCTAAAATCGTTTCCGCAACAATTTTTGGTCTTATCACACACATTATCAAACTCTTTCAGACTGTGCAAATTCAAAAAGCTAACTTTAAAATTTGTTAGTTAAAATGTCACTTAGAAATATGAAAAAACCTAAACGGTGCAAAACTTCTTTTGATGAGTATATATAAGTATTTTACTAGCAAGAACGTTCACTGCTTTTAAGGAACCTAATATGTAATTTGTTTAAAAGCCGATATAATCTTCATTGTCAAGAAAAGGAGGACTTCCTTCCAGAACTTTAAGAACGTAAAACCGAAGTCAAAGTTCCTCCATCAGAGTTAACATGTTTTACTTGCACACACAGTGGCGTATTTAGAGGGTGTTCGGGGGTTCCCTAGAACCCCCTTCTGCGACCAAATTATTTCATTTTCATGGAGAAATTTGGAGAAAAAAGTGAACCCCCTATATAGGTTTGAAGCCCTTCTCCAGAAATTCTGTATCCGCCTCTGCAGCCAGTCAAGAACAATCACATACAATAATATAAACTTAAAGATACCATACTTTCTAAATATGCAAACATAGCTTAATGGACTGCCGTAAAGTGCCACAATAAAATATCGTAGAACACTAGTATCCAAAACATACCAGAGGAACAGACATTTTCCCAGAAACCACGTGCATCCCGTAATAGAATTTTAAACCAACTACCTTTTCGTTTACCGAGTTAGTAATGTAGCAAGCAACCGTGAGAGAGTGTGGAACACTAATCATATGATGATAGGAATGGTAAATAAACAACAATAGCATTGATGCCATAGTAGCATAAATGTTTAGAGAATAGCAGCTGTTTTCAAACATCAATTTTAATGTAGTGACGATGAATTGCAAACATAGCTTAATGGACTGCCGTAAAGTGCCACAATAAAATATCGCAGAACACTAGTATCCAAAACATACCAGAGGAACAGACATTTTCCCAGAAACCACGTGCATCCCGTAATAGAATTTTAAACCAACTACCTTTTCGTTTACCGAGTTAGTAATGTAGCAAGCAACCGTGAGAGAGTGTGGAACACTAATCATATGATGATAGGAATGGTAAATAAACAACAATAGCATTGATGCCATAGTAGCATAAATGTTTAGAGAATAGCAGCTGTTTTCAAACATCAATTTTAATGTAGTGACGATGAATTGACACGGGGGGAAATGACAGGGGTAACTTTTGTCTTAGAGAATCAGCTGTTAAATGAGCAAACGGTGCTAAACAGATCCATTTCGGAACTGTGTGGAACATGCAGTGAAGAAGACGGATGCAGAAATACAGATTACAGAGAAAACAGTTAGAAGACCTTGTGGAGGAGGTTCTAAGTGGAACAGGGCTTATTTGTGATGTTATAGACATTAACCTGGCAGGTTAAGTAGACATTATTCAGAACTCAGGTAAAGAGACACAGAATGAGCTCGCAACGTCTCCATTGGATTTCGTCAGAATATTAAGTGGATTAGACAAATAATAAAATTGCTGATACCACGCATAAGCACAATACAAGAGTGAGTAACAGGAGTAAAGCACATAGAGTACAAGAAAAAGCGATTGATAAAGCGTAGAAAGAAAATATGTTGCGAAAGGCCAAAATACATATTTACAACAGCAACAATGAGGGTTTTAAAAAGTAGTTGTCATAAGAATTCAAGAACAAATCTATGTTTCATGTTATATAATTCATATAAAATCAAATTAACACGAATGTTAAAGTCTAAGATAAGTCCTTCCAAATTGGAATTGAATTTCTTACATGTTTAAAATCCTTTAATGCATTAAATCAGTATTACTCAGAGACAGCTGTTTTGTGGTTAAATATGAATATTTTAATCTATACAGGCCACTTGGCGATAATGTGTCTTACAGTCGGAGTCTTCCGATCTTAAATTGACTCTTTCCTTTTTAGTATCTTGGAAATGCTACTAAATTAGAGACGAATTACCACCCTACACGGTAAACTTAGGTGCAAAAAAATAATATTATCTTGTGAAGAATCCAAAGTCTTTTTCAGTCTGCATACAAGCAGATTATCTGACGCAGTCCATATTAATAATAAGAATAAAACGAACATATTAAGGGCCATACCGCGGTTTCGGCTACTTAAGCCTTTTCAGTGACCCTATAGATTTGGCAACATGGAGCCAAAGCGAATACTGTATTTTTGCATCTTTCAACAGGATAGTCGGTACAAAGAATAGTAAAATCCAAATGGGGCCAAATATATTAAAACGCTGGTTTACATAGCTTCAATCATCAATTCCTCAATGTCGCTATCTAAGGGGAGACGCTGGATTAAGGCATTCGCCTCATGTTCGCATGAACGTCATAACCCTAAGTCTGAACATCGCTCGAGGTAAAAAAAAAATTGAAATTCAAAACAACTGCAAACAGCCCATGTAGTTTCCCACTCTGGGAGAGCACCCATGCTGTCTTGACATTGGTTTCCGCCACATGTTTGCTCTCTCATACATTCTCGGAAAATCCTATTCTTGTTTCGACGCTGGGTCTGGAAGTCATGTATAATTATGTGTGTGAACATTGTGTGTGAAGAGATTCAACATATCGGAGGACAGTCTAAGTGATCAAGAAATTGACAGAATAACTTATCTTTCTAGATGTGTACAAATGAGAACCTGATGTTGTGATAGCGTTTTGTGACCCCCAACAGCTATGACCATAGTCATGCGGAAACCAATATGCTAAGTCAATAAAAATAAAAGAATGGTACGCCGAAATGATAAATCAAGCCACTGGATGGCGTCAAGCCAGCTAAACTTTCAACCCATTGCAATGGAGCGGGGTTATGTAGCTCGCATGCACTATGTCTGGCACATAGTATCTTCAAACTGTACATACCATTGTAAATATTAGACTGTATATTCATTTTGCCAAGCATTATAATATTTGTTAATTGAGGACCATATGTTAGACTGGCATATCTGCCAAATATGTTATCCTCTTTAAATAAAGTTATTATTATTATTATTATTATTATTATTATTATTATTATTATAAAATGAATCTCAACCGATAATAATGTTCTGATTGCTCAGAATACCCTCGCTGATCTCAAAGGACCAAAAAGAAAATATAATTTGCATTATGGATGATGTACGGGGAGACTTTTACGGCCGCCACACGGCACAACACCAGCTGCAGTAATAGGAAATAAAAATAGAAACTGAGATCCTTTAAGAGCAGCGAACATATTAATGAGAAAGTGGATGGGCCATACCGCGGTTTCGGCTACTTCAGCCGCTTTAGTAAAACTATAGATTTGGCAACATGGAGCCAAAGCGAATACTGTATTTTTGCATCTTTCAACAAGGTAGTCGATACAAAGACTAGTAAAATCCAAATGGGGCCAAATATATTAAAACATTGGTTAACCGATAATAATGTTCTGATTTCTCAGAATACCCTCGCTGATCTCAAAGGACCAAAACGAAAATATAATGTGCACTATATGTACGGGGACACGTTTTACGGCCGCCACACAGAACAACACCATCTGTGGTAATAGGAAATAAGAATAAAGCAAAAATGTTTTACACGTAGATACATGTAGCAGTAATTACAACATGATAAATGTAGCCTCAAAAAAAACTTATTATAACGTAACATCAAATATCCCTCCTGACGTTTTCATAACAACAGCACATTGTGTTCGTTCATTTGTGTCGTGGATTTGTTAGTAGTTTCAGAAATGTCAATATATCATATACGTGTATATTTTAAAATAATCATTTGTTTGTTTCAGTTGCGGTAATCGAGTGGCAACCTTTTGAAAAAATGGCTTATTTTCTATATTGTCTGTTTGTGGGTTTAGTCTTTGCTCTTCTGGTTTTCCTCTTTGTTGCTTTATTTTCTGTTTGCTTTTAAGGGCGGTTGCTTGTTTTTGTTTGTGGCAGTCCTTTATTATTCATAAAGCGTGTTTAACTTACCAGAGTTCACTTTTGCTTACCGATGATAATTATTTTGTATATTTGTTGAACTTAATTTTTATTTGCTATTACTGCAGCTGGTGTTGTGCCGTGTGGCGGCCCTAAAAAGTCTCCCCGTACATCATCCATAGTGCAGATTATATTTTCGTTTGATCCTTTGAGATCAGCGATGATATTCTGGGAAATCAGAAATTTATAATCGGTTAAGATTCATTTTCTTACCAATTTTAATATATTTGGACCCATTTAGATAATACTAGTCTTTGTATCGACTACCCTGTTGAAATGTTCAAAATTTCAGTAATCCTCTTTGGCACCATGTTGCCAAATCTAAAGGGTCACTGACGAGATTTTAATAGTCGAAACCGCGGTAGGGCCCATCCCCTTTCTCATTAATGTGTTCACTGCTCTTAAAGGATCTCACTTTTTGAACCTTATATATTTATATAAATTCCCAAAAACAAAACAAAAACAAAATGTAATGTTAAAAATCGTACAATGGTTTCAAAAAGGTACATTTAAGTCACTACTGTTTTGTACCTTTAATTTGGCGGGAATATTATCTGTGTTAATATTATACTGACATTAAATGGGACATTAGTTTTATAAAAGCTGTCTACATTTGATTCAACAAAGTGTCAGAATTTACAAACTTTCACCACAAATTGCATTGTCACTTTTTTATGTCATTAATACAACGATGATATTTGAGCCTGTAGGTGAGAAAACCAACAATTTGGGTTCCGACCAGGTCCGACACAAACCGGGCTGTCCAGTCACAGAAGATGGCAAGAAGCTTGAAATTTCTGATTTAAGAAGAAAAATGATCGTACTATCCGTCCAGCGAAAACAAAGGCGCTGATCAGCTGTGCAGTTACTGCACAGCTGATCTACGGCTTTGTTTTCGCCTATGCAAATTGTTGGTTTTCTCACGTGGTGGCTCATTTTGGTACATTTGTCGCTGATATTTAAACCAAGACTCGGCCAATGTCATTTCACACGTCACAAATACACGTAAATATCTGGTCCCAAGATAACGCATATAAGGTTCACACAAAAACAGCACAAAAATCGACTCCATAACATAAAACAAATGGAACCACTACAGAAGTATCGCCTTGGAACGATCAGTAATATAGGGATCAAACATGATTTTCCATTCATTAACATTCGCTCCCGAGGGGAGTGCTGAAAACCGAGGGTGTAGCCCGAGGTTTTCAACATTCCCCGAGGGACCTAGCGAATGTTATTGAATGACAAAATCATTTTTGATCGCTATTATTGCATAAATTCTACAGAAACGAAAGAAATAAGGTGCAGAAACGAAAGAAATACGGTGCACTATATTTTACAGCCTTATCACATTTTCATACGCGTAAAAGATTTCGTTTTTATGCTCGTTCCGGGCGGACTTGAATTTCTCATTACTAGCACGTGTTTTGCGTGGCGCCCGATAACGAGCATAAGTAAAAGCCATGTATTAACAGCACGTGCGCGCGTGAATTGCAATATTAATGCACGGCTTTCTCTTCATTTTAATTTAATAAACGGATGTAAATTTCGTGTGACAAGGGTATTTATGCAATAATATAAATTACTGGGGGCTTTAACCGGTTTTATAGGCGCCTAACCTCATCCTCATCTTCTGCAGTGGTCCACAAAATTAAGTTAGTTGTGGTCCTCGTGGTGAATCTCTAACTAGTAAATGAATCATAAAGGACAAACAAATAAATTATGATAACCACCCTGAAGTATTTATGAGCAGTGAGTATTTAAATTTCATGCTAAGCTGAGAAAAGCACAAAAAGGTTTATTACCTCTGGAACAGGTATTGAGCCTGGAATTTCATGCACCCTACCTCAATACAGGATACAAGTAACTCACTCACTATATACGAGTGTTACTCTTTTTTGTGCGATGAGAACGAAATATAACTTACCCCCCCCCCCCCCCCAGCACAAGCCTCCTTTACTGATACTTTTCTAGGTCAGTGATCTGCACGTTATTCTGGTGAATAGATGATGTATGTTACATTCTCATTGTCTTTTAAAAACAAATTGTGCATAGCTCATTAAATAATGATAAAGCCTCAATCCAGGACACGTAAAAAAAGATTAAAACTCGGATCTTTAAAGAGCAGTGAACATACTAATGAGAATTGCGATGGACCATAGCTCGGTTTCGGCTGCTTAAGGCTCGTCAGGGACTCTTCAGATCTGGTAACATGGAGCCAAAGAAAATAAGTGTAATTTTGCAACGTTCAACATGGCAGTCGATACAAACACTTAGTCTAATTTGATCCAATTGGGGACAATTTACGTTGATATGAAAATGAATCTAAACCGATAAAGTAAATTTCTATTTTCTCAGAATATCCTAGCTGATCTCAAAGGACCAAATGGAAAATATAATATACACTATAGATGATGTACGTGGAATTATCAAAAATTACGTGGACTTTTCTTATAATTTATGATTATATCACTCGACTGCACTCAAACTTTAAATCCACATGGACCCATGTAATAATGCAGCAGTGTGCAAAATTTCATGACAATCCCTTTATCCATTACAAAATTATTGTGAAATGAAAACACCCACTTTCGCCACCATGGAGCACTTCGATGACGTCAGTGACGTTGGCGCATAAACACCCATTTTGAACCACTAAATGTGCCATTTAGGGCTACTGATTCTTTTTTACAGTTTTACTGCTCAAAGTATGTTAAAAGATTGTTTAACTATTTGAGCGTGGTCTGTATATAAAAAAAAATAATAATGTATTGTCTTGATTTGAGAATGAATTTGGACTGGGCATAAAAATGCTGACTTTTAAAATCATGATTTAGGCGTTAGAACATTTTAAATGACGGATATGAATTTCGATATTTGTTTGGGTCCGTGCACACAATGTTTCATTTGTAATGCTTTATCAAAGAACCTTGAAGTTTTACCGGCAACTAAGAAATTAGGATTAGTTTCAAATGGGAATTGTACAATATTGCCGGTTGAACTGTGTTGCATGAAATTCAGACAAACATTATGAAAAAGCAAACATGTATACCTAAGCAAGACAATGTAGGTGCACAACCGGTCCACCGTAATTTTTGAGCAAGCATAAATTGTTTTGTTATGGATTCATAAGGACACATGGCACGTTTGGCTGTGATCTGCAAAACCGTTTTGAAGAAAACGCAAAAGAAATGCGATACTACAGTGCCAAACTTAACGTCATTTCTGACGTGCTCTGACGTGGGGAGGGTGGATTACGAAAAACCATCACCAACTGCTAATAAAAAATTTTAGATTGACCAAACTTTCAGAATCTAGTGGAGTTAAGAAAGTTTATCGTCAGCTGAAATTTGAATATATTTGCCTAAACCGTTGTCAAGTTGTGGGAAAAGTCCACGTAATTTTTGATAACCCCTCGTAAGTGGAAACTTTTTAGGGCTGCGACACGGCACAGCAACTGCTGCAATAATATCAAATAAAATTAACACTGAGATCCTTTACTTAAAGAGCAGTGAACATATTTAAGGCGATGGGCCATACCGAGATTTCGGCTCTTTAAGCCTGGTCAGTCAGCCTTGCCAAAGACAATAGCTGTAATTTTGCAACTTTCAACATGTGGTCGATACAAACATTAGTTTTATCTAAACGGGGTCAAATATATTAACGGAGTGGCTATTACCAGTTAACTGGTAATAGCGATTTTACGTTAAAATGGCTGCTGCCAGTTGACTGGCAATAGCGATTTTACGTTAAATTGGCTGCTGCCAGTTGACTGGTAATAGCGATTTTACGTTAAATTGGCTGCTGCCAGTTGACTGTCACCAGCCATTTTTACGACAAATCGCTGCTGCCAGTCAACTGGATATAACAATTTTAACATAAAATAGCTGCTGCCAGTTGACTTTCATATTCTACAAATTATTATTTGTACATTGATGAAGTAAAGGCAATGTAAGAGTTGTCAAAATATTAGTAAAAATGTATCAAATGAAAGGGTATCTACACAATTTACATTTCTGTGTTGTTAAACGTGTCCCATTTTAGTTCAAAAAAAGGTACAAGTAGGCAAAGATCAGGAAAAGGCGCAATCAGAAAAAGATTCCCACTCCAAAAACCGAGGTGGGAAAAAACCAAACTAACAATCAGGTACTTATACCATGAAACAATCGTAAGCCGAATGGGCAGCTATTTTCCCAATAGGTGGCCACTCAGTTACCTTAACTTAACTAAAAATATGAAAACATACATAAGGCGCCAACAGCACAAAAAAAGACATAAAACAAAAAGAACCACCACAGAAGTATCGACTTGGAACGATCAGTAACACAAAGTTACTGGCGGGCTTAAACCGGTTTTACATGGCCATAACCTCACCCTCAGCTTCCGCAGTGTATATTATGCTTGTAGAAGTCTTCTTGGCTTCAGTTTTGGACTCGTAAACCAGTGTGTCGCGTGTTCGATGCATAATTTCGGATTTCTTAATTATTTTGAATGAGCCTTTTTTGAAGTTAGGACTTATATATTAAACGTTGATTAGAAAATAAATCTAAATCGATAATAAATGTTTTCTCAGAATACCCTCGCCAAAGGGAAGTATAATCTGCACTATTGGTGATGTACGGGGAGACGTTTTAGTGCCGCCACACGGCACAGTACCAGCTGCAGTAATAACAAGTAAAATAAAACTGAGATCCTTTAATAGCGGTGAAAGTTTTAAAGGGAAGGGTATGCGTACACTGTATTTATGAGCATATCTAAATTTCATGCTAGGCTGAGAGGAGCACAAAATGTTTTACAACCTCGGGATCAGGTATGGAACCAAGGGATCAGGTATGGAACCAACTGGAATTTCCAGCACCCTACCTCAAACATCCTATACTAATAATTCACTATACGGTTTTACATTGTACGTCAATGGTCTGCGTGTTACTCTAGCTTTGTGCGATGAGAACGAGAAATTTCCTGCTCACCCACACATCCCAAACCTCCTTTACTGATACGTTTCTAGATCAGTGGTCTGCATGTTAGTCTTGTTTTGGCTGATTTATGTTACATTTTCATTGTCTTCAATGCATAGCTCATTAAATAATAATAAAGCCTCAATCCAAGACAAGTCGTAGCTTTATAGTAAATAAAGATTAATTCTAAGGTCTTTTAAGAGCAGTGAACATATTAATGAGAAATGCGATATTGTCCATACCGCGGTTTCAACTGCTTAAGCCTTGTCAGGAGCCCTTTAGTTTTGGCAACATGGAGTCAAAGAAAATAACTGTAATCTTGCAACTTTCAACAGGGCAGTTGATACAAACAATAGTTTTATCCAACTTACTAAATGTTGATATGAAAATGAATCTAAACTGATAAAGTAACTTTCTATTTTCTCAAAATATCATCGCTGATCTCAAAGGACTAAAAGGAAAATATAATATGCACTATGGATGGTGTAAGTGGAAACTTTTGAGGGCCGCCACACGGCACAACACCTGCTGCAGTAATATCAAATAAAAATTAACACTGAGATCCTTTACATAAAGAGCAGTGAATATATTCAAGGCGATGAGCCATACCGCGTTTAGGCTACTTAAGCCTCGTCAGTCAGCCTTTAGACTGCAATTTTGCAACTTTCAACAGGGTAGTCGATACGAACACTAGTTTTATCCATATGGGACCAAAGATAATAAACGTTTGTAAAAAATGAATCTAAACCGATAAAATAAATTTCTGATTTCCCAGAATATCCTCGCTGATCATTAAGGACCAAAGGGACAATATAATCTGCACTATGGGTGATGACGTCGTTGGCTGTTGTCGCTGGATCGGTAAACCTCACAACAATGTCCTCAAAACAGCACAAAACGACACATTCATGAACACTAAAGTAGCATTTGCATCAATATCATCGCCTTTCTAAGTTAGAACGATCAGGGGTAGGATATGAGAAGAAGCATATAAATGTTTTGAAAGCTAACATCAATGAAATACATCTGTTTTAAGGTAAAGGGGTCTCATTCTTAAGAAGGAATGTTATAACATAACACAGTGGTGTTATAATAATTCTCCCGCCAAATGATCAAATGATATGACACCTGAGCCTTGGCATAGGAAAAATCATCGTGTCGGACACATTCAATAAAGTGCAAATTGCGATGTTTCTGTGCAAAACAATGAGTATTACATTGTAGCTCAATAAAAATGGAAACAGACAAAAGGCAAGTTGTTAAGATCGGTTACATATATCTACTCCAATATATTAAAATGCGCAGTATTCCTTTATTTCCGACGCGGCGGTACATCAAAAGAAACGCTTGTTTGGTTAAGATATTATAGTACTAATATATTCACATGGCTGGCTATCGAACTCATTTCATCGGCTCGATTCATTCATAAGGGAGCGACCATTTGATTTTTATGGGGAGGGCTGGAAGATTTATTTCAGCCTGGGTATTTTTTTTTCGACCATCCTTTATCCTGGATTTTTATTTTTTGTAAAGGAGGATCCTGGATTTTTTTTTTTTCATATACTTTTCAAAAGTTATATATAAAATGTTAGCTTAAATTGGTAAAGGAGGAGAAACCCAATAAAATAGGTGACAAATGAATACCAGAGCAATGACCAGGCCCCCTAGCAGATTCCAAGAAATAAAAAGGTTTTTTATAGAGGCTATTTTTGCCAAAATAAAGGCTCTTTAAGACAGATTTTTGAGAAAATAAAGAGCACAGTGTGGTCTGCTAACAACACAGTGAAATAGTTTTCAGAGATCAGCAACACCCATTTTCCACTTCAACTCTTTGTGAAATAACCCAGAAGAGTCCCCCCTTGTAAAAGAATGAGTGAAGCATAATGCTTAATTAAGCCAGGGGTCTGGGGGCCGGCTAGGCCCCCAGAAGCCAAATACTAAGCTTCAAGTTCCCTTACAATTTCAGCATTTCCTGATAGCAATATGTAAAATAAATAGTTTTCAGAGATCAGCAACACCCATTTTCCACTTCAACTCTTTGTGAAATAACCCAGAAGAGTCCCCCTTGTAAAAGAATGAGTGAAACATAATGCTTAATTTAGCCAGGGGTCTGGGGGCCGGCTAGGCCCCCAGAAGCCAAATACTAAGCTTCAAGTTCCCTTACAATTTCAGCATTTCCTGATAGCAATATGTAAAATAAAGGCTATTTAGTTAAAATTATCACAGAATAAAGGTTTGAGAGTAAAATTATAGGCTTTTTGGTAGATTTTGGAACAAAACAAAGGTGTTAAAGGATTTCCATTAAAATAAAGGATTTAAAGGTTCCCCTAGGGGCCCTGAATGACATACTATATCAGCTCAGTTGGGCTAAAATGCTCTAGTGAGTATTTATAAAGAGGCATCTTTATAATATTAAATTTCTGTTTCAGTGATGATACTTGTTTCAAGTGAATCAAGGAACTAGAAAATCAACATTCTGCTTATGCGAAATCAAAGACACTGATCAGCTGTGCAGTGACTTTACAGCTAATCAGCACCTTTGTTTTCACTCTATAGACAATATATTAATTATTTATACATATTAATTTAATTTGTATTGTATTCATTTTGTTGTACCTTTCACCTTGGTTAATATGAAAATATGCATATCAGCAATTCCAGTTCAAATGGAAAAAAATACTTAAAAAGTAGATTTATGTTGAAAGTATCTACATTAAAACCACCCTCCTGAAATTATATTAATGTGTTTCCACAGTTGAGCAACAGTACTGAAACATCTTCCTGAATCTCAGTCATTTGATATAAAATGACCACATTTTAAAAAACAATTATCAGATCAATTAATTATTTTGAAGAAAATAAACATAATTGACATTTAAAATCCTTGTTCACAAGTTTCTGCTTATTTGCCATAAAAACACTCAATTTCCTTAAACATTGTCCTGGATATTTTTTTTGTTTGTTCGACCATCCTGGATATTTTTTTTGTTGACATCATTGTCCTGGAATTTTTTTTCAAAAAATCTTCCAGCCCCCCCCATAAAAATCAAATGGTCGCTCCCTAACCACACAAATGTGAGAACTACTCAATTCACATTAATAACCGACTATACCAATACAAGGTCAAAACTGTAATATTCGGCAAGAGATATAGGAAAATAAAATAAAGCTTCCAGAATGGGCTTAAATAGTAATTTCACATCAATTATATCTAGATTTTGAGCGCAAGAAAAGAACTTGCAAAGTAAGAATAAATTCCAAAAAAGTAAAAAATGAATGCCACAACAAGCGTTGTATATCATGTTAAAACGACACTAAAATGGTTGGTTGATATGGAGACGGGACCTCGGTTTATAGTCCCATCCGACGTCTTGGAGAAGCCCGGGATCGAACCTGCGACCCCTGGTTTACAAGGCGAGTGACATAACCACTGCACCACGGAGGCTTCTGACACTAAAATGAAGGTGTGAAAACACTTCAAATAGACCTTGGTTTTGCGGAGTGGACAGGCCCAGTTGGTAGCACCTCAGACTTTGGGTCGAGGGGTCCCGGTTCGACCCTCGTCAGGGGCGTTGTCTGCCGTGGCATTGTCCACAGCTCAATATGTACATATGTATTATATTTTCTTTGTCGCAATAAAAAGCTCTTCAGGGATTATATTGATCGTTAATTCATGTAAGCGAATTTGGATCTAAGGACAGTGTTTTTTATGATTGGGTTTATCGTCCCATGTATACTGTTCGATGATGCTTTCACAGACAGAAATTGAATATGCTTCTTAAGTTGAATACACTTGGTTGATTTTGTGAGGTAATGCTGAAACACACATATATATTCTTGAAGAGCTTTTGATTGTGAAGTGAGGAGGCAAGTTCTTTTTGAGTATGATGTGAATACCTTTAAGTTTTGGGGCGAATACCTTTTATTTATGAAGTGAGTACATTTTGATTAGAGGCGAGTAAATTTTGACTGTTATATAAGATAAGACGAATGCACTGCGAAAATGATGCAAATACATTTTGAAAATGAGGCGAATACATTTCGATTTTGAGAAGAATAAAGTTTGAATATGAGATGAATACCTTTAGTTTATGAAGAGAATACATTTTACTTATGATGTGATCACTTTTAATTATGAGACAAATGCATTCTAATTATAAGACTCGTAGCCCTATATTATTAGGCGAGTACTTTTTGATTATGAGAATACCATTTGATTACGAGTCGAATACGTTTTAATATGAGGCGAATACCTTTCATTTGTGAAGCTAGACTAGCCACTAGTCTCCATATTATTACGTTTTCATTTATTTTAATACAATATTGAAATTCATTATTTGCCTTGCCTCTTAAATAGAAATATTTCTGACTGGCTGAAGATATGGTGTCAAGACAAGGGAGAAACTAGCAGAATGGTATCAAAATGAAGAAAGCCATATATAATGCAAATACATGTACATCAAGGTCTAGAAGCTAGACTATTGTAAAGCCAATAGCGTTTATTGTGAGGCAAAACCCTTCCGAATATGTGACTGATACTTCCCCTATCGGAGACCGTCCTGAAGGTAAATCCAATTTATGGCCACACGGTCTGGGTATTCATTTTCTAAAGTAAGAATGGAGGGACCAGGAACCGATGCAATTAAATTTGAACATAGACACTTGGTGAGAAAGAAAATACATAAAACATAACAAAACATTTTCCCGACAACACACTCGAAGAGCAGAACGACTAGCTCTTTCCTAACAACGTAGCCATCCGGCTAGTCTCAACCAAATCAAAGGCAACAAGCACAACAGATAGGCAGACAAAATAAACGGAAGATGAATCTATGTCCCATCCGGAAGACAATACTAAAGAATGCGTTATATTTACAGTTGACAAGTTTGCTACCCTAGTGACCACGTTACCGTTACAGTTGGCAACGTCACCGCCCAGTGCGGTTCTGCAATGGCTTATCTGCATGATAAATGTTCTGTTTATTCCGTCGGCCTCTCTGTTGATCCCGTTGAGGCTAAAATGATAGCTATGTGCTAGGGAAAGAGCTAGTCATCTTTATCTTTAAGTGTGCTGTAGGAAAAAATGTTTTGTTATGTCTTTTCATTCTCGCCTAGTGTCTTGGTTGGGGCTTTTCATTGCATCGATTCCTGATTCTTCTATTCTTACTGTGTTGTCGGATTGTAATGTCTTTCCTTTTTCGCCTGTCGTCTAGATGTCGAGTTTTTTTAAATTTAATTGCATTGATTCCTAGTCCCTCCATTCTTACTGCGTTTTATGCAGGTCATTTTAGAGGTAACACTCGTTGTATTTATTTACAGTCATTAGGTTTTATTTTTCCTTTTAATTTGTATCAAATGTTTGAATTAAACATAGCTGGATATGACAAATTGCTGAGTTGACAAATTGTTTTGCCATTTGTAATTTTGAATCAATTTAAAGAAACGAGATAATTACTTTTAGACCAATGGAATCAACAATAAAATCTGACATTAGCTAGACAAAACTTTGCCTTGTGCGATTCTCGTACCCCAGCTGAGTGGAGTAAAAGTTTCATAAGTTAGCATGTGTCAAAACGAAATTGACAGCTATTGTTAACTTTGATATTAAAACGACCAGCTCTGTAGTTTTACAAAACGTTTAGGTGACACATGTCCCCTGCCTTATAAGTAGGTAATCCTGTGATAAAGGACGCAGTGTGCCATGTATTACATATATTCACCGAATTTGAGCCTGTGCATGAGAAAACCAACAATTTGCATAGGCGAAAACAAAGCCGCAGATCAGCTTCGCGGTAACCGCGAAGCTGATCAGCGCCTTTGTTTTCGCTACACGGATAGTACAATTCCTCTCCTACTTAAATCCAAAATTTCAAGCCTCTAACCATCTTCTGTGACTGTACAGGCCGGTTTGTGTCAGACCTGGTCGGAAACCCAAATTGTTGGTTTTCTCACGCACAGGCTCATTTATCATAAATTAATCCTATCACTATTCTACTCATCATAATTTATCTTAGCCAAACTATCGGTTCTAGCAAACTGCTGATTATTCTCGTTCATACAGACAACTTTAAATGGCGACTTTGAATGTAGGTATCTTAAGTCTAACACTCCAAGTGAAGCTCCCAAAATAGGAACTCTTTCGCATATGCTTTTCAGAAAAAATACTGCACTGATACAGGAAGTCAATGTATATTTTAGTTTGGTCAAACAAAAATGCCATCTAAATTAAATGAAGATTTTATGCCTCTTTGATATTATAAGAATCTTACATGAGTGTCAGGTATGGATAGACAAATCTGTCCCGAGGGTCACATTTTGGCATCACGAGGCTCGCCGAGTGATGCCAAACTGTGACCCGAGGGACAGATTTGTCTATCCATACCTTACACGAATGATGGATTCTTTTTCTTGCACGCCTTAATGCGACGAAGCTTGATTTTTATACTATTAACCTAGAAAAATGCCACAATCGCGGCGTCCGCCATTTTGAATTAAAACGTTTTGACGTCACCGTGACGTGTGCGCTTAACGACGAAATTACGTGACGTCCTATACAACAAATGTTAAAAAAGAACACTTGAACGCAGCGTGCGACGGGTTGAGAAAACGCGGGTGAGATAAGAATTTCTCACATGGGGTAAAACCAGGGGTTTCTCTATTTGGTGTGCAAGAAAAACTTTTCCGAATATGCTTATATTATAAAATTTAGTAGGCCAGTTACGACACTACGCAAAAATGACAGATACATATGGAGCTGTTTTGACACTTGACATAGATTTGAAATCAATGACTCTAAAATAGATTACCAAAAGGGTGCATTAAATCCAGCACTAATTTCAAATTATCGATACCTTACCTCACATAATTTACATACTGTGGCAATTCCATAACTATCTTGGAAATAATTAAAGCTATGTAATAGCTGAAACATCCCCTGACACAGATGATACATCTGCCGAAATAGACAGCCTGGTGCCTACATGTGATACAGAAACACGGAGTTCTTATGTGTGAAAGTGACGTTCAAACCACAATAAACTAAACAAACGCATAAAAAAAGCTAAGAGCATGTAAACCAGAGGGGCAAATCACTCGTAATGGCTTACATGATGTAGAAGTCAGACCAAGCAATGCTGCTTCTTTGAAGCCGACTGTCTTGTGGTGGGGGAAAGCCAGGGCAGTTTTCGACGTTCCGGGAAATACTTTTTGAAACCTCCTCGCCTGTAAGGTGAGTCATACCATTGTGCTATCGCTACAGGAACAAGTGAATAGATCTGGAAAACACCAATTATTACCACATCTGTGTATTAACGTAGAATCTCGAACGAAAGAATGACCAAATGGACAATGATACTGTTATTCATACACACAACAAATTCAAAAATGTCAGAAAATCAACAACAAGAAACATTCGACCTTGTGCTTGAAACTAAATGTCAATAAATGACAGTCTATCGGCTTTGTGATGCATCGATTTATCGACGACGTGCATGAAGTAACTCTGAATGACGAAAAACGCACACCGTTTAATTTCTGGATGACCGTCTGGATTCAGCAAGACACTAGTTCGACTACACCAATGTTTATTTTATATGATTGCATCTGTCTTGCTGTTCGTTGCTATAATGACATAAAGTTTTGTCTAACACCTAAGGAGGCTAAATAGGAGTGCTTGAGACGTTACAGACAAATTGCATTATAGAGAAAGCTAACTTAAACACATGACTATCACAGGGGCACTGGATCAGGATTCACAAGTATGCAAAATCTCGTTATAAAGTCAGCACAAAAATAAAGTCCCAGCAAACAACTAGAAAGGTTGCTAAGATGGACTGGCCATATTATTAGAATGCCTGATGCGCGATTTCCAAAGAAAGTTTTCTATGGAGACCTACAATAGGTAAAGCGCTCTCAATGTGTCCAGAAGAAACGCTACAAAGACAACTTCAAAGGCCCTCTGAAGGATTTCCAAATGCCAATTGGGTTTTGGGAACAGACTGCAAAGGAGCGATCAAAGTGGCGAGGACTCATCAACAAAGGAGCAGCTCTCTATGAAAAAAAAAGATATTCTGTGAAGCTGAAAGAAAACGCAGAAAACGCAAAGCCAAGACCAATGAGCCACCAGAAGATTCCATGACATTGATTTGCTCTATTTGCAACCGACAGTTAAGAGCTAGAATTGGCCTAATCAGCTATCAAAGAACTCACCAACATACATGAACCTTATTCAAGAAATAATGATGGTCTCTCTCATTAGTTAGAGACGAAGTATCACAGAAAGTTATCACTCTTCGAACCATACACCATCGCTTCATCGATCGTTATGGGCACTTACACTCGGAATATTCGCTTGTTCAACTTTCAAAGGATGAAACTGACAAAGACGGAAGACCACAATCATAATATTCGGGATTGAGATGTTCTAGATGTTCAACAGGAAATACTTCAATTTTCAGGCTCGGACTCCAGCACTAACTTTGGTGTTGTTGGCAGATGTTCATGCATAGTAAATGACTTGCTGTATTTGAGAAAGGGTTTTGTTTTCGCGTTTGTAAACAGTTGTTGATAAGCGAGGCTCAGAACTTATGCAGCCACAACAAACGTCCAGACTAAACCTCCAGGTAGACACAAACAGAATTACGAATGAATATGTACTGATACAAAGAGAACACACGGTATAAGCCAAGCTAGTTGCTATTGTACTAAAGCCTAAGGTGGTCACTCTCAGTTATCAAAATTTAACTAATTAATATAAATACCCACATTCAAGGTGCAAACAAATCAACCATCGACACCAAAACGTGAAACAAATAGAACCTCAACAGAAGTACGGCCTTGGAAAGGTCATTAATGATCAAGTTCTGGAGGGAGCTTAACTCGCCATACTATTTGTTAAGAGATTGAAGCCGTGTACTTCAGTGCTGTTATAGAACCAGGCCGAAGCAAGCAAACTCATTTTTTGGTTCTCTTTTCATTGCATTTCAGTATATCGGTTTTTAAATGCTCTTTTCTATAAATGGTAAAAATCTCATATAACTATACCCATATTTATTCATCTTTTATACATTTATAGGTCACACTTTCACTAGGTAAATTTGAATCTCCGCCAGAATTCTTTTAATTTATGCGTTTCTCAATACGATCTTAACAAGCGACCTATCCTTATATCTCTCAACGTGCAAACAAGCGTATATAGATTCGACGATATGAGAATACTGAATGAATGAGAGTTGGAGCGTATTGATCGTAAAATGGGTCCTGCCGTGAGATAACCCGTATATTTTCGGGCCCGACCTGGTTAAATATTCGTCCTTCTGTAGCATCTGTTGATAATTTTGATCCAGAAAGTTTGACACTCCGATATTGGCAATGCACGATGATTTCAAAAAGAAATAACAATATGCAAAAATACAAAAATACCAGGCATGCAAATAACGAATGAAGAACCACATCGCTTTGCAAGAAACTTTAGGATCGAATTTGACAAAAACTGAAGAGTTAAGGCAATATAATTACGCCAAACCAATCTGTGGGTTTGTCTGTTTGTACACCGTTCGTGGTTCGTACGTGACATGGTTGTTTTAAAGATTCGGCACTTATTAAATAAAGATAAAACTGATATTTTTCTGCACTTACGTTGAATAAATTTCAACAATAAAACATTTAGTTATCTGGTCTAAAATATTGCTTAATGATTTTGTTCGTCTACTGAAATTAAAACTACATAAGTACGTAATATGAATAACAATAAGAATAACTTATGATGAATTACAATCTGGCTTGGGGAAGGTACTTGTGCCACTTCCTGATAATTTCTTACTATTGACTATGCAAAACTGTTATAGTTTTAGATGCGCTGCTGATAAAGTTGAGGAAATTGAAATCAGAGATGGATACTTGAAGAATTTGGGTTAGACAAGTTTAAGGATCTCTAGTATCAATTTGGACCTTCTGAAAAACCTGCAAATTACCCAGTCACATCTATGAAATAGGGGCTCGTGCTAGGTACTGAAATGTAATGGAAACAGGGACCACTTTCGCCCTAACAATGACTTCAGATGTGATTGCTGACCAAGAATTTAAGAAGCGGTGGGTAATGGTTGATCACATACACGTTCTGGCTGACTCCAGATTTTTATCATCAAAACCACATGTATCTGCTAACGGCAGTGTATAAGGAGTTGGGATTGAGATACTTTTCCTTCTGCGATCCTCCTAAACAATTTTAATCTACCTCTTCTGATCCAACACATGATGCTAAATTATCCATAGGACCCACAATACCAAGAAAGAAGCCTAGTAGACTGCATTATTGTACAAAATGTATTTTTGAAAACGTCAAGTATGTTTAATATCCTTTGATAAAAGACGAAGGAAAGGATTACCTAGCTTGTCTGAATGGGCAAGGTCGACGTAATGTAGCGTCTTGACGTCGTGTCTCTAGAGACACTGTCGCCTTGGCGTGTTAGTTTTGGATAATCAGACCGATCGACCGACTGAGTCGATCTTGCACTTCCAAATATAATGTCGGGTTAAAGAGACTTTTGTGTGAGGACATTTCGGAACCGGAATTTAATGTTGACTTGGCTTACAAAATTTAAGAAACGTATAGAAGGAATGTTGTTGTTTTTTCCTCATCAGTTCCATACTATGCTTCCATTTTAATTTGCACGCGTGTGGATCGGGCGTCAGCCTCTATAATGGCACCGACTATTCATTTTAGTCGGCTGGTATCGGAGCTTCTTGTCTGTTGCTTTGTCCATCCGGTGTTAAACTGTTGGTTTTCTTTTGCTCCAGACGTTCAGTGGTTTTGCCTTCGTTATATATTCATTATGGTGTTTATGATAACTCATTTGTTTGTCAGTGATGATTAATTGGCTTGTTAAGAGATTCTCCACAAGGACCGAACAACTAACTAATAAATGTTGTAAGCCACTGCAGATGCAGTGAACCTTGCTTAGTTTACCTTTCATAACTTTCAATGTTGATATTCATCCAGTTGCTGTTATTTTTCATTATCAGTAAGTCTAAAAAGTTTAATACAACATATATATTACGACACTCAACGAATAAGAAATTGATTACTAAGCAAATACATTTGAAATTAACATTATGGTCGAGATAATACAACTGAACGGTTATAAATGCTCATGGACCCTGTAATGAAAAATCATTTTCATTCAAACATATGAATGTCGATATTTCAAATGTTCAATTATAATTTTAGCATTAACTGAAACCAAGGTATGGGTATATAGGTATTAAATTGATATTGTATTCTTATTGCAGAGCACTATAAATATTTCGTTTGCCTTATTTCAAAGCTAATATGCTGTTAACAATTCATAAACATTTAATTTAATTATCTAAAATCATGAGTAAAATGCAGCATTATTAAAAAACAAATTTGCTAGCAATTTTATTAGTCGGCTCTTAGTTTATGCATACTTGAATACATTCAAATCTCCAAGCGTTCTTCGGGGTTATCAGAATAATTTATCATCACCTATGAATGTACAAATGTGAATTTGAACATAAAGTACAGGTCGCGGACATCAACATGACAGTGACGTCACAAATTTACCGTTAGAAATATGAATGAAATAAATACATTTGACCAATAGGAACAGACACACCATTCATATTTCTAACGGTAAATTTGTGACGTCACTGTCATGTTGATGTCCGCGACCTGTATATATTGTTTTGTTGTATAAATGAAATTTTGTAAACATATCGTGCCAAAGGTTATTTTGGTTCCGTGTTCCGTTTATTTAACAGTTAAAACGGGACAGTGCTGGTCACGGGCAGGCGCCAATAAACAATGCAGTGAGTAGAAGCGATTCGTGTCATCGTTCGGCTTTCCAATTTATTTAAGAAAAACAAAGACAAATGGCTTAACTTTGCATGAGACTGTTGTAAGTTCTTACGAACATTCGAACCCCAATTGGTGGAAAAAGCATGCTCATCCACCAAGGGTGGTTTCTTGCGCTATATACTCTACACTCGCGTTACAAAACTTCGAGTTTGACATTTACAGATCTATTAATAGCACGCCGCTACATTACTTCACCCTCCGAGAAGACTCGCCCGAGTCTTGGCCTGGGGACTGCATGGGTAAGGTACAAAAAGTTTCCAGTATGAAATTTGCAGATCTATTAATAGGACACCACTATATTACTTCACCCTTGGCCTGGGGACTAAATATTTAAGGCAACTCCGGTCTGGCCATCGTCATTATCCCACCGCTGCTACCAAATGTAACGTTTCAGCCGAGCCCAGCCACAGCAAATTCCGATGGTGGAAAAGCATGCAAGTGTCGCCATCGAGAGAAGACGTCGCGATTGGCGTCAAGCAAATGAGCGTTCGAACACGACTGGCTTAGCGGACCATACGTGCTTGCGTAGGGTGGGTATGTAATGTTGGTCTGTTAATTTCTGGTCGTTAAATTATTTTGGGGAGTTTGTATTATGCATATGTCTATAATGCACATGGGTTACAATCATGGTTGCTCTCTGCGTCTAACTTAGAAAAAAGGTACAAAGAGGCAATGATCAGGAAAAGGCGCAATCAGAAAGGAATTCCCACTCCAAAAATCGAGGTGAGAAAAAACTAAATTGACAATTAGGTACTTATACTTAGATAGCATATCAAATTACTGGGGGTGGGGGGTGGGTGGGGCTGAAACCAGTTTTACATGAAGAGGTACAAGTAGGCAAAGATCAGGAAAAGGCGCAATCAGAAAAAGATTCCCACTCCAAAAACCGAGGTGGGAAAAAACCAAACTAACAATCAGGTACTTATACCATGAAAACATTTTGTAAGCCGAATGAGCAGCTATTTTCCCAATAGGTGGCCACTCAGTTACCTTAACTTAACTAAAAATATGAAAACATACATAAGGCGCCAACAGCACAAAAATATTTTAAACACCAAGACATAAAACAAAAAGAACCACCACAGAAGTATCGACTTGGAACGATCAGTAACACAAAGTTACTGGCGGGTTTAAATCGATTTTACATGGCCATAACCTCACCCTCAGCTTCTGCAGTGGTTCATAACATTTAGTTAGTTCTTCGGTCCTCGTGGTGAATCTCTAACTAGTCAATGATTCATCAAAAACAATCAAATAAATCATGATAAACATCCTGATGAATCAAAAACCAGGACTCACAGATTGAGTAAGCTGCCCGACGATGGAGATCCCTGGGCGCCGAATAACTTACTAACTCCGGAGCAAAAGAAAAACATCAGTTGGACCCCGGTGGGCCAAGCAACAGACAAGAAGCTCCGGCCCCAACCAACTAAAATGAATAGCTTTAAGTCGGGGCCATCATAGAGTCTGACGCCCGACCCACCGGCGTGCAATTAAAGAAGGCAGCATAATTATCAACCGTGATTGGGTTAAAAACTAAGCATGCAGACTGTCGCATAACATTCAAGTTATAACCTATACGTCTGTAACGTGTTATGATTTTTCTAAACTGAAAAGAAAAATCATTACTTCCTATAAGTTTCTTAAATTTGTAAACCAAGTCACCATAAAATTCTGGTTCCGAAAGGCCCTCACTTAAAAGCGTCTTTAACCCAACATTATATTTGGATATCAATTCATAGTGTCTACGATAAAATTTAGAAAAGGTTTTTTGAAGTTTATGATACCGATAGCCCTGTTGGAGAAGTTTGGCCGTTAAACATTTATTTCGAGCGTTGAAGTCTGTAACATGATTGCAGACTCTAGCAAACCTAATAAGTTGCGAAATGTATACACCATTAGAAGCACGACGAGGAACGTCACCATCCAAAAACGGAAAATTTACTGTATCAAAATCAAAGTCATCGCGCTTATAATAAATTTTAGAAGAAACAAATCCATTTGCAACAGAAAGATGTAGATCTAAAAAGGGGGCTTCGGTATCCGAGATATTGGCTTTGTTCAACTGTAGTTCAGATGGATAAATTTGATTGACCATACCTTCAAAATAAGGGTTGTCAATGTTCAAAAGGTCATCAAGGTACCTAGAAGTGGAATTAAAAGCCTCGATAACATCAGCTTGATTATCATGGTTAAGAGAATCCATGAAATCTCTTTCGTAGCAGTATAAAAATAAATCAGCTACGAGAGGTGCGCAATTTGTACCCATCGGAATTCCAACAATTTGTCTGTATAACTTGGTCCCAAATCTAATATAAATATTATCCAGGAGATAGGATAAGGCGTCGCAAACATTCTGACATGACCAAAGTGTATACCGACTTTGGTCAGAGGAAGTGAAAAAAGCCTTTCTGTCATTACATGCCAAATAAAGTGAACCATAGTTTTAATGCCCTTTTGAAGGTCCACTCTATCAAATCCAGAAGTTTTTCTTTAATTAGATTATGTGGTAAAGTTGTATACAGAGTAGAAAAATCATATGTGGACAAGCTCGTCGCACGGAACCCTCTACACTTCAATTTATTGAGCACCTCACCAGAATTTTTTATTGACCAACTCGCCGTCAGCTTGGAATGCTTATAATATATGAGCGTTATTTCTAAGGTAACCCAAATAGTTTCTAAGGTCACCCAAATATGAAATATGATTTACAACGAAATGACGCTAGCCTTTTAACATTTTCCGACATGATCTATCTCATTTTTGTGAACTTTTCATATTGTCAAACATTAGTGCATAAAGCAAAATTTGGCATTTGCACAGCACTTATCTATAAATACATGTAGTTACTGTTTGAGTTTGTTAAGCCTTTTCAATTTTATTCAAAACTAAACTGTAAATATCATCATTACATGATTCTGATGATGATGCATCGTCTATGTGAAACAATACCAATATACTACTTAACAGAAAGCGTTCAAATGCAACAATTGGTTATTGTTTTCAGCGATAGTTTTACCAAGGAACTAAACATAAAGTCTTGTTAAGGACAGGGCATATTATTGTGTTATCCTTGGGTGCTAAACAGCTTCACGAACCCCCGTCTAAATTGTGTTCTTATATTCCTAGGCAGCAGTACTGTTCTCATATTGTGACGGTGTTGTTTTGCGACTGATTTAAAGGTCCATAGGACCATCGATAATTTATCTCAGTCTCTTTCTTTTCTTTCAAGGCTTTGCTGTACAAGCTCTTGGCAATATCGCACTTATGTACCAATACAAGACCAAACGATTTATGCTATGGTGTCATATTTATACAGGTATGTTACACTTTCGTTTCGTATCATATTAACGCATATTTGCAACATCCCAACTATTCACATTTTAAAAAAATATAGTGTAATGTTTCAATTAAAACAGATTTTAACATTTTTGATACAATGACAATCATAAAAATTAAATCATGTCATTTTTATGGCGACCATGAATGAAAAAGTCCCTTTGAAATTATGGACTGGAATGTTGGTATTGAGTTGTCGGAATGCACACCGGTACATCTGCATTTATTCACCGTTTGAATTATTCACAATGCAAGATCTAAGGATAGTTGTGATACGTAAAACATGTAAAATGGAGAAAGTAAAAACGAGACTCCATTTTTCATTGAAATACTATTAATTTCCTTAGTGATTAACCAAATACTTTTGTACATCGGGACCAGTTTTATTAGCATTTTTCAGAGGCACACGTGCATATTGGGAAACGTTGACGTCGTTTCGCTCACAAGGGTACTCTGACGAGCGAAGCATCAATAAATTGCATGCACATTAGTCATTCCTTTCATGTATTTTGTATAAGGAATTTTAAATTCATAGAGATATCATATACACTCATATGTTTTGTATTTTTGCATTGTGTTTATAAAAAAATGCTTGTCTTCGAACATGCATAGTTCCTTCGCATTCAAATATCCCAAAATAAAACATTTTCATAATGATTTTTCCACATCGGACAAACAGACTGTTGTACGGACAGCGTGAAAACTTTTCACGGCAAAGATAAGGAACTGGTGCAATCAGAACTAAAGTCTCACTCTAAAACTCAATGTGAGAATAACCGACAATTAGGTACTGATTGATACAAAAAGAACAAGGTCATTATGCTTGGAGAGAGCGAGTGGTATTGCTCGGCATGATTATGGTGTGTCGGGTGTCGGGAATTGATGTTTTTTGATACATTCCTTGACTTCCTATCCTTACCACGCCCCTTAGAATCTTACGAATGTAAATAGAAGACAGAAGTCATGTTTTATCGCACAAGTGAAATTTCGTATACTATAAGTAATGTTCATGACATTATGTTCTAGTATATAAATACATCATCCATAATGCAGAAAATATTTTCATTTTGATCCTTTGAGATCAGTGAACACTACTGAGAATCTTAAGCCTCGTCAGTGACCCTTTAGGTTTGGCAACATGGAGCCAATGAGACATACTGTAATTTTGTAACTTTCAACAGTATAGTCGATACAAAGACTACTATCCAAATAGGGCCAAATAAAATGAAACTTGGTTAGAAAATATATCTAAACCGATAATCTTTTTGTGATAACTCAAAATACCTTCACTCACTACTGAGATTGGTGGACACACACTGCAATTCTGTCCGAAGTTGAGACGAGAAATTCGAGATTTCTCCTATTGCGTTTACTCTATTGACTGATAAATAGGTCAGTCCTTGCAGAAATTGAACATTTATTGAAAGAAAGTAACCTAAGAAATCCCGGTTATTTCGTTTTCGCAAACACTTCAATGCTATTGTGATGGTAGTACTATATGTTCATGGGGCGGACTATACTTTTGAAAGTTACAAAATTACAGTATGTCTCATTGGCTCCATGTTGTCAAATCTAAAGGGTCACTGACGAGGCTTAAGTAGCCGAAACCATGATATGACCCATTCACTTTCTCATTAATATGTTCACTGCCCTTAAAGGATCTAAGTTTTATTTTTATTTGCTATTACTCAGCTGGTGTTGTACCGTGTGGCGGCCCTTAAAAGTCTCACCGTACATCATCCATAGTGCAGATCATAATTTCCTTGTGATCCTTTGAGATCAGCGAAGGTATTCTGAGTAATCAGAAAACGACTTTCGGTTTAGATACAATTTCTTGCCAAGTTTTAATATATTTGTCCCTATTTGGATAGTAGTCTTTGTATCGAATATACTGCTTAAAGTTACAAAATTACAAGATGTCAAACTGGCGCCATGTTGCCAAATCTAAAGGGTCACTGACGAGGCTTAAGTAGCCGAAACCATGGTATGGCCCATCCGCTTTCTCATTAATATGTTCACTGCCCTTAAAGGATCTCAGTTTTAATTTTTATTTAACAAACCATAATCAGATGTGAGCAAAAATTTAAAACATCACAATCTATATTAGATCTACTTCTTTTAATCGCTCTATCATTTCCATCTAAAATACCTACTCCCGTGCGTAAATGAAAACGCCTATGATCTTAAAGACAAAATGTACATTTCGATTAAAATTATTAACTGTGTAAAATTGAGATATTAAAGCTGAATTAATTTGATCTTTCAGCCTCATATATTTGCCGCCAAATCCATCAAATAATATTTTTGCTAGGTTAAATAAGTGATAAAATACTAAAAACATATTTAGCTGTATGCTTGCTTCAATGACGCTGTACCAAAACAGAGGACAAGCACTCGATTCATTGCATATGTTAAAGAAAAGGAGAGATAAATGACATGTACATTCCTCCAACATTAAAACATTCTGGCTGAATGGTAGATGTAGATTAAGATATTAAAGCAGTAAGTAACACCAGAGGACCATTGGTCCTGAGAACGCTCACCTGAAGCCTGATCTTGGAGTATGAAGTCATCACGAAATGACATTGACCTTGAATACTCACACACCTTTATTGACTTCACAAGTTGTCTGCATCTGCAAAGTTTCAGGTCACAGGCTGCAATAGTTTCCAAACCCAGTGATTTCTGAGAAAACCATAATCTTAATTTTGATATTTAAATGACCTTAGGTCAAGGTCAACAAATGACCTTGGCCTTCATTAATTACTTACCTTCATTGACTCCATTAGTTGTCTGCATCTAGCAACTTTCAGGTCTCAGGCTGCAACAGTTTCCAAAATATCCATTGTTTTCGCCTTTTCCCATGTAAAAGCTTATGTTTCCAAAATTGACCTTGCATTAAAATAGGTCAAGGTCATCCTAGGGTCATCATTTCAGCTAACTATGATGGGCTGGAGTCCCAAATGCTACATACCAAGTTTCGCGTAAATAGGCCAGCCGGTTCTGGAGAAGAAGATTTTTGAGTGGTTTTTACCATAGTTGGGCATGGCGGCCATCTTGGTCATGTGACCCGAATTTCGCGATCACACTTTCGTTCCCCCTACCCATGGCTGCTCCACATAAAATTTCACTTTGATTGGCCAAGCAGTTTCAGAGAAGAAGATCTTTGAAAAGTGTGTATGGACGACAGACTGGCCAAGGTCAAGAGATGACCTTGACCTAAATTAATCACATACCTTCATCTAAAACATTAGTTGTTTGCAGGTCTCAGGCTGCAACAGTTTTCAAAAAATCCATAGTTTTCACTTTTCCCATGTAAAAGCCTATGTTTCCAAATTGAAATTGCCGTAAAATAGGTCAAGGTCATCCTAGTGTCATCATTTGATCAAACTATGATGGGCTGGAATCCCAAATGCTACATACCAAGTTTCATGAAAATCGGCCTGCCGGTTCTGGAGAAGAAGATTTTTGAAAGGTTTTTACCATATATGGGCGTGGCGGCCATCGTAGTCATGTGACCTGGATGCTCCACATAAAATTTCACTTTGATTGGCCAAGCAGTTTCAGAGAAGAAGATCTTTGAAAAGTGTGTATGGACGACAGACTGGCCAAGGCCAAGAGATGACCTTGACCTAAATTAATCACATACCTTCATCTAAAACATTAGTTGTTTGCATCTACCACTATTTAGGCCTCAGGCTGCAATAGTTTTCAAAAAATCCATAGTTTTCACTTTTTCCCATGTAAAAGCCTATGTTTCCAAATTTGACCTTGCCGTATAATAGGTCAAGGTCATCCAAGGGTCATCATTTTATCAAACTATGATGGGCTGAAGTCCTCAATGCTACATACCAAGTTTCGTGGAAATCGGCCCACCGGTTCTGGAGAAGAAGATTTTTGAAGGGTTTTTACCATATATGAACGTGGCGGCCATCTTGGTCATGTGACCTGGCTTTCGCGATCAAACTTGAAATGCCACTACCCAAGGAGGCTCCACATAAAATTTCAATTAGATCGGCCAAGCGGTTTCAGAGAAGAAGATCTTTGAAATTGTGGACGACGGATGGACGGACGACGGACGGACGGACGCCGGATCATGGCCATCCTATAAACTCACCTTGTGAGCCTTCGGCTCAGGTGAGCTAAAAAACAAAAATTGACCTTGACTTAATAACCGAAATCAAATACATCAGTTGTCTGCATCTCAACTTTTTCAGGTGTTTCCAGAGGACCATTGGTCTTGTAAACGCTCACGTGAGATGTAGATTTTAAGCATTATTTTTATAATAGACTTAAAAAAATCATTGTTTTCATTTTTACGTACATTAAAGCCTAAGTATCCAAAAGGGACCTTGTCGTAAAATAGTCATAGCTATTGGTCATTGATCATCCTAGGGCCATTATTGTTCAAATTATGATAGATTTTGATAGGCTGTAGTTCCAAATGCTACAAACCAAATTTCCTGAAAATGGGCCCATCAGTTCTGGAGAAGAAAATTTTGGGAATTTTAAGCATATGTGAGTGTACATGTGGGCTTTGTGACCCAAATTTCATGATCCATGTTAACTCTGTAAGTTATCTGCATCTAGCAACTCTCAAGTCTCAGGCTGCAAAAGTCTCCAAAATATCCATATTTTTCACCTTTTCCAATGTAAAAGCCTACGTTTCAAAAATTGACCTTGCTGTAAAATACGTCAAGGTCATCCCAGGGTCATCATTTGATCCAATTGTGATAGGCTGGAGTCACCAATGCTACATACCAAGTTTCATGGAAATCGGCCCATTGGTTCTGGAGAAGAAGATTTTTGAAAGGTTTCAATCATACAAGGGCTTGGTGGCCATTTGGTCATGGTACGAAGATATCGCACAAAAAAAAAAAAAAAAAAAAAAAAAAAAAAAATCAATGCCACTATCCAAGAAGGCTCCACATCAAATTTCAACTGGATCGGCAAAGACGTTTCAGAGATGAAGACCTTTGAATAAGTGGATGACGACAACAGGCGGACAGTGACCTTGACCTTAATTAATTCCAAACCTTCATTGACACCAATAGTTGTCTGCATCTAGCAACTTTCAAGTCTCAGGCTGCAAAAATTTCCAAAATATCCATTGTTATCGCCTTTCCCCATGTAAAAGCAAATGTTTCCAAAATTTACCTTGCCGTAAAATAGGTCAAGGTCATCCCAAGGTCATCATTTTATTAAACTATGATGGGCTGGAGTCCCCTATGATACATACCAAGTTTCATGGAAATCAGCCCACCGGTTCTGGAGAAGAAAATTTTTGAAGGGTTTTTACCATATATGGGCATGGCGGCCATCTTGGTCATGTGACCAAGATATTGCGAATAAAATTTGAAAGACACTACCCAAGGAGGCTCAATAAAAAATTTCAACTTGATCGGCCAACCGGTTTCTGAGAAAACCATAATCTTAATTTTGATATTTAAATGCCCTTGGCTCAAGGTCAAGAAATGACCTTGACCTTAATTAATTACATACCTTCATTGACTCTATCAGTTGTCTGCATCTAGCAACTTTCAAGTCTCAGGCTGCAACATTTTCCAACATATCCATTGTTTTCACATTTTCCCATGTGTTTCCTAATTTGACCTTGCCGTAAAATAGGTCAAGGTCATCCCAGGGTCATCATTTTATCAAATTATAATGGGCTGGAGTCCCCAATGCTACATACCAAGTTTAGTGGAAATCGGCCCACCGGTTCTGGAGAAGACGATTTTTGAAGGGTTTTTACCATATATGGACGTGGCGGCCATCTTGGTCACGTGACCAAGATATCAGGTACAAAATTTCAATGCCACTACCCAAGAAAGCTCCACATAAAATTTCAATTAGGTCGGCCAAGCGGTTTCAGAGAAGGAGATCTCTGAAATTGTGGACGACGACGACGGACGACGGACGGACGGACGACGGATAGTGGCCATCCTATAAGCTCACTTTGTGAGCCTTCGGCTCATGGTGAAATGTTATTAGTGAGCAATGCTCAAGAACGAGACCAATCAGAGCCAAACAAAAATAAAACTGAGACCCAAGGCATATTTTTATGTAACATATTATTTTCCTATATAGGGCTTTGGATCATGACCATTTTAGATTAAATATACTACTCAAAGTTAGATAGGAATCATTTATTTTTGTTCACGTCATACTAGATATTTATTAATCAAAATTTATTTTGCTATAGATATGTATCGGCAGAACCGAACCATATTTTTATTTTTTCTCCGAGCACTTCTTACTTACAGACTTGCAAAATCAGTTGAACCCCTTTAAGTTGAAGTTGTTACTGTTTCCTTCACTATCCATTTGAGCCGCCTCGTGGGAAAACCAACAATCTGCATAGGCGAAAACAAAGACACAGATCAGCTTCGCGGTAACCGCGAAGCTGATCAGCGCCTTTGTTTTCGCTACACGGATAGTACAATTCCTCTTCTTCTTAAATCCGAAATTTCAAGCTTCTAGCCTGCTTCTGTGACTGTACAGACCGGTTTATGTCAGACCTGTTCAAAAACCACATTGTTGGTTTTCCCATGAGGCGGCTCATTTGTCATTCAACCCTTCTTACCTGTTCATTGATTCAACTGCAAACTATTTTGTTAATCAAAATGTTGTTCCTTGAACGTATATTCAGATGGATAAAAGTGTCCACCTGTGGGGAAATAACTGATAGCTTTTTCGTAATTTCGGCTGTTGCCTGCCTATCTGGAACTTTGAGTGGTATTTTGGTTCTGGTTGCACCAAATCCTGATCATTAATTAACATAAACCTCACAAAATACTATATTATTCTCTGGTAATATTTATAGTCAAAGTTACAAAAATATATTAAAAGTGACCTTGCACGTTTTAGTGGAAAAGATGAAATACACTGGTATATAACATGCTGCTTTCAAAATCGACCATAAACACCTATAAGAGTATTCTTCAGTGAGATCAATACCTAAGCTGTCATACATACTAATTGATCTAAAACACCTTGATATAACTTCGTCTAGGATACAATGAAAGTTTTTCGTTATAGACAGCTGGGCTAGATAGAAATTTCTTTACATGTAACTCCAGACAAATATCTAAACTTTAAGAAATCAAATTTTAGACAGAATTACATACAGATACTTGAAAACTGTAAATAGAAATATCTTAGGTATATTATTCACAGCTGAGAAACACGTGGTACGGAATGTGTGACGTACAATGAAGTTGTGTCCGAGGTTGAGATGAGAAATTCGAGTTTTCTACAGCGTTTGCTCTATTGGCTGATAGAAAGGTGCAGTCAATGCAGAAATTGAACTTTCTTAAATGAAAGTAACATAAGGAATCCAGGTTATTTCGTTTTCGCAAACACTTTCACCCCATGAACATATAGTACTTCCATCACAATAACACTGTGCAGTGTTTGCGAAAACGAAATAACCGGGATTTCTTATGTTACTTTCTTTCAATAAACTGTGTTCAATTTTTGCATTGACTGCACCTATCTATCAGTCAGTAGAAGAAATGTTGTAGGAGAAAACTCGAAAATCTAACCTCAACTACTGTCTCAATTGCTGTGTGTGTCACCGATCATTTATCGGTTTGTATGTATACAATACCACGTGATTCTCAATAGTGTTATTAATATGTAACGATACCGCAAAAACATGCAATTCTTTTAACATTCTTTGAGGTAGAACATTGAAGCATGTAAACTGTATAATATCACCCAATGTGTGGTCATTAGACATTAAATGAGCAAATTCTTCAACGTAAAAGTGATGTATAATGTTGAAAGATGATACCGAACGTGTACATGGGTCGTGTTACCATATGACACCTTTATGTATTTGATCCACTGACGAAGATTCAAATGTATTGCATACTTGATGGAAGTCATTTCCTACATTTATATATACATGCATTTTGTCATTTCTTTATATGAAATATTTTATTGGCATATCCTATAATGTATGTGCATTAAGTACTTGTAAGTTGCCTTCGGTATGCCAGGAATAGTGTGGTTAGGATAACTGGTATTCCTTACACTTTAAGCTTCAATTAAACTAAAAGACAAATCAAAAGTGAATACTATTCATGTCACCACTGATTAGGCAGACTTTTATATTATTCACGAAGCCAATTATAAATACAGCAAGATGCTTTAGAATTTTGTTCAACCAATCAGCGTAAGGATGTCAATGCTAAGACACAAAACTTTAGTGTTCATATGCCCGCCCAAGGGCCCACGAATTTTGGTCTCTCAAAGACGAACAAAGACAGTAAAAGATATGTTTCTATTATTTACAATATAAGTATTAAGATGCAGTGAGTTTCAGTCAGAAAATACAGAAAGAACAGAATACTGTGAACTTTTGGAAAGACAATTTATTCTTCAGCTGTTACTATATGAAGACACCATTCTAGCAAGTACTGATTGGTTTTGGCAGAAGGGCTGATGATCTTAAAGGAATTATGTAAGAAAAGTACCAACAACATCAGGCGTTTAGAATAATACCAGGCCAGTATTCAATGCTGCCGTTTACAGCACCATTTGTAAGCCATTCCAAAAAGAGGTCCTGTGACATGAAAACCTTCTGACTACACAAGACAACAGAGAAACGATCAGTACACATTGAATGGACAAGGAAGTTTCAGGATGTCCAGAAACATGTATTGACCGTAAAAGCTCTTGTGCATTTACACTGATTTCTTCAAGTGGAAAGAAAGAACACATGAATGGTTATAGTGCACGTGAGATATCCAAACTGCAGTAAGAAGGGTGCAACACTCTATACTTGAATGTTCATTCCCTGTAAACATTTGGAAAAGAAAGTGACCATCTGCACGCAAAGAATGCCACAGAAGAGTTCAAATGGTTTAATAAACCATTGCGGACCAGATTCAAGTGATCAGCCAGTGGCCTTATGGATAGTTTAGCGCCTATTTGTTTAGTTAATCTACACCATGTGAAATGCGGGATCAGGATTTATGATGCATTGCATACTAAGTGGTTATAAAACGCCCCAGTAATCCCCGTCTAGCACACTACGTCCGACAATAATAGAGGAAATTCAGAAAGTTAACCCAAACAAGCTTTAAAAAAGACTAATGATAATAGCAGTGTCAGGATGTGCTACAATCACAGATTGAGCATATATTTATAAGAAACACATAGCCATACGACAAATAGAACATTTGCTGAATTTAAGTCACCTAATATTCATGCAATATCGGTCAAGTTAGACTTAGAATCTTATAAAGTGCAAGTGAAATATGAACGACTGTTCATCAAGGGCAGTTTTATAAAAGTAACTCGTACATGCTTTTTTGAATGTTTTCATACAATATGGCTCTGGTCAAAGGTATGGACGACTTCTCAAACGTTAATCATTTAATCAAATTGCTGAAAGGAGACACTGTTCCATGAATTGGGGTTTCGTAACCTTTTTGACACCTAGTTGAAACTTATCCACTTGTACGATGACGATTCATATATGTATTGCATCATGTTAAAATGATATGTCCTATCTTTCATGCATACATGCATTTAATCCTAACTTAATGGTGCATGCATCGTTTGTTTTCCTAATGCATTCTTACAACCATACTTCTTTGTATACGTTGTTTCATTACTCCATTCGTTCATTAATTCATAATGCAGTTTACTCTTCAATCATTCTTTCATTGAATCGCTCTTTTTTCCATTCGTACTTATTATCTAAAACATCACGATAACATGTCCGTATAATGTATACCCGCTTATACCCCATTTTATATAGCAAAACTTGCGTATGCAGGAGTATACCTATTTTTCTTATTTTTGCTCCAAAACATAGATTGTGGGTACTCGTTAGAACCGCCTAGGCGAGGCGGTTCTAACGCATACCCACACTCTATGTTTTGAGCAAAAATATTAAAAACATCAAAAATTTTCTGATGGAAACTTTCATTTTTTAGAACTTTTAAAATCTACGTATATTGCATGGGCATGCTTTCGTAATTATGTTTGTGAAGTTCCCCTTACCTGGCCAAAATTCTGCATATCTATGTTTAAAATCCTGTTTCGATGACATTGGGTCAGTTTCATTACTTAGAAAAGTGTCTGACGATGCGGGTGGTAATCTTGCAGCTGATAATATACTTTCAATCACTGTTGAAAGAACTAACAGTACCGTCAGAGCCTGTGTCATGGTGAAAATACATCCGAATATCAGAACTTTTTATCTTTCATAATCCGTATATCTCCAGATTGCACTGTGATTGCAAAAATGCACAGAAATTTGTTTTAGCATCATATCCAATAAATACACAATGAATATGCAATGGTAAATACAATATTTACAGTGGTATTTTATATAAAACGTTAATAAATAAGACTCCTGTACGTATTTGGCTATATGATAAGCTTGGTGACAGGTATATATATCTCTCAATATCGACACTACGGAGCAAGAGGACACTTTGGAATAGCGCAGCTATGTATTAGGCGGATCCGATCTTAACTATCAATCATTTACTACGTATCACTCCGCTTTCACATGCTTGTGTATAAGTCCATAGAGCAAATAGCTAGTATATTTTAAATGGGCGGGGCTTGGTGAGTTTCATTCATTCAAGTATTATATCGAATAGTACAAACGGAGTAGTTTATTTTTCGTTATCTTTAAATCTGCCAAAACTTTATTGAATGGCAAAACCACTAGCCTGTTCAAAAAGATCAATGTTACACAGACATTGCGGTTTTAAAAAGTAAGTCTAGAATGTTAAAAGTGTAACATAACTAGTTTTTTTTTAAGATAATATTTTTAAGTGGGACTTAGCAATTCACATACGAAACAAAAACACGACCTGCATTTTTTGCTAAAATATGCAATATTTTGAGTCTTTTTGCTAATATAGGCGATTTGTCGGTATCTAACCAGAGTTGCATTTTTGCCTATATGGGCAGTATGTCGGTGGCAAAGTAAATCGTATCTTGTTAATATAGGCAATATGTTGGTGTCGAAGTAGAAATGCATGTTTGCCAATTTAGGCAATATGTCCGCGGCGAAGTAGATTTGCATCTTGCTAATATGTTGGTATTGAAGTAGGGTTGCATCTTTGCCAATTTAGGCAATATGTCCGTGGCGAAGTAGAATTGCATCTTGCTACATGTAATATAGGCACTATGCTGGTGTCGAAGTAGATTTGCATCTTGCTAATATTGGCAATATGTTGGTGTCGAAGTAGAGTTGCATCTTTGCCAATTTAGGCACTATGCTGGTGTCGAAGTAGATTTGCATCTTGCTAATATAGGCAATATGTTGGTGTCGAAGTGTAGTTGCATCGTTGTCAATTTAGGCAATATGCCCATGGCGAAGTAGATTTGCATCTTGCTAATATAGGCAATATGTTGGTGTCGAAGTAGAAATGCATTTTTGCCAATTTATGCAATATGTCCGTGCGAAGTAGATTTGCATCTTGCTAATATAGGTAATAAGTTGGTCTCGAAGTAGAGTTGCATCTTTGCCAATTTAGGCAATATGTCCATGGCGAAGTAAATTTGCATCTTGCCAATTTATGCAATATGTCCGTGGCGAAGAAGATTTGCATCTTGCTAATATAGGCAATATCTTGATGTCGATTGCATCTTAGCCATTTTAGGCAATGTGTCCGTGGCGAAGTAGAATTGTATCTTGCTAATATAGGCAATATGATGGTATCGAAGTAGAGTTCCATCTTTGCCAATTTAGCCAATATGTCCGTGTCAAAGTAGGTTTGCAACTTGCTAATATAGGAAATATGTTAGTGTCGAAGTAGAGTTGCTTCTTTACCAATTTAGCCAATATGTCCGTGGCGAAGTAGATTTGCATCTTGCTAATAAAGGCAATATCTTGGTGTCGAGGTAAGGTTGCATCTTTGCTAATTTAGGCAATATGTCCGTGGTGAAGTAGATTTGCATCTTGCTAATATTGGCAATATGTTGGTGTAAAAGTAGAAATGCATCTTTGCTAATGTAAGCAATATGGCGGTATCTTAGAAAAGTTGCATCTTTGCTACTATTGGCAACATTCGATGTCGTAGTAGAATTGCATCTATGCTAATATTGGCGATATTTCCGTGTCGTAGTAGAACCGCATCTTTGCTAATAAAAACAATGTGTAGGCGTCGAAGTAGAGCTGCAGTTTTGCTCTTAAAGGCAATATGTCGTTGTTTAAGAATGATTTGCTTATATAACCAATATGTCAGTGTCCAAAGAAGAATTGCAATTTTGCTAAGAGCGGCAATATGTCGCTGACGAAATAGAATTGCATCTTTGCATCATAGGCAATATGTCAGTGTCGAAGTAGAGTTGCATCTTTTCTTAAAGTCAATATGTCCATGTCGAAGTAGAGCTAATATGTCCGTGTCGAAGTAGAGTTGCATCTTTTGTCAAAGTAGGGTTGCATCTTTTCTTTTAGCCGATATGTCCGTGTCGAAGTAGAGTTGCATCTTTTCTTTTAGCTAATATGTCCGTGTCGAAGTAGAGTTGCATCTTTTCTTTTAGCCGGTATGTCCGTGTCGAAGTAGAGTTGCATCTTTTCTTTTAGCCGATATGTCCGTATCGAAGTAGAGTTGCATCTTTTCTTTTAGCTAATATGTCCGTGTCGAAGTAGAGTTGCATCTTTTATTTAAGCCAATATGTCCGTGTCGAAGTAGAGTTGCATCTTTTCTTTTAGCTAATATGTCTGCAATTCAATGAGTAGAATGGTCAAATTTGCAGAATTCATCTGTACTGACGACCCTTTGATGACACTCCTTTGATGAAGTCCATTTAGACTGATTCCTTTAAGTCAACACTCCCACCGACTTTGCACGCCATGTTGCATGTTGCGTGTTGCACGCCCATGATACAAACTTTACACGCCATGTTGCCATGTGTTTTGGCTCGATACAGTTGAGATGAGCAATGTATTTGAAATGAATCAAGTATCTACAGCAGTAGATAAGCAATGGTGCCCATAAGATTGTACTCAAATATCTATTAAGAACATTTTTTTTCAACATACTACTTTCAGCTTCACACATCTGATGGTCGATACATTTCCTCTTTTGTCCTGTCTTCTACCTCCATAACTAAATGCCGTCTGAGTATCTTATGACTACGGTTTATAAGAAATACCATCCATTAGCTCCTTCCACGTTTGTGCATTCGCTGTGTACAGTTGATTTTTTTTTTTCAATTAGTTTGTTCTACTCTTTGGATTTTCTCGTCGAAGTCTCAGCAGATTGTTTTCCTAAGGTCTAAACCAAGTAGCACAAAGGGCAATTATCGCTCACTTGAGAACCAACAAGTTAATCAACTAGTGTGGTCAAAACATAAATTTACAATTTTAACTATACGGGGATAATTTCAGACACTTATGGGTAGCTACATGTACCTCTTCAGTCTCAAGTTGAATTCGGTCAAAATTGAAACTCATCCGAGATATTATGGTTGTCCTTGTATCTATACCAAGAATGAATAAGATCATATTAAAATGAAGCCACTAGAGTTGCGACAACACTAAATATAATTTTTCAAACACTCAAGGGAAGCTACCCCTGCAGTCAGTGGTATGATCTGGTCGAATTTCGAACTCATCCAAGATTTTGTGATTGTCCTCGTTACGGCATGGAAAAATGAAAGATCCACTAAAAATTAAAAGCGCTAGGGTTGCCAAAACATTTGTCTCATGATAAGTCTTTAGGATTTTTTCAAATGTTCAAGGGCAGCTGGGTTCGGTCGAATCTGGCCGAAATGCGAACTCATCCGAGATATTATGGTTGTGTTGTTACTACCAAGAATGAAAAAGATCCGATCAAAAATGAGGTCTCTAGAGTTACACTCGAGGGCAGCTAACTCTGCATTCATTAGTACAGTCTGGCCGAAATCGAGATGTTTTGGTTGTTTTTGCTACCCGCAAGAATCAAGAAGAATCACTCAAAAATAAAGTCGCCAGGGTTCATGTGAATTTTACATTCGTTTTGTACCCTTCCTTTTACAAATGCATGAAATATGGCCTATTCTGCTTGTTTCAAAGGAAACGAATCAAAGTGGAAATTATACCCGAATTTCTGATATGTTATAAAATGCCTTCGCAATAAAATTTTATCTGGGGTTAACATTCATGTTAGAATATAATAAAATAATGTGTAGCGTTTTCACGTATGTTCGGTGCATAAAATGTCCTGCTGCTTGCGCGACGTTTGAAAGAAAAGTTTGGTGCAAGAAAAGTTTCTACTTAAAGCTTCTCAATGTGGCCAAAATTAAACCTGACATAAGCAAATCTGAACAGCACTGGAGGTCTGCAAAATTGATAGAGCAACTAAGCCACCACCTAAGAACGGTATTAAGCAGTAAGTTACGCGGTAAAACAGGAGTAGACGGAAAGAATTGGATGGACCTAACTTGGCGTACATTATCGACCATCAAGGTTATAGATGTGATGTACATCAGGAATGCATTTTAGATTAACCAAAAGCAGTTTTGTGAAAGTATAAGAATGATGAAGATTTCAGCAGATGTTAATATATATTTTTAAAGATCATTAAAGCTAAACTGATTCGCTGTGTAGCTATTTCAAAAATGTTAGGAAAACAACATGACCATTATAGTTATCAGGTATTTGCCGGATGTTACTAAGTTTCAGGGAATAAATTAATTTGTTGCCGAAAACATAGAATTAGTTTGGGGAAGTTTATAACAATTACATAATTGTTTTCCAATATCTGCTCTCCACATAGGTATATTTTTAAATCTTTTCGAAACGTGACAAGAATATTTTATATCAACACGTGCGTTTGCTATTAAACTGAGCATACCTTTAATGTTTTGTTCAAATGATAATGATAGCCCTTCAAACTCTCTTTCGATACGAGATTTATCTTAGGGAAAAATTACTTTTTGCAGAGGAATTAAAAATGGGAAAAGCAAAATGAAAACAAATATTTTCAATATGTTGTCTGACTTTAAAAGAATAAAGAATACTCACCGCTAGTCTGCTTATGGCCCATACTACATCCCTCTGAACGTTTGCACTGCTTCCAAAAGATATTTATATTCTATTCTTCAAATTCACGAATGTTATGAATGCCAGTGCTGATGATTCGGGCGACGCTGGATATAGGCGAAAGTTTCCTTAAAGAGAAAGAAGATTTAAATGGCTTTTGTCTAGAAGTTATTACATATACACTATTGCAAAAACATGTCCATGCAGTATACCAAAAAATCAGCTGTAAAACTTTGAAAATTTCATTGGAAAAAGATTGAAATTTTTAATAGTTTTGCTCAAAACATTGATAGTGGGTACATGTTAGAGGGGCGGTTCTATAGTGTGCCCATATTCTACAGCTGTATGTTTTGGATCAAAAATAAGAAAAAAATGTCTAGCCCCTGTATACCCCAGTTTTAATATATACATATAAAAGTGGGGTATAAGGGCGTATGCATTACATGGACATGTTTTCCTAATGACTAGCATTAGTCAGTGTGTCAGTCAAAGAATTTATACGGAGTATATGTTCAACTCTATACATAAGTGTGCTCTCGTTCTTATCCTGCTTTGTACTTGACATCATTGTATTGCAATGATCAGAGATCAGTGTTGACAATGTATTGCAATGATTAGAGCTCAGTGCTGATTTTGTATTGCAATAATCAGAGAAGGACTTTTGATATTGCATTGCAATAATCAAATAAAGGTACAGACATTGTTACGAAATGACAAGAAAACAATGCAGACATTGTATTGTGATGATCAGAGAAGGGTTTTTAATATTACATTTCAGTTATCAGATAACAATCCAAACATTATTAAGAAACGGCAATGTAAAGATGAAGACATGGTATTGCAATGACCAGATATCAGTGCAGATATTGTATTGCAAAAATCAGGGATCAGTGCTGACATTGTATTGCAATGACCAGAAATCAGCGCAGACATTGTATTGCAAAAATCAGGGATCAGTGCTGACATTGTATTGCAATGACCAGAAATCAGCGCAGACATTGTATTGCAAAAATCAGGGATCAGTGCTGACATTGTATTGCAATGACCAGAAATCAGTGCTAACATTGTATTGCAATGATCATGACCAGAGAAGAATGTAGTCATTGTATTGTGATGATCAGAGAAGAGTGAAGCTATTGAATTCTAATCATCAAGGGAGAATTCACCAAATTTGAAAAATACAGTCTTTTCGTATCAACGGGGTATGCGACCGTCAGTTTGTAATTCTGATGCATCTTTTTTACTTCTTCTTGCATCGCAAACTTCTGGTTTTGCAAAATTCTTGCCATTGCATTTCATATATTATTTAGGGTTCCGCTTATTTTGTCCTAATATTTTTCAAGAGGAATGGATAAGCGACAGCATGCAAATAGGGAACAAGTAAAACAAACAAACGTGTTTGCATTGTGGTTTTATAAACAGCTTGACAGGATAGTTATCGCTGAAAGACCTACTTTGATAGACTAAGTAAATATCGTATCAAGTACGTACTCCGGTCGCTAACCAGAAATGCGGTAGCACGAGCGTAAGCAGATTTATGAATGAAACTTTTACACTCCTGTTTGATGTCATCTTCGATTTTGTTACTACGGCAGCTGTACCATGTTAGTAAAGTTGACTAATTAATACCATTGCTAGAAGAATCCTTCAGAGCTAACTCTACTAACACGAGTAAGTACTGTTCTAATAGGCTCGTGTGCTTTAGGTAAAAGTCCTTGTGTCTTTATTCAGAAAAGTTTAAAACTCGTCCACTTGAGGGATAGCAACTGCAAAAAGTATATGTTTATTTAAAACTCGAGTTACTCTGATATGAAGTGAACTGTAGACGGTAGCAAACCGGGTACGTAATGGATGAATTCATGATACCACTTTAAATAAAAATAAGGACATATAATTCTAAAGAAAGTTCTATTCCGAATACAAAACGGCCTATTTCTGATGTTTTCAGTTCTTTGAGTCCAACTCATAAACAGAAAGGCAATCAAATACATTTAAACACGTGCTTCTATAACTTACCAATCCTGGTGTATAATTTATTACATTCTAAAGTGTGTGTTTAAAAGTCATTATGCTACTGGGCAAACAATTATCGTCATAACCATTTAAGCTTGCTTTTCGAGAGCTAAACTGTAGATCTGATGGAACGGAGGAATCATATTTTCCGTCAATCATGGCTTATAGTCAACGACGAAATGAAAAGAAGCAGCACTCAGTAATCTAGAATTGTCTGTTCACAGGCAATAGTTCTGTTGCAGCTTGTTGATGGCTTTCTCTGGCCTGGCAGTTTCAAAAATGTGAGATGATAATGTGTGTTCATTTTTGAATTGGAGGGTGGGTGGCGGTTCAGGTGACTGGAATGCTCGATTGACTTGACAAATTTACGAATCTTATAAGAAGAACGATTATTCTTTTCAGTTTAGAAAAATCATTATACGTTAAAACGTACAGGATATAACTTAAACGTTATGCGACAGTCTGCATGCTTAGTATTCAACCCAATCATGGTATTCTTTAAATGCACGCCGGTGGGCCGAGTGTCAAACTCTATGATGGCCCCGACTTAAAGTTATTCATTTGAGTTGGTTGGGACCGGAGCTTCCTGTCGGTTGATTCAACTGCTGTTTTTATTTTGCCTATGAGTCCAGATATGTTGTTTGGCGCTCAAGGATCTCTATCGCCCGGCAGCATATCTTATCTGCGAGTCCTCGGTTTTGATCATGGTGGTTATCATGATTTATTGTTTGTCCTTGATGATTCGTTGACTAGTTATAGATTCACCACGAGAACCGAACAACTAACTTATTCTAAAACCTTTTCTAAATTTTATCGTAGACACTATGAATTGATTTCCAAATATAATGTTGGATTAAAGACGCTTTTAAGTGAGGGTCTTTCGGAACCTGAATTTTATGGTGACTTAGTTTACAAATTTAAGAAACTTATAGGAATTAATGATTTTTCTTTTCAGTTCAGAAAAATCATAACACGTTACAGACGTATAGGTTATAACTTGAATGTTATGCGACAGTCTGCATGCTTAGTTTTTAACCCAATCATGGTTGATAACTATGCTGCCTTCTTTAATTGCACGCCGGTGGATCGGGCGTCAGACTCTATGATGGCCCCGACTTACAGCTATTCATTTTAGCTGGTTGGGACCGGAGCTTCTTGTCTGTTGCTTGGCCCACCGGGGTTCAACTGGTGTTTTTCTTCTGCTCCGGAGTTAGTAGGTTATTCGGCGCCCAGGGATCTCCATCGTAGGGCAGCTTACTCAATCTGTGAGTCCTTGTTTTTGATTCATCAGGATGTTTATCATGATTTATTTGTTTGTTCTTGATGATTCATTGACTAGTTAGAGATTCACCACGAGGACCGAAGAACTTACTAAATGTTATGAACCACTGCAGAAGCTGAGGGTGAGGTTAGGATCCTGTAAAACCGGTTTAAGCCCGCCAGTAACTTTGTGTTACTGATCGTTCCAAGGCGATACTTCTGTGGTGGTTCCTTTTTGTTTTATGTCTTGGTGTTTAAAAAATTTTTTGTGCTGTTGGCGCCTTATGTATGTTTTCATATTTTTAATTAAGTTAAGGTAACTGAGTGGCCACCTATTGGGAAAATAGCTGCTCATTCGGCTTACGATATGTTTCATGGTATAAGTGCCTGATTGTTAGTTTGGTTTTTTCCCACCTCGGTTTTTGGAGTGGGAATCTCTTTCTGATTGCGCCTTTTCCTGATCTTTGCCTACTTGTATCTTTTTATGTTGTGAACCATTGCAGAAGATGAGAATGACCCAGTAATTTTATATTACTGATCGTTCCAAGGCGATATTTCTGTTGTGGTTCTAATGTTTTATGTTGTTTTTTTTTTTTGTGTGTTGAATTTTGTGCTGTTTGCACAGCATGTACGTTTTCATACTTTTAGTTAAGCTCGGGTTACTGAGTGGCGCGGCCTATTGGGAAATAGCTGCTCATTTGGCTTACAATGTATTTTCTTAGTACGATTGTCAATTTAGCGTTTTTCCTACCTTGGATTTCGGAGTGGGACTGTCTCTCTCATTGCGCCATTTCCTGGTCATTGCTTCTTTTACCTTCATATTGTATTTCTTCTGATAATATTTCAAGCTGTGTTACATTTTTGCTTTCATGAACATTAATGCATGTTCGTTTATGTTTGTGACACTTCCTAGTCAGTCTTATATTTCACTTTTAGCAAGCCAGAGAACATACATGCAATGAAATATCATGATTATTCGAAAAAGAGAAAACGGCAACTTACCATCATACTGCGCGTACTGAGGTCGGTGTACAGAGACGCGATTTTTCCATTCACTCTACCAAAACAAAACCCATGTGATGTTCCTGTGTTGACATGTGTCTTGCCCTTGGGTACAGGCCGATAAGAAAAAGAGAGTAAGGATAATGACGTGCACCCTTTGGACAAGATAAACAAATTTTGAAGTGCACAAATTTGATATCATTTCTTAATACTCATACACTTGCTTGCAAAATTTTCTAACTAGCCTAACTTGAGTTTCTGGAATTAACGATGTCCGTTGAAATTTCAAATATGAATTGCATTGCAAAGGATTCTCACATTTTTCAACCAAAAATAACAGTGTATTTGCTTTTGAAGTCAACATACAGTTAACAAATTGAGGGCTTAACGACAGAATTAAGTTAACGAAGTTTTGAACAACTGGCCCCTGGTCGGTAGATGTTATATTATCAGGAAAATGGTCAAGTAAGAGTCTAGTAAGATTAATAACTTACCTTTGCTAAAATTCAAAGCCTTGGGTCAAGATACATTACCGTAAGTGCTGTGGCGATGAACATGCGGTAAAAAGGCAGCTGTCGGCATTTATACGGCAGTTAAACAAAAAGCACATATGGACTGTTTCTGAAATGAAACTGAACAGTTAAGCAAATGAACCAATAAGCAGACATCTTTAAGACCTCACTTCCCATCTGCACATTATGAAGAGAGGGTTCGAAAAGGTTCCACAAACTTTACAACCGCGAATCGTGCGGGTCCGCTTAAGCGGTCGGAAAATAAAATGACAAAAAATGATGACCAGTGTTAAGTAAAAGATAGAGGACTTGACAGAGATAAACAGGATGCAGATATATTGCATTGAGTGCGACTTGTCTGTGGCGTTAAGGTGGATATAATTACTACTTGCTGGCTACACTATCCCCTGGTATAAACTTAAAAGCACTTATATGCTAGCTTTGTCCTGGTGTGATGGTGTGTGATGGTAAGACTTCCACTGAAAGGTAACAAACATGTCATCGTTTTCAGTGTTTCTGGATTTACAATGACAAATACATGTAAATGAGTATGCCGTGATGAGAGACAACAATGTTCTTCTTGTCAGTGTTTGTACAGAACGTCAGCCCTAGAAACGTTTAACTTATATATCATAAGCCAAAGGAAATGCATCAGCGGCCTTTTGCTGCTTGGCACGGTTTCTGATAATTGCGTACATTTTTACTTTTTCAGGGACCAGATCTGAGGAGGTTGCAAGCCAAACGTATGATGCGGACAGTCGCACAGGATGAGTTCGTCTAGGCAGATAATGTGGAAAAAATGCAAGGGACCCCACTATGACACAAAGGTACATGTAGGCAACGATCAGGAAAATGCACAGTCAGAAAAAACTTTTGGTGGATTCCCACTCTTAAAACCGAGGTGGGAAAAAACAGAAGTAACCAGTGTAATTAACTATACAATGAAAAAAAAAAACAAAAAAAAAAAAACAAACAAAAACAATCATGCCAGTGAAGGGACAGAGAGACAGACTCTCCTGAGCAGCGAATATTGATGATTGTTGATGATGTTACTGTCAGAACTGAAAGTGTTTTTATGACATTCTGAATACAACATTAAAAAGCATTAGAATCAACAATGTCACATACCTTTAAAATCCGCAATGTTGTGGTACTGAAAGCCCTATCAGTATCACTGTCCTGAAATGCATACCTACACATATAAAAACATTATGATGAGCAGTGCTGATGCTTTATCATAGCCCTGTTTGACCCCGTTTTCACCAGAGAATGTTCAGCGATCTTTCTACTATTCTGAACACATACACGCTTTGCAATTGTGACATTGTCAAATGTATGCTGTGAATAGGGATGGGCCATTACGAAAACATGCCCATGCAATATACAGAGAATGTTTTTCAAAATCAAAAAAATGAAAATTTCATTGGAAAAAATGATGTTTTTAATATTTTTGCTCAAAAAAATAGATTGTGGGTACACGTTAGAACCGCCTCAGCGAGGCGGTTCTAACGAGTACCCACAATCTATGTTTGGAAGCAACATGTATAAGAAAAATAGGTATACCCCTGCAAACCCCAGTTTTTCTATATAAAAGTGGGGTTTAAGGGGGTACACATTTCACGGACATGTTTTCCTGATAAATCATGGGGTTCCAGTCCAGACTGTCTGTGTAAATGGATCTGTTGAATTCTACGTTTTGTTTCTGGCATTTTTCTTGAAGTAGCCTTGCAGTAAAGATCATGTCTTGTATTCACCTGTTCTCAATATGATTATAGAAGCACCCTTGAAATTGTATGGGAAATACACATTTTTACGTACTGTGAAACAATTTTTCTCACTGCCGGTGTCTCTGCTTTAAGAAAACTATACTTAACGACACTCCCGACGCTACCAATAGAGTTTTTTGCAAAAATTTCGAAACCACTCAAGATATTGAAATGAAAATTGCAGGGACGATAGAAAGATTCATGAGACGTGTACTGAAGGCAACATTATGCCAGCTGACTTTTATAAAGAAACGCACCGGGCTTTTGGACACACCACGCCTCATTTTCAAAAGTCACAAAACCATGTATAGCGAACAAAGATCGTTACATCAGTTCCTCCGTATTTCCTTCTCGTTTTGTTTTCTCTTTTTGCCACAGTACATTCCCTCCATTTTGCCACAGCACGTGGAGGGAAGAACATTTCTCAGAAAAACATATCATATACACGGACTCACTGGGGTATGCGTCTGATGCACGACGATGCGACGTCTCTTACGCCTAGGTCACACTAGCAATTACGTACGCTGCGGATAGTTGCGGATACTATACGTAGCAATCCGCAGGAATTAGTGGGCGGGGCTAACTGTTCTTAATGAATTTACGTAATTATAATTACCTTTAAATACGAATACATACGGTATAGTTACGGATATATTCGGATGCATACGGAAAGTAACTTGTCTACATACCTTTCGATACCATATGTTACGTTTAGACACGGACATGCACCTTCAGATACGTATTTGTTACGCTCTCTTGCGTATAAAACGCTGCAATGTGATGTAAGTAACCGCTGTTTATTGTCAAAGTACAGTCACACTAGCACATACGGATGCTACGGACGCTTCGTACAAGTCTTACGTATCTATCCGTTATATCCGTAACAATTCGTATCGTATGCGTATATGACCGTAGCTGTACGTGTTGTATCCGCAGGGTCCGTAGAATCCGCGCCCAAATTTTGACAAAAGTCAAAATTTCGATACGGACGAAACATCCGTATCTGCATGTGATGAAATTATAGAACAAAATATGCTTTGATTGATTGATTGCTTGATCGATTAATCGGCCGATTGATTGCTCGATCGCGATCGATCTCTGGGTCGATCGATATACTGATTGATCGATTATTGATTGATTGATCAATTGATTGATTAACTGATCGAAAGTTCGAGTGATCGATCAAGATCGATCGGGTGATTGATCGATTGAGTGATCGTTCTTACGATCGATCAATCGATCGATTGATCGATTGCAATCGATCGATTGATTGATATCTTGACGGATCGATCGAGTGATTGATCAATCGAGTGATACTCGTAAAACAACAGAAGTATCTTCTTTTAGTACTATAAATTGAGTAACATTTGTGGGTTTGCTTGTCTGTTTGTTTGTTCTCCAATTTTTCTTAGATATTGCAGCCTGCTTATCAGCTAGTAAAAGCAATGCAAAATCTCCTTCTGTTCATACTGGCGAAAGGAATGCATTGAAAGCACGTGCATATTTGTGAGAATTGGACGCACGGGCGATTCAATGAGTAAGCGGTATACTTTTCAATAACTGTACGCCGACAAAGACCGTAACCGAACGAAACAGCACATATGAAACAGTATCGATCCGCAACAAATGCTTACGACAAGATACGTTTAGTTACGGAACAGATACGGTTTTTGATACCGATTAGATACGGACAATTACTTGTTTTTCACCCGTGCCTGATTTTTGACAATTATCAAAGCTTTGCTGCGGATCTTCCGTGCCCTGTAAATAATGCACGTACAGATACGGACTTTACGGATATGATACGAATCGTTACGGACAGGGCGGACAAAAACGGAAGCCCTATCCGCAGCGTCCGCAGCGACCGTAAGTGCTAGTGTGACCTAGGCATTAAGCACGCAAGACTGTAAACCCTAATTAGAACTGCGAGCAGAGTTAATGTGTTTTAGCCATCCAAATCACCAACCTAAAATAAATTGACATACATGTATCTAACCAATGTCTTGGACGTTCTCAGCTGTGTAGTAAGGAGACGGTACCCTGCTTATGTTCTACAGTTTGTTCAATTTATTTGTAAGGGATGGGTGAAAGAGTATAGCGCAGCGTACATGTATGCGGTACGTGGCTTCGATGTCACAGTATAGTTGGCTAGCTGTCATTCGAAATGGCGGCTTAACTAGGTAATTTGATTGGATCATATTAATAGTTTAATTTCAAGTGGTTTGTTTGTTGTTTTCTTTTTCTTCTTTTTTCTATCGTCCATGCAATTTTCATTTCAGTATCTTGAGTGGTTTCGAAATTTTTGCAAAAACTCTATCGGCAGCGTTGGAAGTGTCGTTAAGTATAGAACATAGAAAAGACAGATTAGTATTGTGAGTCCATGCAGTTTAAATAAAATCGTTTCATGTTCTACATGCAATCCAGCGTCAAAATATATGTTTGAAGCCTTATTTCGAAACAAACAATTATTTCTATTTCGAATGAAATATAACATGCTCCATTAATAATCTAAAGATTGTGTTTCCTCTGTCTATTGCACTCACAGGTACCTGAGCATTTTAATTGATATGATAAATTATCTTAGGCCTACGCCCTATACATATCATGTATGGGTATTAATTGCATGACATAAGAAAGTACGCAGTACGGTTTGGGCGAGTCAAAAATGACATTTTCATTGATCAAGTTTATCATGTTCCAGTACTCCATGTTGTTAAATCTAAAGGGTCACTGACGTGGCTTTAGTAGCCGAAACTGCTGTATGCCAATTCACTTTCTCTTTAAATTCAACGCTCTTACAGGATCTATTTTTTTTTTTCTGCTAAAATGTTTGTAATTTTGCAAAACGGTAATTCCAATCTTGTAAGACAAGCTTAAGATACTCATTAAATCGATTTTAGTGTTAGAACAACATGTACGTACTGTGCCTTATGGCTCAACCACTTGCTGAGTAACATTATCTAGAATATTGATACAGATAGAAATATCTGAGAGTCCAAATGTTATGTTATTGCTAAATATCTCATCATTGTTAACCTACAGTATTACCTATAAACACCCATGTCACACGATACTAACAGCCAATGAAGAGAAAGCCATGTATAAATATTGCAATTCACGCGCGCACGTGCTGTTAATACATGGCTTTTACTTATGCTCGTTACCCTGCGCCATGCAAAGCACATGCTAATAATGAGAAACTGAATTCCGCCCGGAACGAGCATAATGAAAGCTTTTACGCGTATGAAAATGTGTTGAGGCTGTAAAATATAGTGCACCATTATTTCTTCCGTTTGTGCAGATTTATAATAGCGATCAAAATGATTTTGTTATTCATTACCATTCGCTAGGTCCCTCGGGAAGTGTTGAGAACCTCGGGCTACGCCCTCCGTTTTCAACACTCCCCTGGGGACCTAGCCAATGTTAATGAATGGAAAATCATATTTGATTCCTGATATTGTAGTTTTCAAATTAAGTTGAATTAATATTTCAAATATTTTAAATTTAGAAATGATACAACTATGCTATGTATCCTTTTCATAAAGTTCAACATCACCTGGGCGTGTTAGCATGCTGTCCTTTAGTAAATTACGTTTGTTTTGTTGTTGCTGTGTCCATTAAAGTCTCATTATACTTTCAATCATTTTTTTCAATTTTGACCATTTTTGATATGTTCAAGTGCTTCGTTTGCCGAACATGGATCTGTCGAAAACTTCACAAATGCATTACGGATAAACCAATTAAAGACTAATTAAAATTTGACAAAAATGAGTAGCAGTGATAAATATATATTTTTGCCCGCCCTTCACACTCGAATTTTATGCGCAAAGGTCTGGAATACCGGAGGTAAATAGAAACACGTGCTAAACTCTATTTACGACCAAAAAGCAACTCGGAGTTATTAAAATAAACATATTTGAAAGTATGATCGTGTGCATAGACAAATCCTGTTCTTCACTACTTGTCCCATGCATTGAAAGGCAATGGCGTGTACCACAAAGTGATATTTTTGTTGAACATATTTAATCGATTCTTGTCGATTTTGATTACGGAGAGGCGACATACGGGGAAATTAGGACAGATAACAATAGGCGCGGTGAAAGACCGTTGAAGTACTCAATTTCACATTCTTTAAATGCAATTACGTGAACGACGGTCGCGGCATTCATCTTGGCCACGTCACATTTCCTCCTGTAGTAATGCTGTATTTTGCGGCCAGCATTCATACGGTGTGGCGTTGCAATAAAATCAAAGAAAACTTTCAATGATACGTCTACCGCAACAATTCTTAATGCCCCGGGTTAAAAACGAGAAGAATGTTGTCAGTGATCGAGTATGAGCTATGTCGACCCGGGAACATCCAGAACTAACCGTGTAAGCCAGCTAACCGTCTAGGTTATTCGCACATGCACACGTCATTTACATGTATAAGAATGCGACGCAGCAGGTACTTCTAATACGCTACCGTGCATCGGATGTACGTAACGATAAATACATGCACATCACGAAAAGACGGTGGATGAATGGTGTAGATATCGCTGCTGCTCTTGCAGATCATCAAACTACATCTTAATTACATATGAGCCTTCGCATGAAAAAAAAAAAAAACAATCGTTGTTTTCGACCAGCTTTGACACAAACTGACCTGTACAATCACAGGAGAAGACTAAAAGCTCTAAATTTGGATTTAAGAAGAGGGATAGAGGATACCCGTGTAGCGAAAACAAAGGCGCTGATCAGCTGTGCAGTTACTGCACAGCTGATCTGTGCTTTTGTTTTTGGCATATGCAGATTGTTGCTTATGTTATGTGGCGGCTCATATAAACCCACTCGATTAGCCTTAAAGCAAGACCTCTTTTGAAACATATGTTTTGAAATTCAGTCAATGTTTAAGCGACCAGAATGCCAACTGATCCCGGCCTCACTACATAGATAGCATTGGGGTCGATCATTCTGTAAATATGGCGGCCACACATATTGGGACTAGGACACATACGCAACAGGAACGTCAGAGGCACGTCACACATACGCAGCTGGAACATTTCACGTCATTGGTCTCAGTGTATCAAGTCAAGTCAAAATCTCTTTATTCCCTCGTGCAAGGAAAATCTAGGAAGAACAGTATAAGTAGCTCGACAATGACCCTAGACGGATCAAAGACCGGATAAGTATCGAAATTGGCATGCACATGTCACTGTTACGTGACAGTAGTATATTTACTGGGATTGTATGGACTCACAAGATTTTATGAACATATCCTATCATATTATTCATGAAAGATAGACCTATACATGGATCTCTGGAAAAAAAAAGATTCCGTGGTGTGGTTTTACCTGGCAAAACAGGGGTATGTGTTCAACCCAGAGATCCTTTAGTCCTTCGGATGAGACATTAAATCGAGGTCTCGTCCTCGTACTACCATTGGCTGTTGCCTGGGGCGTAAAACACCAAATCATACAACCCACTGAATGTACATGTTGTAAGATTTCTTCGTGTCGCTAAAACTGTCTATTTTCCTTTCAAAATGACTTTTCCACCCAAACTTTTACTCGTATCCCAGGGTTTCAGCATATCGCTATAAGCGTTTCCTGTTGGTGTGCGGGTTGTATTGCTTCAAATCCTCTACATTTTTACTTTAATATTATCTCTAAGATGTTTACTTTTAAGGTGTATACTTTTTCATGGAGCGTGTTGAAAACAGAATTGTCACAGGTGCGTAAAAATAAAAACAACAACTGATGTTCCTTACGTTCTAAGACAATGAATGAATATCCAGATTTACACTATGACTATCCAAATTTTCTGTTAAATATACATGTAGGAGTTTTAATTTCTAAAGTTTGTTAGTTTGCTATGTCTGGACGGCCCCAACGCTCCCGGGGTTTTCACCAGTACTCTGGTTTTAATGTGTCTTGCTCAAGAACACAACACGGTGCCACCAGTGTGGATCGAACCCGGGACCGCTTAATCAGGAGTTCGATGCTCTAGCACTACGCCACCGCGGTCCACTGTTCTCTGAAGTGAAACAAATAAACTTTGACGAAGTCTGTTGAATGGAAACGTCAGAAATAACCACGAAATTACTCTAGAAATGTCGACCGACTTCAATCAACAGAGAAAATATCAATATCATTCCATTAGTGAAAACATCATTTTTATAAAATATAATTTTGTTATAGGAATAGGCCCACAAACTATTGTTTGTGCGTTTTATGAAAGCCTTCATGTAGCTGAACAGTTTGCGACAAATTTTATGAAAATCAACCAAGGTATAAGAAAATTATAGGGGTTTGAAAATGTTGATGGCCCAAATCCAGAATAAGGCTGAGAGGGTATGACGTCACAATCATGGAATTGTAAATATCTGCCATTTCCATGCATATTAAAGTATGAAAGTTGTTGAAATACTTTTCATTCACTTAATAGAATCATACTGATCTGTTTTCAAATGTAAAAATTAACGTCTACTACTGTAAATAAGCATTTTTCCTTTTTGGTCACGTGACTAGCTAAACAAAATGGCGGCCACCATAGGCGGCCATTGTTGAATATAAAGACTTTCTTCAAAACCACTTAACCGATTTTAATAAATGTGGTGTCAAAATGTTTGTTTCGCTGATCTCTTTCTTTTGAAATGAAGTGTAATGTTTGTAAACCTATTCCTTTAATATCTTCATTGACTTCACTGCTAAGTTAAATCTTGTAAAAGATAGATCCGTTGGAGCTCGGTCACTGACGAGGCTCAAGTAGCCGAAAACATGGTATGGTGCAGTGGTTATGTCACTCGCCTTGTAAACCAGGGGGTCGCAGGTTCGATCCCGGGCTTCTCCAGCCCGTCGGATGGGACTATAAACCGAGGTCCCGTCTCCATATGACCTTAGCTGTTGGTGGGACGTTAATCCCCAATCAACCAACTTTCTCATTAATATGTTCACTGCTCTTAAAGGATCTCTGTTTATATTTTATTGCTGCGTTCTAACACTTTCGTCACGGTGCAGGCAGGTGGGTCCCGGTTTTATTTCCGAATCGGTAGAACCCGATGTTAAATTGGTTGGTTCTTAAGGGTGTCGTGTCATGCAACGGTCTTGTGCTGGTGTTTCACGTTGTTGAAGAAAGTACATGTAGCAACCACTGAGATTCACGGGGTGAACCGGGACTCCAACGGATCCAAAATGGGCTTCAAGGTAGGAAAACTTTTAAAGGCCCCCTGTTCATTAAGATGGAATCCCGGTGAAGGCCCGGTTTGTGTCGAATGGCACGGTGTCGTCCCATTTACCCACAGTTTACTTTTGATCATCCCGGTTTATCATGGTCGAACCCCGGTTGTATAACGTTTTGCACTCGGTGTCGCCCATGGCCAGTTCTGCAACGGAATTTCCCTGCTTGCCACGCATGTCTACGGTGACGTTATGGTTCTACTCCAGTTCAACACGAGTCATCCTGGTTAACCGTAAATAATCCAGGGCTTAAACATCTTCCAAACACCGTTTGATTAATACAAATGTGACGGCTCGCCAGTAAACCCCGGTTCGTCCCTGTATGCCAAAGATTTCCACGGTGGCGTCACGGTTTATCCCTGTCAGTCGACGCGGTTCATTCCGCTTTACAGCGTAAAACGGGACAGTGAGAACAGGACCAAAACATCTCCTAGACACCGTCTGTCCAACTTTTAGCTGAATCATCCTGAACTTAACTTTGGTTGGTATCTGATTGAAGTCGCTCATAATCAGCCAACATCGTCTTCGGTGCTATGTTCGTCATCCTTCCCGTGTACTCCGGCATTAGACTTTCTCATACTGTGTAAGTTGGCAACGTCTTTTGTTTGAAGGCTTTGCCTACAAGAATAATTTTAATAACAGTAATAAATTTTAAGATCAGGAGACATATCCATGAAAAGTATAAGCCAAAATCTCTAACTTTACGTTGTAAAACCGCGGTATGCAGGTGTTTACATATTTTTGATACCAAACATAGATTTTGTTTACTCGTTAGAACAGCTTCGGCGAGGCGGCTCTAACGTGTACCAACAATCTATGTTTTAAGCAAAATTATTCAAAATATCAAATTTTCCTATGAAATTTTCAATTTTTACAAATGAAAAAAGAATCACTGTATATTGGATGGGCAAGTTTTCTTAACGATAAGGTAATCTTTTGCAAACGAGCATAATTAGTGGTAGTGGGCAAGTCTGCAGCAAAAGCTAGGCACGATAACTACTTCCGCCGTGTAGTGTTCTTCAACGAGGCACTTGATAAAGCTTCGCATAATACTGGTTGACACCCGGAAACCGCTGGCGTCGTCCCAAGATGACTGAAACATTGTTGATAGTGGTGTGAAGCCATAGCCAAACCAACCCTGATGTTACCTACTCTCAAAAATTGTGAGTGAAGGGTATTTTAGGCCGCACACGAAATTATGACACTCATTTCTCTGACTTTTTTTGTTGTTGCTGCTGCTTTGCTTTTAAAGCGAAATGTTGTTTGTTTGTTTTTTCTTTAATGAATGCTTATTCCAAAAACTTGAGAAACTGCAGACATACCGGGCCTGCGTTCGTTTGTATTGAGGTTTAACGCCCCAGTCAACAATTTTCTAGCCGCTTCACACAAACTATCACCATTTGATTATGGGTCGCCAGCAATATTGCGAAACTAATCTTGTAGACTAACTTCAAAAGAATGAAAAATGAAAATGAGAGAAAGCCACGTTAGCAAAACATTGAAGAGAGAGAGAGAGAGAGAGAGAGAGAGAGAGAGAGAGAGAGAGAGAGAGAGAGAGATGAAATGATTGGAAGAAGTCCAATTAAATGGAGGCACCGTCCCGACATGACCATAGCTATTGAATGTGACGTATTGGATATATTGCGTGAGAGTGAAAATAGAACTTACATCTGGGCCCTCTTGATAGGCATTGACAGTCTCTGTGTCCGATTTTCACTAACAATGCCTAAAACGATAAAATCATTACATGGAATATTACGTGAATGCATTGTTGTTATGCACTAGTCATTTGTAACCAAGGCCCTAACTCTTAACCCCGGTGAATAGCGGGGACCTTGACGTTTGGTCCAGCAAATCCCTGCTAAAAGCCACCCTGTGGGTACTGCTCGTTGTTGGTAAAACCACTGCTGTTTTCCCCCGTTGCCTGCTATATTTTCATTTCACCAACCTTTATGCCTATACAAAGCAAACCCCAGATATTTCCCCCACGCCGCCGTGGCCAAACTTTGGTCAAAGCCCCGCTCATATTCCGGGGGAGCGTGGTTACAAATGACAAGAGCATTACTGGCTATGGGCAACAGTGTGATGATCTGTGATTATCGATAAAAATCTCAAAGTACAGCTCGAAACTTGTTATTATTGTTTTTTTTTAGAAGCGAATTCTTGTCTTAACTAGACATACCCCACTGTGAACCTCAATTAAAATTAATGTACATGTACATGATAATAAAATCCTGTTCTTATACCACTTTCAATTGTTACAATGTCTAAATTTGCATGGTGGACAATGTGCGATTCAACAGATTTATATCCACGTCCATTCATGGGGCATCTTGGCTCTTTAAGCAGGATGCACAAAGCTAAAAGCATTCAATATACATGGGTTATTTTTAGTTTTATACATGTTTGATAAACAGAACTGAGACTGAACCCTTACCACATGTCTAGAAGTTTTGAAGACGCCTCGTCATGGGACCTCGCATAATATTCCTCCTCTTCCCTAAGCTTCTCCTCCATATCCCGTTAAAGAATCACTGACTTCTAAATTAAATTAAATTTAAATGTCTAAAAATTATTGCCTCCACATTGACGAACCGCTCATGGATACATGTTGTTTATATTTTAAAGATGACGCGAGACTATTTGAGTGCGCAAGCCTACTACGTTTCCACGCCTCTAGCCACGCCTTTAATTCATTTTATTAATTTGACTAAAGACGAAAAATGTAAACGAAGCAAAATTAAGGTATTTCCCTTAATTTTAGCTCAAATTAAGGCGCGTAAATGAGAATTGTAATGCCCATGTTTAGGCACCATTTTAGCACGAAACTTATAACCAAAAAAAATATTTTTCACATATAAAATTGATTGAAAGTATAATGAGACTTTAATACTAATTGTGACTTTATCGTTATATGCTCCTTGAAATGCTCTTGTTGAAATTATGGGCTTACATATCGTATAAATTGACGGGTATAGGTGTAGCTATAAATATTTCGAATTGCAAAAATTTGAAACAATGGGAGAGACATTCTTCGCCTGGGCGGGGCACTCTGTAGTATAGACATGTCGTGATGATGAATGAGTGTTCAACAATGACACGAGAGCTTCTATTTCCAAAACAGTGATACGTTATCAAGTCTTAATTACAAAATGGAAAGCCCATGAAGCGACAACATCACGTGTGTGCAACGTCTGCGAAATACGCACAAAAACGCGAAAACGTTTTACAAATACAATTGCAAAGAACGCTGATACTTTTGAATTTGACAAAAGTGCTACCGATATCATTATGGTATAGTCCTGCAGATTTATGGGGTATTTTATCGGAACCCGGAAATAGGGTTCAAACTTTTTTTCTTGACTGATTCTTGTAGCCAAGACCTTGCCCTTCAAGAATCTGACTGATGTCACCTTGTCATCATTGAGCATTTTGAGATATTTAAGATAGCGTCTAGAATGGCCGCCAAATATATGTTATCACTTGTTTTGCTATGCCTAGGTCTTGAATACTTGCTTCTATTTGCCTCATTTGGCTGTTAAAACATAAATTGGAAGTTGCCAGATAAATAACATACCTAAAATGATTTTTAGAAAATAAGCATGGCATCCAAGATGGCCGCCGAATGGAATTTTTGCATAGAATAGAATGTAATGCGCAGTACATGTGCGTTTTGTCTTCATTTTATCCTGTAAGTTAATCTTATATTGTATTGTCATGTGCAGATATGACTTAGGACCGTTATTAGAACACTCTGAACCTAACATGTCATCCAAGATGGCTGTTTCTATATGGTAATAGCCTTATGTGCTTGGCTGGCCTACGTATATGCTATTTATTTAAGGTACTTCTAGACCGTATCAAATACATGTACAGGATCCACGGTTATAAGTTTCTGTGGTGTTGTGATAAAGCTATCAACATGTATGCCAGGGGTCTTGGGTTCAAGCCTTGGCTTTTCCAGTCTTTTGAATGAGACTTTCAACTGAGGTCTTGGCTCCACGACCTTAGCTGTTGATTGGAGTATAAAACAAAAATAAATCACCGAATACATAAAGATGAATATTTCCCTATGGCAGTGGTATTTCTTGAATATGCATATATCTTGAGGTTATATTCAACATCCAAAGAGGTTGTTTCCTTGATATTATCTGGTAAAACCAAGCTTGTCAGCTATGAAACCCTTGAAAGTGTTTTCATATGCACCAACAACAATAGGTTTACTGTATCACGTCCTGGCAGAAACAACATGGACTGCAAGAAGGAAGGAGACTCATTCAGACGTTTTACCATATAACCCAATATATTTATGGTTGTTCCCTCCTCTGATGTCCCTTTATAAAGCGGCTGCATTTCAGTTTACATTGACTTTTGAAATTTTATCATGAGCAATGCATAGACGTAGTTTACATTGACTTTTGAAATTTTATCATGAGCATTGCATAGACGTCCGTGTATGACGCTTACACATTTTCTCTTCCGCTTGAAATGTCTTTAATCATTCGTATTAGTTCTTGCTACTGTTACACAAGGTGTAGATCTGAACCCGATCAGTGCGTGTGCTTTTCATCAGTTTGACCTTATCTAGTACATGTAAGCATCCTTTCTTGAAAGTTACTATTTATGCATTTAGACCAAGACCCAGCATTTTATAGCTCTATTGAATGATACAGTGAATTACTTTTCAATAAAACTTCTCTTCTCATTGAATGACATTTGGTGAGTTAAATTTCGTTTGCCTATCAGGTCCTCATTTGCAAGGCTATTCAGGTCATCTTGTAGAATCTGGCAATCTGTGAGTGAATTAATATTTCTATTCAAAACACTATCGTTAGCAAACAGGTGATCAGATGACCTGATATTGTCCGGAAGATCATGAATGAAAATCAAGAACATGACCAGTCCCAAGACCGATCCTTGAGTGACATGAGGTAAGACCGGTACTGGATCTGAGGCTTGGCCATCTAACACCACTTTTTGATAGCTGTCAGAGAGCCATGAAGCGATCCACTTGTGAGTAGATCCTATAATCCTGTAGTAGTTTAGTTTATAAAGTAGTTGACTATGTGGTACCTGTGGTAGTTCACGAATGATCGCACATATAGGAGTTGACCTTAACACATATTAATTCAGATTTAGAACCGATTGTTGCCCCTGCATCATCAGTAGTCATTAGCTGTCGAAAAGCGAGCAAACTAATCCTAATAGAGAACCGCATGCAAGTCTGGTGACCGCATGTGCTGACTGCTTTTGCATGATAAGAAATTAGTTAGATCATGACCGAATGTTGAAATTGTGACTCTCCCAGGCCCGCGTCCCCAGGAAACATTACCTCATTAACGGAGAGGTCATCATTAAGAACTTATTACCGTTTGATATCAGAAGACCGTCTTAACGCGACATATCACGCCCTCTATCGACAGAGCCTTCCGAGGACAGATTGGACGTAATAAGACCGCTAGATCATCCGAGTTAAAGTATGTCTATCTTGTCAACATGAAGTGTTGTGGAGTTTTGCCCGAAGACGTGTTCTGTTAACCATATGCTGCCGTGTTCAAGCGTATCTATAGATCCGGTTCAAGTTCAAAGAAGGGTGTCCTCTGTTGTGGTTCGACCAGATACCCTGTAGAGTCACACCTTTCATCCCATAATATAGGGCTAAACGACCGCTAGCTTTTGTAAAAGCTAATGCTTGTGTCCTGATATAGTAAGATTATGGCGGCCATCTTGGTCACCATCTTGGCACATTGTTTTTATTTGAGAATAAACACTAATTCATGCTGTTCACAGCATTATATATTATATGAGCATTTCAAATACATGACATTTTGGTATATGCAGCACAGGAATGGTATTTAATCAGAGGACATGTTCTTTTAAATCATAGTTTTGGCGGCAATCTTGGACGTCATCTTTCTTCGTTTGTATGATGTGGGGTCATAACTAAAAACAAATGACTTCACTATTATATGAACAACAAGAAATAGGCATTTCAAACACAATACACTAGTTATATGCAGCAATTGAATGTGTTTTTAATAAGAGAATGCCGCTTATATTATGATTTTGGCAGCCATCTCGGTCACCATCTTGCATAATTATTATTACACATATATTATGTGGGTATCAAAACTTAAAATATCTTTATTATGATGTTTACAATATAAAAGGAGCATTAAACACAAAGCAGCAGGTGTATTTAACTCTGGGGTTCTATATTCTTGCTTTTGGCGACCATCTTGAACGCCGTCATGATTTTTTCCAAACGTTCAATGATGCCAGGGTGACATCATGCAGTTTCTGAACAAGCATGGCCTAGTGAATTGGAAACCACAATAAAATTTCATGCGGCGCCATCTGCCAGGTTATGCTGATGGTAACTGGACCAAAGGCTTTGCGAAAGAAATCAACTTCTTTGCGACAAATTTGAAGCTGACAGCCATCTTTGACGCCATCCTGTATTCCAAAAATGTAAAAGAAAACATTTTCGAATCAAAATCATCTACTATACAGTTAAATATAATATTTTAAGACACCTGCTATACATATAAATGTAATATTTTCAGTATTTAAAGGACACCAATTTGAGATAACGCTGATTATTGTCATTTAATATTGCTTTCTGGCAGCCATCTTGGAAGCGTTCTTGATATAAATGACAATGCTAGCAGGAAATGGTCTTTGACATTCAATTTATAAAATTATGTCAAATATTTGTAAATAAAATATGCCACGAGTGCAAATAGAAGCTTTATTATGCCCATCCAATATATTGCGCCGCCATCTTGGACGCCATCTTGTTTTTCTCAAAATGCTCCATGATGTCAAGGTGACATCAGTCAGATTTTTGAATGGTAACATCTAAACAACAAGAATCAGACAAGAAAAAAAGTTTGAACCGCATTTCCGGGTCAAGGTGGATATCTGCAGGACTAGTACATCAACCTGACCATTTGACTAGGAACACGGAATTTGTTGTCAGTTTTGTCTTGGATTAAACTCGAGACTCAACTCAGTCCCTAGACTCTCTAATTACTAGGTTTAATGAGCTCGAGTTGGTATTATCTTTGCAATGTATCCGAATAGGTATAACAGGAGAAAAGTGAAAAGTGTTACCTTGATCGAGAAAAATCTTACTACCGATACCATGTTCCGAGTCAAATGTTTACGTGGAATCCCCACATTGAAAATGTTATTTGTTCGAGGGTAATGTGACAGTAAGATTTTGGTGACCTTGACCTAATTTTCAGTCTCAAGACTGATATCTCAATTCATACCGAATTACCAAGAAAAATAAAACTTTATATTTGTCAGTTGTAACAATGGTAGTTCTAAATTAATGTGAACCATCAAAATTCTTATTTGTGCTCCCTTCATTTCTTAGAACGTCACGACGTCAACTGTTTTCTTAGAAAATAACTGCGACGAGTTAATGCTGATGATGTTTCAGAAATATACATCGTCAAAGTTTCAAAGTTTAAAAATATACATCGAAAAGTCACTCTGAACATGATAGATTTTCCTAATGGAATGTCAAAGCACAAATTCGGCACAAATTTCGACGTGTCCCATACATCTCCCCATTGAGTATCAAAATGCATAAAAACATATGAAATATATAATCTAATATAATTATTGATACATAGTCATTAGTAAGTATAAATGTACACGATAATCAGGGACAGTCCTCGAGTACAATTAAGTAAAGAATTTTCTGTAAAGCTTAGAATGTGAGGCCAACTGTAAATCGTGCCCATTTAGTTTTCCTTTACTGTAAAATATGGTCAACATTTTTTGTCATTTTAATTTAAAGTGATGTGTTATATAAAATGGGGTAGAGAAAGCAACATCTCATTTACAATGTAACTTCATATTCCCATCATGCCACATTAGGAATGGGAAATCACTTAAGTATTAATTTTCTAGTTGATCGGTATTGCAATGCTTCGACGTTACTGAAATCTCAAAGTGGATCGACGTTTCAGTTTAAGAAAGCTTGTGTTGACCTTGCGTACCAATTTTTTTGCAAATGCATTCACGGTTACAATTTCCTTTTTTATTTGAAAGAAAGGTGGATCCTTGACCCAGAGAGAAATTCAATACGTTCTCTTTATCTTAAGTTAGCGGTATATCACTTAAAGACAAAGAAATAGACAGGTGTAGACAGTTTAAGGCCGATGATAAATGTTTTGGCTCCAAAGTCTTAACCAAATTATGAATTGGAAATACTAATTGTATGTTACTATCTGGTCCCTTTTGTAGTCTTTAAAGATAAGACTGAAAATGTTACATTTGAAACGTTTAGCATGACACTGATACCTCTTTTCGTCTTCTACAATGTCCGCTGTCACCCTATGCACGTAATAGATCAAAACATGGGGAAAACTTTGTGTTGTCACATTTGTCAGGTAATAGGGACACCGCATGCTATTTGAGGGAAATATTCCCAACTAATTGGTGAAATTTATGAGGGAAACAATCCCATCTTATCAGGAAACTTATGAGAGAAGCATTCCCATATACGTAGAGAAATTTATGAGGGAAACATTCCCATCTAACATGGGAATTTATAAGGGAAGCATCCCCATCTAATAAGGAAATTTATGAGAGAGGCATTCCCATCTAATAAGGAAATTTATGATAGAAGCATTCCCAACTAATAAAGAAATTTATGAGGGAAGCATTCCAGTCTAATAAGGAAATTAATGAGGGAAACATTCCCATCTAATAAGGAAATTTATGTGGGAAACATTCCCATCTAATAAGAAAAAATATGAGAGAAGCATTCCCATCTAATAAGGAAAATTATCAGGGAAGCATTCCCATCTAATAAGGAAATTTATGAGAGAAACATTCCCATCTAATAAGAAAAGTTATGAGAAAAACATTCCCATCTAATAAGGAAATTTAGGAGGAAAACATTCCCATCTTATAATGAAATTTATGAGAGAAGCATTCCCATCTTATGAGGAAATTTATGAGGGAAACATTCCCATCTTGGACGGAAATTTATCAGGGAAACATTCCCATCTAATAAGGAAAATTATGAGAGAAACATTCCCATCTAATAAGGAAATTTAAGAGGGAAATATTCCCATCTAATAAGGAAATTTATGAGGGAAAAATCCTCATCTTATAAGGAAATTTATGAGAAGAACATTCCCATCTAATAAGGAAATTTAGGAGGGAAACATTCCCATCTAATAAGGAAATATATGAGGGAAACGTTCCCATCTAATAAGAAAATTTATGAGGGAACATTACGACATAATAAGGAAAATGAGGAAAACATTCCCATCTGATGAGAAAATTTATGAGGAAAACATTCCCATCTAATGAGAAAATTTATGAGAGGAACATTCCCATCTAATAAGGAAATTTATTAGGGAAACATTACGATCTAATAAGGAAATTTATGAGGGAATAATTCCCATTTCATAAGGAAATTTATTAGGAAAACATTCCCATCTAATTAGAAAATGTGTGAGGAAAACATTTCCGAATTAGGAAATTTATGAGGGAAACATTTCCATCTAATTAGGAAATTTAGTAGGGAAACATTCCCATCTAATATATTAGGAATTTATGAGGGAAAAAGTCTCATCCAATTAGGAAATTTGCCGATCATCAGCTAGTTTCATGCTTATTTATATCTACAGCAAGCAGAATTGTTTGTCACAGTTTCGTTCCCGCTTCGTATCTGGCTTTGGATTCTTAATTTGAGTCGCGACGCGAGAAAACTTTTGAATTTATGGGTATTTTTCATGTTTTAACTTGTTTCAATCACTTTAACTTATGGATGTTTAAATTACTATCTCGCACTGTCTCATTTATTCGTAGACTCGTCAATGGTGCAATTCCATTTAAATCTCGAACCCTAATGACCTACAGAAACATTCTGCGAAATCAAAGATTTACGCCTGGAATATTGTATATGGTCTGCTATTGGTCTTTGTTTTCCAAAGTTCTTTCCATTATATAAATTGAAATAGGTTATGATTTCTAAATGCACTTTTGATAGTCGCGTGACTTGTAAACATTATATTGACAAAGTTTTACACGTAAATCTGACGATTAGCAAATTATATATCATTCAACAAAACTAGCGAAGTTTGGGCAATTATTCGTTTAGCGATGATTAGTAGGTTAAACGCAGACATCAAGATTAGTTAAAAAGTTTAAACGGCTCAATGACGTTCAATTCATATTTCTGTTTACAAAAATATATGTGTCAAAGTGGCGGCACATTGATAGTATCTGGTAAAAAGCTGAATTTGAGTTTAACCAACCAGTTACTTCCGTACGTACGCTTGTAAGATACAACCCAGGAAAGCCCAAAACATACTGAGTCAATCAATGGTACACATCATTACATTAAACTAGACTAGGATCTAAAAAGCTTGGCGTTGAAGAGACAAAGTAATTTGTTTTTTTATGCAAAATCGACAGTATGTTTAACAATAATCATACTCTCGAGATTTGTCAACGAATATCTCATATTAACTGTATGCAAGTAAGTAAACTGAACCTATTCTTGAAAGATTATCTGAGGGCGTTGCTCCAAGTCGAACTTTGGGACGAGATGTGTTGGAACATTGTGCAAAATTTGATAAACAGCAAAATCCTAAAACCAAAAGCGTAGTTAACGATGTACTTTTGTCAACTAACGGTAATTTGCAATCACTAAATTTTGCAAGAAGGTCAAATGACAATGAAAAGGATGTTGTTCGAAGATGTAAATACATGTAGATCGTTCGAAGGTGGCGAGTTCGAATCTCTCACAAACTTTCCAGATTGCCATATTAAATGCCACCGATTTGCATTCGAAAACATTGTTTATCGCTTTTTGTTAGGCACACGTCGATTGCACTCACACTATGCTTGATTGTCTCACCCCGTCACTTTCTCAAACACACACTACGCAATTAGGATAACCCAGAACTCCTATGATATGATAGTCCGGTAAATATCCAAAGATATAGTCCGTTGGATAAGTACGCAATAATATAAAAATCTCAAATGAGTGTCAGGTATGGATAGACAAATCTGTCCCGAGGGTCACATTTTGGCATCACGAGGCTCGCAGAGTGATGCCAAATTGTGACCCGAGGGACAGATTTGTCTATCCATACCTGACACGAATGATGGATTCTTTTTCTTGCTCACCATAATGCAGCGAAGATTGATTTTTATACTATTTACCTAGAAAAATGCTAAAGTCGCGGCGTCCGCCATTTTGATTTAAAACGTTTTGACGTCATTGTGACGTGTGCGCTTAGCGACGAAATTACGTGACGTCCAATACAACCAGTGTTAAAAAAGAACATTTGAACGCAGGGTGCGACCGGAGTGAGATAACGAGGGTGAGATAAATAGAATCCATCATGGGTGTCCAGTGGAGATAGGAAAATCCCAACCCGAGGGTCCACCCGTTCCAGTGGGAAACGAGGCTCGCCGAGTTTCCCACTGGAACGGTGGACCCGAGGGTTGGGATTTTCCTCTCTCCACTGGGCACCCATGATCGATTCTTTTTCTTACATACTCCGATTTTAACCTTTTACCGGTAACGTAACCTGGTACCGTGCTTTAACCCTTGTGACGTTGTGCATATTACGGATGTGACGTCAAATGTAAATAAATCGTTGTCAAAGTCAATAGAGATGTAGTTTTATTTGTTTTTATTTTAAAACGAGCGTGATTCAAGAATACTCGCTGTGAAAAACATCACTTTTGTCTAGTTTTGGTGAACGCCATTGCTGCAAGCAGTAGAAACGATCGAATTATATCGCGTGCTTTTCTTATCTTGCATGAGCAACCAAACCAGCAGTGTAAGATCGATTTATCTACCACCACTAAAATACCGGAATTTTTCTATCTTTATGATAGAGGTATGTAAGAAAAGAATTTCTCACATAGGGTAAAATGTAGGATTTCTCTATCTGGTGTGCAAGAATGCCACGTCAGCATTCAGCCTATCAGGAAAACCTGTCCGTGAAATGAATACCCCCTTAAACCCCACTTTTATATAACAAAACTGGGGTATGCAGGGGTATACCTATTTTTCTTATTTTTGCCCCGGGATTTTTGCTCAAAACATAGATTGTGGATAATCGTTAGAACCGCCTCGGCGAGGCGGTTCTAACGTGTACCCACAATCTATGTTTTGAGCAAAAATAAGAAAAATATCAAAATATTTCTGGTGAATTTTTCATTATTTTGCAGTTGAAAAAAAATCTCTGTATGTTTTCGTAATGATGTGATATGACAATCATGGACGCAACATTTGACAATACATTTCAGATTCGTCTAAATATGTCATCATCAGCAGCTAGTCGTAGTAATTGCCATGGGATCTCATTTAAAAATTTGCGCATTAGTCAATATAAGAGAATGCCAATTAAACCTTTGATCCCAAGATTACCCGCCAATCTACCCGCCCGATCATAAATTCAGTCGGTATATCATCGGTGTATAGTTCAATTGACGCCACGGCATCATACTTCACAAATTGTATAACTATCAACCAAATATTGGCATTGAAGTAGAAAACAAGGCTTCTGTTGTCTACTATTTGGCACTTCACGTGCTCCTGGTATAATCCTTTTCACAGTATACTTATGTTTTGTTCTGCAGTACTTTCAAGTGGAAAAATAATTTGATCTGTTAACCTATTACACGGTGTCAAACCGCGCCCAACTAAAACACAAAACACTATCATTCTTATTTCGAGTACTTAAACTCTAAAATGGCATAATGATAGAACTGAATTGTTTGCTAGTACATGGCCCGATTGATAAAATCTCGTTCTCAGTCTATACTGTAATTAAAGTTAAACCGTTCGTATAATTAAAATCAAATGCAACGACGATTAGCGATCGTATAGGCAATACATATTATACGACGGCACCAAGTGCCTGTGAGATAGTATGAGTCATGCATGTCGCGAGAACACTTGTTGTTGACATTTTCGGCCACACCCAAACAAAGAAGCCTAAAGTGACACATGAGCACGTAAGACGCTATAATATCATGTATGGACATAGACACGAAAAGGTACAAGTAGGCAAAGATCAGGCGCAATCAGAAAAAGATTCCCACTCCAAAAACCGAGGTGGGAAAAAACCAAACTAACAATCAGGTACTTATACCATGAAACATATCGTAAGCCGAATGAGCATCTATTTCCCCAATAGGTGGCCACTCAGTTACCTTAACTAAAAATATGAAAACATACATAAGGCGCCAACAGCACAAAAAATTTTAAACACCAAGACATAAAACAAAAAAGAACCACCACAGAAGTATCGACTTGGAACGATCAGTAACACAAAGTTACTGGCGGGCTTAAACCGATTTTACAGGTACCTAACCTCACCCTCAGCTTCTGCAGTGGTTCATAACATTTAGTTAGTCATTCGGTTCTCGTGGTGAATCTCTAACTACTCAATGAATCATCAAGAACAAACAAATAAATCATGATAAACATCCTGATGAATCAAAAACCAGGACGCACAGATTGAGTAAGCTGCCCGACGATGGAGATCCCTGGCGCCGAATAACCTACTAACTCCGGGGCAAAAGAAAAACACCAGTTGGACCCCGGTGGGCCAAGCAACAGACAAGAAGCTCCGGCCCAAACCAACTAAAATGAATGGCTTTAGATCGGGGCCATCATAGAGTCTGACGCCCGACCCACCGGCGTGCAAGTAAAGAAGGCAGCATAGTTATCAACCATGATTGGGTTAAAAATTAAGCATGCAGACTGTCGCATAACATTCAAGTTATAACCTATACGTCTGTAACGTGTTATGATTTTTCTGAACTGAAAAGAAAAATCATTAATTCCTTTAAGTTTCTTTAATTTGTAAACCAAGTCACCATAAAATTCAGGTTCCGAAAGGCCCTCACTAAAAAGCGTCTTTAACCCAACATTATATTTGGAAATCAATTCATAGTGTCTACGATAAAATTTAGAAAAGGGTTTTCGAAGTTTATGATACCGATAGCCCTGTTGGAGAAGTTTTGCCGTTAAACATTTATCTCGAGGTTGAAGTCTGTAACATGATTGCAGACTCTAGCAAACCTAATAAGCTGCGAAATGTATACACCATAAGAAGCACGACGTGGAACGTCACCATCCAAAAAAGGAAAATTTACTATATCAAAATCAAAGTCATCGCGCTTATCATAAATTTTAGAAGAAACAAATCCATTTGCAACAGAAAGATGTAGATCTAAAAAATGGGCTTCGGTATCTGAGATATTGGCTTTGTTCAACTGAAGTTCAGGTGGATAAATTTGATTGACCATACCTTCAAAATAAGGGTTGTCAATGTTCAAAAGGTCATCGAGGTACCTAGATGTGGAATTAAAAGCCTCGATAACATCAGCTTGATTATCATGGTTGAGAGAATCCATGAAATCTCTTTCGTATCAGTATAAAAATAAATCAGCTACGAGAGGTGCGCAATTTGTACCCATCGGAATTCCAACAATTTGTCTGTATAACTTGGTCCCAAATCTAATATAAATATTATCAAGGAGATAGGATAAGGCGCCGCACACATTCTGACATGACCAAAGTGTATACCGACTTTGGTCAGAGGAAGTGAAAAAAGCCTTTCTGTCATTACATGCCAAATAAAGTGAACCATAGTTTTTTAATGCCCTTTTGAAGGTCCACTCTATCAAATCCAGAAGCTTTTCTTTAATTAGATTATGTGGTAATGTTGTATACAGAGTAGAAAAATCATATGTGGACAAGCTTGTCGTACGGAACCCTCTACACTTCAATTTACTGAGCACCTCACCAGAATGTTTAATTGACCAAAACCAATTTTTATTTGAAGTTTCATACACTGTCTCACAGTATCTTATAACATGAGATTTGATAGCAGAAAGACAGGATATTTATAATGTAATGTAATGTATTTATAATGAATGTAATGTATTTATAACGAACGATATTTATAATGTAATGTAATGTAGCACGAGCATTCGCATTTACATTGATTGTAGTCAAAGTCTGTTTTTCACACTTTGCAATATGATTCTGGGGCTAGTAACTCGAAGGCATCGTAAGTTCCCCTTCTTACGACATACTTACGATGATCTTAAGATGACTGACTTAGAATTTACGCCCTTGCTATTCCAGCTACTCTAAACCATCGTAACTTTTTTAAATGAAAGGCGCCACTTCGTAAGGTAATACGATGCTAAGATGGCTTGAGTTGACGTTAACGTTACGATGCTGTTAAGTTGTCACCGTAACTTAAGGTCCTTTTCAGTTATACATCATACTCCCTAAGAGATACTTAAGTTGGTCGTAAGGTGATCTTAAGCTTACGATGGCTTTGAGTTACAAACCCCTGGTTTCTTTTCTAAAGACGAAGCTCACAGTGGTATTGAAATAATGTTGTTTGTAAGGAGGTGCCAGCTTTAAACTTTTTGTGTCATTAACTCATATAAGCATGGCGCCCCTTTTGTGGGACATAGGCAAATAGTGTAGCCCCAGATGTGACGCCGAAGAACGTGGCGTCCCATCTGAGGCTATTCTGTTTGCACAGAGAACTTTCATCGAAAAATGAGATAAAAATAAAAATCACTCCTAATACCCCTAAAATGAACGCGGACTCACCCATCCATTCGTCAATATGGGTTAAGCTCCTGGATAGTATCGTGAACATGTGTATTCACTAGTCGTCGCTTACAGCTGGAATCAAGTCGTTTATTTTAGATGATCCCTGCTAAACGCTGCAAGTTGGTAAAGTCAATGGCATTTATCACGTAGTTCATTATATGCTACAATCACGTCAGTCTAAATTACAATTTTTTTTTCAGTACGGCTCGGCCAATTTAAAAGTAAAAGGATAGCACTTTCCCAAATGTTTTTATATATACTAGTTGCTAGATAACAGGGAGACATACAGCCCGACCAGTCACATTTCCTGTGCATCTAGCACAAGGAGCCACCACACAACCCCTTTACGGCCTTATCATCTTACCTAATGAGCACTTCTGGCAGACATCAAGGATACCTTTTTCAGGATTTTGTCAATGAACCGTGTTTTATGTCATGCAACAAACCTCTTGCCTTTTTATCTTTCATCCTTATTATCACATCTTTATGGTCTGGGCTACTATGGCCATCAAATCATATTCATAAAACAGCTGATCAAACTAGATATTGGTTACACGGCATGCCGAAGACTTGAAGATTTTAAAAGATTCGCTTTTCTGATGATTTCACATGGACTACCTACCATCCAATGAGTTCTTAGTCAAAAGACTGTTGCGTTGTGTGTCTTTCCAACAACTCAGCGTTCATCCTTGCTTACAGCATTGATCATGAGTCCCTTAGCCTGGGATTAAACAACATTTTAAGCACCTTCCTGATCAATGACACCAATTTTAGGTCAACATGTTGACTGTGGAAAGCGAAGCAACTCCAATATGATAAAAGGAATACAAGGAACCCTTATTACCTCGCACATACCTTGGATCTTTGAGAATTTCTTGCTTTGTATCGAATGAACGCAGTACCATGCAAGATAATCTCAGCTTATGCGGTTGCCTTGAATTCTTCACGTTGGTGCTTGAACTTTCTGAAATTTTCTTTTCCATTTTAAGTCATTTGTGACAATTGTCGACATCAGCTTTTCAGAGGGGTTAAGGTTTACCCATTTCGCAATTCTATGAACCAAATTGATTTACTTGTATTATTTTAAGCTCACTTGAGCCGAAGGCTCACAATGTGCGTTCGTCCGTGCGTTCTGTTTTGTTTTCCTGTTACTCCCATCTATCAATTTCTGATTATTCTTGGGGAGGTGTACATTGTAAACTCCCGTGTGTTTGCAGGATGAGCCTACATGCATGAGGATAGAACCTGTGTAGGGATCTTCAACCTGCACAGGGGATGACTGTCCCTGCACAGGGGGCTCCAGTTAACGTCCCGATCCGAAGGACGGCGCACTGTATCATGTCATTCCTGCAAATGACACGAAGGGAAGCAAGTTCGGACCAACAAATTTTCCTCGCCGCCGGCGGGGATCGAACCCGGGACCTCTAGCACAAGAAGCCAGTGCGCTAACCAATACATATATCACCAGACTAGTTGTCCAAATGCAATCAAAATACATGACTTATACACAATTATATATATACAAATATTTCGACTTTCTGAGCTGTGTATGTCAGCAAAAAAGTGCTCTTAAACATGGATGTCCGAAAAATTTGGTCATTCATATTATATATATATAATATATTTTTTTTATTCAGTTTTACGTCCCTTTCAAGCTTTTTCACTCATATCGAGACGGATCAATCGGTAGGTGGGGCGAAAACCGGAGTACCCGGGGAAAAACCACCTGACACACCCGCAAGCAGAACTTGGCTTGTCCCACATGTGACTCGTGCCCCGAGCGAGGCGCGAACCCACATCGGTGAGATGATCGAATGATTAAGAGCACTATAGTCAGCGACCTTATCCACTCGGCCACGGGGGCCGCCTCATATATTTTGACTTGAAAAAAGGTATCTGGCGAGGCTGAAAAAGGGGGCTATTTGGGTGGCACATCCCTTCTACGTAATATATAGGTAGTTACCCCGCCCCCCCCCCCCCCGAGGATCATGGGCTTTGTAGTTCTTCCCTAAGTAACTTCCCTCTGAGCGCCAACACTTGAAACTTGAATATCCGAGAGACTAGCTGGCCAAGGTTGATAGCTCCTATAGACTTATAATGGAGACAGTGTCGTAAACATGATAACGGCTTCTTTTTATATGTCACAGGGTCGGATTTGTTTCATTCTTGCAGGTGACGAGGCTTGTTAAAAATCTCGGACGACTTCGATATCGGGCCAGTTTGCACCGTCGGCCTTGAAGTTATCTGCCCTCGAGTATATATGATTTCTTACGTTTTGATTCTTGCCGGTAATGATGACAGGCATAAAATCTTGGACGAGGTTGATATCGGGCCAGATCGAAGTGCTGGCTTTTGAGTTACTTCCCATTGCGCGTCAAACATTTGAAACTTTAACATCTGTGAGACTAGCCGGCCAAACTTAATCAAATTTTGTGGAGCATCAGTATGATCACTGAGGTTTTGGTACATATCGGATCAATATTGTGAAACCTTAGACGTTTGTTTGAAATTTGAACTTATTTCACTTGTGACTGGGGAAATAGGTGTCCTCGAATGTTAGGAAATTTCAATATAAAGTGTGCTACTGGTGGTTCTCAGGTGAGCGATTGTTGCCCTTTGGGTTAATTGTTTCTGACACCATGTCCTATGTGTGATAGGTATGGTAGGGTGTAAGGTTGGGCGAGGGTAGGGTAGGGAAGGGTATTGTAGGTTAGAGGGTAGAGTAGGGTAGGGGTAGATATACAGTACTCATTAGGGTAGAGTGTAGTGTATGGCATGTGAGCCTGTCACGGTAGGTAATAGAGAAGTATGTAGGGGTAGTGGTAGTGATAAGAGCGACACGGTGGGTTGAGTTAGTCCGAGGACTTTAAAATATTATTAGAGGTCAAGCCTCACATTTCCAAAGCACTTTATCTGCTAAGATTTCGAACGGTTGGGCCCAAACTAGGGCGGGGTAGAATGGAATGTTGGATGTTGGGACAGGGAAGGGCAGCGTGCGTGCGATTGCGTAGAATAGGGTGGGGGTATGGTAGAGAATAGTGTAGGGTTTAGTGTGTAGGCAGAGGTTAAATTACGGTGGATTGCAATTGGGTTGGGTAGAATAGGGGAATGGTAGTGTGTGTGTGTGTGTGTTGGGGGGGGGGTAGGGTATATGGATAGGGTGAGGTAGGGTATATGGTTGGTTTATGGGTTGTGTGTACGGTTTGCGTACAGGTTCCTGGTGTAGGAGTTTTGGTAGGGGTTGGGTGCAGAGTTACTGTTTGTTGTCCTTAATGGTTTGGTAGTTATATCAATTCATCATGATCACCCTAGGCAGTGCCTTATTTCATATAACTAGGCGCTAGGGAGCAGTTTCGCCATTTATTACAAATCTGTATATATGTATTGCTAGAGTAGGGGCTAGAGTCCATGATGAAAAGTTTTATATGCAAAAAACTCAATACTTTGGGCGTTGCATCGAATCTACATACCAATATACTCGTAATTGTAGAATTTTCATGTAAGGTGATATGCAAAAAAACAGCTGTCACAAATAGAAAATCTACCAGAACTTAACAAAGTTGAGCGACTATGATGCACGTGAGGACTCGATGAAGGTCTGGTAGCAAGAAGCAGCAGACGTCATGTTTTTATCGGCGCGTGTGATCCCGAAGTTCAACGGAGTCGTCCTGGTCCTATGTGGGTGCACCTGCTATGGAGTCATAAAATAAATATGTCAACTGCATAGTCTTACAAATTCTTTCAGCGTAGCTCAAAGGAGCCCAAGTCACATGCTGTTTTATGATTCACTGTATTTGACACAGTAGGGCAAAAGTGGCCTTGTAGACCCAACTGTTAATCGTGATCATTGATGGAATGTTAATACATGCTATTATGAAGTATTCCAATTGACTTCAAGTCGGAACATAGAAGAATTTCGCAGATCACAGTGGACGCCGATTTTGTAAACTCGGCTTTGTTTATTTTCACGGGAGCAAAACATGTGGTACTTACCGTCCAAGGGCAGAGGATGTGGAACGATCTCGCCGACGCATACGAAACTTCATAATATATAGCATGCATTAACATTCCACGTTGCATCAATAATCACGATTAACAGTTGTGTTCCCGTGAGGTATATACTGAAAATTAAAACAATCAAAGAAGTTGCCCTTGTATATACATGTAGAATGTAGAGCTGGTGAAAACAACCCAATGGAAGTTTTATTTTTTGTAACATTTAAATCAAAAACACAGGCTGGTCATAAAATAGGTCAAGGTCATCCCAGGTTCATAGTTTATATAAAGTAGTTGCAGAGCTTAGCCCCCATTGCTACATGTTACAAGCTATATTTCAAGATCAATGGACTTGTTTTTCTGGTGATGGAGGGGTACAGATATAGGTATAGCGGCCATCGTGGTCATGTAACATTTATCACCTTTTATTCCCGCCGCCATAAAAACTCCGAACTAACTTCGCTTTTGACTACCCTGGAAGTTTCAGAGAAGGAGATTTTTCGAAATTATGGTCCTATAAAATGTATTGCGCCGAAGCAATGGGCAAACAAACCAACTTGTAGTCCAATGTTTTAATGAGGTATCTTTTTCAAAACATGGCACCACTGTTTATTGGGTTTGTAGGACCTGCTGGTGCAATATGGTCAAGACATCAAAGGACTGCCATAATGGGTGATTACCATATTTGAGTCGCGTCATGAGAAAACCGGATTTTTGCATATGCAAAAAAAACAAAGGCGCAGATCAGCTGTGTAGTATCTGCACAGCTGATCAGCGCCTTTGTTTTCGCTACACGGATAGTCAAATTCCTCTTTTTGCTACTAGCCGAAATTACAAGCTTCTAGCTATCTTCTGTGACTGTACAGGTTGGTTTGTGTAGGTTTGAACCACAAATTGTTGGTTTTCTCACGCACATGCTCATACCCGTGAGGATAATACCTGTGCTACCACACTGCATTGGTTTTTATAGCCATCGATTACTTGTACTGTGAAACAGCCTTCCTTAGGTATTGATGTTCCTTTTTGGGGGGAGGGGCGGGGCTGCTTAGTTTTGTGTTTTGGAGTCGAATTTATGTGCTGTTTGGGCCTTACGTGCGTTTTCATATTTTTAGTTCAGTTCGGGTAACTGAGTGGCCGCCTATTTGGGAATAGCTGCTCACTCGGCTTACGACATGTTTTCATGGTATACTTACTTAAGTGTCATTTTATTTTTTTCCCACCCCTCGGTTTATGGAAAGGGAATTTCTTTCTGATTGCGTCATTTCCTGATCATTGCCTATTTGTACTTTTTTCCTGTAATTGTCAGATATGCACCTTGCAACGATAAGCTACTGACCTGCAATATAGAGATTATATGACTAAAAAGAGACAATGTATTTGGCTATTTTTTTCAAGCTTCACAAGTGTTATTTCAGGGTTGTGGTTTGTTTAAAGACCTTGTGATCTAGTACAAATAAAGTTAAACCTGAGACCCTTTAAGAGCAGTGAACATATTAAAGAGAAAAGGGTGAGTCAAACCGTGGTTTCGGCTACTCAAGTCTCATCAGTGACCCTTTAGATTTGGCGATATGGAGCCAAAGAGAATTACTGAATTAATGTAAATTTGCAACTTTCAAGAAGGTTGTCAATAAAAATAAAAGTATCATCTAAATTGGGCCAAATATATTAAAACATTGGTTTGAGAATGAATCTAAACCGATATGAAATTTCTGATTTCTCAGAGTATCTTCGCAGATCTCATAGGACCAAAAGGAAAATATAATCTGCACTATGGATGATGTACGGGGATACTTTTTAGGGCCGCCACAAGGCACAACACCAGCTGCAGTAATAGCAAATAAATATCAAAACTGAGAGATTCCTTTAAGTTTCAATAAGTAGGTCCAACTGCATAAAACAAATATCCGATTTTCAACTTTTGAGAATATCTTTCTTTTATACATTTTATCTTAGGTCAACCATTTAGAAACTATGCCCTAAAATTCTGAATGCAACACTTTTCTAGATTTTTTGCTATATCCATTCAAATTTATGTGATAAAATGGCAATTTTGTCCAAGGGAAAACCTTCGATACTCCGTACCCTATCTATTTGGTATTGTATAATTAGATACCATCCTTGAAAATCGGTATTGTGATGGTGGAAAGACTTTGTAAGAACAATGATTAAATCAAAAATGATTTGAAGTTTTGAATCTCTAAAACCTTAACGTATACACAAGGGCCTAAAATCTTCCCCATTATTATACACGAATTCTTTGATTTGGCTAACAAATTTGCATAAACTTAAAGTTTAAATTACAACTGAACGAGGAGTGTAAAAATAATCATGCTGAAGAACAAAACAGTTTACCGTTCCATATCTTGTGCCGTTATCTCTTTGAGTTGTGTTATACTATCAGCTCCATCAATCTTAGTTTAATAATATACCAACACTGCTAAATATAACGAAGATTTTGATAGATTTTGAGGGATCCTCGTACTGACCAAACATTAAGTTATGTTGATTACAGCACTTAACTTTGAATAAGAGTGCTTCAAAATATAATAGAACACAAAAGAAGTTGAAAATATATAGCATGTGGATCCTAGTTTGACAATTTCATTTTCGTAACGAATGTTTATAACGAAGGTTTAAGGATCATGCTATGCCTGGTACAGTTCAGTTAAAAGTAGATGTTTGGAAGCCAATTTAAACATAATACACACACATCCGTCTTCTTGATTTGTGACAAAATGCTTAGTCATCTGGAACAAAGTAAGAGACACTTAACATGCCTGAAATATGGTAACGAAGATTTCATCTTTTCAATTTTATTTATTGTCATTGTTATGGATATCATGTGTTATGTCTGGGTTCATGATTCACTGAAAGTATGCTGAAAAGATCCATACACACTCTCGTGCTAGATTAAGTACTGTACTAATTTTGTACAACGTTGTCTTTACAGAACTGTTTTGATACAAAAGTCGCAGATCACATGTATATTTCGATACATGTGCACCCGTACGCCATTGAACTAAAGATAATGCAAATAAAAGCCTTCAATAAATTTGTTTTATTATACGATTTATTATTTTGAATTAATGGCGACAACAGAAACACCTCCAGAAGCCAAAAGCCCGAAAAACTGCTGTTAAAACTTTCGTTACCGACCAGTAACGAAGGTTTGCTGTAGTTGATGTGCTTTAGTATAGCATTGGAGGGAAATGATGCACACCCTATGTTTTGCATCTCACTGAAAAATGTCCTTCGCTACATATAGATAGAAAAAACATACAGGATCGATGCTCTTCTTCTTGATTGCCCTATTTCTATCAATAGCACTATTTTACCTACTTTTCCTCAAAGGGGAAACCAAAATCTGTTGCTATGTCTACTTTCACAGGTCACGTTGTCAGGTTTTCTAGTCGGCAGGGGTAGGTACTTTCACATGATGCCTTATATTGAGACATATGTAGACCTAATTTAAATATAATCCCGATTTATCGTATGTCATGACATATTTCGGCAACGAAAGTTTAAATCTCGAAGGTTTAAAACCGCATTTGAAATACATGTAACTGGTTGTTTTACAAAATATGCTGTCAGTGTCTGGCTTAAAAATACTGGAAAAGCATGTACAAAGACGGTGTGTATGTTGTAAACGGCCTGTGGACCTTACCTAGCTCTATGCTTGTAGTCACGAAAGTTTTATCTATTTACTTTTGAAACATAGGAGGCTTATTCCAGCAGAAGCTAACACGTAGACAATGTCTTTATATGGAAAATATGTTAATATGGCAACGTGGTCTAGTTAAGTGGTCACTTTGAAGTTACAAAGGTTGTTTGACACGTATAATAAATGTCTGTCACAGTATGTTGCATATAGCAATCACGCAGGTTTTATACAAACATCATTTTCCGGCGACATGTAAAAAGGTGAATGGCTACCATTGCATTGTTTGCACACCGACTTAACAAATAAATAATTCATTAACTAGAATACTTAACAGATATTAAAAACATATAAAACTGTATGTAAGTTTCCATTTACTAGAAGATTTTAAACAGATATGTTCTGAGTTTTGTCTTGGCGACAGTCACGAAGGTTTAAATATCGACACATTTTGATATGTAAAAAGAACAAATCAGGAGGCAGAAACCCCATTTTTTCTGTGATTGTGTACTATTACCTTTGCCAAATTATAGGACACTAAGATCGTCTATCCTAGCTATTTTGTGTCAGAAAATACCAAGAACGTTAGTTGGACCTACTTAGTTGAAAAAGGGTGGGACCTCATATAGCAGTTTCGGCTACTCAAGCCTCATCAGTGACCCTTTACAGTTAGCAACATGGAGCCAAAGAGAATTACTGTAAATTTGCAACTTTCAAGAGGGTTGTCAACACAAAGACAAGAATCATATAAAATAAGCCAAATATATTAAACATTGATTTGAGAATTAATCTAAACCGATGATAAATTTCTGATTTCTCAGAGTATCTTCGCTGATCTCAAGGGACAAACAGGAAAATTTTTATCAGCACTATGGATGATGTACGGGGAGACTTTTTAGGGCCGCCACATGGCACAACACCAGCTGCAGTAATAGCAAATAAAAATTAAAACTGAGATCCTTTAAGAGCAATGAGCATATAAATGAGAAAAGGGCGGGGCATACCGCGATTTCGGCTACTCAAGCCTCATCAGTGACCCTTTCGATTTTGCAACATGGAGCCAAAGAGAATTACTGTAAATTTGCAACTTTCAAGAGGGTTGTCAATACAAAGACAAGTTTCATCTAAATTGGGCCAAATACATTAAACACTGGATTGAGAATGAATCTAAACCGATGATAAATTTCTATATAACTTCAAAGATTGACTATCTTCGCTGATCTCAAAGGATCGAAAGGAAAGTACAATCTGCACTATAACTGATGTACGGGGAGACATTTTAGGGCCGCCACACGGCACAACACTAGATGCAGTAATAGCAAATAAAAAATTAAAACTGAGATCCTTTAAGAGTAGTGAACATATTAATGAGAAAAGGGTGTGTCATACCGCGAGCCTCATCAGTGACCCTTTTTGGCAACATGGAGCCAAAGAGTATTACTGTAAATTTGCAACTTTCAAGAGGGTTGTCAATACAAAGACAAGTATCATCTAGATTGGGCCAAATGTATTAAACATTGAATCTAAACTGATAATAAATTTCGTGATTCAAGATAATATACCTTTAATTTTAAGTAGATGAATATTTGACTATTTTTACTTTATACGGGCATTGTGTTAATCTTAGGTTTTATGACCGTTACCTTTATATTAACTTTTGTTTTGAGTTAATTTGTCTTTGTTTGGCCAAAGTAGTTTCAAATTATATTTTAATGATAAGATCGTAACCCTGTACAGTCTACAACCTAAGCCAAATCAAAACATTAATGACCTAGATTACAGCCTCGCTTTCAGATATTCTCGCCGCAAGCAGCATGCCAGCATTCCATGGTGATGTTACTATTAATACTATGTATTGATTTCTTTGATTAATGTTTATATTATTTAGTTATAGTACTAATTATGTTGATGTTATTAAGATAGATTAAGTAAGTATTAATTACTCATGTTTTTATGAAACACAACTTAATTAATCAACATAATGTTACTGCATCTACACTTGTCTGGATCTCAATTGCAATACACAAAACATGGATTGACTTCTGACGTCATCAGGTTTTTCACACACAGCTGAAACTGATCTTTTTTGTGCAATTGCATCAAAATGAGAAGTGCAATTTCATATTTTTAAATTGCATTTGATGCATCTTTTGAAGATCTCCAACATAGATGCCCAAAAGTACCATTTAATAAATAATTTAAAGCTAAAACACAATGACCTACATTGATAGTGGACAAAATTCTAGTACCGTTATTCATTAATAATTAATGATCTGGCTGATTCATGGGAGTCTGAGGTGGAGTCAACTGACTAACTGACAGGGTATGCATTAGTGAACAACATATCAGCTTAGAATGTGGGTGTTGCCTTTATTAAATGATTGCAGAAGCCCCAGTCTGTAGGTGTTGACCAAGGATATTTTCTCAATTTTGGGCCGCCTTTTGGCATTAATTGCTCTAAAATTAGAATGTACAACCGAATGGAATTTACTCCAAGGTTAAATTGAATTATTGTACATGTGATCAAGCTCAGGTTAAATGAGGTCAAAGCAGAATGAAAGTGTTAAAAAAGCAGTTAGAAATGAGGCTCCTTTGGGTAAAGAATTTGGGTACATGTAAATTAATTAATGATCTGATTGATTCATAGCTGAAAACTGTTGCTTAACAACATATATGCATTGTAGATAAAACCAGGTTCATTTCAAGACATGGTTTGCAGTCCTGGGTGCAGTATACGTAAAGTTATAGCAAAAATAAATCACCTATTATTTTGAGACAATGCTACTTCTTTTTGGAATTACCCATGAGTCATCACCTGGACAAGATTCTGATGTTTGGCGGGAAAAGAAAAAAGATTAATGATACCACAGAGAGTACCTTAATGGGGATTGGAAATATATATTTTATTAGTATTCAATGTTCATATGCAATAAATGAAGTGCATGTGAAGATTTCATTTCTGTGGTACTATTTGCAGTAATTAAAACAGAACAAACATTTCCAAGAAGAAATGTAGACAAGCAAAGATGACAGGTAACCCTTTTTGTGCCCAACGCCCCCACAAGACCAAAGAAAAGCATTGCCCATATGTATTTGCTTCTAAAATGTGATACCAAGACACATGTATAGTTTTGTGTGATATAGTATTAAAATGGCTGAAAATAATAATAGTGTGTTTCTGACAGATCTGTGCACATATTCTTTATTCTTTTTGGTAAAAGGCTGCATCTACAAGCATGGATATATATTCTTGATTCTTCTATTGACCAGTCCTGTTATTAAATACAGAGGGATAGATAAAACCGTCAGGCTTACAAATGATCAAAAGGCAGTTCAAAAACATACAGGGCATGGAAACCTCATCCCTTATTATGACAATGGAGAGGCAATTTACATCAAAAGTCAAACAGCTAGACAATTGTGTGTGCAATATTCTGCCATACTTTTCTTATGTATAGTGTATTCTTTTGATAAGACATGGTATTTAAAATTCAGAAATGACTTTGCTATGATTTTGGTTCATCTTACTTTTCTAAATTTTGCAAGTATTTGCTGGATAAAAACATTAGCAAATGAAACTATACCATCTAAAGAGCATACTAATAGCAAATCATGTAAACGAAAGTCATCAGAGGGTACCCCTGCTCCGGAGAAAAATATACAACCTGGTGATAGTGAACAGAAAGACGATGATAACTCAACCCCTCCAGAAAAAAGAGGTCGGAAGCAGATGATACACAGTGGAGAAGTCTGTGGTCCGTGCTCTGTTTGGGAGCAGCTTGGACGTGACCCTCACTATGCAGATGCCCATAGTATGAAAACTCCAAGGCATGCTGGAAATTTGTGCGAACAATTTTGTACCTTTCTGTCTGTTAAGAACCAAAGTTTTTCACTAAAAGAGGACAGCTGCCTTTGTAACGCATGCTTTGTCGATGCAAAGAGGAACTTGATATCTGCCGACAAGGAGCCAAGATGGGTAGGAATACACATTCCCCCAGCAAAGGTGCAAAATCACTGCCCAGTCTGTCATAATGACTTGGAGGGAGGAAACGAATTATGCCCCTGCTTGGACACAACCCGCTGGTATCAGTCTTCTTCCTGGACTTGTGGACTGAAAATTGATGTTTGGAGACAGTATTTTGAAATAACAAGAAAACGATTTTACGCAACTTTAAAAGCAACTTTAAAACCATCGTCAGTTCTATGTAATAGACACTATTTAGAAATTTATCACCATTTCAAAAGTCGTCAATGTAAATATTGTAACACAAAAATGACAGACACGTGGGGATTTGTTGGTTCACTGAAATCCACAATATCTCGTATTGTTCCTCAAGATCATGCAAATACACTGTCGGAAAGTGATTGGTTGTGCATTAGTTGCAATAAATCTATACAAAATAAGATGAAACCTAGAAAAATTCAAACCACAAACAATGACATAATACAGAAATTGATGGAACAAATATTACAAACAAACTTAGAAAAAGTAAAACAGATGGGATATATACGTAGAAAAAACATGCTCGATGAGTTCAGAAGTGCTGTCACTGGTCTCCCATCCAAACCAGATGATGCAGAATTCAAATTTGACAATTTCATAACCTATAAGATAAAGAAGAGGTCTGATCTTGGTTATTTTTCTGGAAAGTCAAAACTAACAAACGTAATAATCTATGACAAGGAAAAGCTTTCTGAGCATGCTGTGTCGGTTATTCATGATCTTGAGAAGAAAAGTGAAAAACTTCAACGGAAACTGGACACTCTCGAACAGAATTCTGTTACAACTGAAAAGGAACTTCAGAAAATGATTGAGGAACAAATTAAATTGTTCAAAACTGCAACAGAGCCTTTTGATTACAGAAAACTGTTTGATTTGATTGACAAAAATTGTGAAATACAAGATAATTATTTCCTGCAGAAATACCTGCATGCACCTCTTGTTTCATTTTTCGAAAGGGTTTTGGGTATAGCGAAATGTGACAGTGCAACTGGTCATCAGCAAAAACAACGTTTGAAATTACAAATGGTTATTGCTTTACTATGTAATATTCAAAACAAAAGTGTTATCATGATGCAAACAGTAGTCGGACTTGTAGCGTACGCATGTGGACTGCGAGACAAAGGTTTTTCGATTCTAAACAAGTTTGGGGTAATATGTAGTATAAACCATATAAGAAGAGAGGCTTCAAAGTGGTCAGATATGAGGAAGTGCTCTGATGAAATTGACAAGGCAGCATTTTGGAGAATTTCTTTCGATAATTTAAATTTCAAACGCAAATTTGCAAAGACATTTCAAACCACAGGGCAAGTTTTAGGTAGAATGTTAAACCTCTTAACGGGACAAGTGTCCCATCAAATCCAGGATAGTAGTAAAAAATATCAGACTGAAGCGCCAATGAATGGAACTGAAACACCTGAATTCACCATAACAGAGGACCATTTCTTTTGCCAGGCACCTTCACCTGAGAGAAGTGCTTGGCAGGAATTTCAGTCGGCAGTTTTTAAATCGACAAAGACAGTTCTCGGACAATCTCCTCTGGACCTTAAGTCCACCTTATTTGAAAGGCTCCAAAACCACTGTCCCCATTTTACACCAAGTATACCGGATAATATTGTTTACGCTACCGTAAAAGAGGCACAGTCCTCAAGCATTGATGACGTTGCTTCCTATCTCACGGAATTAAAAGTAGATCTGTGCATCGGAAAAGAAGGTTTTCCTAACAAAGCTGTACTTGGTGGCGACCAGCAAACATACGCTATTTTGAAAAATCTTATTAAAAAGTATCCATCAACGTTTTCTTGGATAATTCCCGTACCAGGGGATTGGCATTTACTGAAATGTGCAGCAGAAACAATTAAGGACATGCTGTGGGATGGAGGCATGTCTGATTTGTGCAAGGAGGTCAAGCATATGAAGGAATTAACTCAGTGGAAAGATATACACAGAATTTTATGCGCAGTTTATGAATCATTGCTTCGCGAAGCTGTGGCAGAGTATTCGAGTCTCTGTGATGAAAGTGTACTATTTGACGAACATATTTCAAGAAACATGTCTACAGAAAATAAAAATGTGGTAGCAAGATTCTGGTATCAAACATTATACTTTTTAAATGCTTACTATGGCTATTTCTTTTCAATTCGTTCTGGGAACTATAATTTGAGGAATGCCTGCTTACCCGCTCTAACAGAGCTGTTCTTCGCTTATTCACACAATAAATACGAACAATTAGCATGTGAAACAGTATATGACAGACTGAATGCAAACAACATGTTACTATCACATTTTCAAAGAGGAGAATGGACAATCAGTATTGGTGGAAGGCCATTTCATAATGTTGCTTTGGACGAGGGACATGAAATGGTTATTAACAAGAGACTAAAGGAACTTACAACACGACCTTCAGAATACAGGACAGTAACATTGGCCAATTTCATGGCGTATTTAGATAAGTTTATGCAGTTGTTACAAAGTCATTTCCTTATTTTCTTTAAAAGGAAAAAAGAAAGTAAAACTAAAGATTATGAATATACTTTTGCCATTTGGAATAAATTCAAAGAAGTAAAGGTATTGTCAAATAGCTACGAACGAAAATTGTGCAACGTTTTCAAAACTGATCCGCCACAACTTGACAACGAGACAGTAAATGACCTACTACATATTCGAACAGAAGGCCATGCGCGAATGAAAGCATACATCCAAAGAACTTTTATCAATGTACATTCAAAAAATAAATCCTCGAAGAAAAACAGAAAAATGAAAACATTCAGTAGAAAACGTGCTACACCAAGAACACAGAAAAGTAAACTTGGGAAAGTGACACTACTTCTTAAAAGGGCATACATGCAAATTCAAAAATCAGGTAAATACCTTGCCAGAACTCTTGAATATCCACTTGCCCTTTGTAATGAATTTGGAGATATGCGTGACAGACATAAGAGTAAATTTCGGGGAGTTTTAGAATCTGAGACTGCATTTGAAAGCATGTTTAAAACAGAACTGAACTTTTCAATAAAACGTCAACAAACGGAAGTGATAATAGACTTTCTACGTTATTTACATGCACCTCCTGCCCCAGATTTGAAAACATACGGTGAATTGGCAAGATATTTTTGGAATAATGTTGTCCTTAAACTTGGATTTGCCCGCGCAGCCACAAATGTGACACTTGTGATAGACAAAGAAGAATTTTTACCACCATTAAGGAACATTATTCACAGTGAAAGGAAATCAAAATCAAGCCATTCGTCGCGAAATTATGAATCCATGGGTATTGCCGATGAGCTTCCAATAATATATGGAACAGAATTTGTATCAGCCCTTCAAAACAAGATTTATAAGCGCAGACTCATAAATTATTTGTGCTCTTCATTTGTGACAATTTCAAAAGCAGAGTTGCAAGGAAATCAAAGCTTACTGATTGATTCTTCCTCATATGGAACAACACCAATTAAAGTTCAAAATGGTGAAACCTCGAAGCCACCAAACAGGAATAACAATAAAGGTGAAGCTGATTGTGCTGTTTGGTTTCATGCACATGTGTCAGACTGTCCCCAAATCATCATTTGTGCCAATGATACAGACATTTGGGTATATGGCATTGCACTCATGGAAAGAGGTCACTTTAAACTGGAGGACAGTGGCTTGAAACAGATATGTGTTGAATTAAGTTTTGATAATGACTACGTTAACATCAATGTGGCGATGGAACTTTTTCAGAATCGTTTGTATCGACTGAAAAAACATAAAATATGCGCATCTGCGATCCTGGCAATATACCTATTGAGTGGAAGTGACTACTTAAGTTCGTTTTTCGGTTTGTCTTCGAAACATTTTTTCCAAGCATTCTGTAACTTTCTAGACCACATTAGTCCAGACGATGATCTGTTCATAAAATCTGAAACTAAGGATGGAAAAAGTCATTTGTGTCTATCAGAAAATGGATTATTGAAATTGGTATGTTCAACATATCTATCGAAGTATCAAAATCTTTTCAAACATATTAGAAATACACCCCCAGAGCTGTATGATCTGTTTTGTTTATCTTTGGACAACCAAAGTGATGAGCTAAAACATTTGCTGGAATGGATAGGCTATGATACAAAGCAGAACTGTAGCATCACTGACTTGAATTCATGGACGGAATTTACAAGAAGGATATGCTATTTCAGCAATCAAGGATCAGAAAATCTTTATCGACAGATTCCACCTTCTAATACAGCTCTTGGATTACAAAAACGAAGAATAGACTTTGTCTTAAATATTGCCATTGAAAGTTGTCTCGACTTTTCTTTATTTCATCAAAATATAGAACATTACGGTTGGAAAAAGATAGGGGACAAAATTGAGATAATATGGGAAGAAAACATTGATAAACTTAAGAAAGAACTATCAACTAAAAGAAAATTGTTTGCGAACAAATGTAGCTGCCAATCAGTGACAAATAAATGCAGTGGCAGGGGTAGAGGTTGTACAAATTGTTCGAAATCATGTAGGCCTTGCACTCAGTCATGTAAATGCCAAGGAAACTGTGACAATCCACACAATGGTGGGGGTACCTGTGATAAATGTAAATTGATTCCATCTGACTCTACCAATGCTCAGAATGTGCCAACAAAACGTAATAATGAGAGTCACAACGAGTCCGAAAACAGTTCAAGTGATGAAAACATTGATGATGAAAGTGAAAGTTCCGATTCTCGTAACAGTGATGATGAAAAATCTCCAGAACAGCAGAATTTCGAGAATTACTTTTCGGATGATGAAAAATACTTTCAAATGCCTGATTCCTATTCTTTTACGGAAATAAATGCCCATGAAGACTCTTACTTGGCTGACTTTGAATTGGAAGATTCTGATGAGGATTAATCTGTGTTGAATCATAAATGTCATATTTGGAAAAGAGCAAGAAACAATTTTCATTCAAAGTAATTAGCATTCAGTTACATGTATACATGCAAAAGTATTGGATATATATATAGACTACCTTTTACACAATTTATGTGATGATAGGATTAATTAGCAGTTGAAAGTATCATATTCTAAAACAAGCGGCCTGAAATGTAGAGGTAGGTGCATTAACTGCTGTAGTGTGCATGAATAATTGCAGACTGCATTATATAGTTTCTTATTTAATGTAATTGTAATTTGGTCCCGACTTTGGTACTGTAATAAATTAATAAATACACTTAAAAATATTAGCTGTCTGCTTTTATTGCCTTCTGTATACTGATAAGCATGCACTGCATGAATAATAGATTCCTTTAGCTACCTCTATCGCCATATTGTTTATCATAGTAACTGATCTGAAAGCGAGGCTGATTTATCAAGCATTCAGGTGTCAGGTTTCAAAAACAAGGTCTGGGAGGAAGACTGGTATATGAAACCAGAGCAAACAAAAAACCCTGAAATCCGATTCGTCTCAAAAGCTAATGAAAAACTCTCACCACCTCAGTGATGTTTACCTTCAAATTTGATCAAGTTTAGCCAGAAAGCAGCATCGATATTCAAGTTTCAAAATTTTTACGCTCAATGGGGGTGTTTTTTTTAGGTGGGGGGGGGGGGGGGGGGCGGAGGGGGTTAACTCCAAAGGCGATGGTCCGATCGATATCGAACTAATCCGAGATGTTATGCAAATCCGATAAAAAATGAAGGCGCTATTGTGTGAGTTAAAATGTCACAAAGTTAAACATTTTCATTACATATCTTCTATCACTCTTTGAATAGCTCAGGTGAGCGACATAATTAACAAATTCCAGCGGGGAATACCCTTTTCTTTTGAAAACCCAATTTAGCCAATTTAGCTAGCTGACAAACACAACCGAAGTATACGCTTAAGAAAGCGATTTTGAATAAGTAAACATGATCACACAAAAAGTGACGTTCATTCTTTACCAACTCGGTTATCTTTAGATATATTCAGAGACATTATCGGTAGTACTGTTTTTATAATGAGAAATCGTACAAACTGTTCATATTGACTTTTCTGTGTCGAACATTTTCCACAAAACCATCTGGAATGGTATAAGACAAAAGAACGTTCGATACTAGCACATATACGTACATAACTGACGGATTAAAGAATCAGTCTTTTGCGAACTGATACTGAGAACTAACATGTACCTCGGCCTGACAATCAAAAGATTGTCACCATGCGCCGTTAATGTCAAATAGAGTATGGTAAAGCAATGGCTACAAGTATGATTAGTAGTGTTTACCAGGCATATCAATTTCGTGATATCAAAGATAGCGGTTTACCACAAAACCACAAAATCGAAAATGACGGAGTATACCTTAAATAATTTCAAATCATGCTTTTGATGGGATTCTGTGAAATGTCGATCCTTGGTTGACCTTCCATGCCTCATACGAATTGTAAGTGCGTCCTGTGTGCATTCTTCGAATTGAACTTGAACCATCCAGACTTAAACGAAAAGAATTTATGCTTTACAAAGGACAAGGGTGAGTTCGCGATCAGGGGTTTGATTTTGCATGTCTATTTAGAAGTGGTGGTGGTGGTAGAAAGGGGTTCGCATCCCGAAGCGGTCGAAACAAAACCTTGACATTTATGAGGCCCTGGAAAGGGGGGGTCCTAGTATCCGGTATCCCTTTAATTTTTCGGGAAAATATCCCCTTGATCTCGGTAAATATCATCAAAAACCGAGGTGGGAAGAAATTAAATTAAAAATCAGGTACTTATACTATAAAAACATATTGTAAGCGGAATGAACAGCTCTTTCCCAATAGGTGGCCACTCACTTACTTAGATTCAACTAAAATATGAAAACGCACATAAGGTGCAAACAGCACAAAAATTCAACGACTCAGAACCACCACAGAAGTATCGCCTTGGAACGATAGTAGTCAGGTTTTGGAGATCATGCCAAGTTCCATGCTACTTGTAACCACACTACCTGTTATCATGCGGCAGATGGGGCTCGTGACCCTTTTCTGGAATACTGCCAGATCTTTATAAAAAATCAAGACATGTAGGCATTGTGAACTCAATAGTCTTTGCTAACAGGTCTCGTAGGAGTTTGCAGGTCTCTACACAAAAAACTTGAAATGATAGACGGAGCTCTTTAGTTGTGGCCAGTAATTATTAATTCAACTAAGAAAAGGATATTCCAAACTAAAACATCTGTGTCTGAATATTCCTAGTCCAGATATGCATAGATTGTTTTGGTAGACGGCGCGGAAGAATACGGGGTGCCGTTTTACTATTTATTCCTTATTTATGGATATCCATAATTATTCATTTATGGATATTCATAATTAATTTATGCATATCTATAGTTCATCTATGGGTATCCATATTTCATTTATAGATATCCTAAATTAATTAGGGATATCCTGAATTATTTAAGAATATCCATAGATGAATTATGGATAACCAAAAATGAATATAGGATATCTATAACTACATTTAAGAATATCCAAATATGTATTTTAGGTTATCCTTAAATGTATCGAAGTTGGCGAGGTTGATCCGTACCATAATCTAATTTCATATCACACGTCATCTTATTTCTTAATACACAAGCACGTGCCTTCACAACAATATCACGTGCACCCACATATCTACAAAATTCCTGTGGTGATGTGCGAGTGGCGGATCACCAGGTATATGACGCACTGGTAGTTGCAAACCAGCACACAGACAGCTCAGTACTAAATAGTTGCTTTCCATGAGGAGAAGCAGTAACAAAATAAGGCAGTTGGCTGAGCGACTGAGCAAACCCATTTAGGACCGCACTGCTCACCCTCATAGCATGGGGGCGTGACTACAAAGGAGGCCTGAACAATGTCTGTTTCAACCGCGATCAGCGGGGGTCCTTTTTAGCGGTCGAAATCAAAAGAAAATGACACAAAAGGTGATCCCTTTAAGGGTTGGCACATAGAATGTACGAACATTGATGGACAGTGCCTTGTTGGATGAGAACTTGGGTGTTATATACAGGTAGCTGTTCGGAGAGAGACACAATTCGCAGACATTGTGGAGATCAAAGAGGTTGGTGCTGGATATACTTTCTTCTGGAGTGACTCAAAGGCGAAGATATGGGTGGAGCAGGGGCTGGCCTTGCCATTAAAACGTAATCACCAGATTTTCATTCCCTGGTAATCATAAGCACTTAAGGCTTAGAACTTTCTGATCACACCTCCTATGACAGAAGCTGCACAGTAGCTTATCTCCACCTGTATTACATGTATCAAAAAGGTATTAACCAGCCAAAATTTAAGACAATTCCATCCAAAACTGGTATGGGGAAAATGGGGTGTTAGACTTAGACACATTCTTGCATTAACACAATTGAAAAAATATTTGAATTACTTAATTGACTCCCGTATCTTTCGACGAATTTTCCTGACATTTTAGCTGTTTACTCTATTTGATACGACCAATAATTTGGTACTATTTTCAAATGTTTGTCGAATCTTTGTTAACATTTTATGGCTTTTGCGTTCTTGTTGTAACTTACAAGAATGAACTAGACACGTTCTTGCACTAAACCCTTCAATTATAAACTTGGAAAATGAAAATTGGTTTAATTCACTTGGAAGTAGTAATAAAACCAACTTCTCAGCACCTTCGACTTCGACAAGTAATAACTTTATACGTGGGTTGAAATTGTTTAGTATAAACATTGATGGCATTAGAAGTAAAAACCTTGAATAATTGGCTTTCCTTGATTTTCAACAATCTGAGATTGTGGCAATTCAAGAAACAAAAATTTACAGTTCTATTTCAACTTCAGACTATTTTCTGGAAACCATCCCATACAGTGTGTACAGGAAGGATAGAACTCTCGATGGTGGTGGTGTCATGTTATTTATCCACAAGGATATTCCACACATGCCCTTCACAGAAATGGAAACCAAATCAGAATCATTTTGGATAGAAATAGAAGTGTTTGCAAATGAATTTTCCCATTTTGTGGCAAGCTGGTATAGGCCATCTTCTAGTAATGAAACCTTAACGGAGAACAACTTAGAAGATACAAGTAGGCAATGAACAGGAAATGGCGCATTCAGAAAGAAAATCCCACCCCAAAAACCGAGATTGGAAAAACTAAATTAACAATAAGTACTTATATTAATTAAGAAAACATACTGTAAGGCGAGTGATCAGCTATTTCCCAATAGGTGGCCACTCAGTTACCCTAACCTAACCAAAATATGAAAACGCACATAAGGTGCGAACAGCACAAAAATTCAACACCAAGACGAAAAAAAACAAAAACAATATGAACCACGACAGAAGTATCGCACTCGAACGATCAGTAATATAAAATTACTGGCGGGTTTAAACTAGGTATAAACATAAAGACAACGCCCCCCTTCATTCACATTCTGGGAGACAATAACTTGGGGAGATATTGTTTGGTCGGACAGGCAAGGTCTAGGACAGACACAACAAATGTGTGTGTGTGGGGGGGGGGGTGTCACCACTGAACAAGACTCTAGGTCAAATTTGATAGACATTATTAATGATCATTGGTTTTGAACAATTAATCCACTTCTATACCAGAGAAAGAAACTCGACTTAAATATCACTTCTCTTCACAATCAGTTTGTAGATTGATATTGATGATGAGATAAGATAGTCTCAGTGATCATGATATTATTTCTGTAACTTTATTGTTATATCCTCATTTAGGAAAGTATCGGTATCAGAAAGGTGATTATGAATCTATGAAAGCAGATACATCAAAATTTGCAAAAGAAGGGTATTTCAATTTCAATGACTAGGTCATAAAAAATTCAATTTTATTATATCTTTCATTCAGGACTCGACAGATCTGCACACTCCACCAAAGCAAGTCGCTCGATCCGTGTTTTCTGTCCCTTGGATAACATCTGTGATAGGAAATAGGATTCGCAAAAAATACAACTCATGCAAAGGCTAAGAAAACTGTTGGAAAAATTAGATCTAAATTAAAAATAATACGAAGGGAAATCAAAGCTGATATTAGAAGGCAACATAAGTTGTACTTGTATGCCAATAACTTGATAGGGTATGTTAAGGTTAATCCCAGGGATTTTATATGTATAAAATTGATAGTCAGAGAAAAGATACCCAAGGCATCCCCCATTTGAAAAAAAAAAATGGAAGTGGTATTGCTCAATCAGATTTCGAAAAAAAAAAAGCAGAAGAATTTAATAGTCAGCTCACAGTTGTAGTCACTGACAAGTTCCACTTCTGGATATGTCGCGGGTCCATTCATGAAAGGAATGAGTAACAAAACTCAAAGGTTTGAACTCATCTAAAGTCATGGAACCTGATGTGCCCAGCCCAAGGGTCTTAGAAACGAATTGGCAACATCATAAGGACCGGTATTTGAAAATCATTTTCCACGAATTAATTGATAATATTTGTCCACTTTTCAAGAAAGGTAGAGTGTTCCTTGCTTGTTATTACATTCCAGTTTCATGGACTTGTATTTCTTCTAAACTTCTGGAACACTGATACCTTTCATCAAACCTAAGAGCTTACCAAGAACAATATAACCCCCCTTCAAGGCAATGCACTTAGTCCATCAATGTTCGAGCTTGCTTAATTATCACTTCCAAATAGAATTCATTTTCCTGGTCCTCCAAATACTCGTTCACTGCCGCTATGACGCCTTCATTGCTTCCAAACTGTGTTCCACGAAGGTTGGATTTCAATTTTGGGAACAAGTAGAAGTCAGAAGGGCCCATATCGGGAGAATATGGGGGATGAGGAAGGACTTTGAATCCGCATTCAGTCGCAGCAGTCATGGCAACTTGCGACGTGTGAGCAGGCGCAGTGTCCTGGAAAAGCAGAACACCTCGATTCAATTTTCCTCTCCTCTTCTTGCAATTTCCTGGCGCAAGCGCCTCAGTTCTGCTGCATAATATGCGACCTTGTTCAAGATAATCAACCATGATTACCCCCTGACTATCCCAAAAGACTGAGGCCTTCACCTTCCCTGCTGAAAAAAACTCTCTTAAACTTCTTGGGAGGGGGTCTGAGCCAGGGTGCTTCCATTGCATGCTTTGCATTTTCGACTCTGGCTCAAAATGATGAACCCATGTCTCATCTTGGGTTAAATCACCGGGATCATCTTTATAGCGAGAAAGGAGATACCAAGAAATATCGAGCCGATATCGTTTTTTGGTCTCGGTACCCATCTTGTCGAGACCTTGGACATAGATTTTTGCACTGCCCAAAAACTTATGCCCATTGGCTATACTTTGCAAGTCTCGCCTCCTGTCACACATAACCAGGTTGTGAACGATCTCCACATTTTCATCAGTGGTTGCATCTTTGGGGCAGCCAGACCTTTCATAATCCTCAATGCTCTCTCTCCCACGATAAAATTCTGCAGTCCATTTTTCCACAGTGCTATAAGAATGAGATTCATTCCCAGGTGTTATCATGAAGTCTTCGTGAATTTCTTTGGGAGTTCTCACTTCAACTTTCTCCATTTTGCAAGTTTGACGCACTGTCCTCTCTCAGTACTGTCGTACAAAAGCAATCAAACGTGACCAAATGCTTTTTACTCTGCAGATGACTTTCAATTGAATAGAATGACAGACTGAACAAAATTTTGTCTTATGGAATGCTTTGAAGTGTGTCAGGATCACACCTCGTATTTATTGTCTTATTGATAATCCCCTAGACACTACCTGTTTGTATTAATTGAAACATGGACCCATCAGGATTTTCCTATCAGCCTACCACCAGGTCACAAACATTTTCACCAACCTGCAAAAAAGTAAAGAAGAAAGGCCAAAGGTCTGGAGGTATTTTAGTATACTTTAAAGATACTCTTGATAATGGAGTCAAGTTAATGAGCCAGTGTGATTAGGGCATATGGCTTAGGTTAGACAAAAAATTCTTCGGTACAGAATTTGATCTATATTTGGCGATCATTTACATTAAACCCAAAACACCATCTTTTGACCCTGAGAATATATTTACAAAACTGAAATTAGATATAGCAAAATTTTCATCTTCAGGTAAAATAATATTGACTGGGGATTTTAATGGTAGAACTGGGAATTTACCAGACTTTATTGTAAATGATACTACATTCCCTAAATCTTCAGAGGATATTCTTCTTTCAGATTACTCATGTGATAGATGCTCAAACAGATTAAGCAGAGACAAGATAGTAAATTGTCAAGGTAAATTGCTATTAGAAACCTGTATAACAACTAAAAGTAGAATTTTAAATGGTAGACTGTTGGGAGATTCCGTTGGAAATTACACTTATTTTGATTCTAGAGGTGGTTGTAGTTAAATATATTATTCTATTGTTTCTGAAGATATCTTGCATTGCATAACATATTTTAATGTCATGGGTCTGACTGAGCATTCGGGACACTGCATGATAAGACTGGGTATAATATCAAGAGATTTTAGTAATAATGAAAATGTATCAGAATATGATAACCTAGAACACTTGCCTGGGTCATTTCTTGGTCAGATGATAGAAGGGAAATATACAAAACAAAATTACTGTCTGATGACACTAGGAAAACTATTTGTGAACTGATGGTTGAAACGGACACTGAAACAGAGGTTGATATCAATTTACTAACAGCTAAGTTATCAAATATTATAATTGATGCTGCAACATCATCATTGAAATTGAAATTGTTTAGGCCTAAAACGAAATGTAGAAGAAAACAAATTTGGTTTGACAATAACTGTCTTTATCTTCAAAGAGAGCTGAGGAAGTTAGGAAGAAGAATCCAAAGTAATCCAGACAATCATAACCAAAAGCATACCTTTTCAATTAAGAAAACAATATACAAAATTAATTAAACAAAGGAAGAAATATTTTATGCATAATTTATTGAATCAGCTGTCGGATATGAATGAAAAAGATCCCAAAGTCTTTTGGAAAACCCTAGATAAAGTTAAAAATCTAGATGTTAAAGAAAATAACCCAATAAATATGAAGAACTGGCAAGAATACTTCAAATCCTTACTAAACTCAGACGACAGAAAAAATGATATGACTGTGAATCAGAACTCGGAATTTACCCCAAATACACACAATGATTGCGGTCTGAACAAACCTTGTTCTTGTAAAGAAATAAAAATTGCACTAAAATCTCTGAAAAACTCAAAAGCAGAAGGGATTGATCTAATTAGAAATGAATTTTTGAAATATGGTTCGGATATAGTTGTGCTGCCACTGGTTAAGCTTTTTAATAAAGTATTATATTCTGGAAAATTTCCAACTGTTTGGAATATTTCTTTAATATCTGTAATTCATAAGAGTGGATCAGCATATGATTGTGAAAACTACAGGGGAATAAGTGTATGCAGCTGCTTAGGTAAACTTTTTACCAAGCTCATACAAATGAGAATCTCAAACTTTTTGAGTGAAAATGAAATTCTTGAAGATAATCAAGCTGGCTTCAGGGCAAACTATAGAACTACTGACCAAATATATATTGTTAAAACATTACTCAACAAGTATTTACATAAATAAAAAAACATTTATGGTTGCTTTGTTGATTTTTCCAAAGCATTTGATTCAGTCTGGAGAGAGGGTTTAATTGTTTCAGAAACTCAATAAAGTAGGGGTAACTGGTAACGTTCTTAAAATCATTAAGCATATGTACTCTACCACTGAACTTTGTATCCGAAAAGATAATTTCATATCAAACCCTATGGCAAATAATAAAGGAGTTAAACAAGGAGATAGTTTAAGCCCTACTCTGTTTAATATTTACATTAATGATCTAGAGTCATATGTATATGAAGGATCTAAGAATGATCCCGTTCTCTTGGGTGATTCTCGTTTAAATCACCTCCTCTTTGCAGATGACTTACTTTTGTTATCTGAAACCAGTAATGGTTTACAAAACTGTTTAAATAAATTGGGACACTTCTGTCAAGAATGGAAACTAGATGTAAATTTAAACAAAACAAAGATAATGATATTCAGCAATGGCAGTCGAAAGTATAAAAATTATAATTTTATATATAAGGGACATAAACTTGATGTAACAGATACCTATAAATATTTAGGAATAACACTTTTTTATAATGGAAATCTTAAGCATGCGGCAGATGATTTATAAAATAAGGCTTTAAAGGCAATGTTCTCGTTAAAGAAAAAACTTTCAAAATTTCCCAATTTCCTACAAAACTAAGCTCAAAACTTTTTGATTCTTTGATTAGACCCATTGTTACATATGGAAGTGAGGTTTGGTTAGCTGACTATATAATAAATCTGAATAATATAGATCTCCTTCCAGCAGAAAACTGCAACATAAGTTTTGTAAGTCTGTTTTAGGCATAACCCGCCATTCTTCAAACCTGGCAAGTCGTTGTGAAATGGGGCGTACCCCAATTGTTTTATTTGCTATCAAACTTATGTTTAAATATTATGAAAGACTAAGGATTTACATACCAATAGATTACTATCAAAAGCATTTCAAACTGATCAGGACTTACATATCAATGGATACAAATCTTGGTATTCTTGCCTAGAAAAAACATTAAGATTTGCTGGTAAAAAAGAAAATTTTAATTTTTAGACTCTGAAACAGTTGATAAATTGTTGACTAAATTTTATATGCAACAAAAAAGATAATTTGAACAATTAAAGACTACATGATGACAGTAAACTTAAATTATATTCCACTGTTTTTAACTTTAATGATAATGTGCCAGGCTATTTAAAATTGAATCTTAAGCAAAGCTGTACCTCTATAATCACCTAATTCCGACTGAGTTCTCACAAACTAAATATTGAAAGAGGCAGGTATTCTAGACACAAAGTCCCAAGAGAAGAAAGAATATGCAAATTTTGCAATGAAGTAGAAAGTGAATCACACTTTATTTTATTTTGTAAAACTTATAATACATTTAGGGATAGATTAGTAAAAGAATTTGATATTGATAAATTAAAGTTATGTAAAGATAATGCGTTTCATACATTGAAACTAATACTTAACTCAAGAAATAGGGCCCAGGCAACGATGCTAAGTAAATATCTGTTGAAGGCCCTGGAAATAAGAGACTCATAATTACTTTGTTATGGAGATTTACAGTCATAACTTTATGAGGGTTGTCATTCTTCAATATGTGCTTGCAGTTACTGCATGTAGTATATCATGTCTTGTTGTATTTTGTATGTCATGTATGATATCACTGATGTTGTCAAATAAAGAATAGAATAGAATAATAAATTAATCACAGGTATGTGCATATATATAGGTATTTATGGTTATCTGTTTTACAAGGGAGCATATATCAGTTATTTTACAGGTAGCAGCAACAGCCAATCAAATTGATTATTGGATTTTTAGGAGGTGCTGGAGATGTAAATCCTTTGGTGTCTAGACAAATACTGAGATAAGCTACCTAATTTTGCCTTTTATATCCCACCTAGGCCTTTGACAGTGATGAAATTGATCATTTGCCTAATGTGAATATTTTGAGTTCCTAAAACCATATCACAACAAATAATATTTACGCCAGCAGGTGGTAACATTAGGTATGTTGTTCTTGCATGAAACACTGTTCAATGTGTGGACTTAGGCATGTTCTTTCAATGGGCTTAGGCATGTTCTTTCAATGAAAATATACTTAGCACCCTTTGAAAACAATTTGAAATACAAATATCATACGATTTAAATGAAAAAGGTACCACAAACTATATATCATATCAGAATTTTTGACAAAAGTGGACGTAAACATACTCTTGCACTGACCTTTTCAATTGTTTCTCGAAAGAAGAATCAGAAAAATTGAAAAATTCACGTTCTGGACAAATCTTGTACAGCTTGTGTGTTGCATAGCATTATATTGCGAATCGGATATACAGCTGTAAAAGAGTAGTCATCTTGCACCCACATATTACATTTATCACACTGAATAGCTTTGCGGAAATTTACATCAGCCGGGAAAACATGTCCGTGAAATAAATACCAACTTCTACCTCACTACTGGGATATGCAGGGATATGCATGTTTTCTTATTTTTGCCCCAAAACATAGATTGCGTGTACCCACAATCTATGCATATGTTCGGAGTAAAAAAATGATTTCTATTTGCTTTTGTTTTCAAAGCCAGAAAAGTAAAGATCTGTATATTACATGGGCGTGTATTCGTGTATTCGTAATGGAACAGGGCCATGCTACGGCAGCTTTGCAGTTTGAACAATACTGAGATTCTCTACTGATTCTAATGCTTGCAAGTCTTCCTTTCCTATGTTGGCACATGATGGCGTGAAAACACTTTTCACAATCTGCACAGTCAACTACTTTCTTCATATACTGAGCCGATCAATTTCTGATCATCATCTCATATGTGGGCCGGGGCTGTGGGGTTGTGCCTTTGGAGGGGATTTCAGTCTCGCGCTTAAATGCAGACTGGATTAGATATCCCTGAGAAACCACCGTATCTAGTTGCGAAATCTCACCACGCTATATTTCACATATGTTTCATATCACTGAGTTACATTTAGAATGGATGACGAGTCATTTCGGCCACGCTAACCCTTACAAAAGCAGACTGAAGCTTAGAAGGAAACCCTCGTCGCTTACGATATGGTTTCTAAGTATAAGTTCCTAATTGTTAATTTAGTTTTTCCCACTTCGGTTTATGGAGTGGGAATTTCTTTCTGATTGCGCCTTTTCCTGATCATTGCCTACTTGTACCTCTACTTAGCACTAAGAGTTTCGAGCACGAGTGGTACCAAACTCCCCAACAGTGCCAACACCTCCGTTGCTCTCCGATATTGATTTTCTTAGTGGACTTACGTCCGGAAGTGGATGGTGGTACATGGATCGAAATGTCTCAGTTCAGGTGTTGGATTTTACCACGTCGTTGGGGGTGGAAAACCCTGGAAATCCCCAACAATTCCCATATTTCCACTTTTGGTTTTAAATCCAATATTGCTGACAGGTCTTAGAAAATAAAATGGTATGGTATGGTAAATATTAGTGTTATTTACACATTGATAGATGAAGTAGATTTCCCTGTTATTTCTATTCACTTTTCATAGTTTTCGCCTTAGTCATCAGACCTTCCCAGGATATCAAGTTTTAGCTTTCAAAAAATACTTCAAAATGACATTGTAACAGCTTTGCTGCCAATATCCAACTCTTTACTTGTTCAGTGAACATATTTGTGTTTCATCATTTTGCACGGCTGGACCTTAAGAAAAACATGGATAGAGCCCAGATTTTTTGTTTCGTGTTTTAACCGAAAGGTGTAAATAAAAGGGCAGTGGCTAGAGATGTATACGATAACGAATCTTTGGCCCAACTGTTGGTTAAAGATATGGTACCATATCTTAAGCCATTCTTTTGGATATGACTTAAGGCACTTTATTGAAAAAATCAATTATTTTATTCCATATACATGTACATACATGTATTATGGCTAAAGATAAGAAATAATAATAGAGATACAGGATTTAAGGAAAAGAGCGTGATTTATTGATCCTGTCAGAGATGACGTCATCGGTAATTCCTACTAGCTGAATGACACTGTTTATTATCGCTATGGCCTTACTGAATTCAAAGCAGAAAATGTGAAAACAAAACTAAAGTTTACAAAAGCTTTGAAAATATCTTTAGTTCGTCATCATTCCTAAATTTTCTTTAACTCAAGAGTATGAACCTCATAATAACAAAATTGACTGAGTTATACCCTCGACTGCCACCTATCCTTACCAAAATTTATAGAAGTTCCCTATCTACAGGTATTGTACCTGAAGACTGGAGGAGAGCATCAGCTAGATACTGTCTAAATGATTACAACTTCACCAGCAGTGTAACAGAAATGCTAAAAGTCTTAAACTGGCAAACACTTGAAAACAGAAGAATCCGAAATTCACTTATTCTTTTATATGAAATTAAACACAATCTAGTTGCTGTAGATCACCATCATCTCACTGAAACGAAAAACCTGAATTTCTTCATACCATATTCCCGGACTCGGTACCATATGAACTCATATTTTCCCAGAACAATTAGGCAATGGAATAGTCTCCCTTACAGTCTAAAGGCCAGTTCCAGCCTTTCTGGAATTCACTTCTGGGCTGGCCACTGTTACATTCTAATCATCACATCATTTTTATGTTTTATATTTTAGCCTTAGTAAATGTAGATCTTTTTAGTTTCATGATCATTCATTTCATCTGTGCCTTAACATCACCCATTTTCATCATTTTCATAGCTGTTCCCGACAGCGCCTCCCAGTAATAATCAGAAATTGATTGTTGGGAGTAAGAAGTAGAAGAAGTAGAAGTAGACTGAATGAGCTAAAAGGCGAAAAAGTAGCAAATCTGGTAAACAATATTGATTTCTTCTGATGAAAGAGTAGCTTGCCGACCGGATCAATTATTTGTTTGTTTGTTTGATTGAATACCGTGTAGTAAAGGAGAAGAACAACATGCATTTAACTACATGTACACAGCTGCTTCCCAGTGTGTTACACGCATATGCAGATACACTAAATGACCCATAATTTCGATTTTGGCATTTATGATATCTAAACTTGTGACAAGCTACAGTCACATAGTGTATTGACTCTGGATATATGTGAAGGCTTTCTACATTCTATAGCACAAAGTACAGCACTTTCAAAGCTTAACAGACCCTCCAAATTTTTAGTCACATTCTGAGTCAAATTTTCCATGTTTAACAAATTATACCATGTATACTGTGTTTGAAATTTGAGCTGAACAAAGTGTTAAATGTTTTGTTCAATGTTATTGATTTCCAGAACTTAATAACAAAAGTTAAAAGACTTTGTCAAGTGTTTTATTAAACAATGCCATTGTTGCACTTCAGTGGTTCAGCATCAATGTCACATATTAAGGCATGGTCATTTTGTACCTGTTTCACTAAACAAACAAGGCTATAATTACATTCATGCTTTGCGTACCAGTACTATAATCACCTTTTTGCCCAATTTAGTATTCTAGATAATTATAGTAGGCCTAATGCACACACAAAATAAACACATTCACATGCTTGCATGCATGCATGAAAACACAAAGGTATGATGATAGAGGCTTTTCTTCAGGTTCGATTTAAAAACGAAAACTTGATATGTTATAGATGTAAATGTATCAAGATTGGTTTCTTATATCCTGTATCTCTAGTCATATACTGTTAAAATATACTTCATCTATCATTTTTTTCTACACTGTACATCAGGGATATTGTTGGCTTGAAAATGAAAGGGGCCATTTTACGGAAAACGCTCGGCTAGAATCATTATTGCCTATCTGCTTACATTGTAAAACCGGCCCATTATTTCAAAATGTAGGGGCCATTTTGAAAATAATGGGGCAATTTTGCCCATGGCCCCCTTGCAAAATTATCCCTGGTACATACCTCCAATAGATTAGCTAAAGATACGGTACTGTATCTCTAGCAACTGCCAAATTTATGAAAAATAGATGTGTTTCCATTAACCTAGCCGATCCTCTATTTTTGCTTTTATTGTCATTTAGAAATAATATAGATATTTTCATGCCTGCCTAGTGCCTACCCTCATCTTTGAATCTGGGAAGTAGAGCAGGACTTGAGTAACTGTGATAAAATGCCAAACATTAGGCCAGAAAACTGATTTTACATTCATCATACATGTAGTAGTTTTAAACATAACCATGCTTGTTTTCTGATCCCAAAGATTCAACTTTTAAAACATTGTTTATACCTTATTTGATTATATGAGTGGGCATGCAGTATGACATGTACTTTTGTTTACTATAGTTATAGATTACAATGAATTTTTTAACTGCACATCCTACATCCTGTACTCATTTGGCCTGGACTCATTTGGTCTCCTGGATGCAAAGTTTTAATTCTGGTGGGTCCTGGGATGCAACGATTTTATAGATTTGCTTTCAAAAATAGTGTTTGGACTCTAATAGAAAGCTTGACCCTATGAATCCAGGTTTCATGGTAGTCCCAAGGACCAATAGTCTCAAAAATCTTTACACAGATAAATCACTGTTTGAACTACTGCTGATAGTGCTGACAAGACTTACATATCTATCTCAGGGTTCCACTGAATTTTGAAATTGAGGGTAACCCTGGCTTAATTTTCTTTGTTTGTATAGGCCTATATAAGCAGGTTTGCAAATTTTGGAGGTATATTACAAATTTTGGGGGTAAAAAGAGAACCATGTACCTGCGGAGGTGGGTCTAACAAAAAGCACAATCTGTTTTGGAACAAAAATTAAAAAAAAACATATACCGGTCCACTGTGTACCCCAGTTGTACTAAATAAAAATGGGGCATAAGAGGGAAAATGATTCAGTAAGTCTTGTCGTGTTCATACTTGGTCCAAAGTTTAAACCAATGTGTATAGATTGTGCTATAGACAAGTTACCTTGAAACTTGTCAAAGCTTAACAGAACCTTTGGACAGACATATTTTGAACACGATTTTGCCTGACTTGACCATTTTTTACCTGAGCAATAACGTGTTGGCTTTGTTCCCACATTTTTCACTTGACTGTCAGTCCTGTGTTTCAAATTTTTGTTTGACGGAGACATTTTTCGTGAAGACTGTCAAATAGATGATTCTTGCCTCTCCTTTCATTAATTTTATGTCATATTGTTGTATTTTCAGATCAATCTTTCAACAATGGCAGAAACATGAACTGGTTAAAGACAAATGAACGACTTTGTTGATGGTAGGTTCTTTTTTCTAGCATGCACATGACATGTTATGAGCATTTCAATGGACAATTTGGCATATTTGACATTTAGAAAGATAATAATATGCAGTAAGACAAGATAAATAACAGTAAATAACTGAGCAATACCTATTTGTATAAAAATGTTTTTAAACTAGCTTTAATCTTCATCAAGCAAGAGATGTGATGGCATTTGAGCCTTTGCGTGAGAAAACCAACAATTTGGGTTCCGACCAGGTCTGACACAAACCGGGCTGTACAGTCACAGAAGATGGTTAGAGACTGGAAATTTTGGATTTAGAAAGTAGAGGAATTGTACTATCCGTGTTGCGGAAACAAAGGCGCTGATCAGCTTCACAGTTACTGTGAAGCTGATCTGCGCCTTTGTTTTCGCCTATGCAGATTGTTGGTTTTCCCATGCGGCGGCTCATTTATAAATGGCATTTATGGCATTTAGCAATATCTGGTAACAGGTGTATTAGACGCGACGCCAGAAAACTGGTCTTCATGGTTTCTAACCAGGTCCAACATAAACCGGTCTGTGCAGTCAAAGAAACAGGCTAGAAGCTTGAAATTTCAGATTTAATAAAAAGAGAAGTTGTAGTATCCATATTGCGAAAACAAAAGGCACTGATCAGCTTCACAGTCACACGACATGGCTCATATTGTAAATTTGGACCAGTGCTGCAAATCCAAGATAGATAAATAAGTGAACTTTGTAGTTAGGAAATTGTGATCTTTGGGGCCAAACTTCATTCACAATTTACATAATTATATATTTTTTTCAAGATACATATAATATTATTGGGAGACCTACATTTCCACCATTCAGGTTTCAGAGACTACTAGTGCTGCGCATGTGCATACCCTGTGAGCTAATTTGACCTACCTTGCACCCCCCAGGCTGAGGGCAATTTTTCATGGGACCTCTGAAATACAGAATAATTGTCCATGGATGCAGGGTAGGTCTTATTAGCTCACAGGGTTTTGTTTCTGAATAGTTTGAGCCATATCATCATGTCATCAAAAGAAAAAAAAAACTTTTTCAACATACAATAACTGCACAGCTGAGTGATCAGAACCTTTGTTTTCACTTCACAGATTGTATAATCACTCTTCTTCCTAAACTTGAAATTTCAACATGCTGGTCTTCTCCTGTGAGACACTGTATTGTGTGATTTGTGTTGGACCTGGTTTTAAAACCTGCAGGCCAGCTTTCTCAAGTCACGGCTCATTAAATATCACTTCTTTATTTTCCCTCTAGGTATAACTATGGCAGGAAGGGTGAATGATCATGACAATAATAGTAGTATCGAGTTGATTGCCTCGGATCACAGAACGGACCCAAGCCCCTCTCAGTATAATTTTCGGTTACAAGGACCTAGTATCACTGTTTCAAATTCTTTCTCAACCAATCAGACTGAAGCAGAACATGATAGAGCCTCTCTGAATGCTCTTAAAGTTGCTTTCAATAGTTTACAGGGATATCATAATGATCAGGCAAAGAAACTGTTCTCATTGCAACGAAAATACAGTCTTCTTCAAGAATTTGTTCATAATCTTCATGGGAATGTTGATCTTGGATTTCTAGAACAGGGATACCCACAGGACCAAACAAGCATGGCTCAGGCTGCAGGGGCGTATAACGAGTCGCAGGAATATGGAAATAATATGCTGCAAAGAGAACTGATTCGAAACAGTCAAACTATAGCAATGAACAAGCAAGAAATTCTTGCAAGAGATGAAAAATTAAAAGAATATGATCAGAAGTTTAAAGATTATTTGAAAGAGAGAGAAAGGCTTAATGATGATGTTGAAGCTCTGTCTATTGTTTTAGATGAGAAAAAGACTGAAATTGCCGAAAAAGATGAACATATTAGAGAACTTAATGAGAAAATTGATCAAATTCAAAGGGAACTCAACTCAAAATATGACCTAATGAAAGAGAATGAACATTTTAGACAAAGGATTGAATTGTATGAAAGGTCTGGAATTTTAAATGAAAGGGACCCAGAAAAGGAGGAATTACGAGTAAGGTTAAGAAATGCTCAGGAAGAATGCCAAAGACTGCATGCCCGTTGTGAGGAACAAGACAGGACATTAAGCGCCAAAGAGAATGAAATTACAAGACTTCACAGTCAGTGCAAACAATTTGAAATAGAAAATTCAATACTTCGATCGCAGAGAAATGAAGCTAATGATATGGTTGACTCAGGTACTAATGCAGAACTTGAAAAGGCTCTGGAACTGGTCAAGAAACAATCAAATGAAATCAAAGCTTTGAAGAATACAGCTCAAACACAAAATACTGTGATCCACGAGTTGATATCAAAGGCCAAGCAATCAGGTAATTATTTGTTTTGCAGCTTAAAAATTGATAAAATAGCCTCAAATGTGGACACTAATGGCAAAATTTACATAGGTTTAATTTCTGCATATGGAATTTTCTACCAATTAGGCTATTTCAATGAGATTTTTGCACAAAAAAGTGATCACCTCTTTATAACACTATTGTTGGGGTCCAGGCCAATTTCCATGTTAGCTATCCAATCCATGTTATAACGAGAGTAAAATGTATAGACACCTAGCATAATTAGTCTAAAATGATCAATTGGGTCCATCAATGATCAGTGTTATATCCAAAACAGTGTTGTAATGAAGCGTGTTGTAAAGAGGTGTAGGTGTACATAGAATTTCATAGCTGTTGTGTATGGGGATCATGGAGGCCTAGTGGTAGTATACAGGACTCTGAGCATGAAAGGTTTTGGTTTCTGCCGCCATGAAGCTCCTTGAGCAAGACACTTAAAGCTCCCAAAGTACAGGTTATTACCTAGGAAGCTGCGACTCCATCCCGACACAACTGAAATTTTTGTCTAGGGCATTTAGCAAATCAAAACAGTGTAATAATTTTCATATATATGCTTAATCAGCTTTAATTTATCATATCCAAAAATTTAAAATGCCAACAACTTACTATACAATTACACCATTTATGAGTAGAAAAATGATACACATGCCATTGATTTCTAAATTCATGGTTTCCATTTTCCGACTGTATTTATGTATTTTGATTTCTTTGCAGGGTTGATAAAGGCCAAAGAGCTCAGAGACATACAGATTGAAGGTGAATCAGGACACTATTTCGGTGATGAATTTAAAACTGAAAGGCAAAGTGCATTTACAAGATTAGGTCAACAAAATTTGGACTTGAGACCTGTGAGATCAGAAATTCCTTCCACATCACCCAGGTTTTCCAATTTTTCTGAGTCTGGTAAAAGCTTTGGACAAAGACCCATTGGTTTATCAAGTCCACAAATTAAGGAGTCAGGAGCACCCACAGAAACATTTGGACAAATTGGACAAAGGCCTCTAGCGGTTTCAAGCGCACAAATTAGGGAGACCATAGTTCCGACTGGAAATCTGAATATCAAGCCAATGATGGCAAATGAAAACATACAGCCAGGTGTTCCAGCAGTAAATGTGGCTGATTGTTTTGTTGCCTCAGCGGGAAATGTGTATATAGATACAAGCCCCAAACCACACAGATTTCGTGCAAGTGATTCAGATCTATCAAGGCTTGCAGGACATGACGAGACTGTTCAAAGAAATAATTCCTCCTCTCTTTCGCCGCCAGGAATATTAGCTAGAAATCGTGATCAACATACATATGTTAACCATGGCACCAGACCCAAAACAGCAGATAAGCTAGGTGTTCCCTCCAGGATGACTCAGTCGGAAGTAATTTACGGAAATCTATCTCCTAACCGTGAGCCAACGGAAGATACAACAAAGTACGGAAGCTTGAATAGGTCATCATATTACCCAGCTGCCAACTTTAATCAGAAGTTGGAGAATAGACCTTTAAATATTCCGGAAATGAGTGCAATGCCAAATATGGTCACAATTTATGATAAAGATCCAGATTATGAAAACGTCTTTCAAACAGATGAAACTGAAGAAAAACGACCTGAAGGTACAACGCGAGACAATACTAGAAAAATTTACGAAAATTTTGCAGGTCTTCAGACCTCTGATAGAAATGCACAAGATGACAAAGCCTTTGTTGTGATTCCAAGCAGGAATGATCTTGGAAACTTTGGTTACAATCCCACCCAAAGTACAAACACTGAACAAGAACCAGATAGGGTCAATTCGTTAAAAATCTGTCCAGCTTGTAATCGGGAGTTTTCTCGCCTCAGTACTGAAGAGTTTCAGTTGCATGTTTATGACTGTTTTGATAGTAATGATGACCAGCCAAGTACGCTACAAGCACCTGCAAATGTTTCTGTGGATGAAGATAGGACCTGTCCTATGTGCGGAGCTACATTCCCTATGGCGATTCCACAGGAGACATATGAAGCTCACGTTTTGGCTCATTTTGGTGAAGAGGCACCTGCGGTGGATAGATTTGAATTTGTCAATACATAAATTTATATACATGTACATGTACTTAAGTACTACATACCGGTACATGTATGTATGTGCCATAAAATGTCTATTTGTTGAAACAGTTTTTAAATACAGTATTTAAGCCAACTCACACATTAATCTATTTAAAGAAAACAATGTTCTTAAGATTTTCCAAATTGCATTCTTCAGAGTTTGTTTGCACTGATGCCACTCATGCTGAAAAAAATGATTACAAAGTTATATTCGAGTTAAATGCTCTCTTACTTAATAAGGTATTTTTTTCCAGCATAATCTTCTAGCAAAAGTATACATGTGCACTAAATAGAATGTTTAAAGAAAACAAAATAATACTATGGGCTTAATGGGCTATATAGAACAAGAACAGTATGTCAAAATATTTATCGTTTTTGTCAAGTGTTAACATAGACCAAATGAAAAAAACTCTACATCATGCACTGGGCCTGACACTAGAACCAACATCAGTGCCAACAAATATATTCCTGATTGTGCAAAAATTTCTTTTTCTCATTTGATTTCACTCTTTTGTTTACAAAACTATATATATTCTATCAACACCTTTGATATCTTTAATTAATTAATATTAATTAAACATTTTCATTTATCTGTTAATATAAACCATTCATTACTTTCCTTACTTTACATATTTGAGCCACGTCATGAGAAAACCAGCAATGTGGTTTCCGAACAGGTAGATACAAACCAGCCTGTACAGTCACAGAAAATAGCTAAAGGCTTGAAATTTCAGATTAAGAAAGTGGAAGAATTGTACTATCCATGTAGCGAAAACAAAGGCGCTGATCAGCTTCACAGTAACTGCAAAGCTGATCTGCACCTTTGTTTTTGCATAGGCAAAAATCTGGTTTTCTCATAATGAGGCTCATATTATTGTTAACATGCCATATACCATGAAACTTTTCCCATAACTTAATAATGAAAATATAAAACAATGAATATGCATACATGTATATGCATTTTACTTTGTCATGGAATATTCTGTGACAAAGGCTTTCCCATTTGGGCTACTCATCAGGAAAGCATGTCCGTGAAATGTATACCCCGCTAAACCCCACTTTTATGCAGTAAAACTGGGGTTTACAGGGGTATACCTATTTTTGTCACTATTGATCCGAAGCATAGATTGTGGGTACTCGGCGAGGCGGTTCTAACGTGTACCCATAATCAATGTTTTGAGAAAAATGTTAAAAGATATCTTTTTTTTCTGCTGAAAATTTTTCTTTTTTCACAACTTTAAAAATCTCTGTATATTGCATGGGCATGATTTCGTAATGTTTAGGTAAGTGGTTTTAAAGGCAGCCAATTCCTTAAAACTCGAGAGAGGACAAAATTTTCAAACAAAGAATTAAGCATTTTTGGGATGAGGGGTTTATATACACATTCATCTACAAAATAGTTTAGCTGATTTAATTCAATGCATATAGAGCTACTTAATATACATTTTCACACCTCCAAATTAACCATTACGTTTTTGATTGATTTACAGCTCAACAGCACTCTTCAAGCAAACTGATATGGGTTTGTTGACCATATCAATACTGAAGTAGGTTCACACATTGATAGTTACTCGTTTGGCGTTTACAGTTTATTTTAAAAGAAATGTTAGGCATAGTGCGTAAGGTCTTTCATTCACAGTCTTATAGTTAATTTCCGTACATGTACGTGTGTCCCCCCTTTCATTTATTGTTTTTCACATTCACATACATATCAAAGTGACATTCTGGGTCAAAAGGATACTGTCGAAGTTGCAGAGTATAAATAGCTATTTAAGTGTGTTTCCAACTGTCTGATAATGTTTTTTGCAGATATTTAGCAGCAGTTTCATTGCAGATGAAATATATTCAAGGCACAATCAAGCATTTAGTTTGTCGCAAAATGTGCAGCAAAAAGTTTGAAAATCTGTTGACAAATAAAAAAGTTCTGTTTAAAAACATTTTTGAATAGGGATTTTCTGTACAAAAATCTTATGCAAAGGAAGTAAATCTTCTCCAACAAAGTTTTTAAATTCTTTGTTTCATTATGATTGCTCAATGTGATTATGAAATCACAATGATGAATAACCTGAGATGAAATCTTCCTGATCAGTTAAAAATTTTCAAAAATATTGCATTTTCTTGATCCTCGATAACCTCCCTTGCCAATGCAAAATCCCTATTCAAAATTTATTTTGGTCATAAAAACTACCGATTTTCATTTTTTTTTGCAGGGCCTATTAGGACAAACAAAGACCAAGATTTTGGCATAAAAATAATTTTCCTATTGTCCACCACACGAAATGTTTCTGCAAAAAAAACATTATCAGAAGCAAGATTATAAACTGTAGGAAATAAAAGGTAGCCTCAAAATGTTGAGACATGCCATGAGAAAACCTGCCTTTTGAATTTCTGACCAGGTGTGACACAATCTAGGATTTATGTTTGTTAATAATGAAATAGTGAAGACCTCAAACCAAAGACTTTGACGGTACCACATTATTTTATGTTTAATGCAAAAAAAGGTTCCATTTAGTTACATGGTTATTATAACTCATTTGCATATACATGTACATCTTTTTCTGTATAGGAATACAAGTATGATGGGGAGTATTGTATGTTAGCAGCATACACCAAAGCTATTAATCTTATAGACATTATATGCATGTTGGTATCAATGTATTTGGTGATTTGTGGATTTTTTTTAAAAATAGAACATCCTTTTCCTGTGACGGATAGCATGGTCATATGATTTAATGATGGTTTTAATGAATGAAATGTGTTTCAGATATTTACTATTCAAAACTAAACAAGAGCTGTATTGTTGAAGCATATTTAGACAAATTAGTCTTTGAAATTAAGCAGGAAGTTAAAATTCAAATAAATCTTGACAGCTTATAAGAAGGAAGTTTTAGCCGGGTGAATAAATCTTTTTAAACACATTCAGTATTTGTTTAATATATTTTCCATTTGGTTCTCTTCCTTATTTGAGTGCAAGCCCTGTAGTTTTAAAACCGGACTTTGTGGTTTCAAACAGGTTTGAGACTGCAGGTTACATGTATGTCAACATGTAATATACATGTATTCAGCATAGTTTTTTTATTGGGCAACAAAAACATTACAAAGTCATGAACATCAGTGCTTATGAATGGACTATTTAAAGGTTTTTATTTAAAGTACACAAAATGCAGGCTTTAATATGACACTACTCATGCTTGAAGTCCGAATCAGAGGTTCACATAGTACAAGTAGTCATGAATTTAAGTCACAGCTTATAAAATGACTTCCTCACTGGGAAAGAGCTAGTCATCTTGCTCTTCATATCATGTGATTTTTCCACTTTAAACACCTAAAGCTGCTTCATAAACTGTCCCTTTATTTTATTTTTTCTCACGACCTACTTGAACCAAAGCATTAGTCATTGCCAAGTTTCAGAACAGGACACTTGAAAAGCTATCTTACCCAGGCTGGATTTTGGCCATGAATATAAATGATTGTTCATGTGATACCAGAATACACGTAAACCAAAATCCTTGCCATCAAGAAAACCTTATACCCCACTTTTATATAGTGAAACTGGGGTATGCAGGGGTATACTTATTTTGCTTCAAAACATAGATTGTGGGCACTCGTTAGAAACGCTGCTGAGGCAGTTCTAATGTGTACCCACAATCAATGTTTTGAGCAAAAAATTTAAAAATATCAAATTTTTTCCAATGAAATTATTTTATTTTTACAAATTAAAAAACATCTGTATACCTATATCATGGGCATGTTTTTGTAATAGCCAAGTTATCAAAGTCTCACCATTTTCACTGGCTCAGACCAAGTTGTTTGGGCCTGCTCAGGTTTTCTCATGATCAGCTCATATGAGCTGGGATGCAAGAATCCTGTCTCTAGGGGCTCCAACTAAGTGTGACACAATACAGCCTGTGCAGTCATAGAGGAATGCTAAAAGCTTGAAATTTCCAATATTAGTACAGGAGGAATTTTACTATGTTGTGAAACCATGGTGCTGATCATCTGTGGAGTTAATGAACAGCTGATCTGCGTCTTTGTTCTCAAATATTCAGAAATCTAGTTTTCTCAAAAAGGGGCTTATATTCTAATCATCTACGGACAAGTTTCTTTATCCAAAATTTCAACTTGGCTCTCTAGCAGCCCTGGTTACTTTGCGCCTCACCTTATTTAAAATATAAGTTTTATTGCGAATATCCAGTATACATGTACACTGAACATGGAAATGGTAAAATAAAGAAATGACAACAAATTACATGTCTGTAAAATGTATTTTAAAAAAATATAGGAATATAAAATGCTATAATCAAATAATCATAAAGTAGAAAAAAGTTTTATAACTTAGAAAAAGAAGTGGCATTTATACCAAGTGTTGACTAACTACAGCAACAGCAGTGGCTTTCAAAATCAGTGTAGCACTGCACCCTTGGTATTTGACCAGGCTGATTACTCTGGACAAAGAATAGAATATGAACACACATGGGTAACTAGTAAGAAGTGAAGGGGTTAAGCCATATCAAATTTTGTCATAAATATGTCTCTGACAGAAGCAAATGTCATACATAACTTTGTTATCGTGTGGTTTAAACACCTTTAAACAAGGCAGTTTTTTGTTCTCTCTTTACAATAGTACCTCAACACTTGTTATATTCAAAGTTATTACAGCAGCCTGTGTGGTGTAGCGCTTAAGCCAATGGCTTTGCAAATCACAGGTTGCCTGTGTGAGCCTTGGCTTCTCCAGTCTTTCTAATTAGGCTTTAAGCTGAGGTAATACTTTAGCTATTGAGTGGGATACATAACAAGAAACCACAGCCAAACTTATTATGTCTCAAGATTTTGGTACCGAACCTGCAGCCTGATCTGTACTACCGTAAACAGTCTCTGTTTACCGTTCCATTTGCATTCATTTGCATCTTTTGGCACCTTTAAGGTACAACCACAGAAAATGGCTCAGGACATGAAATTTTGTAATCAAAGGTCTATTTTAATGTTCTATCTAGTGAAAACATAGACACTAAGATCTGAAGTGTGTAGCATCTTTCCACATATGCACAGAGCATGTTGTCATAGTTGGAACTCATCTGATGTTAAACACATGTCCAGTCAATGTGACATCTCTATTCCAGAGTAAACTGGCAATCATTTCAGCTGCTGCTTCCTGGCAACATTCCTCATTCTTGAAAATATAAACAAAATACATGTCAACCTATTTATAACAAATGTGGTGTGTTAATAACAGTTTTGGGTACAACAAAAAACACTGCTATTAGTTTTCTCCAGGGCCCGAGATTATAATTTTTTTTCATGCTCAGTTCAGACTAAAATTTATCTTGCTTATAAACAATAGTCAGCATTCTAACATTTATTAGCTCACCTGAGCCGTTGGGCTCACAAGGTGAGCTTATAGGATGGCCATGATCCGGCATCCGTCCGTCCGTCGTCCGTCCACAATTTCAAAGATCGTCTTCTCTGAAACCGCTTGGCCAACCAAAGCCAAATTTTATATGAAGCATCTATAGGAAGGGGGAACCAATGTGTATATAAGAAATCCAGGTCACATGACCAAGATGGCCGCCATGCCCATATATGGTAAAAACCCTTCAAAAATCTTCTTCTCCAGAACCGGTGGACTGATTTCAACGAAACTTGGCATGAAGCATTGATGGCTCAAGCACTACAATGTATATATAAATCATGACCCTGTGATGACCTTGACCTATTTTACGACAAGGTCAACATAGGTTGCCAATGCATTTTAATGGGGAAAACTTTTAAAATGTCATTTAAAGTGAAAGTCTTGCAGGAAATGGGCAGTAGGAGAGAATATTAATGATTCTGAAAAAAATTGGACCCCAGGGGCTCATATGCCCCCACCCTGGGGCAATATACATGTATATTACCATAATATTCAAACATCATCTCCTCTGAAACCGGTTGGCCAATCAAAGCCAAATTTTATGTGAAGCATCAATAGGAAGGGGTAATCAATGTGTATATAAATAATCCAGGTCACATGACCAAGATGGCCGCAATGCCCATATATGGTAAAAACCCTTCAAAAATCTTCTCCAGAACCGGTGGATCGATTTCAAAGAAACTTGGCATGAAGTATCGATGGCTCAAGTACTACAATGTATATATAAATCATGACCCTGTGATGACCTTGACCTTTTTTTACGGCAAGGTCAACATAGGTCGCCAATGCATTTGAATAGGGAAAACTTTTAAAATGTCATTTAAAGTGAAAGTCTTGCAGGAAATGGGCAGTAGGACTGAATATTAATGATTCCAGGGGCTCATCTGCCCCCACCCCGGGACAATATACATGTATATTACCATAATATTCAAACATCTTCTCCTCTGAAACCGCTTGGCGAATCAAAGCCAAATTTTATGTGAAGCATCTATGGAATGGGGGAATTAATGTATATATAAATTATCTAGTTCACATGACCAAGATGGCTGCCATGCCCATATAAGGTAAAAACCCTTCAAAAATCTTCTTCTCTGAATCTGGTGGACCGATTTCAAAGAAACTTGGCATGAAGCACCAATGGCTGAAGTTCTACAATGTGTATATAAATCATGACCCTGTGGTGACCTTGACCTATTTTAGGACAAGGTCAACATAGGTCGCCAATGCATTGGAATGGGGAAAACTTTTAAAAAGTCATTTGAGGTGAAAATCTTGCAGGCAATGGGTAGTAGGACTAAATATTAATGATTCTGAAAAAAAAATGGACCTAAGGACTCATATGCCCACACCCCGGGGCAATATACATGTATATTACCATAATATTCAAACATCTCCTCTAAAACCACTTGGCCAATTGAAGCCAAATTTTATGTGAAGCATCTATAGGATGCGGGAACCAATGTATATATTAATAATCTAGGTCACATGACCAAGATGGCCGCCATGCCCATATATGGTAAGAACCCTTCAAATATCTTCTTCTCTGAAACCAATAGATTGACTTCAATGAAACTTGGCGTGAAGCATCCATGGCTATAGTACTGCAATGTATATATAAATCATGACCCTGTGATAACCTTGACCAAGTTTATGGCAAGGTCAACATGGGTTGCCCATGCATTTGGATGGGAAAAACTGTTAAAATGTCATATGAAGGGAAAAGCCAGCAAGAAATTTGCAAATGGACAGAATATTGATTATTCTGAAAAAAGAAAACGACCCAAGGGCTTCATCTGCCCCTGCACTGGGGTTAAATACCATAATATTCAAACATGTTTATTGGTATATGCAGCAGACTCAGGTGAGCGTTTACAGGACCATTGGTCCTCTGGTTAGCAAGATAAATTACAGGCTTTGGTGATAAATAAATCCCCTGAAGTATCAGTTTATTTGGGCTATTTTCTCATGTGCAGTTTAAATCTTATTCTCACTTGAGTTGAGCATGCAAAAAGTTTTATAACCTTTGGGCCAGGTTGTTTTTGCCCCATCTACTGCTGATTTGTCTGTCTCGTATGAGTGAAATATTCTTGAAAGGGATGGAAAACTGAAACAAAATCTCAAAATGGGTACTTTGTTTCTTATCACTTTTCACGAATTTATCCAGCTGAAAAAGGATTCTGTTACTCATACAGAAATTTCAAGAGGGATGATGGATGTCTAAAATCTGCCAATATGGGTGGACAAAATTACAGGTTTTAAAATGACAAAATTTCACTATGGTAGTCTGAAGCTGAGTTGTCTTGGGTAGAACCTCTGTTTGACATGAAGTGCCTTTACAATAATGTGGTTGTCTTTTGTATGTGAACTTGCACATAAGGCTATGTTGACCAAATTCTAAGCATAGAATTTTTGATACATATATAAGTCTGTACATTACCTGTAAAATGATTCCATTTACAATTCCTTCTCCTTTGTTTTTCTTTCCATAATCATAACACATGTTCCTAAAACAGACCTCATCCTCCGCACTCAAGTTATTTGAGAAAGTTACAAGAATCATAGCCGGTATTATACCAGATCCTAGTCTACACATGTTTATAGTGCCATTCTTTTCGAAGATGTCCTTGAAGTCACATGGTCTGACACTAATGATGTAAGAATTTGCTACATTATTGTCATTTTCCACATCTTGGCAGATCTGTAATGAAATAGAAATAAAACAATTTGACCTTGTTTGAAGAAAGTGTCACTTCATGGAATCCAAAGAGAGGCCCTGGAAAGGTATTAAGGGATATTGGCATTGGTAATTAAAGGGATAAGGGAAATGTTTATCAAGGATATGGACACTGAAAGGCACAAGGAGGACATTTAGGGATATTTTGATATAAGGGATATTTTCCCAAAAAAAAAACTTTATATGGATATGGGATACTGAGAACCCCCACCCCCCCGCACACACACACTTCCAGGGCCTCAGAGATCTCTAACAAATGGGAATGTATGCTGTAAATTTACAGATAATGGCCAGTGAGTTTGAAGGTTGTATAACCTACAGTACAGTTGTCGCGATGCTTTGAGCGATCGCGCAACGCGCAAAATTTTTTAATCCCTTCTAAAAACGTTTTGCGAGTGACTCGCGAGTCACTCGTGAGTGACCCGCGAGTGACGCGCAAGTTTTACGTAATACAGTTTGTGAGTGACGCGCAAAGTTCTTTTGGTACGTCGCGCATCGCGCATGGATCTTTGCGCGATGCGCGACGTGATTCATCGCACTATAACATTCCTGTACATGTACTTATAAAAAGTATTTGAAAATTACTACTTTTTTTGCTTAGTTTCATCTCTTTTTTTTAAAATGACGCTCAATTTAACTACAACTACATGTACGTTTGGCTATTAATCAATTGTTTAGTCCTTTATGTTTGGGACTATTTCGGACAGTCCTTTATGTTTGGGGGGCTATTTCGGTCTAAAAAAAAAAAAAAAAAAAAAAAATAACTTGTTCACTGTGAAGTACATGCTAGCCAATTAGCCAGGCTACTGTATGACAGTGAGTTGGTGTTAGTCAATCATCAAAATTTTTTGAAGCATAACAAGTCATTTTTATCAAATGAAAAAAAATGATTGAGGCTCATCTTGCTTATCTTATTTTTGCCATCATCTACGTAAATCAAACCACAGCACACCTTGTAAAATTGCATGCGCACAAAAAGTTTAGACTAGTATTCGCATATGAACTTGCTGGAGTTTTATTTATATTTTCCTGCTTTTAATAAATTTTTTTTTTTTGTGTAACTGAAATTAGTACTCGGGACGTAAAACCACAAATCAAAATAACACAGGTTTAAGTTGCAAAAAGTTGGTTTTACAGCTGCATATAAATATACATACACGACATACTGTACATGTTTGTGTGTTTAAATTCAATGGTGTTTATAGATTCACCACGAGGACCGAACAGCTACAATGTAACTATTTTATGGACGTTTTATCGTCATTACGAAAGCCTGCCCATGTAATTTACTGATTTTTCCCAAAGTTGTAAAAATTGGAAATTTTCTGTAGACTTTGTTTACTTTTCTTATTTTTGCTCAAAACATAGAATTTTTGTACACGTTAGAACCGCCTCCGCGAGGTGAGGCGGTTCTAACGAATACCCACGATCGGTGTTTAGGTGCAAAAATAAGAAAATTAGGTTTACCCCTGTATACCCCAGTTTTGCTATAAGAAAAGTGGGGTTTAAGTGAGTATACATTACACTGAAATGTTTTCGTGATGTTTAGTTAAGTTTGAGTAACTGAGGGGCCGCCTATCGGGAAGTAGCTGCTCACTCGGCTTACGATATGTTCTCTGAGTATAAGTACCTAATTGCCATTTTTTCCCACCTTGGTTTGTGGAGTAAGAATTTCTTTCTGATTGCGCCTTTTCCAGATCATTGCCTACTTGTATCTGTTTAATTACCAAGACTGAGAAAAAGAATTCTTGGTGTAATAAAAAAAAATCTTCTCCATACGTGTATTTGGGATAGCTAAGATATGTGACGGGGCTCACCGCAGACCTTCTGTTTACACTATTTTCTTCTCATTATTTAGATAGAAACTATACAGTGTACCAATTTTCCTTCGGGTCAGACGAATATTCTACATGTATATGTATCTCTAGCCTAGTCGCTTTGTACTACCTTTGTACGAAGCATATCTACATGCATTAAGTATGAATACTTGGAGGGACCAGGCAGTAATCGATGCAATCGAATTTGACATACATGTTGACATCAGGCGGGCATGAAAATTCAGCATGAAACATTTTTACAACACACCTTACGAGCAAGATTGTTTAAATTATATAAATCGCGCATATCTGATTCACGTCGCGCGTGTTTGACAAATGGTTTTGCGCGTTTGCGAGATGATCGCGCAAGATTGCGCGAAGTTTGCGAGTGACTCGCGAGTGACTTGCGAGTGACTCGCGAGTCACTCGCAAGTAAAGATAATCCCCTACGCGCAACCACGTGCAAATGCGCGTACGCTCAAAGCATCGCGACAACTGTACTGTATACAATATAACAGAACTTTTTTTTATGAAGTTAAGGAATGTTTTCTATGTGAAGATCTTTACATAGGAAACACAATGCATATATTTGGTTGGTTAATTTTTGGTTTTACTTCCCACCAACAGCTAAGGTCATATGGAGACAGGATCTTGGTTTAAAGTATCATCCGACATACTTGACAAGCCTGAAATCAAACCTGTGACCACTGGTTTCACATGAAGAGCAACTTGAGCTTCACAATGAGACTTGCTAAGCATACTGATTGGTGCCCCAAGTCCCCTTTAGAGATAGAGATAGAGATTTGAGATCTTGAATTCATGTTCATAAGCAAGTCTTCTTTTCTTTAAAATATACAGAAAAAAAAAACAATAATATTTTCTATACAATCCTGAGCCACCTTATCTTGATTTGACGTCTACGCAATGGTTTGTGCAAAACTTTATAAATGTGCAGTCTTGACAAAAACTTTAAATATGATTTTATAAAACATCAACAATCATTTGGTGACTGCTGGTCAGCCACCTTAGCGCATATAAGCCTGGCTTTCTATATATGGAACATAGGCAAACAGGATAGACCCAGATATGATGCTGCAGAAAGCAGCATCCCATCTGGGGCCCTTCTGTTTGCTAAGAAAGATTCCATTGGAAACTTTCACAAAGTTTTAAAATCACTCCTGATTCCTGTTAAAATGACAGAGGACTCACCCAAATCACACTGGTAAACGTAAACGCACTGGCTAAGGCACGAACGTATAGGCTAAGGCTATTTCAACGCTATGGCTAAGAAAGAAAATGGCGGATAGAGAGACACATGTGCAGGTTTGTTGTTGTTTTACAGTTTCACTTTCCGGTTATCAATAATAACAGCTACTGGCTAGGCGGCGCGGGACCCACAAATGAGTCACAAACTTACGTTCGATGGTCCGATGTCGCCAGCTGCAGCCAGTAAAAGTGTAACCTCGACAAAGTGGAGACACTGAACCTCGAAAACTCATGATTTTTCATGAAACACTGTTTTTCTTTGATATCGTACGCTGTCTTGTAGTTTATACATGTGCAAATGATAAATCGGACGCCTTTGAGCACGATTTATGAAACAAATGAAATTGAAAGGCCCCCAGCGTGTGACAATACTTGAAGTTTCATTACAACGCTATTGGCTAAGGAACTGGAAACAACGTAGTGGCTAAGACCCCACAGTTTCTTGGTGGGAAAATGTTATAATATGGTCGTAAGACACGTGTCTTTCTCAAAGTAGGTTTTGAGGTCTAAATTATTGTTCGAACATGGTTTAGAGCTTCGTTTGTGAAATTAAAACAAATATATCGTATTTATGTACCTATCAATGTTTTCTTCGGGGGGGGGGGGGGGGGGGGGGGGGGGGGGGGGTTGCTTACAGGGGGAATTAGACAACCCAATCCCTGGGAATTAGACAGAGTACCATGACCCAGGGATGGTTAATTAGATGCTTTACTAGGAAATTGTACATAAAAATTTACAGCGAAATTGATGACCCACCAGGGGATTTAGGACATCGCAATGCGATCATTGATTGGGGAATAAAACCCTTTTTTTCAAAATTGTTTAATAATAAATTCCCAATGGAAATCCCGCCGCCCCCTCCCCTCTTCCAGAAAACATCCGTTGCGAACAGTGGCAGTAATTTTGCAATGCGATAATCAAAGATAGTATACTTATTCAAACCTCAACAAACATGATTTGAAAGTAGTGTTAATGAACGTAGCATTGAACTATACAAATAACATGTAACTACAGTTCAGATGGTTTTGAATAGAAGATAAAATACAAAATTCAAATCTTACGTTTTGGCCATCCACGTTGAAAAACGTCTGACTCTCTTATCAGAGAGCCTGGCAATAAGCACTAGTTTTGACATAAAGTGCGTATAATTAATATCCGTTAATCAGTATAAGTGTTTGAAGACAAATTGATTGATATGAAATTCTTAAATAACCTTATTCATAGAGAATTAGCATCAAATTGATACATCTTAACCAACCCTCAGCTAGATGTTGGAAACGAACTTGTTTTGTGTTTTGGAGTTGAAATTTTGTACTGTTTTGTCGTTTGAGCCTTATGTACGTTTTCACATTTTTAAGTCAAATCAAATCAAATAATTTATTGGCATAGAATTCAAGGACAGGATTGTAACCATACATACAAATACAAAATACATTTTTAGTTAAGTTCGGTAACTGAGTAGTCGCCTATTGGGGAATAGCTGCTCACTCGGCTTACGGTATGTTTTCTTGGCATAAGTACCTAAATGTCATTTTGGCTTTTTCCCACCCCTCGGTTTGTGGAGTGGGACTTTCTCTCTGATTGCGCCATTTCCTTATCATTGCCTACTTTTTACCTTTTCAAATTATTTAACGAAGCTCTAAACCATGTTTGAATAATAATTTAGACCTCAAAACCTACTTTGAGAAAGACACTTACGAGTCCTACGACTATATTATAACATTTTCCCACCGAAAAACTGTGGGGTCTTAGCCACTACGTTGTTTCCAGTTCCTTAGCCAATAGCGTTGTAATGAAACTTCAAGTATTGTCACACACTGGGGGCCCTTCAATTTCTTTTTTTTTTTTTATGAATCATGCTCAAAGTGTCCGATTTATCATTTGCATATGTATAAACTACGAGACAGCGTACTATATCATAGAAAAACAGTGTTTCATGAAAAATCATGATTGTTCTTGGTTCAGTGTCTCCACTTTGTCAAGGTTACACTTTTACTGGCTGCAGCTGGCGACATCGGACCATCGAACATAAGTTTGTGACTCATTTGTGGGTCCCGCGCCGCCAAGCCAGTAACTGTCATCATTGATAACCGGAAAATGAAACTGTAAAACAACAACAATCCTGCACATGTGTCTATCTATCCGCCATTTTCTTTCTTAGCCATAGCGTTGAAATTGCCTTATACGTTCGTGCCTTAGCCAGTGCGTTTACGTTTACCAGTATGGGAAAGTCAACTTGTCATGAAGGGGTAAGTTTTGAAATATTTCATGTACCTTTAACCTCTTCTTCCTGCAAGCTGTGTGTATAAGTTCACTGAGACTCTTCTCCATTGTCTTTATAAACACTCTCACTTCAGCCTCTGAAATTATTTTTAATAGCCACATCATCAGAAAAACAGATTTTCACACAAGCGAAAACAAAGGCACAGATCAGCTGTGCAATAACTGCACAGCTGATCAGCACCTTTGTTTTTTGCTACAAAGATAGAACAGACCCTCTTTTTCTAATGTTTTAAATTTAAAGCTTCTAGCCTGCTTCTGTGACTGTACAGGCCTGTTTGTTTGTGGCCTGGTCAGAAACCTGGATTGTTGTTTTTCTCATGCAAAGGCTCTACCCATTTGTTTGGTTGCATTATCCTCTCCATATCTAGAGGCATCAACAGAGTATACTCTAACACTATGACACCATGTCATCAAGAAAGCATGTCCATGAAGTGTATTGTATACCCCCTTAAACCTCACTTTTATATAGAAAAAACTTGGGGTTTGCAGGGGTACATCTGTTTTTCTTATTTTTGATCCAAAACATAGATTGTGGGTACTAGTTAGAACGGCCTCTGCGGTTACTCTTTGAGGGTAGGGTACTCTTTGAAATAACTTTGTTTGTCCTCCTTAGTTAAGATTAAACACACACTTTGTAGAACAGAGCCCTTAATCTTAGGAAATAATAACTCATTACCTTTCAACATGCCTTCTGCAGCATACAGATCTTTTCTGTAGGTGACCTTGAAACAGAAAACAAATTATTGCAAAATGTCATTTCATCAGAAGACCTTTTTGTGCACAAAAAAATTAAAACAGATTTCACAGCCACTCAGCTGATCAACATGTTTGAAAGACTGACACTAAAATGTTAAGTTTAATGCCTGACTAGACATCTACAATTTAGCTGGAAAAAAATGTTATTAAATTTGACATTATGAAAACTTGCTCATGCAATATACAGATTTTTTTAGCTGTAAAATATGAACATTTCGTCAGAAAAAAAATATATTTTTGCTCAAAACATAGAATGTGGGTACAAGTTAGAACTGCCTCGCCGAGGCTGTTCTATCAAGTGCCCACATTCTATGTTTTGGACCAAATATACTACATGTAGTATAATAAGTAAGAAAAATAGGTATACCCATGCATACCCCAGTTTTACTATATAAAAGTGGGATTTAAGGGGGTATTCATTGCATGGATGAGGCTACAACAAGTGCAACTAAGTACATGTATCTGCATTAAATTATAATTTCTAATGTTTTACCTTCCAAAGATTGCTTGGTCCCTGTATTAGTTTAGCTCTGGTACCCGTGTACTTCAGTGCAAGGAGAAGACATTCAGTGCCATGGTCAAAATCATCTTCTGTTGCCTAGAATATAATAAACAATGACAAAATGAAGGTGCCTTGTCGGGAAAGAGCTAGTCATTCTGCTCTTCGTGTGTGTTGTCACACAAATGTTTTGTTATGTTTTACATATTTTCTTTCCTACCCTGATTCCTCTATTCTTATTTTATTATGTCCACACTAAGCCTTGCTATTCTTTAGCCAGTGTGAGTCAGCATTTACTAAAGCATCCAATCATTTATAAAGCAGAAAGGTACATGTAATCATGAAAACATGTCCGTGTAATATATACCCCATATTCCCCACTTTTATATAGTAAAACTGGGGTTTACAGGGGTATTCCTGTTTTTGTTATTTTTTATTCAAAACATAGATTGTGGGTACTCTTTAGTAATCAATGTTTTGAGCAAATACAAGAAAAATATCAAAATTTTTTCTATCAAATTTTCAATTTTTACATCTGAAAAAAAATTTCCATATATTGCATGGGAAAGTTTTCATAATGTATAGAGATCAAAAATTGACAGCACAGCATTGGTATTATTACATTAAAGTCTGTGTGTCTGATTTTGTTGAATTTATGTCAAATTAGCAATCAAACATGATTTTATCATTTTATAAAAGTTGCTTTGTCGCTGTTGAAGAGTTGGAAAACTCTGGCCTTATCCTAAGGACCTTAAAATTGTTAATAAATGGAAGATCATGCCTTATCCCTCTATTATTGCATGAATACCTGTGTTGCATAATATTAACAGTCATTTATTAATGAAGAGAAAGCAATGTATTAATACTGCAATTCATGCACGCACATGCTGTTAATACATGGCTTTTACTTATGCTTGTTACCGGGCGCCACACAAAGCATATGCTAATAATGAGAATCTGAAGTCCACCTGGAACATGCATAAGGATGGAAACTATTACGCATATGAAAATGTGAAGAGGCTGTAAAGTATAGTGCACCATTATTTCTTTCGTTTGTGCAGAATTTATGCAATAATAGTGATCAAAAATGATTTTGTTATTCATTAACATTTGCTAGGTCCCTCAGGGGCTGTTGAAAACCTCCGGCTGCGCCCTCAGTTTTCAACACTCCCCTCAGGACCTAGCAAATGTTAATGTATGGATAATCATATTTGATCCCCATACATGTATTGGCTTTGTCTCACAGAGAAGACTCATTTAAAACTTACGGTGGCTCATTAAGCCTGGTGTGCTTTTTGTGGGACATGGGCAAACAGTAAAGCCTGTGATGTGATGCCGCAGAACATGGCATCCCAGCTGGGGCTAATCACTAGTCTACTGATTCCCCTAAAAACGAAAGTGGACTCACCCAGTCACCCAAATGATAGTGATTTGCAATTCTAGTAGTCACTATGGGTTATATTAATTTATAATATTACAATTACCTTCAGATAAGCTTTGAGTATTATACCATAAATGAAAGCCTGAGGCATCTCACTGGCTGAGTATTGAGATCTGTCCAGAGATTCATGCAGAAAGCCTTCCCTATCAGAGGAGATCACTGTGGAAACCAAGGGCCGGGTAACTCCAGCTGCCTATATTGTAAACATGATACATGTACTAGTAAGATCAAGGTTTTGGCATTTTATCAAGAAAAGGTAAGAGGCATTTTATCAAACGTCGAGAGGCTTGTATAAATTAAGCATGAGGATGATTTTTAGTTGTTTATTTTGATACATCTATAGCAGCTACATTAATTTAAAAGCCTGAAAAAGTTTTAACAGTTCAGCTGTCAAGATCATGTACTAGTAAATTGATCTAGAGTGATTGATAATTATGGCCTTGTATAATGATCGGTACTGTGAGGATGAATAAAATGCTGCTGTTCAGTGTTTTTTTCATACTTCATAAATACATGTAGTTCTATCCCATTACTTCCTTAATAAGAAATTTCAAGTCTCCATATATCATTCAAGTTTGTGTCTGCCCATGTTGAAACCCTCAAGATAGCTTTTCTTGTGACATGGCTCAAATACTTCTTACAGAGAGGGTAACTACATGTATTTATATATGAGCCGTATCGTGGGAAATCCAACAATGTGGTTTCAGACCAGGTCCATCACAAACCGAGCTGTACAAGCACAGAAGCTGGCTAGAAGCTTGAAATTTTGGATTTAGAAAGTAGAGTAATCATGGTAATTGTACTATCCATGTAGCGAAAACAAAGGTGCTGATCAGCTTCGCGTTACCGCGAAGCTGATCTGCGCCTTTGTTTTCGCATATGCAGATTGTTGGTTTTCCCACGAGGCGGCTCATATATGAACATGTTCCTCTACATCACTTGGTGCTTGCTTGAGATGGTACGTATTTATTGCATAATTAAGTTGATTTTGTGACAAAATCAATCAAAATTTGCTTAACCCCATATGTCTTGGCAGCAAGGGCGACATCTCTGATTGTTTCCTCCTCAGCAAAGATCCTCACTACATCATGAATGATAACCACATCAGGCTTCAAACAAACTGTCGACAAAAATTAAAATTTTCAGGATTATTCTTGGAGATTATGTATTACAGTTTTGTTAGAAGCCTAAGCTAAAAGCTTAATCTTGATTCTTAGGTTCTGTTGTAGCAATTAACTGTGCCGTCTGTAAATCATACAGCAAGACCACAAGCATACACATAGCTATAGATGAAACTATATCCCCCAAATTGTGCTGCAGTGCACTGGGTCATCAACAATGTTTAAGTTTGGTTTCTTAATTAACATGATTAACTACATGTATATGTACCTTTCTGGATTTCCTGAATGCCCCTGAATATGGATCTGTGTCGAGTATGGCATCCTTCTATCACAGTCACTTTTGAATAGTCATTCTCTACAACCAAGCCCTGGATGTATGTTTTATGACCTTTGTTAACTGGAAGAATAATGTGCTTCACCCATGACAATCTGTAAAAAAATAATAATTATTTGATAAAAATAAAAAACAAAAATAATAAAGCAAAATCAGGTATAATTTCTGACTTAATTTTGACATGTATCAACTGATCGAGATGCTCAATAAATGGCACACAGAACAAAGAAAAAACAACACTTTTTCCTTATTACAAAAAGATTATTCTTCATACAGCAATAGTTAACAGGAATTTTGAGCAATCTTAGATGGAAATGTACATAAAGAATCATTGCTATGATGTGCACCATCTAAGTTAATGCTCATGTCATGCAAAACTACATGTAGCATTATTGACCTTGTATAAAACTATCATACGACCCATCATCAATTATGGAAACATAATCTGGTTCCCTGTGTTGAAAAAGGATATAAGAGCAGTTGAAAATGTACAGAGGAGATTAACAAGACTTCTGCCAGAACTTTCCCATCTCAGTTACGAAGAACGATTATGTGAATTAAACTTAACAACACTCCACTATAGAAGATATAGAATGGATATGATACAGTTATTCAAAATATTGAACAACATAGATGACGTAAAAATGGATGGAATGTTTGAGTATTCGGAAATAAATACCGTGGTCACAGCAAGAAACTGGTTAAGCCAAGAGCATTAAAAACATTAAGGTTAAACTCATTTTGTGTCAGAACTATTGATAGATGGAATGAACTCACCGAGGAAATAGTGACTTCTACTACAGTACTCAGCTTCAAGACCTTGTATGATAGATACATGGGAGATAAGAAGCCCGATAAGAAGTACCAAACTGGAGATATTTACTAATTGAAACATATATTCACTGTATTCGGAAGGAGAATTAAGTGCCATCCTATAACAACACATCAAAGACATTTTAAAATAGCACCAGAAGTACTTTTAAATGTATCGCTAAGAAGAGATGTCGATGACAAGTCGTAAGGACTTACAAGATTCTACTACCAACAAGTTACAAGTAGCTGTTTTGTTGATTTAGAAGATGTGTATGGGGTGGAGGGACGGGGCTTGTTTACCAGATGCTTTTTGGGAGGGTTAAAATGATACTCCTACCACCTATCAATTCATTTGCTCTTACAGATGTTAGTTTGTTGAAATGATATCACTACCTTAGCCTTACAGGCTAAGTTAATTTGGAGCGGACTGGCACAGTGGTCCTAGAGGTCCCAGGTTCGATAATCAGCTGGGGAGCTCTTAGTTGTGGCCATGAGCAAGTCACATTTCCACAGATGCTGAGGTTATGGTCAGAAATTGATAGACTCAGAAACTCCTTGGTACAATGGAATGAACTCCCTGATTCTCTGATCTCCTCTGCTGAATTCCAATTATCGGAAAAGATGGCGTGACGTCATCAGCGAGCATCCAGGTCACTCTCACGGGTACAAATCTGTAATGGCGGCTTTATTAAAAGCCAATATACATTATGGTTTATTTGCACAAATGATTCATAATGCCCAAATCTTTAAAAGTTTTGTTTTGTAATGAGGAAAGAATGTTTCCAGAAAAAGAATGCATATATTTTGAATTTGGAAGGAAAATGTCTTGAATAGCGCAATATTTCCGTGTTTATTTATAGCTAAATATACTTAAGGAATAAAGAAACGCAACAAATACTTTGGGTTACTAAAAACAATTGCTCTGTAATGCAAGTTTGTGGTATAACTGAGCTTCTTATATGAACACAATATCTAAACGTCAAATTGCAACAGGTTGAGCCACAATGTCGGTTACGTATGCTTAATGGAATACGCGTAACCACACTGACCTACAGTAGCACACCCTGTAACCATGATCAGTAAATGTCAAATTTGAAATAAAAACCAATATTTTGTTTCCAAAAACCCTAAAAGTGATTGCAGATGTAATCATTGATAAGTTGGTAACATTTGGGTATGTTATGCGACGTTTAACGTCACCAACGTCAATCGAAAAAATGAGTCAAAATCCAGTAAAATTTCCTTCGGCATGCATTATATTCTATAAAATGGTTATTTACGTAAACATTATGACATTTGTACTTCAGACGTCACTAAAACGTCCATTATAACGTCAAAATCAAACATCCTGCATTTTAAAGACTCTCATTATGTTTTTCAAATTTTCTGATTTAAAGAATGATCAATTGCCAAACGTTTGATTACAGTGCGTAAATCTAGTGTTTACTCAAAACATTTAATCCGTTTCGCTCCTTTACATAACGTGATATTCTGATTAACAAACGTCAAAACAAACGCTCCGATGATCCATTTCTACGGTACCTGAGACGTCACTGTTGATTAGAAAGCACGTCGTGTCGTATGTTGGTTCGATATATACCGTTTAGGTACAAATAGGCAAAATCGAATAATTTAAATGACGTTAATAACTCATTTTTCGTTATTGTAAACTTCAGCTTTCCGTTAACAAGATTTAAAGCAACATGGGACGGCACCTAAGTATACAATGATCCTAGTCTTTATTGCACATTATCAAGTCGACGTCACGTAGCCCACATGCAAAGAATAAGTCATCTTCCCCTTCGCCCCGATGTTTACGTCACAATTTGCGTTTTTCATAGTTTTTGAAGTTTTGTCGTTAATTTTGTCAATAAAATGACGTTTTCTCATTTCATCACGTGCAAAAAGCAGACAGTAGGTCATTTCATAAAAGGATTTTATCAAAATGTCAAATACATACGTAAAAGTTGAAATTTAGTGTGTTGCGTATTTTAATTCCTTAAGTAATTATTTTGATTTTTCGGCAAGTGCGGGTGGCTTTGATCTCTCGTTATTTATATGCACATAATTTCAGGCATTTCAGTCTCAAATTAAATTGAAATTTTATGACAGTTTTACACATTAGTTTTTGCTGTTGTATTGTTGTATCTGTTTTTGGAGGAGTCATATTTAAGATTTTAAATAACATACCACACATTCTTGGATTTTAAAACTCCAACAACTTCAACGGCACGGTTATTGTGCATTACTATCTATTATTCTATTTAATTATCATAATTACAAAATAAAATTGTGAAATAAAAGCTGCCATTAGAGAAAAACAAATCTAGAAAAATGTGAACTGAAAATAATAAGTGAATAAATTGGATAAAGTTACTCAATTACATGCAACTTTCTCTGTTCAAGCTCATTTAGTTTTCCGAGTTTTAAACAAACCTTGCCAAAATAATTTTTCAGACAGATGGCTGATAATTCTTTTTCGGTGGTTCTACTATGAAGTTAAATTTATTTTAGTTAATTAAGCTTTGATTTCAACGTTTATTTACAATTTACATTTACCCGCACAAATATGTGTATTTAGTCTGTGTATTTATTGATTCTGTACCTGTGAGTTCACAGGTAATGTTATCGATGACGTCATCGCCATCTTTTCCGATAAGCGGAATTGTCAGATGATTGCAGGGGCGGATCCAGGATTTCTGAAGAGGGGGTTCAAATGTGGAAAAGGGGGGTTCGTTTGCCTCATTTTACACAAAATGTCTTGAAATTCTCCATGAAAATGAAATAATCTGTCTCCAGAGGGGGGTTCAAGCGAACCCCTTGAACCCCCTCTAAATCCGCCACTGGATTGTGTGTCTAAATTTACTTCTCTTGTGACAGCTCGGGACTAATCCCCTCCGGTCAAGCCCAATCCCCCCTGGTGTGGTATTGTCAGTTTGACGTTTCACCAGTATACTATTCTGATTCTGATTCCATGATGAACAATGTATATAAATTTTTATGTCTTCTTTCTGAGACTGATGCCCGATAAAACAATGCATTACCTATGAAATGCACTAATTGTGTGGAGAATCAATGGCCTGCCCAATAAAGAGTTGAACTGCTTTGGTGGATCTGTCCCAAACCTTTCACCAGTACCACTAGCTGGCAAAACAACACAAACTGATAAGTCTACTGCAGCTGTCATAATTGCCTATCAAATTGATAAGCGTTCAAAATGAGACTGATGATCTGGATCAAACGTATGCAGTACGTTTTGTTTCGTCTAATCTAATTGGATAATGAACCAGAGATCCGGGGAACTAAGCCAATAGAAATTTATCTAACAAAATATCTTCGGCTGATCAGACAAAATGGTGGACAAGGAAGAAAAACCAGTGTGTACGTTTTTCAAGAAAAAAGTGAAACAAAGGCAACAAAGAAGACGACGGGAAAGTTCTGATGAAGAAGGTACAGCAGTTGACAGATCTGCTGAATATTTGGGCGTTACAGTATCTGACAACAGATATCCTGGCCGAAAAAAAAGAAAAAAAATGCGATACCATCAAATCGGAGTAGCATGTTTAGAAATACATACATAGTTTTTTAAGTTGGTGAGAGAGGAAGAATGGTTGTAGAAAAAAATGCATTGGCTGAATGGAAGCCATTCCAAGAAATTCCAAGAAATTCAGGCAAATCTCCACTTCCCGTGATTGCTTCCAGAACAGCTTCTTCCCTAGAACTATCCCCCTTTGGAATAAACTCCCAGCATCTACTGCTGAGGCCCCTGACTTGGTACTCTTCAAGCAGGGGCTATCCAACTTCTCATTCTAAACGTTAGGTAGGGCCCCAGTTGCCAAGTAGCTGTGATGAGGGGTAGAGCTGTGCCGATGGGCCTGGTGCCCTTAGCCCCCAGTGGTAGCCGGATTGGTCTATTCAGAGTGGTGAAAAATGCGACTGGGAAAACTTCCTTCTTTCTTCCATCTCTATCTTATATATTGCTTAATGTGTACTTGTTTAAAACTTATTTATCATATTCTTATATTTTCTATTTATTCTGTACATAATCTTCTATCTGCCTTTATTCGTCTAACTTTTCTTTCTTGGTCACCCGACACATAATGGTCAAACGATGACAGAGTGTCGTACAACATAGACATAGACATAGGCCATGAAAGCGTTTGCGAGATTGCTTGGTTAAACCTAGAACTTTGGCCTTGTTAGGGTTCCTTGGTCCAAGCCCCAGCAGGGTTGCATTTGAGTTGCAACTGTTAGAGGTGCAGAAAAAGAATGTGGCCTGACTGGGACTCGAATCCAATGTCTCCCGCTTACTGTGCGAGCACTCTACCACTTAGCTATGGAGCCACATGATCGACTGGTTACATTTTCCCCCAGCTTAGTTAGAGTCGTCCTGGAATCTGCTCTGAACCATGCCAGAACCAACAACCTGGTAACCAGACAGTCCCCTTACTGCTCGCAGCCTAAGCATGGACCCACACTGAGCCACCAAATGTCACAGGGTTATGGGTCAGAAAAAGAATGTGGCCTGACCTGGACTTGAACCCAGAGTCTCTCGCTTACAGTGGAAGCATTCTACCACTGAGCTACCGAGCCACATAGTAAACTGGCTACACAACTTCAAAAAACAAGTCCAACACAAACTAGTCTGTCATTCTAAAATGCGAGAATCTTGAAATTTCAGATTTAAGAAGATCTGAGTAGCTATACAGTTACTTCACAACATTTGGCTGATCTGTGCTTTGTTTTCACATATATGTATATGCAAAAAATAGGTATTTTCATGATGCATATGCATATTTCATTGTGAATTGATCCAACCATCTACATGTATCCATGTGTAACTCTTGATGTACAGCTGTACATGTAATGGTCTGATATAGCTTGACCTGGGGCCGGATACGCATTAAAAATGTTAATGTCAAATTGGAACAGTGAGTTATTCTATTATATACAAATTTATAATTCTAACTATATTTTTCATGGGCCAGCCTCCATGCATATTACCAGAATATATATACCAGTGCAATTCTTCGCAACATTAAAGGACAATTATTGCACATCTTGACTCAAAGGCAATGGAAAAATGACGTTAGAAGTATATGACCACATCTTTGACATTGGGGATAAATCTTCGGCCAACTTTAATAAGAATCAGACATAAAGGGTCTGTGAAACAGTAACTTCTATAAATGAAGCTATGTGTGACTGATAGAGATATTAAAGTCAGTGTCAAAAGCTTTCTGTTTAAAATGGCTAGTCTCATATCCATTCTGTTTTAGTATATGAGCCGCGCCGCAAGAAAACCGGATTTTTGCCTATGCGAAAACAAAGGCGCAGATCAGCTGTGCAGTAACTGCACAGCTGATCAGCGCCTTTGTTTTTGCTACACGGATAGTACAATTTCTCTTCTTCTTAAATCCAAAATTTCCAGCTTCTAGCCTTTCTCTGTGACTGTACAGGCCGGTTTGTGTCGGACCTGGTCGGAAATCCCGAAGATCGGTTTTCTCGCATTGCGGCTCATATTACATGTATTTACAGGAAGCTGCAGTGATAATGAAGGCAATGTTGCAGTCATAGTCAAGAAAAAGGCAAGAGCAAGGAACCCACTTGTACAGTCAGTAAGTAATTCAACTTCTTCCTTGTAGGTCCGGTCCTATGGAATCCCTAAATTGTTAGTTGACAGGGTATCCAAAATAAGAATTATTTTCATTATTTAATTTAATCAAAATGTAGATTGTGGCCATGTGTTTAGTTAAGGAGACAGTGATGGCCAATACTTTTCATGAAAACATTTGAAAGCAAATCTCGGAACAGCATGAAAATGGTGTGTAGTTATCTTAGTTTAACAGTATAAGCCTCCATGTGATAGCACTATATTGTAAGCTGCTTGCATTTAAACTTGTCTTGAATTTGATCCCAGGTTTCCCCAGCCTTTCATTTAACGACTTTATACCAAGATTCTGTGTCCAAATTAATGTCATGACCATGACTTTTTGTTGTTGTCAGTCTAGATTTACAATATAATGTAATTTATAAGTGTGTTTCTTGTTACAGACAAACACCAAGAAAGTAGGAGTTGAGACTGTGGAAAGTAGTGACAGTGATGACGACAAAAATTCGGTGACCGTCTCATACAAGTCTTCTAGGACTGGAGTAAGTTTGACTATAATCATAGCCTTAGATATGTACTATTTTAGACAAAAAACACACTTTATTTACAATTAACTGTGTAAGTCACTTTGTAATGCATCAGTTTTGTAACTTTTGTTACTGTATCTTTGATAAACAAGCATTTTGATTAAGTGTCTTCAAAACATGGAAAATGGAAGAAATTGTTTCTTAGTACAAGTGATCCTGTGTGATTTATACCAAGCTATGTCAAGCTAATTTTAGTACTTCTCTTAGCCACCCAAAGATGGCATGCCAAAGATTGGTCATACTAGGCAGCTGTCTCTAGGTTGTAATGCGTCTTCAATTGAAACAAATCCAGTAAATTGTTCTTCCAATCATGCAATATAGGGATCAAATATGATTTTCCATTCATTAACATTCCCTAGGTCCCGTGGGGAGTGTTCAACAAATAATGTTTGATCGCTATTATTGCATAAATTCTGCAAAAAGGAAATAAATAACGGTGCACTATATTTTACAGCCTCATCATGTTTTCATACGCGTAAAAGTTTTCATTATTATGCTTGTTCTGGGCAGACTTCAATTACTGATTATTAGCACGTATTTTACGTGGCGCCCGGTAGCAAGCATAAATAAAAGCCACGCACGAGAATTGCTATATCAATACATGGCTTTATTTTCATTAATATATGGCTGTTAATATTGTGTGACACATGTATTTATGCAATAATAACTTTTAATGTTTCAGAAACGAGAAGGTCCCAATGACATGGGAGCTACGGCCATTGTAGAGATAGATACAGAAGCTGACAGAGATGCCAGGGCTATATTTGAGAAACAGCAACAGATTAATAAGGTATTTGAACAGCACATTGTCACTGTCAAAAATATCATCAAGATTTCGGATCTTGTTTTTCACACATTGGATTATCCCTTGAAGGAGTTTTTATACCCCGCCACTTCAAAAAGTGCGGGGTATTATGTTATACCCTCCGCAAAAAAAAATGCGTTCGAGTGTCCATCCGCCAGCACTTCGTTTCCGTGCTCTGACTTGAGTATTTATTGACCAATTTTCTTCAAACTTTGTATAGAAGTTCATATCAGGAAGGAGTGGTTTGGGATTGAAGATGGTTAATTTTTGTCAAATAAATACAGAGTTATTTATGGCCCTTGATTTATGTTACAATTTCTTTTCCAGGCGCTATCTTGAGCATCTGTTTGCTTCAAACTTTGTAAAGGAGTTCATATCTGGAAGGTGTGGTTTGGTATTGTAGATTAATGTCATCAAGATATTATGTGCATTTGTACTAAATTAAATTTGGGTGGCGGGGTATCATGTATGCCTGCAGCGCTTTTATTATCAGTTTGTGTGCTTATCCATCAATTCTGCAGGACACATGTCAGGATTTCAAATATACTATCTGTAATACCCAGTTTTTAGCTCACCTGAGCCGAAGGCTCATAGGTGAGCTTATAGTATACCCATGCTCCGTCGTCCGTCCGTCATCCGTCCGTCGTCCACAATTTCAAAGATCTTCTTCTCTGAAACCGCTGGGACGATTGTTCTCATATTACACATACACCATCTACAGGTAGGGGGAAAGAATAATTGTGTTTTTTATTTTGATCGGATAAGGACTCTGGTTGCTATGGCAACTTATGCTTCCCATAGACTTATAATGGAAAAAAGTGAAAATTGCCAGTTTTTGCTGTCTTGTTGGAGATATTTAAATTTTGTTTTTGCAGAAATGTTTATTGAGTAGTCCTCTATGTTTCATGTGACTTTTGTCCTAATCCTTCATTTTGATTGGTTGCAGGGGCCCCATATAGGGCAAAATTTTGAAAAACATTCAAAAATCTTCTTCTCAGAAACTGTCAAGGGGATGAAGCCTGTACTTTGTATACATGTTCCTGACAGTGGCCTCTACATAATTTGTGTTTTTTATTCCAGGCGGATAAGAACTCTGGTTGCTATGGCAACTTAAAGTTTCCATAGACTTATAATGGGAAAGTGGAAATCGGCTATTTTTCCGCTTAAATTGCAGACATTTGAATTTTGTTTTTGCAGAAATGTTTATTGAGTAGTGTTTGACGTTTCTTGCGAGTTTGTCCTAATCCTTTATTTTGATTGGTTTCTGGGGCCCCATAAAGGGCAAAATTTTGAAAAAAAAAAACATTCAAAAATCTTCTCCTCAGAAACTGTCAAGTGGATGAATCCTGTACTTTGTATACATGTTCCTGACAGTAGCCTCTACATAATTTGTGTTTTTTATTCCAGTCGGATAAGAACTCTGGTTGCTATGGTAACTTTAAGTTTCCATAGACTTATAATGGGAAAAGTGGAAATTAGCTATTTTTTGTAAACTGTTGCAGCCTGGGATCTGAAAAGTGGTAGATGCAAACAACTAATGGATTAGATGAAGGTATATGATTAATTTAGGTCAAGGTCATCTCTTGACCTTGGCCGGACTGTCGTCCATACACACTTTTCGAAGATTTTTTTCTCTGAAACCTCTTGGCCAATCAAAGCCAAATTTTATATGAAGCATCTGTAGGAAGTGGGAACCAATGTGTATATAAGTAATCCAGGTCACATGACCAAGATGGCCACCATGCCCATATATGGTAAAAAAACCTTTAAAATATCTTCTTCTCCAGAACCGGTGAACCGATTTCAACGAAACTTTGCATGAAGTATGGATGACTCAAGTACTACAATGTATATATGAATCATGACCCTGTGGTGACCTTGACCTATTTTATGGCAAGGTCAACATAGGTCGTCAATGCATTTGAATGGGGAAAACTTTTAAAATGTCATTTTAAGTGAAAGTTTTGCAGGAAATGGGCAGTAGGACTGAATTTTAATGATTCTGAAAAAAAAATGGACCCCAGGGGCTCATCTGCTTTTAAAATGTTATTTGAAGGGGAAAATCAGCAGGAAATTGGCAAATGGACAGAATATTGATTATTCTGAAAAAAGAAAATGGCCCAAGGGCTTCATCTGCCCCTGCACTGGGGTTAAATACCATAATATTCAAATATGTTTATTGGTATATGAAGCAGATCTCAGGTGAGCGTTTACAGGACCATTGGTCCTCTGGTTATCATATGACACCACCATTTTCATTAAAAGTGTTAATATGACCACACATGTATTAACACTTTTGTGGGAACATGTCATGTCATTGACGACATCCATTACAAGAACGTAAATTTTCATTTAAAATTTGACCCCTTTGAAGGCGATAAAATCCTATTTAAAAGGTCATATGATAAAATGAATCTTACACCCAAAGGCTTGTTTAATAAATTTCATATGAAATAACGACTGTATAAGATCCTCTATGTATCCAGAATGGTCATTGGAGCAAGGGAAACCCACTGCATTTCTGAATCGTGTTATACCACAGGTGGTAATCAGGGGAACTAGCTCCAAAAAGAGTCAACAAGATTTTGTTCCCTCGACACACCCGGAAGCTCACGAGCTAGTCCTCTCGACGGAAAAAAAGTAAACAAAGGTATGTCTCGAAGCATTTTATCAATATTTATTTCTTTATAAGCTGTCTGCTGCAAAATCCGGCAATGGTAGTCTGTGTAGATATGATTTAACTCCACTCGCTGATAGGATTGGTCCTTGGAATATGCATGGTGCGAATATGATTGTAAAAGAGCGTTGAAGACACGAAATGAAAATATGTCAATACGAAGATTTGGGACCACTATTTTTTCATTTTTTGTCAAATATATATCCGTCCAATTGCATGAAACACCATCCTTGATAAAACTAAGCCCCTGAAACCATATAAAAGCAAAATAATCCGGTGGAAACATTGCTTTTGGGAGGATATTGACTAAATTAATGTCTGAGCTAGTCCTCTTGACATGGAGCTAGGTGCCTCATTAGGAGATAGCACCCTCGTTGAGGTTTTACTGAGTCAAAAATGTCATTTCATGATAGCTGTCATTCCTGGTTTTAGCACCATAGATAGGAAATGATCATAAATTGTATACACAATTAGCATGGGCCATGACTATTTTGTAACTTGGACATTATGATTTACAATATAAATATCACGAGAAGTGGGATAGTTAACTGCAATTTTACAGATGTTTTACAGATGTTAACCGTTTCATAACTCACAGCAGACCACAATTCATTATGCTACTGTATTATCTAAAAACATACGAACGAAAACAAAACATTACGAAAACATGCCTATACAAAATACAGCTATTTGTCATATAAAGTAAAAAAATGAAAGTTTCAGTTGAAAATTTGTATTATTTTTTATTTATTTTTCATTTTTATTTTTTGCTTCATATGGTGACTCACCCGTTTACCGGTGTATACCGTTTACTGGTGCAATTCATTACATTGCTGTATTTTATATGTTTTACGATTTTCCTTTGCCATTTTTACAGTTAATGTGCACGATGTGCTGTTTTAATTGGAAATAGTAGAATTAATCGAACTTGCCACGCATTCTTCATAAAAGTATAGCTTTTATCAAAATAGCGGCTTTTTGCGATTTGGGCGCTAATAAAGACCCTACACTATCGTTTCCGTGTCAGTTTTGAATCGAAGGCGCTCTGTTACCATTTTTCTGTGAAGAATATCTAAAGATGAAATTTGAAGCCTTCAAGGCCTCCTCACAAATGCCTTTATGCTTTCGCACACTCAGAACATATAAGAGGGTCCCATTGGGGTTTACTGATTAGCGATTTTTGGCCACTTATTTTACCGAATAGCCATTTTTGGCAAAAATTAGCGATTTTTTGACCAACATATTTTACTGATCAGCGGTTTTTGGGCCAAACATTAATTTACTGATTAGCGATTTTTGGCCAAAATTTTACTGATTAGCGATTTCAGAGGTACCCCATTGAAACCCTCATATAAGAGGTTTGTGTACAAGGAATACTAGACGAAATGTTCGGTCGGTGTTCCGTGATACCTCCTTTCTAGGAGTGAACGAGGTACCGAAGTGTAGTGGAGTGCAGGTTAGCCAGCTGATCTATTGATTGCCGGTTTGCGCGTCAACAAAATGCATCAATGGGAAGAGGGGAGCATAATTTAAAGAAATCGATTGAGTAGATTCAAACAGAGATCAGCTGGCTAAGCTGCACCCCGTTACACTTCGGTGGCTCTTAAAAACATTTGCACAGAGGCACCACGCACGGAAGACCGACGCGAGGATTCCATCTAATTCCAACATTAAAACCTCAACGAGGGTGCCATCTCCTTGACGAGGCACCTAGCTCCATGTCGAGAGGACTAGCTCGGACGGTAATTTAGTCAATATCCTCCCAAAACAATGCTTCCACCGGATTATTTTGCTTTTACATGGTTTCAGGGGCTTAGTTTTATCAGGGATGATGTTTCATGCAATTGGAAGGATATATATTTGACGAAAAATGAAAAAATAGTGGTCCCAAATCTTCGTGTTGACATATTTTCATTTCGTGTCTTCAACGCTCTTTTACATTCATATTCACACCGTGCATATTCCAAGGACCAATCCTATCAGGGAGTGGAGTTAAATCATATCTACACAGACTACCATTGCCAGATTTTGCAGCAGACAGCTTATAAAGAAATAAATATTGATAAAATGCTTCGAGACTTACCTTTGTTTACTGTTTTTCCGTCGACAGGACTAGCTCGTGAGTTCACGGATGTGTCGAGGGAACAAAATCTCGTTGACTCTTTTTGGAGCTAGGTCCCCTGATTACCACCCGTGTATACAACATAGTTCTGTAAGAATATAAAAATAGCCACAGTATTACTGATTAAATGGGTGTTTTGTCACAGAAAGGTTTACAAGAAAAATAAGTTTCAGATACTGAATCTGTTGTCTATTTTAAAAATTTAAATATTCATTAATTTTAGATTTTTTTATTTTATTTTTTGTAGGAAGCCAAAGGAAAAGAAGATGATAAGGTCTATCGTGGCATCAATAACTATCAGGTTTTCTATGAGAAGAAAGATACGGCCCAGGGCAACGCTGCTAGTGCTGCTGTTAGGTAAGTTAAAAAGTGTTTTTTCTGCTTCTTTAATCAAAGTAAGATTTGTGTGGCAGAGTTTTATGAAAATAGGCACATAGGATGGTAAAGATGTAGAGTGTTCTATGAGATGAAAACTACAGCACCATCACTGGGCATTCCTGATTCTTTAAGATCAGTTGCTTCAGGTGGCATTTTGATAAAATCAAAGTCGGGCAGACAATGAAAACATGCATAAAAAATTACACTGACCTTATAAGCAGTCTCTCTTAATTTCTTTATCAAGTACACATTTAAAGCATGTTCATCTGATGTGTACATTGCTTTAAATATGTTCAATTTTATGATTTTGTTATTATAAATCCATATCGAAGAATATCGGAGATAAGATGCAGATCAGTTGCAAAGTATTCTAATTCACACAGCTTATCAGCACCTGTGTTTTCACTTCTTCTATAAGTCTACTTAAACAGGAAATTTCAAGACTTCAGTTGCCAATGGCCATTATGGCCAGTATTGTGCCCTTCTTTATCATTGTGCAGTTTATATTTGATCCTTCGCATCATGAGAAAAACAGCTAGAAGCTTGAAATTTTGGATTTAAGGATAAAAGGACTTGTACAATCTGAGTAGCAGTAACTGCACAACTGATCTGGGTGTTTGTTTTCGCATATGCAAAATGTTGGTTTTCTCATGATGTGGCTCATATATTTATGTTAACCTTATAGGAAAGGACCAATCCGAGCCCCAGCCCACCTGAGGGCCACAGTAAGGTGGGACTACCAGCCTGACATCTGTAAAGATTACAAGGAAACAGGAGTCTGTGGGTTTGGAGGTAAGTTCTATCAATTTATTATATAAACCCAATTGATTATTTACTACATCCTTGGTCATACAATAACAAATATAACATCTAATATAGTACTTAAAAATGATTTGACTGTATGTATGCCATGACATTAAACAACTGTTTTGTTACATATTTGTGTATTTCACAGTAGGGAGTGAAAGTAAATGAAAGTAATGGCACGTACGAGTGTACAGTGAAAGGATCAGTCAGTTGCTAATTGCACTATAGAAGATTGCTTTTTACACCAAAGCAAGTGATTGTACAAATCTATGGTATAACACGCATTATATTTTCCCTATATTTTGCATCGCACAATTTTGTTTCATGTTCTCAGCAAGTATTCTATTTGGTGTCTAAAACTTTTACCAATATATATTTTACGTATTGCAAATATTATTGTGTTAACAATTTCAAAAATCACTGATCAGATCATGATAAACAAGTGATCAAGGTCTTTTTCACGGATAGCTGACAGTTAAATAGCATTTTCCTGTGCTCAAAATACAGTACATACATATAAATTACCTAAAAGCAAAATAAAACAGGCCTTTCTAATTTTGGATGTATTTGAGAGAATGTTTTGTCGTGACATGACTTTGGGGTCAGTAGCAGTCGTCTGTTCACTTCTACTCCCCTACTGTGTATTTGCTAACAAAATATTAAAAATAAGATTTTGTTATGATAACTCATATTCATACTTCACTTTTGTAATTAATGATGGACGTTGGATGCATGCACATAGACATTGCAGCTGTTTAAAGAATATGCCTGTTTAATCTTTTTAGGGCAGAGCTGCAATTTTCTTGTATAGTATTTTTACTTTATGTCTCATGTTCTTTATTTTTCAGACAGCTGTAAATTTATGCATGACAGAAGTGATTATAAACATGGTTGGCAGCTAGAGAGAGAGATGGAACAAGGAACATATGGTCATGGAGGTATGTACTTATTAGATGAGTCGCTGCATGAGAAAACCAACAATTTCGGTTCCCGACCAGGTCTGATGCAAACTGACCTGTACAGTCACAAAAGCAGGCTAGAAGCTTGATATTTCTGTGTAGCAAAAACAAAGACACTGATGACCTGTGCAGTTACTGCACAGCTGATCTGCATCTTGGTTTTGGCATATGCTTGTTTTTAGCTCGCCTGTACGAAAGTACAGGAAGAGCTATTGCAGTTAGGCCAGTCACCCCGGCGTCGGCGTCAGCGTTAGCGTTAGCATCGGGGTTGCTCTAATGTTAAAGTTTTTGGTTAAATTTTTTATAAGTCTATATCTCTTGAACATGTGGATGGATTATGTTGATACTTTGCATGTTGGTAGATATTGGTCTGAAGTTTTATTCTGTACTATCATGACCCATGCGAGTCACCTTGAGGTAAAGGTCACGGACTTAGAAATTTTGTGTTAAAGTTTTTGGTTAAAGTTTTTGTAAGTCTATATCTCTTGAATGTATAGATGGATCAAGTTGATACTTTGTTTATTGATAGATATTCGTCTGAAATTTTATGCTGTACCATCACGACCCACCTGAGTGACCTTTTGGTCAAGGTCAATTTTGTGTTAAAGTTTTTGGTTAAAGTTTTTGTAAGTCAAGGTACATGTATCTTTTGAATATGTAGATGGATCAAGCTGATACTTTGCATGTTGATAGATATTGGTTCCATCATGACCCACCTGAGTGACCTTTAGGTCAAGGTCACGGAGTTAAATTAACGGAAATTTTGGGTTAAAAATTTTATAAGTCTATATCTCTTGAATATGTAGATGGATCAAGTTGATATTTTGCATGTTGGTAGATACATGTATTGCTCTGAAGTTTTGTGCTGTACCATCACGGCCCACCTGAGAGACCTTGAGGTCAAGGTCATGGGTGATAAATTTTAATAGATTTAGTGACAAAGCACAAGTCAGGCGAGCTACGCTGTCCTGCGACAGCTCTTATTTGTTGTCGTGTGTGCCGGCTGGGATCAGTTATGCCATGTGCAGTGCAGCTTGTTATTGCATTGCAATAATTCATAGTAAAATAGAATTGTTTCTTAAAGTTTGTGGGTAGGGTTGTTTTAGGTCAAACCCATTATTGCACTATCTTCGGGGTCCAAAAAATCAGACTGTGTTAAAATTAAGTCATGTTATAATAAGGTTACTTACAAGTAAAAGACAGATAACAAAACAATTTGTTTTGGGGCCATCATATTGCCATTTGATGATTAAAACAGCACTGTAGTGAAGCATGTTATATTTGTTCTAATTAGCACACACTACGAAAGAAAACAACACATAAACTGCTGAGTTATTCATTTCAGAAATATCAATGACGATGTCATTTAAATCTTACATGTGTTGCAAAATAGTGTTTGATTAGTTACATTTTGATACAGCATTTATATGTAAAATTTGTGTAAAATACTAAAATGATAGTCGAGTAGTGGGCGCTTATGCACAAGTTTTTCGGAGACCACCAGGGTGTGCGCTTATTGGAGCATGTGCGCTAATTAGAACGAATACAGTACTTAAAGACAATCTGAAGATAAATTGTCGACTTCATTTTCAGATGATGCCAACTATGAAATCAGTAGTGATGAAGAAGATCTTCCATTCAAATGTTACATCTGTAAAAATACCTTCACCAACCCTGTAGTTACAAAGTAAGTCATTTCGTTTGATGAAGAAGGTCTACCATTCAAATGTTACATCTGTGAAAAATACCTTCACCAACCCTGTAGTTACAAAGTAAGTCATTACACTTGATGTAGAAGATCTTCCATTCAAATGTTACATCTGTGAAAAATACCTTCACCAACCCTGTAGTTACAAAGTAAGTCATTACACTTGATGTAGAAGATCTTCCATTCAAATGTTATATCTGTAAAAAATACCTTCACCAACCCTGTGGTTACAAAGTAAGTCTTCTTATCTTTGAATGAGCCACATCATGAGAAAACAGGATTTTTGCCTATGCAAAAACAAAGACGCAGATCAGCTGTGCAGTAACTGCACAGCTGATCAGCACCTTTGTTTTCACTACACAGATAGAACAATCCTTCATTTTCTTAAATGCTAAATTTCAAGCTTCTAGCCCGCTTCTGTGACTGTACAGGCTGGTTTGTGTCAGACCTGGTCAGAACCCTTGTTTTCTCACACACAGGCTCAAGTCATTGTACGCAAACTTGCCCATGCAATATATAGAATTTTCTGAAGCTGTAAAATTGAAAAAAATTCAGTTGAAAAAAATTGATAGTGTTTTTGCTCAAAACATTGATTGTGGGTACATGTCAGAACTGCCTCGGCGAGGCGGTTCTTACGAATACCCACAATCTATGTTTTGGATCAAAACTAAGAATAGGTATACCCCTTTTTCACTATATAAAAGTGGGGAATAAGATGGTATTCATTATATGGACATGTTATCCTGATGGTCTTCTTATGTTTGTGATTATCGCATTTCAAAGTATGGTATCCTAATTACAGGACATAGGCAAACAGTATAGCTCCTGATATGACACCTCATTCTGTGGCTGCCCATTTTGGGCTATTCTGTTTGCTCATTAATTAAAGTCAAACCTGCTGTCTCTAAAAATGAAAGTGGATTTGCCCAAATGATAACATTAGGCTAGTCTATTTATCCAGAATGGGTTAAACAGCTTTTCATAATACTTTTAAAGCTGATGCATTTTAGTTGTTTGCTATTCAAGTTGCTCCTAAATTTGGCTGTAAGTACAGAATAGATTTAACATTCATGTGCATAGCTCTCTAATGGCAGCTGGCTTTTAAACATTGATGGTTTATGTAAAGATCATCTTGTAAGTTAAATCTGCCAGTTTGTGTATAGAATGACCATGCAACCTACAGTTTAGAGCTAGTATTGGCCTAGTCAGCCATCAAAGAACTCTCCAACACACACGGACCTATTCAAGAAATAATGATGGTCTTTCTCATTAGTGAGAGACGAACGACCATAGAATGATCAGGAACATGATGTCAATGAAAAAGGAATTCTGTACAAATAGGCTGACATACTTATAAGTGAAACCATGTTGTTGATCCTGTGGTGCTAAATTTAAAACCATTATGCTGGGGTACTTTATAACAAGGTTTAACATAATAAACAAGAATATGTAATAAAATGACATTTAAATTCATCAAAATCACTGCGACAAGATTGTGTTTGAAATGTAAATTTCCACTCTTGCCTTTTTCAGATGCAAACATTATTTCTGTGAGAAGTGTGCCCTAGCGCAGTACAGAAAGTCACAACGATGTTTTGTTTGTAATGAACAGACTATGGGGGTCTTCAATCCTGCAAAAGGTAACTGATATATTGCAAACGCTTTGACTGTGCCAGTTGACCTTTGACCATGCCGGTTGACCTCACATGATGAGGTTTTATAAACACTAGAAACGGTGTGTCTATTTTTTTTTTTAAACATTTTTCTTGTGTCATGTGAAGCACTCGGGCATATATTGTTTACCATCATAAGAGTCACATTATTGAAAACAGCTATTAAAGCAGTTCGATCAACAATATGTCAGAGGTTAAACGGCATGGTCAAAGTATTTGCACTATACTAATGCTATGAGAATACAAGAGCAAAGCAAGAAGGTCCAAGAATTGATTCAATTAAAATCAAAATTCCCACCTAGACACCAGGCGGGAAATAAAGGACAAAACAAAACAACAATATTTTTACAACAGACATGAACAACAAGATGACCAGCTCTTTCCCAACAAGGTAGCCATTTATGAATAACATTGACTGAAACAGGTAACAAGTACAACAGAGAAACAGAAAACAGATAAACCACAAAATCACAGCAAAACTGCATTTGAACAGTTAGTACAAAAAACTACTGGAGGACCGCATTTGGTATATCTGACCACCTATATCAAATGAGCTGCGACGTGAGAAAAACGGGCATCATGATTTCAGACCAGTTCTGACATAAACCGACCTGTACAGTGTCTCAGAAATAGGCCAGAAGCTTGAAATTTTGGATAGAAGAAGAAGAGGGATAATACTATCCATATAGTGAAAACAAAGGCACTGATCAGCTGTGCAGTTACTGCACAGCTGACCTGCGTCTTTGTATTTGCATAGGCAGAAATCCAGTTTGCTCATGATGCAGCTTAAATGTAACAGGTACCCATGATCGTTGTTTTATAGGCAAAAATAAAAAATAATGTAAACTCATGTACACATGTACACTCCTGTTTTCCTACACGAAAAGTTGGGTGAATGGGGTTTTACAATTACATTACACAGATTATGTTTGCATGATGAATAGCCTTGCAATCACCAGGGCTGGGGTAATTGTAATCAGTAATTGTAATTAAGTGTAATTGAATACAATTTTCCAAGTAATCAGAGCAACAAGAGAAAACATACTTTCAAGGCAGGAAGCAATATTGGCTCTGCGCACACTATATGAATATATTTTAGCCCTGACGCAAGAAAACCAGTCTTCAGATTTTCCTGCCAGCTCTGAAACCGGCCTGTACATTCATAGAAGCTGGCTAGATGCTGGAAATTTTTATTTAGAAAGTAAAGGAATTGCTTTATCTGTTTTTGCATAGGCAAACATCAGGATAAAAAGTCTCTTTGATGCTGTGTGGGATGCAATAGAAAATGACCGGCCATAGACATATATGAGCTGCCCCATGGGAAATCCAGCAATCTGCCTAGGCGAAAACAAAGGCGCAGATCAGCTTTGCGGTAACCGCGAAGCTGATCAGCGCCTTTGTTTTCGCTACATGTATAGTACAATGCCTCTACTTTCTGAATTCAAATTTTCCAGTCTCTAGCCATCTTATGTGCTTGTACAGCCCAGTTTGTGTCGGACCTGTTCAAAAACCACATTGTTGGTTTTCCCACGAGGTGGCTCATATGTAAAGCATCAAAGCAGATCTTTCTGAAAACTAAGAATCACTCGCGTTTGTCACTATTCATTGTATTATCAAATTCAAATGGTTTTAAAATTTTGTTTCTAATTTCAGAAATTATAGCCAAAATGAAGAAGGCATCTTCCAAAGCAGAGGATTCTTTTGAAGAGGGGGAATTATCCAACAGCGATGACAATGGCTGAAACAGTGCAAATTATTGGACAGTGTTATAGCTATCTGTTGCAAAATATTATTTGAGTCGCCACTTGAGAGAACCAACCAGGTCGGACACAAATCGACCTGAACAGTAACAGAAGACAGATAGAAGCTGGGAATTTTGGATTTAGGAAGAAGAGGTATTGCACTATCTGTGTAGCGAAAACAAAGGCGCTAATCAGCTGTGCAGTTACTGCACAGTAGATCTGCACCTTAGTTTTGGCATAGGCAAAAATCTGGTTTTCTCATGATGCGGCTCAAATATTATTTGAACTTTTGAAGGATCTTCATTTACATTTTTCATTTGAGCCACCTCGTGGGAAAACCAACAATGTGGTTTTCGAACAGGTCTGACACAAACCGGCCTGTACAGCTACATAAGATGGTTAGAGACTCGAAGTTTTGGATTTAGAAAGTAGAGGAATTGTACTATCCGTGTAGTGAAAACAAAGGCGCTGATCAGCTTTGCGGTTACCGCGAAGCTGATCTGCGCCTTTGTTTTCGCATATGCAGATTGCTGGTTTTCCCATGAGGCGGCTCATTTCATTGTAAAATCTATTGCATAGTCCATCGTCTAGAAATGTGAATTCTGCTAAAACCACAGACAGGTCCACTGTGATAAGTGTATCATTTATTTATAAAAACCACAACCTCTTTATAACACTATTGTTGGGGTCCAAGCCAGTTCATTACGAAAACTTGTCTATGCAACAAACAGATTTTTTAGCTTTAAAAATTGAAATTTTTTCAGCTGAAAAATTTTGAATTTTTTCTTATTTTTGCTGAAAACATAGATTGTGGGTACACGCCAGTTTTGCTATATAGAAGTGGGGTTCAAGGGGGTATACATTACACAGACATGTTTTCGTGCTATCCAATCCGTGTAATACTGAGAGTAAAATGTATAGATGCATAGCAAAATTAGTCTTAAATGACCATTTGGGGCCCAGCAAATATATGCAAAATGGTGTTGTAATGAACCGTTATAAAGAGGTCCAGGTGTACTTGATTCAAAGATGAAAATGTATCATTATCAGGGAATAAATCATATAAAATTGAATGTTGTCAGTTGTAACTTGTACCCAAATTCTGTATAATTACTAAAGTGGCCATTGACATCAGGATAACATGTCTGTGCAATATATATTCCGCTATACCTCACTTTTATAGAGAATAACTGGGGTCTATAGAGGTATACCTATTTGTCTTATTTTTTATCCAAAACATACATTGTGGGTACTCGTTAGAACCGCTTTGGCGAGGCGGTTCTAATGAGTACCCACAATCAATGTTTTGAGAAAAATATTAAAAATGACATAATTTTTCTAATGAATGAAATTTTTGATTTTTACCACTGAAAAAAAATCTCTGTATTTTGCATGGGCAAGTTTTCATAATGGTCATTGTAGGATAAGGATCATGGGCTAAATTGTCATTGTAGGATAAGGATCATGGGCTAAATGGTCATTGTAGGATAAGGATCATGGGCTAAATCCTGGCTTCTCCAACCTTTTTGGATGAAACTTTAGACAATGATGGTAATGACTCGGTATGAGTTTAGCTATCATGTGATGATAAACTGAATTGACTTCCTTTGATCACAATGTTTGGGGTAAGTACTTACAGAACAGGGCCCAGTTGTTCAAAACATCGTTAGCTTAACAATATCGTTCAGACATAAATTTGTTAAGCAAATATCAGCTAAAGTAACAAATACACTGTTATTTTTTTGTTGAAAAAATGTGAGAATCCTTTGCAAAAATGTGAGAATCCTTTTGCAAAGGATTCTCACATTTTTTCAACAAAAAATAACCGTGTATTTGTTACTTTTGCTTAAAGGCCTTAACTGACTAGCCTCCTGTATTCAGATTACCAATACTGAACACACATCTATACTCTCATTTAGTAGAAGAGGTATAATTGTTAAATATTTTTATGAAGAAATGTACCTTTCGTGGGGGCCCACATAATGGTTCATTACAGAATTGACAGAAATATTTTTATAAAAGAGATGACCCATATGTGGGGGCCCACATGTTGGGGCTGCTTTAATACAGACATACTATTGTCCAAGTAAGTTCGGGACAGATGTAATGTTATAATTTCCTGGTATTGGAAGGCATTTTCTACAAATAAGGAATGGAACCTGCAGGAATGAAAGGACTAGTCAAGACAAGAATACTATTCATAAATTATTTTACTTGTCACATTCTATATACAGCTGTAATTAAATTGAAATATGCACATATTTTTAAATGGCAGAGGCAAAGCGGCATAGAAGTAAACATAGAAACTTCAGAGAATCTGACTATAGCCCTACTTCAGTGCTTTTGCGCTACTCCGGATTTAGAAAAAATGATACAATAACAAGCATAGATCTAGTATATGTTGACACAATATTTGGCCATATTCTGTCAATTCATTCTCAAAATATTTTGTGGAAACAAATTTAAACCAATCAAGGGACATGACTGTGACAAATTTGCGGAAATTGACGGTTGACAATCCCATGCTAAGGTCTTGTCTTGAGTTGGTGTGCATTCCAACTTTGGTCAGATTCAGTCAATTCAAGATACTGAGCATAGCCCATCTGTTGATGAAACCACAGAAGGACAGTTGAATCCAGTAAAGGCCCTCTTTTTCCAAAACCAGGCCCTCAGGTTATAAAACCTTTTTCATGCTCAATTCAGCTGATCTTGAAATTTTAACGACTCATAAATATTGAAATAGCTAAAATCATTGGAATTTTACTATAACCACAAAAACCTACTATTTATCCTGCTTAAAAACAACTGGAATTGTTGGCTTTTTAACATTTATGAGCATGATAAATTTCAGTCTCAGCTGAGTTGAGCATGAAAAAGGTTTTATAACCTCGGGACCAGGCTTTAATGACAATGAATGTGCACGTTACAAAATGCTTATTAAGAATTTGCAAAAAAAATTAAACATACAAACATAGATTACTCTACTTTTAATTGAGCCACATCGTGAGAAAACCGGATTTTTGCCTATGCGAAAACAAAGGCACAGATCAGCTTCGCGGTTACCGCGAAGCTGATCTGCGCCTTTGTTTTCGCTACACGGATAGTACATTTCCTCTTCTTCTTATATCCGAAATTTCAAGCTTCTAGCCCGCTTTTGTGACTGTACAGGTCAGTTTGTGTCAGACCTTGTCGGAAACCCCGAAGACCGGTTTTCTCGCGTCGCGGCTCAATTATTATTCACATAGCTACATTCAGTGGTGGCCTAATGATAGAGTGCTAAACTTAAAAACATGAGGTCCTGTGTTTGGAACCCTAGCACCTCCAGCTTGACACTAACTCACCATAGCTCTGTTTAATACCCCGGAAGTACATGTAGTTGCTCCATTATGGCATGGCTGAAAAATCTTTGACTGAGATGTTACACCCTTATGGGTGGTTTTCCTTGAGTGTGTCAGGATAAACATTAGTCAGCAACATGACAGGCAGATACCAGCTGGGGAACCAACCCACAAACACCTGGAGCCAGTTGTTCAAAGCATCGTTAGCTTAACGATATTGTTAAGACATAAATTTGTTAAGCAAATATCAGCTAAAGTAACAAATACACTGTTATTTTTTGTTGAAAAAATGTGAGAATCCTTTGCAGTGCAAAGGATTCTCACATTTTTTCAACAAAAAATAACAGTGTATTTGTAATATTAATGTTTGAAATTTTAACGAAACGTTTACTAACGACGTCGTTAGTTTTGAACGACTGGACCCTGATTAACTTGTCCATTTAATGTATACCCCCCCATACCACACTTTTCTATAGTAAAACTGGGGTTTACTGGTACTCATTTGCCACCTGACTGGAGTATATATATATATTTCTTATTTTTTATCCAAAACAGACATTGTGGATGCTCGTTAGACATGCTAGGTGGTTCTAACGTCCACAATCAATGTTTTGAGTAAAAGTATTAAAAATATCCAATTCTTTTGCAATTAAAATTTTCAATTTTTGCAGCTGAAAAAAAAATCTGTATATTGCATGTGCGAGTTTTCTTAATGCATAACATAAATATAGATTAAAACTAACTTCTGTATCACCAAATCCATTATACATAAATTAACAGACAATTTTACAAGTGCTTGGCACCTTCCACTTACACACAAACCACTCATGCAAATCAAGCCACTACCCTTCTTTAGTTGTGGGCTGGCCTTGTTAATGTCTGACCTAGTTTGTACCATCTGAGCCGCGTTTTGAGAAAACAGGAATAATGCGTATCACTATGCGAAAACAAAGATGCAGATCAGCTGTGCAATAACTGCACAGCTGATCAACGCCTTTGTTTTCGCTTCCCGGATAGTGCATTCCCTCTTCTTGAATCCTAAATTTCAAGCTTCTAGCGATCTGCTGTAGCTGCACAGGCCAGTTTGTGTCAGACCTGGTTGGAAACCCCGAAGACTGATTTTCTCGTGCTGTGGCTCATCTGGTTTGTGACATGTTATCTCAAAACAAGTCTTGTGTACTATCACAAAAAGGTAGAATTTCAACTGTATGTTGACATATATGTCATTACAAGGCTTGTGAAATATCACAAAAATCTAGATCTGTTGTGTTGAGTTTCCATGTATGTCGAGATATATTAGTAATATCACAAAAATCTATATCTGTTGTGTAGAGTTTCCACTGTATGTTGACATATCATGTGTACCATCATAAAAGGTTACATCTGTTGTGTAGAGTTCCCATTGTATGTTGACATATCATCGTCATCATCTCGCACATCTGTTATTCTTCTTATATTGCCATCTTGCCGTGTTGCGTGTGTTGTCGGAGTTCTCCTCTGGTAGGCACTGGTAATGGATAGGAAAAAATAATGATAATGTATGGTGATGCATGTCTATAAGTTTTTCATTGAATTACCATAGTGGTTGACATATCATTCTTGACACAACAATTTGTTATTCTTCTGATATTGCCATCTTGCCATGTTGTGTGTATTGATGGGGTTCTCCTCTGGTAAGCCCTGGTAATGAATAGGAAAAATAATGATAATGTATGGTGATGCATGTTTATAAGTTTTTCATTGAATTACCATAGTGGTTGACATATCATTCTTGACACAACAATTTGTTATTCTTCTGATATTGACATCTTGCCGTGTTGTGTGTGTTGTTGGGGTTCTCCTCTGGTAAGCCCTGGTAATGTATAGGAAAAATAATGATAATGTATGGTGATGCATGTCTATAAGTTTTTCATTGAATTACCATAGTGGTTGACATATCATTCTTGACACAACAATTTGTTATTCTTCTGATATTGCCATCTTGCCATGTTGTGTGTGTTGATGGGGTTCTCCTCTGGTAAGCCCTGGTAATGAATAGGAAAAATAATGATAATGTATGGTGATGCATGTCTATAAGTTTTTCATTGAATTACCATAGTGGTTGACATATAATTCTTGACACAACAATTTGTTATTCTTCTGATATTGCCATCTTGCCATGTTGTGTGTGTTGATGGGGTTCTCCTCTGGTAAGCCCTGGTAATGAATAGGAAAAATAATGATAATGTATGGTGATGCATGTCTATAAGTTTTTCATTGAATTACCATAGTGGTTGACATATCATTCTTGACACAACAATTTGTTATTCTTCTGATATTGCCATCGTGCCATGTTGTGTGTGTTGTTGGGGTTCTCCTCTGGTAAGCCCTGGTAATGGATAGGAAAAATAATGATAATGTATGGTGATGCATGTCTATAAGTTTTTCATTGAATTACCATAGTGGTTGACATATCATTCTTGACACAACAATTTGTTATTCTTCTGATATTGCCATCTTGCCGTGTTGTGTGTGTTGTTGGGGTTCTCCTCTGGTAAGCCCTGGTAATGAATAGGAAAAATAATGATAATGTATGGTGATGCATGTCTATAAGTTTTTCATTGAATTACCATAGTGGTTGACATATCATTCTTGACACAACAATTTGTTATTCTTCTGATATTGCCATCTTGCCGTGTTGTGTGTGTTGTTGGGGTTCTCCTCTGATAAGCCCCGGTAATGAATAGGAAAAATAATGATAATGTATAGTGATGCATGTCCATAAGTTTTTCATTGAATTACCATAGTGGTTGACATATCATTCTTGACACAACAATTTGTTATTCTTCTGATATTGACATTTTGCCGTGTTGTGTAAGTTGTTGGGGTTCTCCTCTGGTAAGCCCTGGTAATGAATAGGAAAAATAATGATAATGTATGGTGATGCATGTCTATAAGTTTTTCATTGAATTACCATAGTGGTTGACATATCATTCTTGACACAACAATTTGTTATTCTTCTGATATTGACATCTTGCCGTGTTGTGTTGTTGAGGTTCTCCTCTGGTAAGCCCTGGTAATGAATAGGAAAAATAATGATAATGTATGGTGATGCATGTCTATAAGTTTTTCATTGAATTACCATAGTGGTTGACATATCATTCTTGACACAACAATTTGTTATTCTTCTGATATTGACATTTTGCCGTGTTGTGTAAGTTGTTGGGGTTCTCCTCTGGTAAGCCCTGGTAATGAATAGGAAAAATAATGATAATGTATGGTGATGCATGTCTATAAGTTTTTCATTGAATTACCATAGTGGTTGACATATCATTCTTGACACAACAATTTGTTATTCTTCTGATATTGACATCTTGCCGTGTTGTGTGTGTTGTTGGGGTTCTCCTCTGGTAAGCCCTGGTAACGAATAAAAAAATGATAATGTATGGTAATTCATGTAATGCATGTCTACATATTTTGCATTGAATTTCTGCATATGTCCACATACTGCCCTAATCTGATATTCTTCTGATCTTGCCGTGTTGTGTGGGTTGTTGGGGTTCTCCTCTTGTAGGCCCTGGTAATGGATAGGAAAAATAATAATAATGGCAGGAATTGCAGTTACTGCACAGCTGTACTGCACCTTTGTTTTCGCATGTGCAAAAATCTCTGGTTTTCTCATGATGTGGTTCATATCGTCCTTGTAATCTGTCATTTTTCTAAAGTTGCCATATTGCCATGTGTTGTGTGTGTTGTCGGGTTCTTCTCTGTTCGGCCCTGGTAATCAGTAGGAAACAGTGAAATTATAGACCTTTCTTTTCAAAGGTAATGTGGTCATTTTTTACCAACATATCTCAGAGCTGTTCTTTTTATTGGCCCCAGCAGAGTATGTGCAACTGATTCCAGTCTTCTCTGTTCACATGAATACATAATCTGATTTTTGCATCATGTCAAAATAAAGGCACAAATCTGTTGTGCAGTAATTCACAGATGATCAGTGCCTTTCTTTTCGCTATATGGATAGTACATGTATAATCCTCTACTTCATAAATTCAAAATTTCAAGCTTCTAGCCTTCTGTGATTGTACAGTTTGGTTTGTGTCAGACCTGGTGGGACACCCAAAGACATATTTCCTAGGGGGAGTTAGCTAAGCGCACAGGAAAATAGAGAAAAATTCTTATTTGAGTATTGGCTGGAATTCTAAATGACGTGTAATGCTACTAATAGACCTAAATAGCTAGCTTGGTGAAGCATTCTTAATATGAGCCGCCTCGTGGGAAAACCAATAATGTGGTTTATGAACAGGTTCAACACAAACCAAGCTGTACAAGCATAAAAGACAGCTAGAAGCTTGAAATTTCGGATTTAAGAAGAAGAGTGATTGTACTTTCCGAGCAGCAAAAACAAAGGCGCTGATCAGCTTCGCAGTTTACCGCGAAGCTGATCTGAGTCTTTGTTTACGCCTATGCAAATTGTTTGTTTTCTCATGAGGCAGCTCATATTCTTGTACATACGTTGTTGGTCTGTTCATATGTGTTTGTGTCTGCTGTACTGGTTCCCGCCTTGACTGACTAGAAGTATCCGAGGAGCTGACTCCCGCGCCGAAGAACATACTATATAGGAAGTTCCAGATAAACATCAACGGGTAGAGCAAAGTCTGGAGCAGACCTGCTGAGGAGGAGGATTGAACAACACTTCTTGCTGCACGAGCCTATAATGGAAAACAGCATTAGTAAAATTGTCCGTGAAATGTATACAGCTGTGCCAAGTTGTTCAAAACTAGAAAAAAGTGCCTTGAGAGGCACGTATACCCCCGGCTTGTAGCTCTCCCTAAGCACCCCCCCCCCACTTCACCCAACCTCCCCCGCCACCTTCCATCCCACACTGCACATGTTCACCCCAGACCCTGAGTCAAAGAAGTAACCCATCACAAGTACATCAATGAAATATACATTTGAAAAGCACTTTGAAATACAATTTTAGAATGACATCTATAAAATTTAACAGTAGTATACAGAGCTGACTTGTATACTCGATCTAGGACTTAATACTACACGGACATTGAAGGTCAGGTCCTCTACCCTAGATCGAAAATTTAAATAGAATGTCATTCTAAAATAATATATGCAACTAACATGTCCAAAATGTTGACCTCTAAGCCACACACAGGGAATGGACCCTAGAGTCTGATGTCATATGCATGCAAAATAGCATACTGAGAGGATGTCCTACATTTTGACCTCTATCCCCACCCCAGGGGATAGTACATAGGGTTTGGTGTTTTGGAATAAATGTCAAATTCACAGGGTAACTACAATCCAAAAGGGGAATGATGTTTGTTAAGATATGGAAAATAACATTTCATAGATCACCTAGATTTTGACCTCTAGCCCCACTCCCGAGCATGAACCCTGGGGCTTGAAGACATGGAAATAAAGCAAACCCTAAAGGGTACTACGGTACAAACATGAATGAATTATGACCATTGGTGTATGAGATATACACTACCAGAGAAACTTTAACCAAAACTTTGACGCAATATAAAGGTGACCTAGATTTTGATCTCTAGCCCCACCCCCGGGAAAGGACCCTGGGATCCGAAGTCATAGAAACAAAGCAAACCCTATTGGGTACCTATGGTCCAAATATGAATGGTTTATGACCATTGGTGTATGAGATATACACTACCAGAGAAACTTTAACCAAAACTTTGACGCAATATAAAGGTGACCTAGATTTTGATCTCTAGCCCCACCCCCGGGAAAGGACCCTGGGATCCGAAGTCATAGAAACAAAGCAAACCCTATTGGGTACCTATGGTCCAAATATGAATGGTTTATGACCATTGGTGTATGAGATATACACTACCAGAGAAACTTTAACCAAAACTTTGACGCAATATAAAGGTGACCTAGATTTTGATCTCTAGCCCCACCCCCGGGAAAGGACCCTGGGATCCGAAGTCATAGAAACAAAGCAAACCCTATTGGGTACCTATGGTCCAAATATGAATGGTTTATGACCATTGGTGTATGAGATATACACTACCAGAGAAACTTTAACCAAAACTTTGACGCAATATAAAGGTGACCTAGATTTTGATCTCTAGCCCCAACCCCGGGAAAGGACCCTGGGATCCGAAGTCATAGAAACAAAGCAAACCCTATTGGGTACCTATGGTCCAAATATGAATGGTTTATGACCATTGGTGTATGAGATATACACTACCAGAGAAACTTTAACCAAAACTTTGACGCAATATAAAGGTGACCTAGATTTTGATCTCTAGCCCCAACCCCGGGCAAGGACCCTCGGGCCTAAAGTCATGGAAACAAAGCAAACCCTATAGGGTACATTTGGTCCAAATATGAATGGTTTCTGAGCATTGGTATATGAGATATACACTACTAAAGAAACTTTAACCAAAACTTTGACGCAAATTGTACTGAACTAACGAACGAATGAACAAACGAACTAACGAACGGATGAATGGAAAGACGAAAACTATATACACCGTCGGCATAAATGCCGGGGGTATAATTAATGACATCGTTAGTTAACGATTCATTAAAATTTCAAACATGAATATTACATTACGAATACACTTATTTTTTATTGATAAAATGTGAGAATCCTTTGCATTGCATTAACAAGTGTATTTGCTTATGTAGTTTGCATTTACTTAACATTTTGAGGTGTTAACAATGATGTTAAGATAAAGTTTTGAACAACTCCAGCTATACTACATACAACTGGGGTGTAAATGGTATACATTTTTACTTATTTTGGATACAAAATCTCGTAAGAGTTGCTTCACCTTGCCAAGGCAGTTCTAACGTGTACCACAATCAATGTTTTGAGCAAAAATTTGTAAACTATCAAATTGTTTTCAACTGAAAATTTTCATTTTTTTGTCAGCCAAAAACGAATCACTGTTCAGTGCATAGGCCTTTTTATAGTAATGGGATATTATGAAATACTAAAAAGATTAATCGACAGAATTTTATGTGGCTGTTCATCTTTCTTAAATGCATCATTCTTTGATAGATTGAAGTAATAATAATATAAGAGAAATATCTGCTTTTTCCAGGTAACAAAAAACCAAAGTACATATTTATGAAAAGCTTAGGTACATACAGCTGGTAATGCTATCACACTAGCTGTGGGGGCAAGCTGTAGTTCTGTAAATGTTCTACTCATATCATCCTGTGTAAACTGTCTTCTTGGGAATATTGTATACTTCTGTATATAAAAAGCCTAGGTACTTACTGCTGGTAATGCTATCACACTAGCCGTGGGGGCAAGCTGTAGCTCTGTAAATGTTCTACTCATATCATCCTGTGTAAACTGTCTTCTCGGGAATATTGTATACTTCTGTATATAAAAAGCCTAGGTACTTACTGCTGGTAATGCTATCACACTAAGTGTGGGGGCCAGTTGTAGCTCTGTAAATGTTCTACTCATATCATCTTGTGTAAACTGTCTTCTTGGGAATATTGTATACTTCTGTATATAAAAAACCTAGGTACTTACTGCTGGTAATGCTATCACACTAGCTGTGGGGGCAAGCTGTAGCTCTGTAAATGTTCTACTCATATCATCCTGTGTAAACTGTCTTCTTGGGAATGTTGTTGATAAAGCCACTGAGCCACCTAACCTCTGAAAGGATAAAAAGAAGTATACTGTACGAGAAAATCTGGGTTTCTGACCAGGTCCAACACAAACCAGGCTGTACACCCACAGAAAATAGCTAGAAACATGAAATTTCATATTTAGAAAGGAGAGGCTTCACACTATTTACGGAGCGAAAACAAAGGCACTGATCAGCTGTGCAGTTACTGCACAGCTGATCTGTGCCTTTGGTTTCGCATATGCAGATTGTTGGTTTTCTGTTGGTAATGCTATCACACTAGCTGTAGGGGCCAGTTGTAGTTTTGTAAATGTTCTGCTCATATCATCCTGTGTAAACTGTCTTCTTGGGAATGTTGTTGATAAAGCCACTGAGCCACCTAACCTCTGTAAGGATAAAAAGAAGTATACTTTACGAGAAAATCTGGGTTTCTGACTAGGTCCAACACAAACCAGGCTGTACAGCCACAGAAAATAGCTAGAAACATGAAATTTCATATTTAGAAAGAAGAGGCTTCACACTATCTATGGAGCAAAAAACAAAGGCACTTATCAGCTGTGCAGTTTCTGCACAGCTGATCTGTGCCTTTGGTTTCGCATATGCAGATTGTTGGTTTTCTGTTGGTAATGCTATCACACTAGCTGTTGGGGCCAGTTGTAGCTCTGTAAATGTTCTGCTCATATCATCCTGTGTAAACTGTCTTCTTGGGAATGTTGTTGATAAAGCCACTGAGCCACCTAACCTCTGTAAGGATAAATAAGTAAGGCATAAAAACATAAGACTTGTCCGCACTGGAGAAGCATGTGATCTAACTAATGACCCCTGTTATTCAAGGCAAGCAGCTTAACAACATTGCCAAAGAAGTTCATAATGATAATTTGATAATCAGTTTATGCTTAGGGTTGAACTAATTATTTGGTTATTGAGTTAACTGGCAAAAAGTTCTCAAATCTAAAGAATTGATAACATACCATAATTATATTGAAGTAAAACCGCTGTCACACTATCGCGTATCGACTCACGTTTCTACGGCGTATCAAGATACGAAAGGTACGTCACACGTACATCGTACATACGTGAGCAAACGTAGCTGACAATCCTCGATACGTATCTGATAATCCTCGATACATAGCTCATACTCCTAATACGCCAACCTGCTATGTTTTTTTTATGTGTGCACTTAAAAATTCGTAGCACTGTACCTGTACCCCTGAGGCAATTGTTTGGTGAAATGTGATTTCATTTCTGTGCTTGATTTTGTGGTTTATTAAATTAAATAGTGATTCCTATGGATTAATTTTGGTGTCATCCTGTGGAACATAAGATGATCTATGTGATAGTGAAAAATCAGAATCTCATATATTGAATTAGTGAAGATATTTGGAAAAGAAGAAAATTCTTCATTGAACAAAGGATTATAGATTTTACTTGTCTTTCTACACAACAAAGGATTTATACTGAAGTTTTCATTTTGGAGATCTCCCCCTGAGATTATAACTGTGCATTACCAAAATGCCAGCCACTGGGACAGTTAGTGCTCAAAGCAAGGGTGCAGAACAAAAGGAAAAGAGGCCACACACAGAGATGGCAGATAGCAGTATGGGTGACGAGTTCGCATCAATCCAGAAACAGTTAGATCAGATGAGTACTGAAATAAACCAGACAAGGGATGATCTCAAAAACTTGCTGTCAAAAACAGAGATGAGGGAATTCATAAGTAGAACTGTAGAGAAAATAACCAAGTCATTGAAGGCAGAGCTTGAGATACAGTTTGCTGCGAAAATAGAGACTGAGGTTGTCAAGCAGGTAGATGAAAAGCTTGAGGAAAAGATCAAAGATAAAGTTGGAGAGATGACTGACAGGATAGATACATTGACGCTAGAAAATGTAAACATGAGAGAGGAAATTGATAAACTAAAGACTCAAATCATAGAAAATGGGAATATTGCCAAGGGAGCCATGCAGAAAGCAAATATGAACGAACAGTACTCCCGTAAGAATAACATCAAGATTATGGGGGTACCAGAAGATGGTGACGAGACAGAAGATAGACTGATTAGTAATGTTTGTCAAATCTTGGAACAGAAGGCAGGTGTTTTGCTCCATGGCAGTAAAATAATGGCGATACACCGCATTCCGGGGAAGGTTGGTATGCCAAGGCCTGTTCTGTTGAAACTCTTTAACAATAATGAGAAGGCAAAAATTATGCGGAAGAGAAAGGAGATGAAACACAGTGGCTATCGGTTGGTTGATGATGTGACCAAAGAAAATACCAAGCTCATAAATAAACTGAATGAACACAAAGATATCGACTCTGCCTGGTATTTTAATGGCAGTGTATACGGGAAAACATCAGATGGCAAACGCTCACGTTTTGATCTCTACACAGACATTGACGATGTTGTTAATGGGTGGAAGAAAGTGAAGCCGGGAAGCAGTGCTGGTACCACAGCTGAACCAATGGACTCTGCTGAACCCCACTAGATGTTCGTGAAGTAAAACAGACAAAGTGCTGGACTTGATGCTACCATGGTTACCAAACAGACAAATGGTACAAAATTATTCTATGACTATTCATACATTGTGTGGATGTAAGTGTGAATGTGATTATCATATGGATTTATTAGAAACTAAGGGAATTCTATGAAGGTGAGCAGCTCTTAAAATTACTTTAGATTTTAAGCTGAAAACATTACCATATAGCTACCTCTGACATACTGTGACCATAGAGGCATACAGAGTGGATCCTGGTCGGAATACATACAGTCTGTGCAATGTTTTAATTAGTATGTATAATTAGTAGACTTACGCTAAAAAATTGAAAAACTGTAACTGCCAAGAAAATCCTAGCAGTCATATTGGCATTCAGTGTGAATATCAGACTGTATGGATACCGATCAGACATCTTACTGTAGGTGGTCTTACATGAATCTGAAATGCAAAAAGAGAAACTAACTATAAAGAATTACTGGATATACATGTATGTTTTTATTACTATTTCATGTGCTGGTTCTTTTTCATTGTATGACATTAAAATGTGTGTAATGTTTGGCCTTGTCACGAAAAAGACTCAATTTTACATTACTCTGGAGCTGATCAGTTGTGCTGACACTGAGTCTTTATTCCCTTTTACTATACAAGATAGTATGACACTAGCATAATATAAGACTTAAGACAGACTTTTCCTTGACATGGCACATTACCAGGTTTTCTATCAATAATATTCCCAAATAGCTGGATAGTGTATAAAAATGGCCTTAGCATTTTACAGTAGGTGACTTTAAAACTGCTTTATAATCATACTAGGAATCTAATTGTCTTTATATTGATATATATTGTAGAAATTAGACTTCATAGTTACTGATCAGACTGCATAAAATGTATGGTCTTTTATAGGAACCTATCTATCTGCCTGAGCCTAAGCATATGGCTTTTACATTGAAAAGATACTTGTGTATGAATGAAAAATTATTATTTATTACTTAAGCATTTTTTAAGCTTTTCTTGATTGTGTAGTATCAGTAAGATGAGGTGACTGGTCTGAAATACTACAAAAATTTATATCATGATTAGTTTGAAATTACAAATAGTTCTTGTCATGATAGAATACTATTAGTTAAATGTATCAAGACTTAATGCTACTTTCAATATTGTTCAACCTTTTTTGTCTCATATTTCGTTTCGGTGAGGCAACAGGAAGAAAAAGAAGAAAAAAAGATACACTACAGTCACAACCCTACCCCTTTTCTTGGGTTCTAAACAAGAATTTGGAACAGGGAAGTGTGATATATATAATATATATATTTTTTCATGGTAGATATTTCTTCAACCCAGTAATGATAATCTTGTATTATGATTAAAAATTCAAGTATTTATTACAAAAAGTCAATTTTGTGACAAGATAACTCTACTACAGTATGTACTATACATTAATCTGTAAAAACATATCGTTTACACAAATCTATCCATACTTTCAGTTACTAATGTAACTAGAATACTGTGAGTCAATTATGTTTTTATAATTCAAGATCCGTGCAAAATCCTTCAAACTTGTTCTCGTTTTCATACAGAATCCATAGTTTTATGTAAACAATAAAATCAAATTGTATATTAAGCCCAACTTCAAGCTTGCGTTGAATTTTTTGACTTTTTTCTTTCCTATTTTCTTAATTGTTCTATTGATTTTTTGGTTTTTTTTTGTCTTTGTTGTTGTTGTTTTTTGAACTCTTGTAAGTATGTTGTATTGTATGTTTCCATGCTGTACTTGTATGTTTTTTTTTCCTGACAGCCCCCTCACCCCACCTATTGCACAGTATATATGTTATTGTATTTACTTTCATAAAAGATAGCTGATTTAAAAATTATCTCATACAACACACAAGGCCTTCAAGGAATCCAAAAGAGAGTAGATATTTTTGATTACCTGAAAAGTAAGGGATGCCACATATATTGCTTACAAGATACACATTTCACAAATGAAGATGAAGCTAACATTAGAGATCAATGGGGAAATAGTAATTGCATTTTTAGTAACTATAAATCAAATGCTAGAGGAGTTGCAATTCTATTTGGAAAAACATTAGATTATAAGATAAATAAACAATTAATAGATATTGATGGAAATTATATTATTCTCGACCTGACAATAAATGATAAAAAAATTACTTTGGTAAATTTGTATGGACCAAATACTGACAAACCAAACTTTTTTAACCACATCTCTAACTGCATTGATGACATTGATAATGATGAGAATATAATATGTGGAGATTTCAACTGTGTTTTGAATCCAGAACTTGATTATTACAATTACAAATCAGTCAATAACCCTAAAGCCAGAGAGAAAATTCTCGAAATTATGAATACCAAGTATCTAGTTGATCCTTTCAGAGAAAAGTACCCAACACACAAAAAATACACATGGAAAAAAAGAAACCCTTGTAAACAGGCACGATTAGATTTTTTTTGATATCAGAAAGCCTAATGCAATATGTTCAAAATGTAAATATAGACTCGAGTTACAGATCAGACCACTGTATTATCACTTTATTGTTTAATTTATCCAAATTTAAACATTCTAAATCTTTTTGGAAACACAATAATTCACTTCTTACGGATGCAACATATCTTAAGAAAATAAATAAAAAAATCAAAGACATAAAATTACAATATGCATTACCTGTATATAATTATGCAGAAATTGATGATATACCAAATGAGGAATTACAATTTGTGATAAATGACCAACTGTTCTTAGATACCCTATTGATGGAAATTCGAGGGGAATCCATATCATACGCAAGTTTTAAAAACAAACAAAGAAACAACAGGGAAAAATACTTAATAAAGCAAATTGAAGAATTAGACAATAGTATAGAAAATAATAACATAGATCAACTAGAAATCCTTAAGACAGAATTGTATGACATAAGACATGACAAACTCAAAGGCCACATGATACGATCTAAAGCACAGTATATTGACCAGGGAGAAAAACCCACAAAATATTTCTGTGGATTGGAAAAACATAACTATATTTCAAAAATAATAGGACAAGTTGAAAAAGAAGATGGTACAATAATTACTAATCAAACCGAAATACTGAATGAAATAGAAAGATACTACGCAAAATTGTATGAAAATAAAGATGATACACTGGATGAAATTAACTTAAATGAATACATGAAAGATATGGAGATAAAAAAAACTAACAAATGAAGAAAGTGAAAAATTAGAGGGCCTATTAACATATAAAGAAATCTCAGAAGTCTTACTCAACATGAAATCAGATAAAAGTCCGGGTATAACAGGCTTCACCGCAGAATTTTTCAAAGTCTTTTGGAAACAAATAGGGCATTTTGTTTTAAGGTCTATAAATTGTAGTTATAAAAAGGGAGAATTATCAATAACACAGAAACAAGGTATCATAACTTGTATTCCGAAAGAAAACAAACCAAAACACCTTCTTAAAAACTGGAGACCTCTTACTCTTTTAGATACTGTATATAAAATTGCATCAGGTACTATAGCCAACCGAATAAAACTAGTTTTAAATAATTTAATTGATAAAGATCAAACAGGTTTTATAAAAGGAAGATACATTGGTGAAAATATTCGCCTAATCTATGATTTGATGAACTACACAGAAGAAAATAACATTCCTGGCCTTCTTCTTTTGATAGATTTTGAAAAAGCCTTTGACTCTCTTTCATGGCAATTTATTCATAAAGCACTAAAATTTCTTAACTTTGGCCCATCTTTAATCAGATGGATTGATGTCTTTTACAAGAACACTACTTCTGCAGTATCCCAATGTGGCTTCTTATCTTCTTTTTTTAAAATTGGACGTGGCTGTCGTCAGGGAGATCCTCTTTCACCTTATTTATTCATCATATGTGCAGAATTTTTGTCAACTGTGATTAGGAAAAATAAGAAAATCAAAGGTATCTTTGCTAACGGTGAAGAATTTAAAGTTACACAATTTGCTGATGACACAACAGTATTTCTTGATGGATCTGAAGAATCTCTGAATAGTACTTTGGAAGAATTAGATAGATTTGCAAAAATATCAGGCCTAAAGATAAATTATGATAAAACACAGCTTGTATGGATAGGTTCCAAAAAACACAGCCAAGATTCAATAAAAACAAAATGGAAATTACTATGGGGTGAATATAAATTCAGAATACTAGGTATCAATTTTAATGTAGATTTAGAAGAAATGGTGGCTGAAAATTATGAAGTGAAACTGCAGGAATTAGAAAAAGTGGCAAAACAATGGGAAAAACGATCGCTATCACCACTGGGTAAAGTAACAATTATCAAAACATTCATGATTTCTGCTTTTAACCATCTTTTTACCATGCTTCCCAACCCTAACAAATCCATAACTGAAAACATGATTAAAATAATTTATAGTTTTTTGTGGAATAAAAAACCAAGCAAGCTAAAACAAACAACAGTGATAAAACAATATGAAGAAGGTGGGTTAAAAATGGTCAATCTGATTGCCTTTATGGAATCTGCTAAATTAACCTGGATAAGAAGACTATTAGTAGATGATTGTAAATGGCAGGTTTTCATTAAGCAATATATACAAGTAGAAAAATTAACAGGTTGTAGTGCAAAATACTTAGAGAAAGTTTTATTACAGCTACCCAACCACTTTTGGCGAGATGTCATACAGTCTTTTATAAGCATCAATAAAAATATAACAAATACAGAGGACAACATTCTTAAAAGTTCCATATTTTATAATAACAACATTAAAATTGGGGGCTCTCATATCTTTTTAAAATCATGGTTTGATAGAGGTATAAAATATATCAATGATCTAATAGATGAAAATGGTAAATTCTATCAACTTAACGAATTCAAAATGAAAACTGGAATCCAAACAAACTTTCTAGAATATAATGGTTTAATTAAATCAATAAGGCATTACCTACAAAGCATACATGTAAAAATCACCCACAGAGAATCAACACCATTCATTCCAGCAAATATTTTACCAATATTAAAAAATAACAAGGGATCAAAATGTATGTATGATACTTTAAATAAGACGCAAGACACTCCAACTGGACAAGCTTCTTGGAACAAGATCTATAACTTAGATAAAGACCAATGGAAAAAGATATACACTTTTCCATTCAATGTCACTTCATACCCTGCATTATTATGGTTTCAAATCTGTATCAACCACAACATATTAGTCACAAATAAATTACTGTACCAAATGAAAATAAATGAAAATGGGCTGTGTTCCTTCTGTCAGACAAATAATGAAACTATCATACACCTTTTTTGGCAATGTAACAAAACACAACAGTTTATCACTAATGTTAAAGAGTGGCTAATGAAATACAACATTCAATGTGATATAAATGAAAAGTATTTTTTACTTGGCTTACAGGAGGAACACAGATACACAAAAGTTACAAATTTCATTTTACTATATGCAAAATACTATATATATCTAGCTAGATGTAAGAAACAGAACTTAAATATGAATGTCTTTCAAAACAAACTGAAAGTGATGTATAAAGACCATAAAGAAATAGCCTTTTCTCATCAAGAAGATGAAAACTTCAATAAAGACTGGAACCCTTTTTTATTACTTATTAATGACATTGTATAACTCTTTCATGCCAAACCTAAAAGAAACAACTTATCTTATGAATATTGAAATAAACAAAAAACAAGAAATTATATACTGTGTACTCCCCACTCCCCATCTATGGGCTGTCAGGCTCTTTTTTTATGTTGTTTTATATACATGTATGCCTTCATTTATCTGAGGTGAACACTTTGTCATTTAAGTTAAGTTTTAACCCATTTATTAAACATGGCAGAATTACAGATTATTATACACAGCAAATTAAGATATATATGGGCCACAACATGAGAAAATGTACCTTCAGGCAATTTTTTTTTGATTGATTATTAAAAAAAAAACAATCTTATTTTGAATGTATAACGTCTCTAAAGTCTAATAGTCTCTATTTGGCTGGGTTACAAATACAGTGCTACTTCTAAAACATATATTTCATCATTTTTCAGCTTTTGAGCAGTTATCTATCAGTAACGTCAGAATGTCCGAAGGTGCACTTTGTCACGTTGAGGTTCATATAATTTCATGTCACTATGCCATTGTTGAACATACCACTGTTTTTGTTAATATCGCTATTGCAACATTTAAATGAAGAGTGAATGAAGAGTGGAGAACGATTGCACTTCTCTTATACGCAAATGCACCCTTGTAGTTTGTAAGATACTCAGGGGGGTGGTCCTCCCCGACCCTCTGGTTATCAAATGACGGGGAGAATAAATGGGTTGCCCCTCAGGTAACTGAAAAAAAAAAAAAAAAAAAAAAAAAAATTCGTAGCACGTACATGGCAGGTCCGATACGCCGTACATACGTCACACATACGAAAAGAACGTGGCAGGTACGCCGTAGATACGTAAGCTCATACTCCTCATATGCCACACATAAGTCGCGGCTAACATGCCACGTAACCATGACTTATGTACAGTGTATTTTTCGTATCTGCTACGTATGTGTGGCGTATCCTCGACTCTCTTTTGGTTTCTACGGCGTATCAGTGATGTACGTGTGGCGTATGTGCTATGTAAGTTTCGCTGCTGTGGAGTATGTGTGATGTATTATGAGTATAAGGAATTTTGTGGCATTCCAAGAAAATCTTAATGCTTCTATATACATGTTTTCGTTTTTCCGAAGTCATGTATCAGATGTTTCTCACGATTCGGGGTGCCGTGCAGGGTTCTTTCAGGGCTACGCTTGGTGTAGCCTCTGTCTTTGTTCATGTCACCTAACGACCAGAATGGGGAGCTTAGAGATGTTCCCCCCACCACCAACAACACCTGGGGTTGTTTTTTTCAGTGCTAATCTAGATTATCTAGATTTCTCCGGTGGCATCTTCGACCTCTGATAATAATAATAATAATAATAATGACTTTATTTATAGAGGATGCTCAGTTGGACTAATCCAATCTTCCCTGAGGTCCTCTCTTCAACAAAATATATACAAAATTATACAAACAAAATAGACAACTCTATATAAAGAATCAGCAACATGAGAAATGAATTTAAACTTATTCATTAACTTGTGTTGATGACCACTCTAAATATTTCCTCTTGAAAAGTGGCAGTGATTCAATATTTAATATCTTCTGGAATGGAATTCCAAATCTTTGACCCAGAATAAGAGAGAGAATTTCTAAACTGTTCTATATTGGGCTTAGGAACATACAAGAGATTATCAGAGGTTGACCTCAATGCTCTATTGTGTATGTCATTTGTCTGTTGGAATAACTCTTGTAAGTATTTAGGAGCCAGATTGTGGGATATTTTGTACATCATGATGGCTTTCTGGTATTTAATTCTTTCTGGGAATTTCATCCACTTAAGCTCTGCAAACATTTCATCTGAAGGTGAGTCAAAATCTCTGTCAAGTATGCACCTAGCTGCTCTCTTTTGGAACTTAACAATAGAATCCAGCAGTTCTGAGTTGGCATTACCCCATATTGTACAGCAGTAGTCAATGTGAGGGAGAATATATGCATTAAAAAACATTTTCCTGACAGGTATTGATAAATAGCATTTGATTCTGCTCAGAAGATACAGCAGAGTGTTACATTTCTTAATTGTTGACTCAATTTGCGTAGACCAGGACAGGACATTATCTACATGTATGCCTAGAAGTTTTTCGTTTGTTGAAATGTCAATAGTTTCATTGCCAATTTTTAGTGTTGGAGGGCTTGCCATTATCTGGTTTACTTTATACCTGGTTGAAATAAGCATGGCTTTTGTTTTTGGAACATTTACTTTCATGTCATTTTTGGTACACCAGCTCATAAAATTTTCCAGATCACTGTTTAAGCTGTTAGTTAAGTTTAGAATGGATGAGTCAGAAGATGATAGAGTTGCATCATCAGCAAACAGGTCTAAAATGCAGAACTGTAGTGTCTACATATAGGAGAAACAGTAGGGGGCCTAAAACTGAGCCTTGCGGGACCCCTGCCTTTATTTCCTTTGGGGTGGATAATTTTCCAGAAATATGTACTTGCTGAAGTCTGTTGTTAAGGTAAGATTCAAACCAGGCTATAGCTGAAGAACTGAATTTATAGCATTTCAGTTTTTGTATGAGGATATTGTGGTTAACAAGGTCAAATGCCTTTGAAAGGTCCAGAAAAACTGTTCCAACAATATTGTTGTTGTTTAAAGCTTTCAGCCAGTTGTCAACCACTTTTAATGTTTACATCCGTTTTGCTTCCTTTTTTATATATTGGGGTTACTTTGGCCTTTTTAAAACTGTCAGGGAAAGTCCCATTTTTTATACTAAGGTTCAGTATTTTTGTTAAGTGTTTGGAAATAGCTGGGGCTGCCATTTTCAGGTATTTTGCACTTATATTGTCAATTCCAGTTGCTTTGCTGACATTCAGGTTTTGTAGCTGACAAAGGATGAATGATTCATCAACCAGAGATATGTTAAACTCAGCATCTAATGGGACATTTTGGTTGACATAGTCTTTAAGAGGAGTTGTATTATATGTTTCACTGGTTAGACCTGAGTGATATTTTTCATGCAAAGATGTGAAATGGTCATTAAATCTATTTGCAATGGCTTCTGGGTCTACAATTGGAATTCCATCCTCATCATCAATAAAGTTTGTGGATTGCTTCACTGATTTGCCTGTAATATCATGGAGATTCTGCCAAAGTTGCTTTGGATTTTTATGGTTGTTATTTATGGAGTTTGTGTAAAAATTTATTTTTGAATTATGAATCAGACTTTTTGTTTTATTACGCCAAAACCGATATTGCTCTGTATTTCGAAGCTTGTAACTGTCTCTTGTTTTAATTGCGTCAGATATATCCTTTGTCATCCAGTTGGGTTGTTTTGCTTTTTTGACTCTTTTTTTCTTTTCAGGTGCATGTTTTGATAAAACTGTGTTAAAGAGAGTTGAAAAATAATCCAAAGCATCATTGGCATTGTCAAATATATCATTGATAACTGTAATGTGCGAACTGCATGAACAAAGTGACCACAACCGTTTGTTCTCATATGCATTAACCAGAGGACCATTGGTCCTGAGAACGCTCACCTGAAGCCTGATCTTAGAGTATTAAGTCATCATGAAATGACCTTGATCTTGAATACTCACACACCTTTATTGACTTCACAAGTTGTCTGCATCTGCAAAGTTTCAGGTCTCAGGCTGCAATAGTTTCCAAACCCAGTGATTTCTGAGAAAACCATAATTTTAATTTTGATATTTAAATGACCTTGGGTCAAGGTCAACAAATGACCTTGGCCTTCGTTAATTACTTACCTTCATTGACTCCATTAGTTGTCTGCATCTAGCAACTTTCAGGTCTCAGGCTGCAACAGTTTCCAAAATATCCATTGTTTTCGCCTTTTCCCATGTAAAAGCCTATGTTTCCAAAATTGACCTTGCCGTAAAATAGGTCAAGGTCATCCTAGGGTCATCATTTCAATAAATTATGATGGGCTGGAGTCCCAAATGCTACATACCAAGTTTCGCGTAAATCGGCCAGCCGGTTCTGGAGAAAAAGATTTTTGAGTGGTTTTTATCATAGTTGGGCATGGCGGCCAACTTAGTCATGTGACCCGAATTTCACCAGGGTTTGCGCTAGGATTATTTTTTCTTTCGCCACCATTTTCACCAATCTGATTTTCTTTGTGCCATTTTCTTCAACTTAGAGCCAAATTTGAGCCAAACTTTTGGCCATTTTCGCCAAAAAAATCTTAAACATTGCGCCAATAGTTTTTCGACTTATTAACCCCCATTCATGTATGAATATAAAATTTTAGCAGTCACTTATTTCTATATCTTCTGATATAATTTTTGAAATAAAAATAAAGTAACCCTTAGTGAAGATGTTCTGACGCTGGCACTTAATGCAAAAGTCACAGAACATAGTCTTAGACTTAGCATCACAACGTAACCAGGGGTTGCCGTTCTTCCACTCGTCTCGATATGAACGGGATGCTGTTGGGGTGACAAACGTTTTCAGACGCTTATTCTCCTTTTCTGGAGTACCAAAATCAGCCTTACGTTTACTCATGTTGCCTTAATGATTGAATGAAGATCGAATTTCATGGCGGAGATTATATATACCAAAAAATTGAGTTTCAGAAATAAATTAATTTGTTTACATCCATCTCTTTTGTTTTTTAAAGTCAGAAATTTTAATTACACACAAACTGACAAGAAGATCAAAGAGGTGTTGAAATGAAATATTCAATGTGTAATTAAAGTCAACCAAAACAAATATTACTTACCGCTTTTGATAGCGAAATTGACATATTGTTTGCAAGTCTGTGTTGAACCTTGACCCGGCATAATTGTTCACATGTTTCAATGATGGGTAAATTTCCGTGACGTCAACCGAAGCGATTCTCAATACTGGTCTCCATTGGTAGCTAGCGATCACATGTAATGAATATTTAATAGAAGGGCTGGACTAAATGACCACCTGGGCGGTACTATCGTGCAAGATAGACAGTGCGTGTCAAATATTTGTTTTCAATAAACTCCATCTGCTACCGTCTTTTGATCGATAATTAAGGGTATTATATGACCATTAGACAAGCACGCGCGGACAAATAATAGCTCTGGACAATGTATTTACACCGGAGATGGCGATTTTAGGTCATTTTAAAGTTGTCGCCATTTGTTTTGCCAATTTTTATATTCTATCGCCAGATTTAAAAAAATGTCGCAATTTGCGAAAATGGCGATCGGTAACACGAAACCTGTTCGCGATCACACTTTTGTTCCCCCTACCCATAAACGCTCCACATAAAATTTCACTTTGATTGGCCAAGCAGTTTCAGAGATGAAGATCTTTGAAAAGTGTGTATGGACGACAGACAGGCCAAGGTCAAGAGATGACCTTGACCTAAATTAATCACATACCTTCATCTACTCCATTGGTTGTTTGCATCTACCACTTTTCAGGCCTCAGGCTGCAATAGTTTTCAAAAAATCCATAGTTTTCACTTTTTCCCATGTAAAAGCCTATGTTTCCAAAATTGACATTGCCGTAAAATAGGTCAAGGTCATCCTATGGTCATCATTTGATCAAACTATGATGGGCTGGAGTCCCAAATGCTACATACCAAGTTTCATGAAAATCGGCCAGCCGGTTCTAGAGAAGAAGATTTTTGAGTGGTTTTTACCATATATGGACGTGGCGGCGATCTTGATCATGTGACCTGGATTTTGCAACCAAACTTTCGTCTCCCCTACCCATAGATGCTCCACATAAAATTTCACTTTGATTGGCCAAGCAGTTTCAGAGAAGAAGATCTTTGAAAAGTGTGCATGGATGACAGACTGGCCAAGGTCAAGAGATGACCTTGACTTAAATTAATCACATACCTTCATCTACTCCATTAGTTGTTTGCATCTACCACTTTTCAGGCCTCAGGCTGCATTAGTTTTCAAAAAATCCATAGTTTTCACTTTTTCCCATGTAAAAGCCTATGTTTCCAAATTTGACCTTGCCGTAAAATAGGTCAAGGTCATCCCAGGGTCATCATTTTATCAAACTATGATCGGCTGAAGTCCTCGATGCTACATACCAAGTTTCGTGGAAATTGGCCCACCGGTTCTGGAGAAAAAGATTTTTGAAGGGTTTTTATCATATATGGGCGTGGCGGCCATCTTGGTCATGTGACCTGGATTTCCCGATCAAATTTGAAATGCCACTACCCAAGGAGGCTCCACATAAAATTTCAACTAGATCGGCCAAGCGGTTTCAGAGAAGAAGATCTTTGAAATTGTGGATGACGGACGGATGGACGCCGGATCATGGCCATCCTATAAGCTCACCTTGTGAGCCTTCGGCTCAGGTGAGCTAAAAAGCAATTGGTACACAACAGATACACCGCAGATAAGAATGGAACGTAGTACATATGCCATACATACGTCACACATACATTGCACAAACGCCTTGATGCGCGGTACATACGAAAGTGAAATTCCATATGAATACAGATATGTCACGGGAACGTAGCAGGAACGTCACATGTACGTGGTACATACGTTGCTCAAGCAAAATACGACTCAGACCTCGGCGTATCGAAATTTTCATAGATATGCCGCTGATGCGTGGATGTGTGACAGAGCTATAATGAATAAATTACAGATTAGTTGGACAAAGAAATGAGTCATGCATTATCAACACTCTCTAAACTAACATTCAATTTTGAGCAATATAAGTTGTCTGTATTGTTTGATTCAATAATGCTTCACAGCAGGTATTTGTGTCAAGAAACAAAATTTTCCATCACATTTATAGGCAAGTGTTTTGTGCAGTGTCAACTAGTTACCAAAAGACAACCATCATGACTGCAAACAGCCAATGCAGATGAAGTCAATTTAAGGTGGTAGGATGTAAACAGTTTGCCATGGATAATTCGGAATCCCAAACATGTATTTAGTCCATATTGTTATTTATTGGTTGTTCTTAGTTGTGTCGGTTGCCTCCAGATTACTAGTCTTAGTGCTGTTACCTGTGATACTGCATCATGTAAAGTTTGTAGGGTTTCTGAGGAGGCAAATGTTGTAGACATTGATGAGCCGTCGGGGAGCCGTACCAGAATTCTAGCTGTCTCACTGAAATAAACCACAAAGTTATACACAATGATTCAGTTTTGACAACATGCCTAAGTAATACATGTATCATGCCTATTTTTTAGACCTTAATTTGATGGCATATTAGGGCAGACCAGACATTTCTTGTATACATAACCATTATATGGATAGAAAATGTCTTGTATTGCTCAAGGACAGGACCTGGCAGAGGTGGGGTTCAATACAGGACTTCTTGATAAATACTCAACTACTCTACCACTAGGTCACCATTGTCCTAAGGGCCTAAACAACTTGTTTCCATGTTTCTCATAAAATAGCAGAATTCTAGTTAACTCCAAATTTGGTCATTTTACTCTGGTTTAATTTTGACTCTTACATTTTGAAGTATTATAACAGAGATTTGGGGTACTTGATAAAATAGAACTGCCTAAGCATGTGTCCCCATAATCTATGTTTTGTCCGAGAATTCTGGTTTTGCAGCTGAAAAATTTGCCATATATTGAATGTTTTGATATACCAATTTAAAAATCATGTTTACCTTTTAGCAGCCTCTTCTTCAGCAGCCTTTTTCTGCTGTTCCTGAAGCCTTGCTTTCTTTGCTTCCTCCTGTGCCTTCTCTCTCTCTTGTTTTTCCTTGTTAAATCTTGACTTCCTTTCTTCTCTACAACAACAATACACTTCAACCTCATTATAACATGATACATTTCAACCTCATTATAAGGCGATACACTTCAACCTAATTATAACGCAATATACTTCAACCTAATTATAACACAATACACTTCAACCTCATTATTATGTGATACACTTCAACCTCATTATTATGCGATACACTTCAATCTCATTATAATGTGCCTCATTAAAATAAGTTCTTCAGTTCAACATGGCCATATTATGGCTCCCAACTGTATTACATAAATAAATAAAATTCTTGCAACTGAAAAATTATCATTTTACAGCAAAAACAGGCCTCATTATAATGCATTTTTCAATTTAACATGGCAATGTCATGGCTTCCAAATTAATTATTTATTTTGCTATATGTCTATAGTTAGTAACCTAATTATAACACGGTTCACTTATAACACGGTCTGTTTCTATGGACCCCAAAGATAGCGTTATAATGAGGTTGGCCTATACCATTAGGATAACGTTTGTGTTTGGTTCAAAATATTGATTGTGGGTACTCGTTAAACCACCTCAAGGCGATTCTAACCTGTACCCACAATCCATGTTTTGTACAAAAAATAAAAAAAACACACACACACACACACACAAAAACAATAAATACATAAACCAGAGGACCAATGGTCCTGTAAACGCTCACCTGAGATCTGCTGCATATACCAATAAACATGTTTGAATATTATGGTATTTAACCCCAGTGCAGGGGTAGGTGGGCCATTTTCTTTTTTCAGAATAATCAATATTCTGTCCATTTGCCAATTTCTTGCTGGTTTTCCCCTTCAAATGACATTCAAATGCACAGGCAACCCATGTTGACTTTGCCATAAACTGGGTCAAGGTCATCATAGGGTCATGATTTATATATACTTTGTAGTTCTATAACCATCAATGCTCCACGCCAAGTTTCATTGAAATCAGTCCATAAGTTTCAGAGAAGAAGATTTTTGAAGGGTTTTACCATATATGAGCATGGTGGCCATCTTGGTCATGTGACCTAGATTATTAATTTATACATTGGTTCCCACTTCCTATAGATCACATAAAATTTGGCTTTAATTGGCCAAGTGGTTTCAGAGGAGAAGATGTTTTAATGTTATGGTAATATACATGTATATTACCCCGGAATGGGGGCATATGAGCCCTTGGGTCCAATTTTTTTTCAGAATCATTAATATTCAGTCCTACTACCCATTTCCTGCAAGATTTTCACCTCAAATGACTTTTTATAAGTTTTCCTCATTCAAATGCATTGGCGACCTATGTTGACCTTGCCGTAAAATAGGTCAAGGTCACCACAGGGCCATGATTTATATGCACATGCATTGTAGTACTTGAGTCATCCATACTTCAGGCCAAGTTTCGTTGAAATCGGTCAGCTGGTTCCAGAGAAGAAGATTTTTGAAGGGTTTTTACCATATATTGGCATGGCGGCCATCTTGGTCATGTGACCTGGATTATTTATATATACATTGGTTCCCACTTCCTATAGATGCTTCACATAAAATTTGGCCTTGATTGGCCAAGTGGTTTCAGAGGAGAAGATGCCCCGGGGTGGGGGAATATGAGCCCCTGGGGTCCATTTTTTAGAATCATTAATATTCAGTCCTACTGCCCATTTCCTGCAAGACTTTCAATTTAAATGACATTTTAAAAGTTTTCCCCATTCAAATGCATTGGCGACCTATGTTGACCTTGCTGTAAAATAGGTCATGGTCACCACAGGGTCATGATTTATATATACATTGTAGTACTTCAGTCATCCATACTTCATGCAAAGTTTCATTGAAATCGGTTCACCGGTTCTGGAGAAGATTTTTGAAGGGTTTTTACCATATATGGGCATAGTGGCCATCTTGAACATGTGACCTGGATTATTTAAATATACATTTATTCCCACTTCCTATAGATGCTTTATATAAAATTTGGCTTTGATTGGCCAAGTGGTCTGGAGAAGAAGATCTTTGAAAAGTGTGTATGGACAGGCCAAGGTCAAGAGATGACCTTGACCTAAATTAATCATATACCTTCATCTAATCCATTAGTTGTTTGCATCTACCAATTTTCAGGTCTCAGGCTGCAATAGTTTTCAAAAAAAATCCACAGTTTTCACTTTTTCCCATGTAAAAGCCAATGTTTCCAATATCAACCTTGCCATAACATAGGTCATCGCAGGGTCATGATTTATGTATACATTGCAGTACTTGAGTCATAGATGCTTCATGCCATGTTTTATTGAAATAGGTTCACCGGTTCTGGAGATGATTTTTAAAGGTATTTACCATATATGGACGTGGCGGCCATATTGGTCATGTGACCTGGATTATTTATAAACACATTGGTTCCCCCTTCCTACAGATGCTTCATATAAAATTTGGCTTTGATTGGCCAAGCGGTTCAGAGGAGAAGATCTTTGAAATTGTGGACAGACAGACGACGGATGGACGGACAACGGATGGACGGACCCCAGATCATGGCCATCCTATAAGCTCACCTTGTGAGCCTAATGGCTCAGGTGAGCTAATAAAATTAATTCAACTGAAGATCATCATTTTACAGCAAAACAAAATCATTTATCAATGTACGCTTTTTTTTTTTCTTTTTTTTTTTTCATAATGCATATTCATTCATGCTCTATTATAAATTGCACACTGTTCTTTTTTTGACACATCATATATCATTATAATTATTAGTGCACACTTTTTGGCTTGAAAATCATGCCTTGATTAAGCATATGTTGACTTCGAATTCAAAGTTCTCACTAAAAAGGCATGTGAAAATTTCTGAACTTACAGTATACTTAAGCCACTGCACTGGAAAACCAACAATCTGCATATGCAAAAGCAAAGCCGCAGATTTTCTAAGCCGCAGATTTTCTGTGCAGTAATTGACCTTTTCGCTACACAGATAGTACAATCCCTCTTCTACTTATAATTAAAACTTCAAGCTTCTAGCCATTTTCTGTGACTGTACAGGCAGGTTTGTGTTGGACCTTGTCGGAAACCCCGAAGACAATTTTCTAGCTGCGCAGCTCACACTTATAACACTACCTGTCCTGTTCAATCTGTTGCCGTATCTTTTCCTTGGCCTTCTTTGCTTCTTCTTTATCTTTCCTCATCTGATCTTTCAATTCCTTCATCTCCATTTCTGACTGTTTGTCCTTCAGTTTCTGTAGGTCACGACCCAGTTTTCTTCTTTCTATCTCGGCGTTTAGAGCTTTCTGAAAAAATAACGAGGACCAATGAGTGACAATATCCAACTTAAGTTAACATTTGATTTATTATATGATTCTTAGTCTCTTTTTCCATTCCAATTCTTTAATCTCCACTTCTGCTTGTTTGTCCTTCAGTTCCAAACTGTTCAAGGATGTAAAATCTATGGACAACAGAACACAAGTAGGACCATAGATTTGTAGTCACTTGCTTTGATGACAGAAAAAGCAAGTGACAGATTACGAATTGTACATACAGCAAGTGAATAATCCTTCCACTGTAAAAATCAACATTGCTATTTCTTTTGTTCACTACCGCTCCCTTACTATGAAGAAAATTGAGCCATCACATTATAAAACCAACAATCTGCATATAGAAAAACAAAGGTGCAGATCAGCTGAGCAGTTACTGTACAGCTGATCAGCACCTTTGTTTTCACTAAACCTATAGTACAATCCCTCTTCTTCTTAAATTCAAAATTTCATGCTTCTAGACTTCATCTGTGACTGTACAGGCTGGTTTGTGTTGAATCTGGTCAGAAGCCTAAATCATTGGTTTTCTAAATGAAGGCTCAAATCCATTTTTACTGTTACATTACCTCCTTCTCAGCTTTTGCTTTCTCCTCCCTCTTCTTTTCTAACAATTCTTTGGCCCTGAAACAATACAAAGTTCTGTCATCAAACTATATATCTGAGCCGTCTCCTGAGAAAACCAACAATGTGGTTTCCGAACCGGTCTGACACAAATCAAGCTGCACAATCACAGAAGATGGCTTGAGAATTGAAATTTTGGATTTAGAAAGTAGCGGAATTGTACTATCCGAGTAGCGAAAACAAAGGTGCTGATCAGCTTCGCAGTTACTGCGAAGCTGATCTGCGCCTTTGGTTTCGCATATGCAGATTGTTGGTTTTCTCATGACGCTGCCCATGGCTAATATGAGCTTCTGAGCTAGCCTGACTTTCAAAAAACATTTACTGTAGCTATCATATAATTATTCTTGAACTCTGTCATTAAAAGTATCTATAAATCTAAAAGACAGCTTCAGTTTCATCTTGGCATATTACAGGTTGTGCTTTGTACAGAGATTTTCTGTGAAGCAAAGCCTGATAGTATTTTAAGTTAATATCTATGTTTTTGTCCCGCCATAATTATTTGATCAACTTAAACATAGTGTCTCACCTTTCTACTCTTTCTTCCAAGGGCTTCTTCTCTTCATTAACCTGTGTTTCTTGTGATACAGTTTCCTCCCTTGTTTCTTGTGACATAGTTGCTCCCCCTGAAGAACTCTCCTTAGTTGGAGGTGCTGGGTTTGTTGCTGCTTGGGATTGTTTCTGGCTGTCATGAGTCTGGTAACATTCAACATGATTATACTGTAAACTTTATGAGCATTTACAATGGGATGCCAGTCTAGTTAAACTTTTCTGTACAAACCTTACAGTCGAAAAGAGGGTTTAAACAACAGATTCTTGTTTGATATCAAAAGTTGTAGACAAAAAAGTAACCCTAACTTGAAACCGAGTTGACCCACCTGTTTGAGACCTTGGGAACATCAAAATTAGGCATTAAATCTTTCCAGATTTTACTTGCAAACTATACGGACTGTTTTAAAGAAAACTTTTAATTAGCTATTTATCACATGAAGATGCAAATGATGATCACCTATGTCTCTGGAAACTTGATTTTCAGTCACAAATCACAATTCATCTTCTGGGTAAAATTGACATGTTTTATATCGGTCCATAATTAACTAGAATTGTCAGAGGATCTGACTATAGCCCCGCTTCTGAGTTTTTTTGCCAGGGTGAGACAAACAATGATGGGCAGCAATCCCAAGCTAGATCTTGCTAATGTTGATGCATATAAAAAGATTGGTAAGATTCTGACAATTTGTTTGCAAGGTATTGAGCAGAAACAAAATTCTGACATCAATCAAGGGCCAAAACTCTGTCAAAAGTTTGCAAAAAATGACAGGCAACAATCCCAAGCTAGATCTTGCCAATGTTGATGTGCATACAAAATTTAGTCAGATTCTGTCAATTCATTCTCAAGATATTCAGCGGAAACTATATTCTGACGTAAATCAAGGGCCGTAACTCCGTCAAAATTTTGCGAAAAATGATGGGCGACAATCCCAAGCTAGATCATGTCAATGTTGATGTGCATACAAAATTTGGTCAGATTCTGTCCATACATTCTCGAGATATTGAGCGGAAACAAAATTCTGACGTTGAAAAAGGGCCGTATCTCCGTCAAAATTTTGCGAAAAATGACGGGCAACAATCCCAAGCTAGATCTTGTCAATGTTGATGTGCACACAAAATTTAGTCAGATTCTGGTCAATGGTTCACAAGATATTGAGCGGAAATGAAATTCTGACATAAATATAAGGCCATCCAAGGGCAATAACTCTTCTGCAAATTTGGGGAAACAGATTAAGTAGATGTTGTCAATATTGATGTGTATGCCAAATTTGGTTAAAGTCTAACAACTGGTTCTCAAGTTATGAGTGGTAACAGAATTATGGCTGGAATAACGGAACGACGGAAGGACAGGGTGAATCCAGTATAGCCCCACTTTTTCAAAGCGGGGCTATAATAAAATTTAATATTAGAGTCTTGACAATTTCAAAGCTTCAAAATATTACCTTGAGAACTAGCTCCAACTTCTTTTTCAATTCTTCAGGGCTGACAGAGCCACCTGTGATCTCCAGAGGCACACCATTCTCTCCCAAGAACCATGTTGATGGTACACATACTACGGGATCTAATGGTGGCTAAGGAAAATCATCCATTTAATAGTCTATCCAAAAAGGAAGTGACATAATTGGTTGTTCTGCCATATTTTTCTCTTGGAAATCTTTATCAAATTTGACTGCATAACGATATTAAGATAAATTTGACTGCATAACTTCAAGTTAAATTTGACTGTTTAACGTCAAGTAGTGCAATATTTGGACATCAAACATAACTACAGCAATGTATCGGCATTTATTGACAACTGACGAAAATATCCTTCAGTTCCTCAGCTATCAAATGAGCCGTGAGAAAATCGCTGTCTTAGGGGTTTCCAACCAGGTCCTACACAAACCAGTCTGTACAATCACAGAAGAAGGCTAGAAGCTTGAAATTTTGGATCTAAAAAGAAGAAGGATTGTACTAATTGTGTAGCGAAAACAAAAGCACTGACTGCAGTATCTGCACAGCTGATGTGTGTCTTTGTTTTCGCTTTTGCATTATCCGGTTTTCTCATGATGCAGCTCAAATTAAACTGCATCACATCTATTGTTTTTTGTTGTTTTTTCTGTCTCTGATGATATAAAAAGGATACAAATCTGTGAGAAATACTTGCACTCTTCACTGCAAAAAGGAAATACAAAATGTGAGAATCCCTGCCCATAGATTCATACAAGTTGTCATGTAGCAATTGGGGACTAAAAGCTGAAAACTCCTGCTTCAGGAAGTAGAGGGATTATTCATTATGGATGAATTGAAAAGGTCACACCAATCAGCTGTATGACTACCTTGTAAAGTCAAAAATGTTCTTTAAAGCAAAAATTTGAAAACTTGTCAATAGAGAAAACTTTAATAACCCTCTTTGGATGAATGGACTTGCCCATTATTTTTTTATCATTTAGTTGAGCCCACTTTCATGTTTTGAGACATCAGGAGATATTTTATATTTTAAGTTCATTGTTTGATGAAATCCCTCTAAGCAAACAGAAAAAACGCACATAGGATGTCGTATTCTGCAATTGACAAATACATGAATCTAGTGTTTAGAAGTCTGATAGCAACAATACCCATGGCCCAGAGTATAAGACAGTACCAATCAAAGCAGAAAGAAATCAACTAAATCCTACAGAAAACTTTCATTAAATGAGCCACAACGTGAGAAAACCAACAATCAAGTTTCCAAACAGGTTCAACATAAACGATGAAACTGAGCTGTACAAGCACAGAAGATGGCTAGAGGCTGGAAATTTTAGATATAGAAAGCAGAGCAATTGTACTATCCTTGTAGCAAAAACAAAGGTGCTGATCAGCTTCGCAGTAACTGTGAAGCTGATCTGCGCCTTTGTTTTCCCATATGCGAAATGTTGGTTTTCTCATGACGCGGCTCAAATACCTTGTATTGAGAATTCTGATAGCAACAACTCCGCTGTCTTCAAGAGCTTTAGAGATCTCCTCAGTCTCCCAGGTTTTATTCATCTCATTTGACATCTCATCATTGGCTAAAATATGGAAAAATGCAGCTTACTTTTTTAAAATAACAATTTTAAATTTACAGAAATTCAATTATTAAACATCAAACAGATTTGTCCCTCCACATAGAAGTTGATCAGTTCTTGCCATTTCTAGTGAAACTGCATTTGGAATTATTTGAGGTTTGTGAGCATAAGGGATATCGTATTTAGTAAAAAAATTATCATTTGGCGTATGAACCAAAAGATCCTGATATTTTGGAAATCATAAAATCAGTCTTTATTTTGCTCATATACAGGTACGGGCTGGTCTTATTTATTAAAGAAACATTTAAGGCAACAAAAACATATAAGGTTTGAAGCTTGCAGAGACCAGCGTGAAATTATACAATGTCATTTAGAAATCATAACAAAACTACATTAAAAGCATTAAAACAACATTAAAACATGCAAATACATTAAACACCAACGTTGGAACAGATAAGAACCGAGATATCCGAACGTGAAAAGGTCTCGCTAAACATTTGCAATGTATGAAAAACAGGATTAAGTACAGGGTAAGTTGGTAAAAAAAACAACAACATTCTCAGGGATGTGAAAAAAAACATGGATTGGGTGCTAAATTAGACCAGTAAGTAGGGATATCGGAAACATAACATTTTTTAGGCCTACATGTAAGTATATAGTAACCATTAAATACATTTTGTTTATGAGCCTTTTGAATCAGTGGATTGACTCGCAGTTTTTAGCGTGTCCAACATCAACTATAGAGTATTATGCCATAACCTGTGTGTCTAACTAATCAGCTGGGGATAATTCTCAAAAATGGAGACATTCTCTCGATCGGGAGACACTGCCATAGAGTCTAATGCATTTTGATCAATTTATACATCATGTGTTAAAATTTTGTCCCCCGATCGGGGGACAGGAAATGACCTAAATAAAAAGTTTCAGATTAAAGCTCATGCCTTCTGATTGAAAATTTATCGTAAAAGTAACCATGCTTAACAATAAAATCACGAAGAAAATAAACAATTCTTCCAAGTCTTTAATCTAGTGACTCTACCAGGGTCTGTCCCATATCTCTGTACTAATCGCAACGGTGAATTTCTTTGATGCAATGGATTAAATTTAGGTCTTGATGGACTGGTGTCTTCCCAACTTGTTTTAACATGCGCTTTTTCGTAGTAAAATGCGCAGGACAGTCTGAAAATGCCTAAAATATGACATTTTTTCATACTGTCTCCCGATAGGGAGAATGTCCCCAGAATCGGAGACAAGTTTGTCTCCAAAACGGGAGACATTCCCCCGATCGAGGGACATCTTATTTATTGTCAATGTAGCAATTTTTTAACATATATTGTCTCCTAAAACGGAGACAATCCCCCGATATGGAGATTGTCTCCGTATTTGAGAATTATCCCCAGCTGCTAATGGTGCAGAATGACGCAGGGATTAAGGTCCAAGGGTTCATATACAGAATTGGCACGCAAACTTTCTTTGTGGCTTTGAGAATGTCACATGTCCATAGCCGCAAGATAAATTGGTTTAAAATTAAAGGCTCAAATTTTGATTCAAGTCAGTAACCAATAAAATATGACTGACATGACATTGAGCTGACAAAATGTGTCAATAAATTGACGCGAAAACTAATGACATTCATTAAATAGAGATCTACTCAAGACATACCATAAATGTACACTACAAATAAGACCCCTTTTTGTTTAGAAACCTGAACTGCTTCAGGAATGGGGCCTTCGAACCACTTCATTGCTTCAAATTTGTTTTAAAATTAAATGCGACTTGTCAAAATGTCATTGGCGGAAGTTGATTTTCTGAACTTCCGGTCATAAGAATCCGGGACGTTTCGCCCCCAAACCATTTCGCCCCCTAGTCGTTTCGCCCCCAAGACGCTTCCCCCCTAGTCGTTTCCCCCCTAGTCGTTTCGCCCCCACTAGTCGTTTCACCCCCCTAGTCGTTTCGTCCCCCTAGTCGTTTCGCCCTCTAATATATAGATATAGTATAATTACCTTATGTACATCATTTTGCTTCATGTAAATAATTATGCTTGGCAATAAAAATTTCAAACTTGTATAGTAAAGTCTTATTAAGTTGTTCACTTGGGCAATCAATGCTGTAAAAGAGATCGTTTCGCTGGCTTTTGTAAATTAATATCTGGAAAGAAATTTATGATGGAGCATCGTCGCCCTGTCACGTCAGCCTAAGGGTAAGGTTTATGGGTACCTTTCCCTTAGTTACCGGCCAGTACCGGGCCATTAATAAGTATTGGCTGAAAAAGAAATCATGGGTTCAAAGTAAAGTGCCTTTGGAATTCTATTACAGTTACGTGCCAAATCAATTTCCGCAACGCCGAAACCTCCATAGAATTCAATGTATTTTAATGTGTATAAAACTATCCTGTTTCTTATTTTAAACTTATTTTCATGAGTTTGGTATCATTTGATAGGCAAATGAATTATGCAATAAACCACATATTTTCGTTAAATTCTATCCATGCGTTTTAAAGCTGCAAATAATTAAAGAGAATGTAAGAATTTTTCGACAAATGTTTGGCAACGTTGCTATTGACGTCAATAAATAATAAATAAATAAAAACAAAAATATGAATGATGCTTAATGACTTAGAACATCTTATATACCCGATAATCGGTCTATTAAATGAAATCTCTGAATAAAAGATAATTAGATTTAAAATTCCACTGAGTCATTAAGTACTTTTAAAGACAAAGTCTGCCGCATGCCGACAAAACCATAGGATTCGGAGAGCAATCTTTGATTAAAGAATCTATTTTTCACACTTAAGTTAATCATCCTTCAGAAGTCGGTGTCAATAATTAATGACATTAATTCTGCACATTATTATACTGTAAGTTTTTCACACCTTCACTTTATTACCACACCAAACCTGATATCTATCTATCTATCTATCTATCTATCTATCTATCTATCTATCTATCTATCTATCTATCTATCTATCTATCTATCTATCTATCTATCTACCTACCTACCTACCTACCTATCTACCTACCTACCTACCTATCTATCTATCTATTCGTTTTGTCTATCCTAATAAACTTTGACCTTAATCAATCAATAAATAAATAAATAAATAAATAAATAAATAAATAAATAAATAAATAAAAATTGGGGGCGAAACGACTAGGGGGGAAATGACATTGGGTGCGAAACATCTAGGGTATTGGGGGCGAAACGACTAGGGTGGAAAATAGAGGCGAAACGACTAGGGGGGAAACGACTAGGGGGGAAACGTCTTGGGGGCGAAACGTCTTGTGACCGGTCATAACTATTCGTTCTATTGTCGTGCAATAAGTGCGACGAGTCGCCGTAACCATACCTTTTTGTTATTGTGCGATATGCATCTTGGCAATGTCCCGTTCTGAATCTGAATAGTTTACTGGTGACACGCCAAATGACATTATTTCACCAGGGGGTTCGGATGGGGGAGAAATTAGTCCCTTGAACGCACGAGTGTAGCGAACTTGGACACACAGTCATCAGACATTTCAGCAGAGGAGATAAGTGAATCAGGGAGGTCATTCCAGTCCCTGATAGTCTGTGGAAAGAAACTACTTTTGTACGCTTCTTTGCTAGCTGAAGGTATCTGAAAAGCCAAAGAGTGTTGATTTCTACAACGCCTATTCTTTGGGATAAGGTCATCTGTGGGTATTCTGGCTTTTAATACCCTTTAGACCTTTGTATAGCAATATAAGTCTACTATCCTTCCTCCTTTTCTTAAGAGATTCCCATTTCAGTTGACCTAAAATGCCAGTCATGCTCCCAGTTTCAAAAACATAATTTCCCGTCACAAACCTTGCCGCACGATTTTGTACCTTTTCCAGTTCTTCCTGGAGGCCATGAGTGTGAGGGTCCCAAACTGAGCTTCCATATTCCAAGACCGGCCGCACCAGTCCTTTATAAGCTGCTTCTTTCACATCTGGGGGACGAGAATACAAATTTCTCCTTAAGAATCCGAGGGTTCTGTTAGCCTTTGTACAGACATTGGAAATATGAGTATTCCATTTCAAATCATTTGTGATAGTTACACCCAGGTATTTTATGCTTTCAACGTTTTCCAGTACAGTGCCCTCAAGGGTGTAGTTAGCCTGTATCTTACTAGACCGTTTATTTGTCAGCTGCATCATGTTGCATTTGACGGGTTGAAATCTCATTCCCCATTTCCTAGCCCAACTGCCTAAACGATCAATGTCTCTCTGAAGTTTCAATGTATCCTCTTCATTCTTGATTTCACGATAGCAAACACAATCATCAGCAAAGAGTCTTATTTCAGACTCAATGTCTGCTGAGATGTCATTTATATACAAGGAAAACAGCAAGGGGCCGAGAACGGTGCCCTGAGGGACACCCGACACAACTGGAGCCCAATCCGATTTAATACCATTAACCACTACCCTTTGTTGTCTGAAACAAAGGAAAGCATTTATCCAATTCAGTGTTGTTCCACCTATTCCATAGCTAAACAATTTGCTTTTAAGGAGTTCATGGGGAGGAGTATCAAAAGCCTTTTCAAAATCGAGTATAAAAGTGTCGACCTGGCCTTTTTTGTCTAAGATTTTGGCCCAGTCATTTATCACTGTAGTCAACTGAGTTTCACAGCTATGCCATTTCCTAAATGCGTGTTGCCTGTCTGACAAGAGTTCATGTTCATCAAGATGGGCCATAATATTTGAGCATACAATATGTTCAAGAAGCTTACAAGGAATGCATGTCAAAGAAACAGGGCGGTAATTGCGGGCAAGTGACCTGTCGCCCTTCTTAAACAGGGGGCAAATATTAGCAAGAGACCATTCTTTAGGAATTTCACCTGTATCAATTGACTGCTGGAAGAGATGGGCGAATACCGGCCCTAATTCCACAGCCAGTTCCTTTAGGACTCTGGGATGAAGCTCATCAGGCCCTAAGGCTTTAGACGGGTTTAGACCTTTGAGAAGTTTGGTCACCCCTTCCTTTGTGACCACAATATCATGCATGAATGGGGCAGATCTATCCATAAGAGGGACCTGTTTGTATTCACTTTTAGTGAAAACTTCCGAGAACTGACCATTAAATTCTTCCGCCTTCTCAAATTCGGATTGTGCAATTCCACTTCCATTTCTCTTTTTCAACGGGGGAATACCTTGGGTATCTTTTTTCTGACTGTTTATGTACCTGTAAAAATCTCTAGGATTAGCCTTAACATCTCCTACCAAGTTGTTCACGTAAAGATCATGCTGCTTCCTGATATCAGCTTTGATCTCTTTCCGTAAAGATTCAAATTTAGATCTAAATTTTGCACTACCAGTCTTTTTAGCTTTTGCATGAGTTGCATTTTTTCTGCGAATCTTCCTCCTTATTTCAGGTGTTATCCAAGGGACAGAGGAAACTGAGCGACTAGTTTTTGAGGGGATATGTTTATCTGCCGATTCCTGAATAAACGATGTAATGAGATTGAAATTTTCCTGGACCGACCGAGTATCTGAGTAACCGTTGAAGTATCTTTCCTTTGCAAATTTAAGTGTTTCTGCTCTCATAGATTCATAATCACCTTTCTGATAACGATACACTTTTCTCCTAGGTTTCTTTATTGGGGGGATAGCAATTTTCAAAGTGCCAGAAACAATGTCATGATCACTGAGCTTATCCGGGGAATGAATGTCTGCAAACTGACCAGGAAGAGAGGTCAAAATTAAGTCCAAAGTATTTCTTTCTCTGGTGGGGAAATTGACTAATTGTTCCGTTATTGTCGATTAAAAATTATTTCTTAAAATTGTCATTCCATAAAAAAAAAAAAAAAAAAAAAAAAAGAAAAAAGAAAAGAAAAGAAAATCGTATACCTCTAATGTTTCTGTGCTGACATCTAATTAAGTCATTTGGCATAATTTTCTTATGTATATTCTGGGTTTGGATTTTAACTTCTCGTGGGCGTTGACCAGGTCAGTACCAGGATGGGATGGGGTAAGGTGAGGAAATGACCTTAGGACAAGCCCATGGCTTACTGTCAGATCCTGGATAGTTTGTATTCTATGTAATTGTACCTTGGATGTTCAACAATTAAAATAAAGTTTCAACAAAAGTGAGGAAGACTGCAAATACCTTAATTAGTACGGCCCAAGTTTGAATAAGCATTCCCAATATGGGGCCCATATACCATCAAATACTCTATACTAAAAGATCCAAAGGAGCGCAAGCCCGGTGGTGGTTCGCTGGACCACAAGTGATTTTAAAAATCCACAGACATGTCTCAGGATGGTCAAATGAAAATGCAGTCGATTGGCAAACTTGGTTTAAGACCCCTCCAACAAAAACGAGATTATGCACGTCTCTGCTTTATTGCATTGCTAATGGCAAACCATATGCCTGGAGTCTACAAGTACTCCTTTTCCCCATAGCCATCATGCTATTGTGTAGGGGAATTAATTCCCTCCCAGAGTGGATAGTATGTTTGAAAACCATTAATGCGTGCCAGGAGGGCCTGTCACACACTCAGGAGTTCAAGCCCCGACATGCTACGAGTTGGTACGAGTTATAGGTCGCCACTTGTCGCGCGAGTTGCCACGAGTTTTGTTGAAAAGGTTTAAAAGCTGTCACACTCTCACGAGTTGAAGCTACGAGTTAGCGCAAATCATAACTCGCCGCTTGTCGCGCGAGTTGCTACGAGTTGTAATGCCCTACGAGTTCTACACGACATCCCTGCGATATGTCGTGGGAACTCGCGGATACTCGTAGGAATGTCGTAGTAAACTCGTGAGATGTAGAAGGAACTCGTGAGAAGTCTCCTTCAAAATCGTAGCAACTCGTACGTATCTCGTAGCAACTCGTAGGTATCTTGTAGACAACTCGCCATGTTTGACAAGACACCGAGAATGCACGACATCCCACGACATTACTACGGTTCTGTACGACAAGCTACTTAGCTGCTCCACTGCATAGTCATATTTTATTGAAGATATGGAATGGTCTAGACAAGCTACGAGATCAGTACGAGTTATGCTCCGCCCATGCCCCGCCCACTTTAAGACGGCGAGTTGCTACGACTTGATACGAGAATTTTAAACCGTTTAAAATTCTCGTAGCTCTTCCACGACATGCTACGAGTTGCTACGAGTTGGGAAGACTTCTGTACGACAAACGCCGACATAGGGCGAGTTCTCTACGAGTTGCTACGAGTTCACCAAAAAAGTGGGCGGAGCTTAACTCGTAGGTCCAACTGGTCTGTGTCTGACTGGGGCTGAAGCAGTTTGCAAGCTGCACCACCCCAGGACGTTGATACGGACATGGTGTTTTTGTATTGTTTTTAACCCTCTCCTAATCCACATTTAACATTTACTCATCTCACTAACTTTCATCTTCATGACATCCCGCTATCTCATCTTGTACTTTTGATCCGGCGTGCTATAAATAGATACAAATTCCAAACACGAAACTGTGTGAAGTAAACCACCCTTGGTGGGTGAGTATGCTTTTCCATCGACAAGGTTTAGCTGTCGCTTGGTTCGGCTAATGTTATATTACATTTTATGGCAGGGGTGGGGTGATGACAACTGCCAGAACGGAGTTGCCTTACCCATGCAGTTCGCAGGCCAAGACTCGGGACGATTCTTCTCGTAGGGGGAAGTAATGAACGGTGTGCTATAAATAGATACGCAAATTCCTAACTCGAAACTATGTGAATTTATAGTGCCACCCATGGTGGCCGGGTGAGCATGCTTATCCACTGACGGGGTTTAGCTGTTGTTAAATTCGTTGAACGTTAAACTTTTATCTTTTTAATAATATTTTTTTTTCATTTCAGTGTACACCTGTCGTGAGACAGCAGGTAGAGAGAGAGAGAGGAATTAAAAGAAAGTTGTCAACAAATACAGTTTAGCGTTCTTGGGTGGGCGTTAATTGGTATACCCTTTATCAGAGATTTCCAGTTGTCAACCACTAGGATTGAAAGACTATTAGCACTGATCAATGCGCCTTATTGAAATCCAAGACCAAGTGTTGTTGCATATAATATGTATAACATGCATTTTAAAGAAGTTATCTATGTCAATCTTTCGTCTTACAAAAAGAGATCACGTATGTATAGGGGGGTTTATAGAAAACGTGTGCTGTTTACATGTGTGCGTGTTAAAAGAAACATGAAAACTAAAACTATCAAAGAAATTAAAACACAGATATTTTGTTAAGACCATAAACTATTTATCAACCCTTTCTCGAGTTTGATTAAAACTTGATGTGTGCGCGTGGCGTGTAAGAAAAGATTAAACGTAAAGAGATATAAGTACCAATGAGTTGGTCAAAAGATTTAGGGGATAACTGTATTCAAATTTTTCATTTGGGGCGGTATATCGTCGGATATACGGTCGGAAATTTTGTTTTACGGCGACGCGTCAGCGGAGCCGTAAAACATGATTTCCGACCGTATATCCGACGATATACCACCCCAAATGAAAAATTTGAATATTGTTATCCCCATTCTAATGCACTTTTTAACTATAAACATCGAAAAAATGCATTGTTTTTTTTTTTTTTTTGCGAAACGTGAGCGTCACCAGCGACGAAAAACACGACGTTAACCAATCACAAGCGACGTTGCTCATGACTTTGGGTTTCCGACGGTATATCGCAGAATATACCGTCGAAAGGTTTTGACGTTATCCAATCAGACGTCGCGTTACATTCTCAAGTTATTATATGAAAAAAAGCAGGTAAAAATAGTATTGGCTGAGGAGTGTTGATGGACTATAGTTGTGATGTTACTGACTGCTAGTTGAAAGGAGTCAAGACAATTTCAGCTGGTTACAAGTTCCAAAGAATAACCGACAGAGGGAAAGTAAATCTGGTAACAGCGGGTAGATATGAGCCGTGCAACTAGATCTGACACCAACCGGTCTGTGCAGCCATGGAAGATGGATAGAAGCTTCAATTTTTGGATTTAAGAAGAATAGGATTGTACTATCTTTGTAGCGAAAACAAAGGCGCTGATCACCTGTGTATGTAGTAATGATCTGCACCTTTGTTTTCGCATAGGCAAAACTCTGGTTTTCTAATGACGCGGCTCATATATGAATTTGCATATATTAAAGAGAATGCATGTACTTTAAAAAAATTTCTGTATATTGCATTGGCGTAGTTTCGTAATGGATAGATATAAGAAACATCTCTATGGTGCCACTTCGAGCTCATCATATGCACGCATGACTTTCTGACAGCCCAGCGTCTGACGCCCCACTGGGCTTATATGATGCAAACGATATATACTGGATGCGAAGCCTTCAAATGACGCCAATCTTGAAATGCTGTCCTACTAGGAACCGATGTCAGGCCGACATAAAAACTTCGCAGAGATACGATTTTGGTACATGCATCTACGTGCGTAGGTCTGTAAATGGCAATATTGCATTCGATATCCTGCCTTTTTCGTTTCACTACATTTCGATAATTGAAAAGTGTGAAACATTTAAATCTGGATCATTACTCATTTACCCATTATCATTAACCTCGACCTGCATGATCTAGCTCGGCCGACAATGACCCAGACATTCAGATAAAATATGGATGGTCGGATGATGTCACTCAAAATGAAACACGCTCTTTTGATTGCGCGTTTAAAGTAGCCGTTCATAAAGGCCTCGTCACATATTTGCGAAAGCCCCTTGACGCAGCCTTGCGAAAAGGGTGTATCTGTCATTTATTTTTTTTTATATTTACATTGTTCTAAAACCTCCTTAGATGAACCATTAGATGTCCATCTGTGTTCATACTTCCATGAACAACATTGTGTCACGCGACGTGACGTAATCCAAACGTGACGTCAAAAATCAAGAATCTCGCCAATCTGATTGGACGTTGTAAACGGCGATGCCGTTCCGCTGTTTGAACATGGAGGATAATGAGTTTGGCTAGAAATCGCAAAACATGACATATTTAAAACATTTTTACGCATGTCTGCGTCGAGGGGCTTTCGCTATTGTGACGAGGCCTTAACATCATTCATTTTACAAGACATGGAAAAATGTTATTTATTACATTATCTTTTTATTTTGTTTTCAACCTCACCAAGTTTCTCGATATTAACGTTTTGAATATGCCGTTTTTTTCTGTCTATTTTTATAGCATACAAGTAGTATGATCTTACTTCAGGGGAAACCCCCTAGCTCTTTTGTTAGTCATCTACACAAAGTTACTCATAATAAATTTTCAAAAGCTTAATATCGTCGTGATGATAATGATATGATATAGAGATCATTTTATGTACGAAATCCTTCGCTATAGCTAAATTCGAACTTTCACAATTGCAAGCATTGGTCATGAAATGTCCTTCTTTACAAATCAATGTATCTTCTACAAATCATAAGTCTATTCTGTCTATGATAATACTTTCACATGTTAAGTTTAATTTCTGCATTTACTGTACCATGTGATTCAGGGACCATTTGCTCGACGCTTCAATTTAATGCAAAAAGATTAGCAGGTTGAGAAATATCCGAATAGATAATGAAAACGAAATTTAAAAAAGAAAAAAAAATAATACTACATTGTAATAATTAAGAAATAATTTACTTTACGGTGAATTATCGTGATTAACGCGGGATGTTGGAGGGCATATTGCGATGTATTAATTCACGACGGCGCAGCCGGAATGAATTATCGCATCAAACGTGATATTTCTAAATTCGAACTTTGTATTATTATAGACAGGATAGACTTATGGTTTTAGAGAATGCTTTGATTTGGAAGGAAGGACATTTTTGACCAATGCTGGCACTTGTCAAAGTTCGAATTTAGCTATAGCGAAGGATTTCATACTCAAAATGATCTGTATAACATCATCCACTTTTCTACCAGTTCTAGAAATAATTATTTTTACTCCGCTCTACATGCTAAATTGAAGAAGTGCTCCAATCCTTTTCTGCTTTTCGTATGCAGGAACACAACATTAATTTCATTTGTTGGTTTGTTTTGTATTCTAGTGTTGTAACTTTGAAAAAAACTAGGCCAGTTCAAAGCAGAATTTTGCTAGCTCATTTCGAACCGTTTTAATTTAATGAGTTCCAATGTACCAAAAATAACCGTGAATACTTATCTATCATGTTTGATATGTAAATGATAATATAGGCGTGGTTCAGCGGTACAATTTAGAGAATCCCGGACATGAATATGGACCTAAATATTTAGATGATCTACTTACGTCAATTTGATAACAATTATCTATCGGTGTTTATTTTAGAATACAAGTTGCATGTTAAGCAGTAATTTTCCGTCTTAATGTATATCAAATATCATAGAAAATACAGCCCAAATTCATTAATGTAACCCCAGTTTTAACAGGTGTTTCATTATTTTCACGACTTTGATTGTTTCGGAACTGTTTCAAGTGGTTTCTGATAGACGTGCGACCAAACTAAAACGTGAAAGTGACACCTAGGTTCAGACCAAGGTCTCGTACTGCCTCTCACGAAAGATTTTCCCCATTTAGTTTAGATACTGTAAAACATTACTTCACGAACACCCAAATTATATCAAGACCGCACTTGGGTTTGAACGATGTGGTACAACACTAGAGTATTTGACTGAGAAGTGAGCCGCCGCATCAGAACACAAACTGCAGACGCTGATTAGCTGTGCACTTTTTTTTTTCGCTATACAGATAGTATATTTCCTCTTCTTCTTAACCGAAATATCAAGCTTCTAGCCTGCACAGGCTGCTTTTTGTCTGGTCTGGTCGGAAACCCAAATTGTTGGTTTTCTTATGCGAATGCTCAGTTATTTAGTCTTAATGCGAACACTAACCCAGAGGGACAGTCCATATACGGTTGTGCATGTGAGCGACGAGTAATTGCATGACTAAAGGTGAACAATCATCACTCGGACACAATAATAGACTAAATAAAATATCCCCGTGGATCTCAACATATTTGCTTTGTCCCCATGAGAAGGCTTTTTTCTTCTGGAGGAATGAATCAAGCTAGACATTAAACACTTGAATTTTAATTGCAACTCGGTGATATTTCTGTACAGAAGTATATTTCTGATAGTAAACGCTTCAATTCTTGAGAAAATCTCTCTCTCTCTCTCTCTCTCTCTCTCTCTCTCTCTCTCTCTCTCTCAATTTGTTATGCGTTAACATGTAGATATATTGGTTTGAACGAACGATAAATTGAATGTGTTATAATCACATAGCTACTTATGTCACCGGCTGTTTGTAAATTATGTTATCAGGGAGACAGATTCGTATAAGCCATTTGGCTTCTTTCTGTATCCTACTGTATATTTTGTATTGTATGTAATATTTGAGAATTTATACTGAATAGATATGTTTAAACCAAACACTCAGCTGTAAATTTCAAGTAAGGCGTAAAATGCCTTTTTCGGCCCATAACGTTTGGTCATACAGTAGACCTGAACAAATACGTGGGTTGTTATTTAATTATTGTCATCGACTCGTTCTCTCCTAAATCAGCCTACTTGATTATTATAAATATGGTCTTTGCGATATTTAAATTACCTAACCATTTATGGATCATGATGCAACTTATCATTGCAAACTGAGTCTCAAAGACGGACACCCTTATGACACTGCTAATACCTACTTGAGCCTGTCCAAGACAGTATAATGTTTGAAATGAAACGGTTAGAAGAAAGATTTTATCCTTGCGGAGTATTTATTACCTTGCAAACATATAGATGGAAAAATATTTCCTTAAACGTGACAGAAACATAGCACTACACCGGTTTGCAATAAATTCATACAGGAGGATATCAGTCATAGACAAAGTGAAAACGTCGTGCTGATAAACTAGAGATTCACTGCTCATGCATCTGTCTGTAACAGCCATAAAACCTTGTCAATGAGTAGAAGAAAAATGTTTCTGACAATTCATTTCGCAATAATTCTAGTATAAAATTAAATGCGAACAATAAGGGATTAGCTGTACAGCTTTTAAAGGAAAACCCCACAAAGGGGTAGGTGTACACTGTACACCAAAGAACCTTAGCGACACGGTCAAATTGAGGAGCCTTACAAATTAAACGTTGTTTTCAAAATATTTTTTTTATATGAAAAACACCTCAAGAAGAATGAAAAAGTGTTACTTAACTTACGTCTGACTGTATAAATTACATGAGTGGATCAAATATTTAGTAGTAATGATAAAACTGCACCCAATGCGGATAAAAAACTGAATGCCGACTAATCAGGACATAAATATTCATTAAACATTGTGAAAATGCAAATACACGCGCCACACATATATTTGTATTACCAATTATCAATTAAAATAGTTTATTCAGCGATTGAAGTAAACATGTGGGCATTTAATCCAGTTTTGCGCGTGTCGAATACGTGCTATAGTGTTCGAGTCTAAGAATACAGAAACGCTGAAATCTGCAAACGGTAAAATGTGTTGACTGATCTGTGCATGTGGAGTCCTCACAGCATTTCATATTTCTGTCAACTAGAATCATCTTTCTATTTCAATTTGAAGACAGTGAGGTTAAGAATAGATCTACGTGGCCAGAATTCAAGTAGCTTTTCCCGCGAAGTTATTGATCTTTGGAGACTATCAGGGTTTGATGTGGCTGGATTGTGGTTGCATTTAAGAAACATAGTTCATCGGTGTTAGTCAAAATTCCCCTCATGTTTTGGTTTTTAGACAGGAACATGCTAGCAGGCAGCTTCAACAGCATGCAATGCAAATGACGATGTAAACACCCTGGGGCACAGGTAGGGTTGCACATCCACGGAGCCAGTCTGGTCAGCACCTTTCTGATGTGTAAATCGCACAGTGTCTGAGAATTGTACTGTAACATTTCCTGCTTCTTGTAATATTAAAGGCACCCATTACGAAAACTTGCCCATGCAATATACACAGATTTTTTTAGCTTTAAAAGTTGAAAATTTTCAGCTGAAAATCTTTGATATTTTTCTTAGGTTTGCTCAAAACATAGATTGTGGGTACACGTTAGAACCGCCTCGCCGAGGCGGTTCTAACGAGTACCCACAATCTATGTTTTGGAGCAAAAATAAGAAAAATAGGTATACCCCTGGATACCCAAGTTTTGCTATATAAAAGTGGGGTTCAAGGGGGTGTACATTACACGGACATGTTTTCATGATGACAGTACATAGGCTATCAACAAACCAAGTTTTGCAGTCGACTACGTAATGAGATTTATATATTAAAATTCAGGATACACTCGTATAACGATTATTACCATTCGTTTTGAAGAAAGCACTGATATCATGGACTGGCCATGCTACAAATACGAAAAATGAGCGACTTCTAAGGAATGAATTGTATCGGGATTCATAGATTGCAAGAATAGCGGTCATATAGTTATTAAAGGAAACAAATGAAACTCAAACTTGAAGAAACATTCGAAAACAATACAAAACCAAAGATGCAGGTAGAAGCGTCGGTGGAAGCAGAAGCTAAAGGAAATTTTGATAAATAACGCAAATTTATCCATACTGACATTATAACGTAACGTCGGAAAACAAACTCAGTGGAATTATTTGCGCGTTCTTAAAAACGTAAATGATTGTCGTCGTGTGATCTTACAAGGTGTTGGAAACCGGAGATCCCAGAGAAAACCACTGACATTTGACGAACGACCACTATGGCTTTTGCCCGGATTTGAAACTGGTGGCAGCAGTGACAAAATGAAATCCACTACGCTACCCAGTCCCCTCAAATGCATTAACACTACTTATACCAGTCTGGCTGTAATAAAGTACATTTTACTAACTGCTTATGCAAGAAGAAAGTTTTCACATGAATTGGATTTATGTGGCGCGTGCCATTTTGTTCTATTTCTTTCAAGACTGACTGATTACCATAATCGGAGGCGGGAATTAACCGAGTTATCAGTCACTACGTCTTTGTTAGTACTGTTGATTACTTGAAAACGATTACTTCAGTCTCCTTGGGTTTACAAATGAGTGATTTTCTTCAAAAGTACTACATTTGTAAGAAAGAAACATCAGCCAGTCGCAATATGTAAACAAAGTAGTTATGAAATATGCAGTACCAGTAAGTCTAACTCTAACAAATGTAGTGAGCATCCGTCGTGTCAGGCTGTCTTGTGACCTATAAGGTGGTGCCAAGCTGCCATTTGCACTTTAAGGGTAAACATCACCTTTATGACAAACTTTGATCTTTATTTCTGTAATGCTTGAAGTGCATATTGTTGAAAATTTTGTCGAGCGGGAATACGTAAAGCATAAAAAGGTAAAAGTAATCAGGATCATGTACAACTAGACCCAAAAATACCCACAATAAGAACCCAGGTGGAAAAAATACAACAAGATTGACAATCAGGTACTGATAAAAAAATACATATCTTAACACCATATACAATCGACACCCCAATATGAAACATACAGAACCATAGCTGAAATACCGCTTTGGAACGATCAGAAGTTTAAATTCTACAAACACTCCTTGATGAGCAATAAACTAGTGGATACCCAGTTCTTTTTGCAGAGATAAGATAGGATATATCAAATGGCTTAAGTAATGCAAATGGAAGCACGTTTTCCAATTAAAGTGGGAAAAAGCATAGCATAAAATAATAATGATAAAACTCTGCATACAGACATACACATATTATGGAGAATAGAAAAAAGCCAAAAGGATGAACGGCTCTGTCCCATAAGGCTCTGTTCCAGCCTACTATACTGAATTTAGTCTGAAACAATAATGCGCTGATGCAACAGTACCATCTAAAACGTCGCCATTCAACCGTCAGTAAATTCGACACAACGGCGTCTATTGTTGTGAAATAACGTTAGATATTTGGTCCACCTGATGAACCTTAATATATCAATTTTATTCTTCACAAAGAAACAACCCTTGTAGGACTACAAGAAAATAACTTTTAAAGTTCGTGTAAACTACACCATTTTAGAATAGATTACAAGCTGTACTCGCAACAAATCGACGTGTCAGATTATTGAAAACAGTTTTATGTACTTATGTACTTAATATGTGATTTTTACATCATTTTACGCAGTTTTGAATAAATTGAATAAATACAAAACATAAACATAAATCGTTGGATTTATTTTACCCTAGGATTCTACGTTCTACTTCATGACATCCAGTCTTGGTTTAAAGAACAACGCCATCCCGTATCATACCGGTCTACTGACACATTACTACGACTCATAACAGAGCTGAGGAAGACAATAGTTGATATCCAGGGCCCTGTTGCATGAACTTAAGCTGTCATTAAACCTTAAGCTGTCATTAAGTTCAAGAACTCTCTTAGTGAAGATGGTATTAATTTTCTGCTGCATAAAGTAATTTTAAAGTACCTCTGGAGCTATATTAGCTCTTATGACAGCTTTAAAATACTCTAGTGTTGATTTTCATAGACAAAAGTGCAACAGGAGTAAAGCTGCCATTAAGTTAACTGCAACTTTAACGTGCAGTTAAGAGTTAATAGACTTTTATGCAACAGGGCCCAGTTTTTTTTTCTTGAGAATCTGCATAAAACGGGTCTGGTTATAAATGACACTAAACGACACCATAGTGCACACGGAAACACAAATGTCACAAATAAAGATGCACTATCTCTTGAAGAGGTGGATGAGAATACAAGTATACAGAAGGGAAGAGATTTACTCAAGCGTGTGCCAATCCCTAATCTAGCGCGTTTAGCTAATCCTGAAAACATAACAAAAAAACTCCTGAATGCGCATTTTGACAAGCCTGATCTTAAATCAGAAAGCTAATGTAGATTGACGACTTGGGGAAAAATAGCGTGACATGAATTTTACAGCAAGACAATTTCCAGAGATCCAAGAAAAAAAGTTGACCAATTTCAAATCACTGTCGGCTTTTTATTGCTTTGTTTGACTGCATCACGAAAACATGTCCGTGCAATGTATACCCCCTTAAACTCCACTTTAATATAGCAAAACTGGGGTATGCAGGGAGTATGCCTATTTTTTCTCATTTCTTCTCCAAAACATAGATTGTGGGTACTCGTCAGAACCGCCTCAAAATCAAAATCCCAAATTTCAGCTGAAAATGTTCAATTTTTAAAGCTACATGTAAGAAAATCCCTGTTTGTTGCATGGGCAAGTTTTCATAATGGTTCTGACTGATAGTGATGCGGCTGTGAGTTATAAATGACATAAGGCAAGATTAGATTCTGGACGATGCTGCTTCTTTCTCTTTCAAGTACCGCTTACATAGCAAATTGATAAGAATAAGGTTTGAAGGGAGACAAACGAAAGAAGCAACGCCAATGATATATAGAAAGAAAATAAGAGACCAAAGAGCAAGTGGCCGTTTAACTGCAACATTTTGTAAGTATTTTCTAAAATCAGCACAATTGGAAGGTACAAATACACTATCCAGGCCTACATGTATTTTGAAAGACAATGTGACAGCGGCATAAATCAAAATGTCGATGCAGTGTTTCATAGACTTCACAAAAATAGCTGCTGGAGGAATTGTGTAAAGCTTGAAATAAGCTAGGTTGTGTAAAGCATGCTTTTGGGTTGACCTTGACCTATTTTACAACAACGTCATTGTTGATCGCATATGCTTTTCAAAGAAAAAAAAATGAAAACATTGGATTTTTTAGCCTGTGAACCGAAACTTGATAGGTACAGACAATATATGGAGCTAATGAAGTTGTGTGAGTATTCAAGGTCAAGGTCATTTCTTTGCGTTTGGCCAAAGGTCATTCACATATCAAATGTAAAACTTTATTTTCTCAGAAACCGTTCGACCAATCGAAGCCAAATTTTATTTGTAGTATCCTTAGGAAGGAAGAACCAAAGTTTGCATAAATGGTCCAGGTCACATGACCAAGATGACGTCCGTGCCCATATATGGTAAAAACGTTAAATAATCGTCTTCTCTGGAACCTGTCGACCGATTTCAATGAAACTTGATCTTTACATTGTATCACGGGGACACAATTCCATCATAGTTTGTATAAATCATGACCTTGGGTTGACCTTGACCTATTAAACATCAAAGTCAGATGTTGTTACATAGGCTTTTTAATGAGAAAAAGTGGACACATTGGCTTTTCCAGAAAGTTGTGTAGCCCGTGACCTGAAATTGGTAGATACAGACACTTTACAGTGTTATTTGAGTATTCGTGATCAAGTTTACTTTTTTCCTTGACCAACATGATCTTAGTCAAAGGTCATTTATCAAAGACCAAATCTCAGGTGAGCGATATCGGGACCTTTCCTCTGGTTTTTCTTTTGCATTTATGTTTAAGCTTTTTCGAAACTGTTAAAACAATAACGTTTTCAAAAAATGATAAATCTTAAATTTTCTCCTTTTGACTCCACAAGATCCAAACGTCAAAAACCGTCACATATTCAAATCACAGAAAGGTAAATGGAATAAGCATATATTTAGTGGAAAACATACTGCATCAGCGAGAAAACAAAACGTTATTCAACCAGAGATATTATAAACATATTGGTGGTAAAATTCTGGCATATGTAAAATTCCTTTAGACGTTTGAGTCATTCAAAATGCATTTTCATACAGATATAGTTATTTTACAGGTGTTCAACTTCTCTATTATAGGCTCGTCACAAGAAAACCTTATATGAGACATTTTCTGTCCAGAATAAACAAAAGCAGTTTTTTAAATTAATTTGTAGAAGGGTAGCACATGCAAGGTATTAAATATGATTGCAGTTAACAATGATCACAGCACAGTACCTATGTAAGAAATTGCCCAAGCACAGAATTTAAACATTTTCTCATGACAAGGTTAATATTAATTTAACATTTACCCATGTGAAACCCAAAAGGTTTTGTGGTAAAACAATTAATTTTATCTATTGATAATATTGGATTTAATAATCTATGAAAAATAGAGTCAATTTTAAACGAAATCGCTATTTAATATTTCAACGACTGTGGTTAAAAGTCGCACTTAGTGTCCTATAATATTTGGGAAATAACCCTAATATTTTAGTATGGATTCCTTTTGCTATCGTAAAATTTATTATCTCATTTCAAATCGACCGTGTTCGCAATGTACTTTAGTCTGAATTGACAAGTGATTTTGTGTCCGTATTTTTCAATTTTTTAAAGTGTCTTACTGTTGCGTTTGCAAAGGGTCTCAGTATGATAGATCTATACATTCGCAAGTGAAAATGCAAGCAACATATTAATGTTAAAAGTACACCGATATATAAAAGATGTACATGTAGCTTGTCATGAAGTTAAAGTGGTGCCACTCTATCAGGAAAACATATCCGTGTATACCCCCTTATACCCCACTTTTATATAGAAAAGCTAGGGTACGCTGGGGTATACCCATTTTTCTTATTTTTACTCAAAAATAGATTGTGGGTACTCGTTAGAACCGCCTCGCGGAGGCGGTTTTAACGTGTACCCACAATAAATGTTTTGAGCAAAAATATTAAACCTATCAAAATTTTTCTCATGAAATTTTCAATTTTTGCTTTTGAAAACATTCTCTGTACATTGCATGGGCAAGTTTTCGTAATGGTTTATTGGAGTTTTGGCTCCTGTTGGTGCAATGCAATGCTGCGTGTCAATGCAACAGGTATGTAGCATCTCATGAAGTTAAAGTGGTACCACTGATTATTGGAGTTTTGGCTCCTGCTGGTGCAATATGATCCAGACTTCAAAATGTCTGCCATAATGATCGCTGCAGGCGGAGATAAAGAGGCCCCTAAAGGATAATACCTGTGGTATTACGTTCTATTGGTATTATGACCCTAGATTACAGGATTGTGCAGTAAAATTGCCCCGGGCCAATAGGTATTGATTTAAATTTTTTGTTGGTATCCTACCTGCATTTAGAGTCATTGTCAGTCCCACGGGATCTTGATTGTGTCGTCCAAGAAAGCAATAATAATAATAATAATAAAAAAAAAAAAAAAAAAAAAAAAAAAAAAAAATACTGATATGCTGACACTGCCTGCGTTCGTTTTTTTTTTTTTTTTTTTTTTTTTTTTTTTTTTTTTTTTTTTTTTTTTTGCAAATTTACCAATGAATGATGATACCATTGGTAACATTTTTACTAATGGTAAGCAGAAAACCCTGGCCGCTTCTCAGCTGCCAATGGTACCAACCATTGGTAACAATTGTTATTTTTCCATACGAAACCTTTTTAGCGATTGACATTTTGAAAAATATTTATATGAGAGTAAAATTTTATATCACCGTGCAGTTAACAATGCAAAAACACAGAGAAGACTGTATATATATCTGAATATATTTCTCGGAAGGTTCCGTATATGATTAAAGGGTACATATGGATGGTTCTAATGATAAACCACAAAGACCTACTGCTAAATGATTCATGATAGAAAAAAAATAACAGATAAATCACAACCTAGGCCCAGTTGTTGAAAACTTCGTTATCTTAATGTCATCATTAAGACCTCAACTCAAGTAAATTCCGACTACATAAGCAAATACACTGTTATTTTTTGTTGTAAAATACAGTGAGAATCCTTTGCAATGCAAAAGATTCTCACATTTTTAAATAAAAAATAACAATTTATTTGTAATATTCATGTTTGAAATTTTAACGAAATTTTTACTAACGACATCGTTAATTTCGAACAACTGGGCCCAGAGCTGCTGCTCTACACCTAGGAATTTGTGTGAAGTTAACAGCATCATAAATGGTTAAGTAAAAGAGAGTGTGCTACCTGACAAAACAGCCTTAGCATTAAAGGATTAAAAAAGAAACATGATTATAAACCCTGATATTAAATTAAAAACGCGCATACAGGATAACAAGTTAATTGTACGAGTAGGCAATACGGTTTTTAAAACAAGTTTTCCCTATGCATGCTCCAAGTTGTATCCCAGTTCGGGCAAACCAAAGTCAGGCACGTACAATGCTACATATTCATCATAATTTCTGACACTATCCACAGTGAGTAATTACAACAAACTTTGGTTTATCGAAACGGATTAGGAAGTCATGAATGAAGCAAAAACTTAGTATGGTCACCATGTATATTACGTGGGCGGGTATCATTCAGCATATTGTATAATTAGGTCGCATTTATCTTAATAAAGTGTCCTGTCATAGCTTTAATGTATGAACCTGTTTTTTTCATGTATTTAAAACAATAATAATATGTGTCGTCCCTTAGTAATGAACATCTTTATTTTTAAAAATTATTTCAGGAATATTAGTTGATCATGTTAGAGGTTGAGCTCTGTGATGGCTTTCTATGCAAAACATAAACTAAGGTCAGAAAATAGCACAATCAGATTCATATCCTGCCAGTGAAACACAGATTCAATAACTAGGCGAAACAGGCCATAGAAAGATAGCATAAGACTAGAGGGAGCAAAGCGTTATACTGTAAACAGAGACAGCCGTGCATGAATCTCCAAAGAATCAATTGATATGAACAAACCAAATATACATTGAACGTAAAAGTATGTAGTCTACATCTAGTAAACATCGCGTTAAGTAGTAAAAACGAACGTGTTGTTTTTGCAGCAACAAACAATTAAAATGACAAAGAAAATTATTTTTGAAGCAAATTTTGCGGATGCATAGTCTGGTTGGCTTTAGCAAAAACAATAACGATGAAGACGAGAAAACAACAAAAAAGACAATGCAATTACACATCAGGAAAACATGTCCGTGTAATCTATACCCCCTTGTACCCCACTTTTATATAGTAAAACTGGGGTACACAGGGGTATACCTATTTTTCTTATTTTTGCTCTAAAACATAGATTGTGGGTACTCGTTAGAACCGCCTCGGCGAGGCGGCTCTAACGTGTACCCACAATCTATGTTTTGAGCAAAAATAAGAAAAATATCAAAATATTTCTACTAAAAATTTCTCATTTTTGCAACTTAGGAAAATTCAGTTTATTACATGGACAAGTTTTCGTAATGCAGAGAACCAGAGAGAAGAACCAGAATTAGAAAAAGAAAGAAGAGACACAAGGTTTGATTGATCTTTGAAACTGAATAACCGTGCGTGTAGAACGGACATTTGAATGCATTTTAGACTCGAGCAATATTTACGGAGAATAGTTTGCATCCGCTTTTAAACTAATACAAGTTTGAAATATTGACAAATCAATTAGGGGAACTTCGGATTTGATTCTGGGTGTCTCTATGACGTTACCAAACTTTCTCACCCATCTCGTCTGAGATATTTCTGTCTCAGTACTAGTAGATTTTAGCTGTCTCAAAATGCCAATCATTTCTGTATTAAGCCAAAAGAAATGTGCATCTTTATGTGTACATCCATATAAGGAAGTGATAAGTTAGGTGTCAACTGTCAGTGACAAAATAAAGTTATAGATGTTAATTTCAGGAAGTTTACAGGAGTGATTGTAGTCTGCTGCTTTCATAAAAATCTCAAAATTAAATTTTGCTGAGAATTTCATGCACACACCGAAATGCTGATTAAATATTTTCATAAGGTGAGTGCGTATACAAAATCATTTTTTCACTGATTAATTTGCATATTGTTTCATGTAAAAACAAAATGGCTGCCTGAAGAGCATTTGAAGCCTATTGAGAGTCAAAATGGTTTATGTGATGGGTGACTCGGAAAAATAATCAATGATGGTGTTGAGGCCGAGACAAGGAAATCTCAGGCTCGTTTTCAGATTATTCAAGTCTCAAGACTTGAATAATCTTTTCAGATTATTCAAGTCTCAAGACTTGAATAATCTGACTTGAATAATCTGAAAACTTGACTGAGATTTCCTTGTCTCGGCCTCAACACCATCTTTGATTCTTTAAGTCCAATGCATTGATATGATCTTGTAACAGTATTACATTTTGTTCTCACATGCTGCACATTCATCAAGTGTCACTAAAATTTCATGAGCGTTTTCATTATCGGATGCATGATGTACATCTAAATATCAACTTGCGTGTGAAAAAGAAAATTTAATTGTTCCAATTTTTTTCATACAATGGAAACATTTGAATTTCAAATCAGTAGAGTACAAGGAGTCGGTATTGACGAGGTCATTCAGCCAAATCGAATGAAAGTATCTCATTCTTTCGATTTACTTGGGTTAAACTGAGTACATTGAGATATATGAATATAGAGCATTGTTGTATATGTAATATCATTTTAATGAAGTTGGTATCTTGAAGTCAAATCAAAGTGATTCAGAATACGAGAGGTCGGTAACTTCTAACATCAAGGGGTTTGAACCGTTTGGAATTCACCTGTACTCATTACCCGGGTTTGCATCATTGACCCAGGGGTGGACCCGGGTAAAATGCTAATATAAGTTCTTTGTTCAATTAAGTAGCAAGTAATTGAAATACCATAAAATAGTAATATATGAAATAGTTATGTCTGTTCAATTAAAAAATATTATCAATGGCAATAACTGATAAAGTTTTCTAAAAGTTTACTTCAGTTTCATGAACTTCGAGTTTCACTTCGGTCAGTTAGCAACTGCATTAGGAACGGACTGTTATTAAACGAGCCTCGACGTGAGAAAACCGGTCTTCGGGGTTTCCGACCAGGTCTGACACCAACCGGTCTGTGCAGCTCCAGAAGCAGGCTAGAAGCTTGAAATTTTGCAAATAGGTAGAAGAGGAATTGTACTATCCGAGTAGCGAAAACAAAGGCGCTGATCAGCTTCGCGGTTACCGCGAAGCTGGTCTGCGCCTTTGTTTTCGCATAGGCAATAATCCCGTTTTCTCACGATGCGGCTCAAACGGTAAGTTATCACAATGAAAATTATTTGAAACTTGCTTTAATTGTAGCCAGTTCTTTGAAATTTCTCACGCTCATGTATAGCATGCTCATTAGTAGATTAACCCATATTTGACGAATGGATTTTCCGATTGTTATCATTTGGTTGAGTCCACTTTCATTTTTAGGGCCGTCAGGAGTGATTTTAAAATTATATTCCATTTTTCGATGAAAATTCTTTTAGCAAACAGAATAGCCCCAGATGGGACGCCGCGTTTTGCGGCGTCACATCTGGGGCTATTCTGTTTGCCTATGTCCCATAAAAGGGACGCCAGGCTTAAATGAGTTAATTAAATTCCTATCATGTATCATATAGTTCTTCGAGGTTATTAGAGATTTTATTGTGTGTGATAGGTTTCATAAAACTGAGACTTGAGTTTGCGTAATCATAAGGTTGCTTAAACTGAGTGTTGATTTTGCATAATTATCGAAGTATAAGATTTCCGTTAACAAGACTTAACCCATATTTGACGAATGGACTTTCCCATCCTTATAAATTGGGTGAGTCCATTTTCATTTTTAGGGTCGTCAGGAGTGATTTTTAAATTTTAGTCAATTTTTCGATGAAAATTCTCTGAGCAAACAGAATAGCAAACAGAATTTGCCTACTTGTACCTTTTTATATCAGAGTTCTTGTGGTTGTGCCGTGTGGCGGCATTAAAAAGTCTCTCCGTACATCCATTTAATGCTCTTATTTTTCCAATCCTCAGGGATTGCTTGCAATCAGTTTGTATTTTCCTATCTCTAACTATTGCGCACCTCTCGTAGCTGATTTATTTTTATACTGCTACGAAAGAGATTTCATGGATTCTCTAAACCATGATAATCAAGCTGATATTATCGAGGCTTTTAATTCCACATCTAGGTACCTCGATGATCTTTTGAACATTGACAACCCTTATTTTGAAGGTATGGTCAATCAAATTTATCCACCTGAACTTCAGTTGAACAAAGCCAATATCTCAGATACCGAGGCCCCCTTTTTAGATCTACATCTTTCTGTTGCAAATGGATTTGTTTCTTCTAAAATTTATGATAAGCGCGATGACTTTGATTTCGATATTGTAAATTTTCCTTTTTTGGATGGTGACGTTCCTCGTCGTGCTTCTTATGGTGTATACATTTCGCAGCTTATTAGGTTTGCTAGAGTCTGCAATCATGTTACAGACTTCAACGCTCGAAATAAATGTTTAACGGCAAAACTTCTCCAACAGGGCTATCGGAATCATAAACTTCGAAAAACCTTTTCTAAATTTTATCGTAGACACTATGAATTGATTTCCAAATATAATGTTGGGTTAAAGACGCTTTTAAGTGAGGGCCTTTCGGAACCTGAATTTTATGGTGACTTGGTTTACAAATTTAAGAAACTTAAAGGAATTAATGATTTTTCTTTTCAGTTCAGAAAAATCATAACACGTTACAGACGTATTGGTTATAACTTGAATGTTATGCGACAGTCTGCATGCTTAGTTTTTAACCCAATCATGGTTGATAACTATGCTGCCTTCTTTAATTGCACGCCGGTGGGTCGGGCGTCAGACTCTATGATGGACCCGACATAAAGCTATTCATTTTAGTTGGTTGGGGCCGGAGCTTCTTGTCTGTTGCTTGGCCCACCGGGGTCCAACTGGTGTTTTTCTTTTGCTCCGGAGTTAGTAGGTTATTCGGCGCCTAGGGATCTCCATCGTCGGGCAGCTTACTCAATCTGTAAGTCCTGGTTTTTGATTCATCAGGATGTTTATCATGATTTATTTGTTTGTTCTTGATGATTCATTGACTAGTTAGAGATTCACCACGAGGACCGAATAAGTAACTAAATGTTATGAACCACTGCAGAAGCTGAGGGTGAGGTTAGGTACTTGTAAAACCGGTTTAAGCCCGTCAGTAACTTTGTGTTACTGATCGTTCCAAGTCGATACTTCTTTGGTGGTTCTTTTTGTTTTATGTCTTGGTGTTTAAAATTTTTTGTGCTGTTGGCGTCTTATGTATGTTTTCATATCTTTAGTTACGTTAAGGTAACTGAGTGGCCACCTATTGGGAAAATAGCTGCTCATTCGGCTTACGATATGTTTCATGGTATAAGTACCTGATTGTTAGTTTGGTTTTTTCCCACCTCGGTTTTTGGAGTGGGAATGTTTTTCTGATTGCGCCTTTTCCTGATCTTTGCCTACTTGTACCTTTCTCTAGATGGGACGCCGCGTTCTGCGGCGTCACATCTGGGGCTATACTGTTTGCCTATGTCCCACAAAAGTGACGCTAGGCTTAAATGAGTTAATTTCGTGCTCAGCATAAATCATATGGATTGATTCTGCTCAAATTTATCGTATAAAAAGTTGATTTGCCAACACTTAGTAAGTCACTGAGTTAAATCCCGGTCCCACTACACTTAAGATCGCTTAAGATCGCTATACGATTGTCTTAAAATTAATTTAGGGGTCATTTCATAGACCCCGATATGCAAATTAAGAAAGCAGAGGCACGTTTGAAAACATTTTACAAATTTTGCATACGCAGTCTTATCAATAGCCTTATGAATAGACAATCGTACAATTGCTTACGATTCAGTAGGACCGGCACGTAAGTCTCGCACAGTTTAAGTTTAACTTACTGCTTCTATAATGTTAATTATCATTATTGCATATTATCAATAATGTAGTGGTAGTGTATTCATACGGGTATGGTTGCCACCAGAGAAAATCAAAATAAGTTGATGTGTAACGAATTTCATAAATCATTTTCTACGACAGCGTAAGCATTGTTTATTCTAGAACTAAACGCATACACAGGCAAGCTCAGTGCGTCAAATCTAGGAAATGGCGGACACATAAACGCAGTATGTAGGACGCACATTTGCGTTTAGGTGCACTAGTACATTACAAGTTAACAAACATGCCGCGTTTGAATGCGGTACCAATCACTGTGGGATTGATCGCACTGAACACACAGACACCAACACGCTTTCGGTGCCGGAAAAAGCTGTGAAGGTCTGATAAACATAATGTTTCTGAAACCACCAACCGAAAGAGAAAAGAGTCATAGGAATATGTACATGACTGATGTTACACTAATTGAAAAGCAAAGACATTATATTTTTCGCACCCGTATGAAAGTGAAGATGAGTCCTTGCTTCAATATCAAACCACGACTATAAAAATTAAAGTATCATTTTATCTGAATTACGTCAGTATAAATCTTTTTCAATAGCACGATTGTCGGGCAATAACCCGCCTATTCGCAAGGCAGGTATATCAATAGAGTATAAAATTGGTTGAGGTCATCTAGGTATCTTACTATATTTTACAACCCAGTCACCTTTTACAACATAATATACTTCATTCATAAAATCTAATGGTATCCTGCTTGTATTTACCCACTAAACATAATCGTAAATTACAGTGGCAACCAGTACAGATCACGTGACTAGGTAAAATCTCACACCCACTGGTTGATTATATTGACACACGAAATGTCATCTTACTCATATTTGGCAATTGTACATCCGGAGAAGGGTACAAAAAGCTAATAGTACACAGTTGCAGACTCAGTTAAATAAGCATTTTGATAGCACCGAGTGAAATAGAAACTAATATTTTTAAAATAAAGATAGCACTATTTCATTAAATAGAACGGATCAAAAGGAAGTGATAGGATACAGAACTGGTGACTCTGAATAGTCAGATATTATTATACATTCTTGGAACCTGATAACTAAATATAAAAAATTCTAAGCAAAAACTTCGTTTTGAATGGGAAACGTGTCATTGGAATATTCCGTGTTTATGCGTGGACAGCACCCACAAGAAACACGCTGCGAAAGCCGGGTAGTACCTAGCGATTTCGAGCGACATTTCGTTGATTATAACGAAGACGACAACTACAACAAAAGAAAGGCCTGAGGCTCTTTCAGACTTAGGCATTGGAAATCAGAAACTTTACAACAGAAGAAGCTTCTCTAAAGGTTTTTTGAAAAGAAAGAGTTGTAACTAGAGTAAGCATTGTGAGTATAAAAAAACACACTCTTAGCAAGAAAGATTTCTTAATAAAGAAACATATTTTTGTAACATTTAATGCGGTTATGGCCACATCTAATAAAAATGAAGCCAGGGTAGGCTATCTAAAACTATTTCATTACTAAAGCCTTTGGGGCTTAGATCTTCATTTGAAAATAAATTTCCAGTTAAATTCAATATGTTGGTTTTTTCTTTTATTTCGACCAAAGTTATTAACAAAACCCAATGTTAAAATACATTAGGGATAATCCTTGTAATATTTTAGATTATATTTTATTTCGGCTTTGGTTTTGTTATTCAGAATAGGCATTTACAAATAAAACTTATTACATGACATAGTGTCTCAACTATCTGGCATGTGATGTTTTACTTGACAATCCATCCCCATAATAGTCGTAGACTAGGCGGTGCGAGGGATGTTGCATTCATTATATCTTACTTGAAAAATGATTGTTTAAAATTAATCCCTATTCGTTTTATAAAATCAAAATCATCGTTTTCGTTGCGTATTGGCCCTGGTTTTGGCTCTTACATTGCAGATTGACAGCATAATACAGATTGAAAAATAACGCGTTTAAATATTTGATTACTGTTCTTATTTCCAGTGGAACATAATTATCCAACCTAATTATAAACCACATGTATTTGTCCTTTTTCACCTTTCAACGGCAACTTCGCTTATTTGGGAAGAATTCTGTCCGTGTCTTGTGTTAGCTCTCACGTAGCACCACATTCTAAAATAACGACAAAAGGTTATTACAGTTCATATACCTAAAAAGAGTATCGAAAACAAAGAACTAATAAATTGCCTCACCTGTTAGTGCAGTGTGTTATTGTTATAGTATGTCAAGGTCACAGCTCTGCTGGAGACTGTTCTGGTGAACCGCAAGCCATGGGGTTCTATAAAGAAATAAAATGAAACACTATAGTCCACTATAGTGTACCATACTTTCTTGTCTGATACCTCCTCGAGGTAAACTGGCCTCCTCAAATAAAATATGACATTGCGACAAAATATGCAACGTATACGATTGTAATTTTTTAACTTTCTGGTATGAGATAAAATGGTCCTGACTTTTCTTTAGCTTGTTTTTAAAGACACTCCAACCCTGCAATCAGCATTGTCGCCCTGCTGCTTCTTTGAAAAATGATAATCTGAAAAAAAAAAATAAATACAAGTTTAAGTATTAAAAACAGTATATTTTCGGTGAAACTTAACTTTCATTTGAACTGAATTGTCTTTTATATAGGTCGGCAGATCGACCAACATGCTATCAAGAAAAATTATCTATATTTGCTTTCGTTGTTTATTAATGATTCAGTGATTCGGATTCGGACCCTTTGTCAAAAAGCGTAGTTTAATGCACTTGGTTTCTGAAATATTTTGACTGATGTTACAACTAATTTATTAATTTACATGTACATTCATCATCGGCATTATCGTCTTTATTGTTGGTATCAAAATTTTTATTTTCATTCGTTGAAACGCCTTCGCGGACAATATCATCAGCTGCTTACTAGTATTTATTTATTCTCTAGTGCAGACTCATGCTTTCACGTAATTTTCAACTAGATGAACTTGTTAGGCAAAATAGATTTTTTCACAGTAATACGAGTATGTTCGCCGCAGCCTACGCAGGACAGACACCACAGAATCGAAAATAAAAGTGTCATTTTATCATATATACGCGTTTATTGGTATATACTCGTTTACCCGTAACATATTTGCATTTCAATATGCAGTGTGATAAACAAGTCTTACAAATAAGGTAAATAAATCCAAATAAGGAATATCACGTGACTTTAGTACTTGAGAAGCGGTCTTTATCGACAATCATCGATACTACTCGTAAAAATATTGTACTTCAAATGTACTTTCAACAACATGCACTATCACAAGAATTACAGTACAGAAAACCATAGGAACACTCTGGGAAATCACCTATCAATTCTGTTTCGACCCTTATAAGAATATTTAAGGGTTATTTAGAATTATAACTCTTCAGTATAATTGTAAATATCAATGTCTTTAGTTATCTTATAATTGATTAATTGATGTATTTATTTAAGGTATACTATATTTCAAACGATATATACTTATTTTCACGAGTTTCAAATCAGATGCTAAGCAATACAGTGCTGAATCATATAAAGTAAAAGTTATTAAAATGATAAAGAATTAAGATTGGCCAAAGTAAAGATTTAACCACATTAAAACAATAAAATAGAGTAGAAAACAACTCTAAAATCTTAAAGTATTTAAATGTGAATTATACTGTAATGCTATTGCTATTGAACATCTTTAATGTTGTTCTTTAAAAATATGATGCAGATATTTACACGTGTACATGCACCATTCCTGTTACCATTCATGCATGCTCCCTATTGTATGCCCAAACCGGGCTTAATTGGATGAAATTTCGTCTGTCTGAGTGTCTGTGATTTAAGTATCCTCCAATTTTCTTAATATTCGACATTTTAAACTCACAATTGCTTCACCATTTCAGCGACATGCTTTACACAGACTATGCACCAGACGTTGAAACTGATGAGTTGTCATTCATCGATGGACTTGTAGCTCTAGGTCGTCGAACAGATCTCAAACACAGCGGAGACTTCGAACAAATCGTCCCATCTCAGGGCAATCTCTCTGACGCTCTCCAAGACTGGTGGAATACTCAGGAACTCTCATTTCTTGATTCATCTTTCATGCGTCCAGAGACCAAGATGGAATCAAACAAGCTTCCACCGTCTTATGATGAACACGTGAATGCAATGACTTCTTCAGTTATTCAAGAGCGGACAACTTCTCCGAGCGGACATGAATTTAGTTCGTACACACGAACAATTTCTCCAAGTGGTAGTGAAACATCAGTGTTGCAAAGTGAGTCTGAACTTAGCACTATTGAGGAGCCCGATGAACAGAGTTTGAGTCTGTTGAATGACATCATGGAATGCATCGAGACTGTCGACAGCCAAGACTGCAAAGAAAGAAAAGGCTCAGACAGCAAAGCAGGTAAATATATTCTTAGCTTTAACAAAACTCCGGCGAACTGCTATTAAATGATTTATTTATCGTTAGTACGTTATTGTAATCATTTTGTAGCATGACCATGCAGCAAAATCGAAAGCCGATCAATCAGAACGTAATCTGTCCAAATGGCCAGCTATTTTCAAAGTATTGCAAGCTTATCCGTGCATAACTCGTAATCAAAAATCAAAATGAATGTCTGGAGCGTTTCGATTTCTTTCAAAAGTTTATAAAATTTTTATTTACGTTTAATTGTTTAACACCATTTCTAATAGTGAACATGTTGGTTTTTTAATTTAATTGTATCGAATTATTTATCTTGGTTTATATCGTTTCCAGGGCCAGGCTCTAAGTCAGTTCCAAGTACTAACGAAGCTTTAATGAAACAGGCAGCCGTTCTTCTTGCAAGTAAGAGAACTTACCTACCATTTTCTTTGCTTGGAAAATAATAAAGTTGCCCCTCATTGAAGGCCATTGCGAGCTTTTCAAAACTGGAAATACTAAACCATCTAGAATACATTAAACATTTCAAGTTTCATGGAGAAGGTACCCTTCATAGAATGATATAGAAGACGATACTGATATATCGAATGCAAACAAAATGTACGAAAATAAACAAGATTATTTTATTAGTAGTGCATGCAATGCTCTGATAAAATATTATATTACCAATAGTATGTGTCATGAATTCCAGAATAAAATTGTTGTTATTCAAATAACGGAAATGAGCGATATTGTATACTTGCTGAATGGAACATTACTTCTCACATAACGATGCGATATGATACACGAGGTGTCAATTTAGGGTAATTTTCTGATGCCCAAAGCCGAATATTTAATAAGCTTATATCCATCGGTGACTATGCTTGAAATGGCTGGTGGCCTTACTGTATGAAGGACCTTGTGGCATTAACGCATATATGCAATTGAATGCACTGAGTAACGATTTTTCAGGGGCCCTTGCATTAAAATTGTGATCCACACCCATCTTAGAATTATTCAAACATTAATTTAGATATCATTGCTAAGACATATTGTACTTACTTCTTTCAGATGGGGGACAAATTCAGTTATGGCAGTTTCTTTTGGAATTGCTCACCGATCCAAAGAATGTGGCAGCTATCAGATGGGAAGATATAGTCGGACAGTTCAGAATGGTCGACCCGGACGAGGTCGCAAGGCTCTGGGGAAGGAGGAAAAACAAACCCAACATGAACTATGATAAACTTAGCAGAGCTCTGAGATATTATTATGATAAACATATCCTCACAAAAGTTCAGGGAAAACGTTATACATACCGCTTTGATTTTCGCGCCATCATTCAGTCCAATCGATCTCTTGCTTCAGTTGCCAACAACACTGTCATGGCTCAAATCGACGCTCTCCAACATCCTCCGAGACTGCACGTGAAAGGTTCAAGGTCACCGAAAACGAGGCACGGACATGTTTTGAATCCACCAATCAAGCGTCAGGTTTCCAGCCAATCAGAGCATTGTTATAATTATAATCAATTTCATTCGCACAGTCTTCATCAAAGCCACCAATCGTTTTACAGGACACAGCCTATGTCTCAATCATACCCACCATATCAATATAACTGTCATTATCACGTGCAATGTCAACAGTCAGAGTATACATACTCCAACATTCCAAATATTATATAAAATATGAGTAAAATCCAAAGAACAACAAAATTATTTAAAATAGTGCCATAGCATCAAATTGATTTGAAATGTGCCATAGATATTGCCTACATGCCATTTATGCTTTGTTTAGTCTAACGGTGTGAAAAAAGAAGTAAAAACAATGTACAGACCAAGTGCTGCAATTTTCCAGAGGAACAACTGACTCTGGTGAATATACACAAAGCTTATATTTGCCTTTGTTATTTCTTATACTTACTCAAAGTGACTTGCAGAGTGACAAACCAGAATTCACACTGTCTTAAAAGTGGACAAATTACCTCAAATTTGAGTATAACAGAATCAGCCTCGTTATGGTTAGCATTTTATTTATTTTCTGTCTGATCTTCTAGCACATGGTCTTTGTTGCATTCTTTTCACATCTGCACGTTACCGTTTGCTCTTAATCGTTGGTTTGTGCATATTGCATCAAATACGTCTCGGGAAATATGAAATTAGCCTTAACTGTCAGTAATGAATCGTTTTAGGTGGAACAGTGTACATTTGCTCATAATTTTCTGATATTCAACGTCAATCATGGCTGACTTATGCTAGCTGAACATGTAATCCTGCCTTAGCTGTTTCTAAATCATAACATCGGGTTCCACGTAGATCTACTTGAGAATATCCAGGATACCTTTTTCAGCAACATGGAATTACTTTTAACTTACTGTGAACGTATATATACATGTATTTATTATTGTTGTCCCTTGTAAATAAAATTAGTATGTTTTGTAAAAAGAGAATACTTTTGATACAGATTTACACACAAATATTTCTAAATAAAGTTAAAAAAACTTACGCTTGTTTTGAGATTTTACTGGACCATAGACACCCCCCCCCCCCCGATAAATATAGTTCAATGATGGCTGACGTAGAAGTATCCCGGACTTTTAACAACAGAAAAGTCAATAACCAGGGCCAAGAATTACAATCCTCCCTTAAAGTTAAGAAATACCTTAGTTAAGGTGACGAAATTCAGCATCCCAAAAGATGCATCTAAAACACAATGAAATCAGACTTACCGAATTTATTATGTAAATGTCAAGGTGGGCCTTAACTTTAAGGAAGCATTGTAACTCTGGGCCTGTATGAACAACTCTCACCCAACTGCTGTTACTCGAATACATTAAAGATTAACCAATAATCAAAACAGACAATGAAAGGTCACCACAGAAGTACAGCACTGGAACGAGCAGTTACTTTTAGCGGGAGATAAGCGGTCCCCAGTGTAAAAGTTTTGACATGTTATCATTAATATTCAAAATTGTGTATACACGAAGAAAGAAACAAATTAAGAAAAGATTAAACATGGCATGTAGTACCAGGTCCGGCTTTATATCAACCATTTGTGGTTTTGCATCACAGTCAGACATGGCCAAAAACCAAACATGCTTCTCGTGAGACGACATACACGTATATATAGCGTTTGTATGGCAAGATCAGCCCGTAAACTCAGTCAACACTGAAGCATTCCCGACCAGTATAATGATACATCCAAATGCCCTGCATTCATGATGCATTCCTTATTGAGTAAGCCGGGCTTAGTTTCGCGTCAAAATGTTATAAAATCTTAGATACGGGTTCTATTTGATATCACCCTGTTGGAATCAAATGTCAAGGGCGGTGTCCTTCGTTGTCCCCATTCATAAAATGATTTGTTTTAAAGTGTTCTGTGATCTCATTTTTTATTTTATTAACCAGGTCAGGGACCGAGGTTATAAAACCTTTTTCATACTCAGCTGAGACGAAAATTTATCCTGCTCAAAAATGTTAAAATGCCAACAATTGTTGACATTTTAACATTTATTAGCAGGATAAATTACAGACTTTGGTGATCTAAACATGTTATCTCAATTTATTTGGGCTATTTCAATATTTATAAGCATTTGAAATTTCATGCTCAGCCGAGTTGAACATGAAAAAAAGTTTTATAACCACGGGGCTAGATCAGATACGAACTTACCTCAGATTCATAGAATCGGAATGACAGGTGTTTGATCTAAATGTTTACACCCACTTCAATATGGTGGAACTAGGGTGTATTAGGTGCACAGTTCCTTCATTTTTGCTTCAAAATGTAGATTTTGAGTTCTCGTAATGAGTACCAACGATCTATATAGGAAAGCAAAAGTAAGAAAGAGATCAAACATTTTAATTGAAAAATGACGGGTGCAAGACTTAAAGATCTGTATAAATAACACGTGTGTATTTTTGTAATGGTCTGGTATAGATTATCCGAGATATATAATAATAGAAAGGTAGGCAAGTAGGCAATGATCTGGAAATGGCGCAATCAGAAAGAAATTCCCACTCCAAAAACCGAGGGGTGGGAAAAACTAAAATGACACTAAGGTACTTATACCAAGAAAACATATAATAAGCCGAGTGAGCAGCTATTTCCCAACAGGTGGCCACTCAGTTACCCGAACTTAATTAAAAATATGAAAACGTACATAAGGCTCAAACAGTACAAAATTCGACTCCAAAACACAAAACAATTAGAACCATAACAGAAGTATCGCCTTGGAACGATCAGTAATATGAAATTACTTGAGGGCTTAAAACTATATATATAAAGCAACGTTTAATTTTTAAGTTGATAACCTAATCGTTTATTAAGATAATATCTTTCCCTCCATGGGACGAGATAACAACTAATCTGAGCCCATAAACTCGGTACTCTGAAAGAATGAAGATGAATGCAAAAATGATCAAAGGGAGTGAAAAATCAACAGTCTTTTTAAGAAATCCATTTGAGCTTAACATGTCTAATAAAGAGGTGAAAATGAAACTGTCCCAAAGTTATGAGTCAATTTAACCGCAGTCGACTACTATCATTTGCAACTGCAAGTAAAGAGGGTCATGTATTTACACTGACAACTTAACAATCAAGGATTTATGTATAAAATTCAAGTTGTATACAGTGACTAACTTTGCGGTTAATGAGTCATAAGTTACACTAGGGTAAAACGATATTAAATCCCAAAGTTTCAATGCCTTGTTGAAGGACATTTTAGAGAAAAGTACTTAGACTTCTTTCGTGCAAAGAATCATGTCTCAGTGTCTGTCTTTCGACCGCTTCTAGAATTAAAATGGTGGACGCACTACAGGAAATTTTCTTAATACAAAAAAGTAAAAAGAAAGCCTAGGTCAACTTAAAATGCACGGGATGAATTATACAGATAACTGAACGCTCAACGGCAGAATTTTTAGTATGACTTGTAACGGTCCCGAATCGGTATTTATCTTGAGGTTTGATCCGAACCCGTGTCCGTGTGAATTTCAGTTATGCGATTTGATGTTCACCTTTTCAGAAATAGCCGTACCTTCGAATTACCATTTGCTCTTATTGTATTCTGCTATTCTAGCAAGTTCTGTTAAACACGTTATATCATTTAATTCTTTACATCGATATTTTATCTGCTAAAGTGTATAAGACTGTTTTTCCCGCAAACTGCCGAAACAAACACGGTTATCACCAGCATGAATTAGTTTGTCACGTAAACTTATATCAGTGAGTTTTCTTTATTCATAGCGGAACTGAACTTTAAATCCATTATACATGTCCTCTTGATTTTCGACAAGCTTCATGGACAAGCTTTACCACTACGCACCATACTTTTATATCCCCCAGTAATTTTGCATCATTGACCGTTCCAAGGCGATTCTTCTGTAGCGGTTATATTTATATTATGTTTAAGTGTTTTACGTATGTTTGAGTTTCATTATATTCATATCATTAAAGTTCGGGTAACTCAGTGGCAACTGGCCTGTTTGGGAATTTAAGTGCCCACTCTGGTTACGATATCTTTTCCTAATTCCTAATTGTCTTTTTGCTTCTCCAACTTTGGAATATACATGTGTTGGTCGGGATTGGTTCTGTCTGCATCCGTTCCAGGTCATTGTTACATTTTGTTTTTTGGACTGACTGCAATCAGAACGTCTGGTATCTTTCTCTACCAAGCAGCCAAGGCCGAAGGCTGTAGACTGCATAATCACTGTTGGGAATTCTGTTAATTCGTTTATAATGTGTTATGACTGTATGCTTCAAGCCATCATTATTCTAATTTGGTCTAGCACGACATAAAAATGATAAGTATGGGATGAACACTTTAAATGACGATTTTCAGAGATACTCTTATGACGATGGGGGTGATGATAATGATAATAAGGAAGAATTAAAAGATGATGTTGTTGTTGTTGTTGTTGTTATTTTGATGATGATGATGATGATAATGATGATGATGATGATGATGGTGGTGGTGGTGGTGGTGGTGGTGCTGCTGCTGCTGCTGATGATGATGATGATGACGATGATGAATTAAAAGAAAATGATGGGATAATTGCGGTAATAGTGATGATGATGTGCATAGTGCTATGGCCTTTTTCGTCGGTATGATGCATAGAGCAGTCAACGAGCAACAGTTAGTTAGTTAGTTAGTTAGTTGACGCTGATGATGCTATTGATGGTGACTCTCTTGTTATTACTGATGCTTACTTTTACCTATTTATTCGTTTATTGGTTCCGTTTTCATTGGATACGCCTACGAAATTCTTACTAATTATATGCATTTGAATATCATGAATATATCATCTCAGATTAATGCGAGTGAAAAACGTAAGTCTGATTTATCAGCATAAGTTTTACCATTTTCAAAATTTCAAACCAGATTTTAATATTGCTGTCAGCGATCATTCAAGATTCTGAGTTACTTTTGGCGTTTATGCATAAAACTTCAGTACAAATAGCTATGAGGTTAATAATTTTTCATAAGATTCAACGAACGTAATCTGGTAAATTGAAAGTGAAATTAAAATATGGTTATTACTTTAGGGAAAATATAAAAAAAATATAGTACAATACAAGATGTCCCAGAAAACAAAAAGGCTTGAAGACAAAAATCCAACAAATCGCGACTTAATGTAATGATCTCATGTATATATGAACATTTTTTGGGCACTGCTTGTTTCAACATTGTGTATACACACGTACACACGTACATTGCAATTACTACTGTCTTGGATACATCAAAGATAGTCGCACTCAGTGACTGTTGTCGTACTGTCATTTGCTGTTACCATTTCAATTGATAAAGAATATAAAAATGGCGAGTTATTTTAAGAAGATGTCAATTTTAGATACAAGTCGACATCTATATTAACCAATGGATACGTAGATCATACTTAACAGCAAAATATATAGAAATGCACTGATGATGACAGTAGGCATTGTTTTATTTTGGCTGTTACTGTTGATTACGCCCACCAAGACTAAAACATTGTTTTTAAAATAATAATGATAGGAATGCCGTTTCAAAATTTATATGAGTGCAAAACGTCTCTATTATTTCCATATGTAAGATGAAATCTCACTTTTTCAATATCAATATAGATTGGTTGTTGATTTATGGTGCTGTTTGCACCTTATGTTCGTTTTCATTTTTTTAGTTAAGTTTGGGTAACTGAGTAGCCTCCTATGGGGAAATACATGTAACTGCACACTCGGCTTACGATATGTTTTCTTGGAATAAGTACCTGATTGTTAATTCAGTTTTTTCTCACCTCGGTTTTTGGACCGGAAATTTCTTTCTGATTGCGCCATTTCCTGACCATTGCCTACCTTTACATTTCAATGCTACTTGAGATCCAATGCATTTTTTCTAAGCATTTGTTAAGACTTTTGCGTTGCCTTTGGAGTCTTTTCCCCATAATATGAAATAAATAGGTTTTACCTATTGCCGTGCATCCTAAACACACAACAATGAAAACTTTAAAATAAAATAATATAAATGCTACGCAATAAATGATCTTACACGAGTACTTATTTCACAACTCACCAAAGTATTCTTAAATAAGTTTCATATGATATGACCATGAGTGTTAGATATCTGAAATACCGAAATACCTTACCATAATATAATGTAGAAAAATATTGCACCCTTTAAGTGTTCAAAGTCAGAAACCCGGAGATGCACAAGGTGCAGGGTGCTAAAAGTGCAATAAGCAACTTATTATATGGTTCGTCCGTGTGTACAAACGATAACCACTCCCTTAGAGCTTGTGTAGATAAAAAAAAAGCTTTGGTTGGCCAAGGGATTTCAGAGAAGAAGATTTTTGAAAATATGACTGTACGGACGCACGCCGACTCGAGTACCATACTATAAGCTATCTCATGTCAGCTAAAATCGTTGAATTTTGCAACAGAAAATGCAAAATAAATACTGTCTATTGTGAAACTATACAAGGGATAATTTGACTAATTACTCCCTGGTAAGTTTCTGCCATTCCCCACTTTTGCATTTTCGATTTAGTCAAACAAAAATGAAAGTTTCATTCTTTATTAAAATAATCATGTGATAAACATTAAAGAGCAATTAATTTTCATATATGAGCCGCCGCATCAGAAAACCAACAATCTGCATATGCGAAACCAAAGGCACAGGTCAGGTGTGCAGTAACTGTACAGCTGATCAGCGCCTTTCTTTTGAGTACAGGAATAGTAAAATCCCTCTTCCTGTTAAATCAAATTTTCAAGCTTCTTAAATCTAGGACTGTACAGACGGATATTTGTCAGGCCTGGTAAGAAACCCAGATTGTTGGTTTTCTCGTGCAAAGGCTCATATATGACACCTGACACCCTGATTATTTGATACAAACATCCAACTATCAAACACAATCACAGATCAGCTTAATCACATACAAAACAAATCAGCCTGATTACTTTTCTTCATTGCATAATTAAATCAAATCAAAGGCCCTGATAGTACATGCATGTGTGAGTGAGAGCTTCCCTGGTATTGACTGACCTGCGTCATCTGAAAAACTGGATTTTTGCATAGCTGTTCAATCCCTATAACGTTTGTTAACCCAAATTTCCAAATCTAGAGCTATTTTCTGTGATTGTATAATAGCTTTCGGATCTGGTCAAAACACCCAGGACCTGGTCAGAACAACCAAATACCAATTTTCTCGTAACACAGCTCGTACATATACATTTATACTTTCTAAGAACAATGTACTGCTCATGATGCATTTACAGTGTGATAAAGTAGATGGTAACGTAACAATTCTCATTTATATTGGATAGTCATAAAATTTAAAAGAAATAAATAAAGAGAAAAAAAAAAAGACATCAAACTATGACCAAAGCAAACTTTGAAATCGGTCCACCAGTTCTGGAGAAGATTTTTGAAGAGTTTTTACCGTATATGGGCTTGGCGGCCATCCTGGTAATGTGACCTAAATTATTTATATGCACATTGATTCCCCCATGCTATACACTGAAACAAAGTTATAAAGAGGCCACTTTTCAAACTCATTTTTGTTTCTAAGCCAAGTTCAAAATTGCACAATTTTTTGCCAAAAGACGTGTCTTTCAAGTAAGTAAAGTTCCAAAGTGTTAAGAAATAATTTTCTTTTACTAAAGGCGTTTTTGGAGTAAAAATGCATAAATCAATGTTTTTAAATAAAAAATTGGATACAGCACACCATTTATTGAAATTAGGAACGGGTGTCATCAAAGGGGTCGTTACGGCTCGGAAAAACATCAAACATTCGAATTTTCTCTACTGGTAGAATTTTTATGCATTTTCAAAAATCGCCAATTTTGAGATTTTTTGAAAAATTCATAAATGTGCCTCTTAAACATGTTGACCCCTGTTAAATTCACTTGATGAGGCCTGGAAATGAGAGATATAATTCGACTGAACTGTTTTTGACCATTTTCGAGGACCAACATGTCAAGGCTGCCGCACACTTCCGGTTTCAAGGCCAATTTTTAACGAACAAAATAACAAAATTTGTGGACGATTTTTTTAATTTTCAAAGTTTATCAGAGTCTAGTATTTGACCTAAATAATCGCTGAAAATTTCAATGCCGTGCTGCTGATAATAACGCAACTGGAGAAGAACAAAGTTGGTATGCAAATTGCATACAAAAGCTGAATTCCTGTTATTCAGGTTGTTGTCTTCTTGCATGTGTAAAACAGAAACGAAGATTCTTATTGCAGCAACACTTTTGACTTAATTTTATCTTGCATCATGGCAGTCAGTAGCACTTTCAAATAAATTAAAATGTAAAAACACAACGTCATAATATGACATTTAATTTGATGTTAATAAAGTGTGACTTTTTGAAATAGGGTACCTTTACACATGCTTCGTCTGTGTGAGAAGTATCACGCATTTTGGAATGCAGAAACTCACAGAGCCACTGTTAGACATTGGTTTATTCATATGATCATGAATTTTAATTGATCGTATTTTACTTTCGGAACTAGAAGACAAAATATGAGGTGGCCTCTTATAACTTTTTTTCAGTGTAGATGCTTCACATAAAATTTGGCTTTGATTGGTCAAGCAGTTTCACAGGAGAAGTTGTGTGAATATTATGGTAATATACATATACAAAACCCCGGGGTGGGGGCAGATGAGGCCCTTGGGTCCAATTTTGTTTTCAGAATCATTAATATTCAGTCCTACTGCCCATTTCCTGCAAGACTTTCACTTTAAATGACTTTTTAAAAGTTTTCTCCATTCAAATGCATTGGGGACCTATGTTGACCTTGCCGTAAAATAGGCCAAGGTCATCCCAGGGTCATGATTCATATATACTTTGTAGTACTTGAGCCATCGATACTTTAGGCCAGGTTTCATTGAAATCGTTTTACTGGTTCTGGAGAAGATTTTTGAAGGGTTTTTACCATATATGGGCGTAGTGGCCATCTTGGTCATGTGACCTGGATAATATTTATACACACATTGGTTACCCCTTCCTGTTGATGCTTCACATAACATTTGGCTTTGTTTGGCCAAGCCGTTTCAGAGGAGATGTTTGAATATTATGGAGATATACATGTATATTGCCACGGGGTGGGGCACATGAGCCTCTGTGGTCCAATTTTTTTCAGAATCATTAATATTCAGTCCTACTGCCCATTTCCTGCAAGACTTTCACTTTAAATGACATTTTAAAAGTTTTCCTCATTCAAATGCATTGGCGACCTATGTTGACCTTGCCGTAAATAGGTCAAGGCCATCAATGCTTCATGCCAAGTTTCTTTGAAATCGGTCCACCGGTTCTGGAGAAGATTTTTGAAGGGTTTTTACCATATATGGGCGTAGTGGCCATCTTGGTCATGTGACCTGGATTTCTTATATACACATTGGTTCCCCCTTCCTATAGATGCTTCATGTAAAATTTGGCTTTGATTGGCCAAGTGGTTTCAGAGGAGAAGATCTTTGAAATTGTGGACGGACGACGACGACAGGTGACGGACGGACGTCAGAGCATGGCTATCCTATAAGCTCACCATGTGAGCCTTCGGCTCAGGTGAGCTAAAAACCAGAGGACCATTGGTCCTGAGAACGCTCACCTGAAGCCTGATCTTGGAGTATTAAGTCATCATGAAATGACCTTGACCTTGAATACTCACACACCTTTATTGACTTCACAAGTTGTCTGCATCTGCAAAGTTTCAGGTCTCAGGCTGCAATAGTTTTTAAACCCAGTGATTTCTGAGAAAACCATAATTTTAATTTTGATATTTAAATGACCTTGGGTCAAGGTCAACAAATGACCTTGGCCTTCATCAATTACTTACCTTCAATGACTCCATTAGTTGTCTGCATCTAGCAACTTTCAGGTCTCAGGCTGCAACAGTTTCCAAAATATCCATTGTTTTCGCCTTTTCCCATGTAAAAGCCTATGTTTCCAAAATTGACCTTGCCGTAAAATAGGTCAAGGTCATCCTAGGGTCATCATTTCAACAAACTATGATGGGCTGGGGGTCATAAATGCTACATACCAAGTTTCGTGTAAATCGGCCAGCCGGTTCTGGCGAAGAAGATTTTTGAGTGGTTTTTACCATAGTTGGGCATGGCGGCCATCTTGGTCATGTGACCCGAATTTCGCGATCACACTTTCGTTACCCCTACCCATGGACGCTCCACATAAAATTTCACTTTGATTGGCCAAGCAGTTTCAGAGAAGATCTTTGAAAAGTGTGTATGGACGACAGACTGGCCAAGGTCAAGAGATGACCTTGACCTAAATTAATCACATACCTTCATCTACTCCATTAGTTGTCGAGGTCTCAGGCTGCAACAGTTTTCTAAAAATCCATAGTTTTCACTTTTCCCATGTAAAAGCCTATGTATCCAAAATTGAAATTGCCGTAAAATAGGTCAAGGTCATCCTAGGGTCATCATTTGATCAAACTATGATGGGCTGGAGTCCCAAATGCTACATACCAAGTTTCATGAAAATCGGCCGGCCGGTTCTGGAGAAGAAGATTTTTGAGTGGTTTTTACCATATATGGGCGTGGCGGCCATCTTGGTCATGTGACCTGGATTTCGCGATCAAACTTTCGTCTCCCCTATCCATGGATGCTCCACATAAAATTTCATTTTGATTGGCCAAGCAGTTTCAGAGAAGAAGATCTTTGAAAAGTGTGTATGGACGACAGACAGGCCAAGGTCAAGAGATGACCTTGACCTAAATTAATCACATACCTTCATCTACTCCATTGGTTGTTTGCATCTACCACTTTTCAGGCCTCAGGCTGCAATAGTTTTCAAAAAATCCATAGTTTTCACTTTTTCCCATGTAAAAGACTATGTTTCCAAAATTGACCTTGCCTTAAAATAGGTCAAGGTCATCCTAGGGTCATCATTTGATCAAACTATGATGGGCTGGAGTCCCAAATGCTACATACCAAGTTTCATGAAAATCGGCCAGCTGGTTCTGGAGAAGAAGATTTTTGAGTGGTTTTTACCATATATGGGCGTGGCGGCCATCTTGGTCATGTGACCTGGATTTCGCAATCAAACTTTCATCTCCCCTACCCATGGATGCTCCGTATAAAATTTCACTTTGATTGGCCAAGCAGTTTTAGAGAAGAAGATCTTTGAAAAGTGTGTATGGACGACAGACTGGCCAAGGTCAAGAGATGACCTTGACCTAAATTAATCACATACCTTCATCTACTCCATTAGTTGTTTGCATCTACCACTTTTCAGGCCTCAGGCTGCAATAGTTTTCAAAAAATCCATAGTTTTCACTTTTTCCCATGTAAAAGCCTATGTTTCCAAATTTGACCTTGCCGTAAAATATGTCAAGGTCATCCAAGGGTCATCATTTTATCAAACTATGATGGGCTGAAGTCCCCAATGCTACATACCAAGTTTCGTGGTAATCGGCCCACCGGTTCTGGAGAAGAAGATTTTTGAAGGATTTTTACCATATATGGGCGTGGCAGCCATCGGGATCAAACTTGAAATGCCACTACCCAAAGAGGCTCCACATAAAATTTCAACTAGATCAGCCAAGCGGTTTCAGAGAAGAAGATCTTTGAAATTGTGGACGACGCCGACGGACGGACGGACGGACGACGGACGGACGCCAGATCATGGCCATCCTATAAGCTCACCTTGTGAGCCTTCGGCTCAGGTGAGCTAAAAAGGCAAATAGAACATACTTTGTAGGTATTCATTAAAATCATGAATTTAAACAATTTATTCATCAACCCTCAATTACAATCAAAAGTGTGACTACGTTTCAGAAATAGGCAACATTTTGTAACCCTCATTAAAGTCTCTTGTCACCCTCATTAAAGTCTAAAGGTAAACAAAGTCACCAAAATAAAATCAACCAACAATTATGATAACAAACATCAATTTTTTGGTCAAAATTGATAATTTTGTTTATATCCAATCAAATTTGTGTGCCTTGATTTTTCATCAACTTTGATTATCATAAACTTAAGAATCGCCTATATCAACAACTGTGGGCTTCAGCAAATATTTAATATCTCAAATAAACATTACAGTTGGCGAAATAAGGCCGTCTCTCACCAAGCACTGCCCTACCAGACTCTGTATCAGACTGCTCAGGCGGAGTGCAGCAATTGTGTTCAGCTAGTTCCAGCTTAGGTTTCATAGGGCACTAGATTTTCCTTTGGAGGATCTAATACAGCAGCTACTCGCTTCTGAATTTCACTTGAAGCAACCTTATACTTCTGTACACTTTTCTCAGATCTATGTCCAGTCCTTTGCATTATTTCTTGCTCATCCACCCCTGCCATGTAGAGTTGTGTCACACACATTCTTTTACCGCTATGATTGGTATAATTCCCAGGAAGTTCAGCATGTGCCCACATTACTTTTATCATGTTTTTATGTTTATTTACTCCAATGACTTGATTGCCATAGCGTATAGGGAGTCCAGCTAGTGGTCTTCGGTAGAAAGCGCCTCTATTTAACGCCATCAAATATTTCTTAAAAGATCTGCAATTGGTTTCTCATCTGAAAAAAAAACACAAAAAACACACCATCAAGAAGACATGTCTGTGAAATAAATACCCCCTCGAACCCCTATTTTATACAGTAAAACAGGAGTTTACAGGGATATGCCTATCCAAAGCATAGATTGTGGGTACTCGTTAAAACTGCCTCAGTGAGGCGGTTCTCACGTGTGCCTACAATTAATGTTTTGAGCACATAAAATAAACATATCATAATTTTTCTAATGAGATATTCAATTTTTACAGAGCTGCAATGATCTCAATTTCAATTTTTCGTATAAATGCTAAGAATCAGCTATTTGGTACAATTTAATTCAGACATCAGTTCCACTTGTTTACACAAATTATTTCTAAAATATTTACTGTCCAAACATGGGCGGATCCAGAGGGGGGGACAGGGGGTCCCCCCCCCCCCACCTGGAATTGCCAGATTATATGTTTTTGCCATGTTGAAATTTTCCGTTAGACCCCTTTTTGGAATTTGGACCCCCGCCCCCTGGGAAAATTTTCTGCCAAACACGATCTTTCAGAATCTTTTTTTCAAAATAATTACTTCCCTTGCTAACATTTTCTCAAATTCATTTTCTCCACGGGAAATTCTTGGATTTTTTTTTTATTTCAATACAGGTTTTCATTCTATTTATGTGACAACTTTTTGAACGTGACAGAATGACAAATTTTCCTTCAGGTGCTCCACAAAAGGGTGAATTTACAAACGCAGTTTCTGAAATACGAGCCATGTTGGCATGACATTCAATGACAAAATATAACAAAAAGATACATACCATTTAGGCTGTAATGTCTTATCCGTTTGTTAGAGAGTTCCAAGTCCTTTTAGCCCCCTTTGTACGTTTTGGAGCTTTGTCTACTGAACTCGACATACTTTCCATGGGCGATAGGGTTCGACTTCTTTCTTCCGCGCTTCCACCACAAATCTGCTCAAATAATGGTTCATCTGCTCCACTGTCATTAACTGTATTTCCGGCACGAATTCAGGTCCAGCAGCATTTCTCCAAGAGGAAAAGACCCCTGCAGCCCAGTTTGTGTTTTTCTTTGTGTTTCTGTTCTTATGGTTCTCTATGAGCTGACGGATCTCATAATCGGATACTGTCGGCACAAATAGGGATGTGGCGGTTTCAGCACCTGTTTCAGCAACAGTGGCATCGCTAAAACAAAAATAAAAATATCAAAGATTTTCGTTTTATCAAAAGGTGTTAACTGAAATTTTAAATTGTTACAGCTTATAAAACCGCTGTTACATCTTGGACCGTATATCTATTTTTCCTTATATTTGGCGGTTCTAGCGTGTACCCTAGATCTATGACCAATCAGTACTTTATGTGGGCAGAAACAAGAGAACCCCCGAGAAAAACCACCTGGCACACCCGCAAGCAGAACTTGGCTTGTCTCACACATGCTAGTGGATAATTTCCTGTCATAAAAAGTGTTATGAACACACATGACATGTATTATCACTTTTATGGGAATATGAGACGTAATTGATGACGTATACGTAAAAACAATGTAAATTTTCATTGAAAATATGAATATTACACTCATGGTTATTTCCATATATATCCATATGAAACTTATTGTTGCTTTGTATAGAGGCGTACAATTTTTCAGTCATGTCAGGATGGACCCAACTCTTCCTGGGTTTAACCAGTACCGTAGGGAGTTAATGTGTCTTGCTCAAGGACACAAGGTGACGCATGTGGGGATTGAAACCAGGACCTCTCTATTCAGAGTTCCACTCTACCACTACGCCATCACGAAAACATGTCCGTGTAATGTATACCCCTTGAACCCCACTTTCATATAGCAAAATTGGGGTATGCAGGGGTATACCTATTTTTCTTATTTTTGCTTCAAATCATAGATTGTGGGTACTCGTTAGAAACGCGTCGCCGAGGCGATTCTAACGTGTACCCATAATCTAAGTTTTGAGCAATAATAAGAAAAATATCAATTTTTCAGCTGAAAATGTTCAATTTTTAAAGCTCAAAAAATCTGTATATTGCATCATGGGCAAGTTTTCGTAATGCCATTGTCATGATTGTACTCCCTATAAAATTTATTAAATTAATGCAAGATGCTGGGGTGGGATTAATGCTTCGTGATCAATGTAACATTACTATCACTGAAAAACTTAAATATCTTGCATAACATCAGAAATAACATATCAATGATATGTATGCCCCCATAAACCCCACTTCTATATATAGAGAAACTGGAGTTTGCAGGCGGTATACCTATTTTTCTTATTTTTGATACAAAACATAGATTGTGGGTGTTAGAAATGCCTAGCCAAGGCGGTTCTAACATGTACCCACAACCTATGTTTTGAGAAAAATTATCAATATTTTTCCAATGAAATTTTCAATTTTTATGGCTGAAAAGAATCTAGAGATGTATATTGTATCCATGGTAAAGTTTTCATAATGATGGCTAAAGACCATAGCTGTATGTTTCAATGTTTCATTCCAAGGTTAAAAGGATAGTAAACCAGAGGACCAATGGTCCTGTAAACGCTCACCTGAGATCAGCTGCATATACCAATAAACATGTTTGAATATTATGGTATTTAACTCCAGTGCAGGGGCAGATAAGCCCTTGGGCCATTTTCTTTTTTCAGAATCTTCAATATTCTGTCCATTTGCCAATTTCCTGTTGGCTTTTTCCTTCAAATGACATTTTAACAGTTTTCCCAATTCAGATGCACAGGCAACCCATGTTGATCTTGCCATAAACTTGGTCAAGGTCATCACAGGGTCATGATTTATATATACATTGGAGTACTTTAGCCATCGATGCCTCAAGCCAAGTTTCCTTGAAATCAGTCTATTGGTTTCAGAGAAGATGATTTTTGATGGGTTTTTACCATATATGGGCATGGCGGCCATCTTGGTCATGTGACCTAGATTATTTATATACACATTGATTCCCCCATTCTATAGATGCTTCACTTAAAATTTGGCTTTGTTTGGCCAAGCGGTTTCAGAGGAGAAGACGTTTGAATATTATGGAAATATACATGTATATTGCCCCGGGGTGGGGGCACATGAGCCCCTGGGGTCCAATTTTTTTCAGAATCATTAATATCCAGTCCTACTGCCCATTTCCTGCAAGACTTTCACTTTAAATGACACTTTAAAAGTTTTCCCCATTCAAATGCATTGGTGACCTATGTTGACCTTCCCGTAAAATAGGTCAAGGTCATCACAGGGTCATGATTTATATACACATTGTAGTGCTTGAGCCATCGATGCTTCGTGCCAAGTTTCATTGAAATCGGTCAACCGGTTCTGGAGAAGAAGATTTTTGAACGGTTTTTACCATATATGGGCATGGCGGCCATCTTGGTCATGTGACCTGGATTTTTTATATACATATTTGTTACCCCTTCCTATTGATGCTTCACATAAAATTTCGCTTTGATTGGCCAAGCGGTTTCAGAGGAGAAGATGTTTGAATATTATGGAGATATACATGTATATTGCCCCGGGGTGGGGCGGATGAGCCCCTGGTGCCCAATTTTTTTCAGAATCATTAATATTCAGTCCTACTGCTCATTTTCTGCAAGATTTTTCCTTTAAATGACAATTTAACAATTTTTCCCATTCAAATGCATTCACGACCTATGTTGACCTTGCCGTAAAATAGGTCAAGGTCATCATAGGGTCATGATTTATATACACATTGTAGTGCTTGAGCCATTAATGCTTCATGCCAAGTTTGGTTGAAATCGGTCCAGTGGTTCCGGAGAAGAAGATTTTTGAAGGGTTTTTACCATATATGGGCATGGCGGCCATCTTGGTCATGTGACCTGGATAATTTATATATACATTGGTTCCCCCTTCCCATAGATGCTTCATGTAAAATTTGGCTTTGATTGGCCAAGCGGTTTCAGAGGAGAAGATCTTTGAAAATGGTGGACGACGGACGGACGGACGGACGACGGACGGACGACGGAGCATGGGTATACTATAAGCTCACCTTGTGAGCCTGACGGCTCAGGTGAGCTAACAAAACTTACCCAAATTACTCTGTAACTGTTTCACCAGTCTAACTACAGTATTTTTAACCTCTGTGAATCACTACAAAATAGAAAAACAAATAGAGAATCTTACACTGGAAAATAACAACATCATATATGATAATTCTAACACACCTTACCTATATTACACGTGTTATAATATTGTGCAATAATTTCACTGGGCCAATACGCGTAATTACTTTGCGCCTTCTGTGATATCAGCTATTCCATCAAGCAGCGTTAGACGGGGTAACGTGGTTTTAGAGCATAAAAAACGCAATAAATGTGTAAATACCTGCTTAACAGTCAAATATTTGACGGAGATATCTACAATGCAATTGCGGAAAGCTGAACGATATTGACGTTTTCAGTGACTTATTCCGTTTATTGTGTGTTTACTGTTAGAATCGTAATAGATCAGCTTAAGTACATGTGAACTGTTGAGTAATTATTCAGTTTTTTGGTCAGTTGTAAGAATATGCGCTCGTGATTTGATCCTCTTTACTGATCTCCAAACAGTAAATTATTACTCAACAATTCACTGCAAGAGCTGATCCAAGAGTGATCAGCATTCAGCAGTCAAACAGCTGGTATTCCACAGCTCCTGAGGTAATGGTCAGAAATTGATCGACTCGGTAAACCGTAAAAAAAGATATATCTGCTTAAGCCCCTATCTCACTGGAATGCGATAACTGGAGACTAGTTCGTGAATAGTTTGCCACTATTTTTCGACAAAATTTAAAGATACAAACACAACATTCACGTTGCAGTCTCGCTGAATGGGCGTTTATGAAACAAAAAAAAAATTCGGGAGTTTCAATCTAATTTTGAAAGTATATCTCGCGACTGTCGCATGACAGTCACGAGACATTCATGAGAGTGTCTCCCGACTTTCCCACGAATGTAGCTTATCTTCATTTTCATTCGTATAACAGTTGTGTGACATTGGAATGAATGTTGCTTAGTTTTATTTTCTCGCCAGATAGTCACGAGGTGTTCGCATTTTTTTTCTCAAGACTGTTGCGCGAACTTCATACCACACACGCACGACATTCATACGAGCGTCGCAAAAATTTTGCATTGTAAATTTGCCAAAGTTTTGCGGCGACAAGTTCGCGACACTCCCACGAACGTCCCACGAGTAGCGTGACAGTCTTGCAAAATATTTTGGTGAAAAAACTCGCATAAAATTTTTAAACAAGTTTAAAAATTTCGTGACCAGTTCGCGACACATGAAATACTTGTGACACTCGACACTCGTGCAACACTGACCAGTACGAATGTTGTGTGAAAGTCCGCGACAAAATTCGCAAAACAGTCGCCAGAAATTCGCATGCCAGTGAGATACTAGCTTTAAATATCTGATAGTTTTGTCTTATGTTATGCAATCAGTATTGAAATTTTTGAAACGAAAGAAAGAGTATGCAGGGTATATACAGCAGAAATTAAGGTGGAATATATTGATATACTCAACTATTACGTTGACTTGAGAAGACGCTCCCCCCCCCCCCCCCCCCCCCTTATAAGTCTGCATGCGGCCACTTTAATTGACCAAAGCCAACATCTAGAAGAGAACAGCAGGGCTAGATCTATGGGTTAAAGATTACCAATGTTAATATAGCGTATGGAAAACTTCTCAACCCCTCAAATTATTATTTAGATGACAGAATGAGGGACTTCGATTTCAGACCATAGACTAGTCCTGGAAGGTCGAACAATGTTTGGTTGGTATGAATATGGAAGCTAATATGGCGGCGCCCATGGTCAACCGTCTTGTATTTGTTAAATTTCAAAATGAAGAAGAGAGAATATTTCAGAGGATTGAAAAACATGAGAATATGCATCAAAGAAACAAGAAAAAGTAACAAAATTAGTTGGTAAAATCCTTGGTAAAAATTAGTTGTGATGAACTCGCTGACAGTGGTCAATGAAAATTATCATTATTTGATTGATTTTACATAAGAAATAAGGTAAGTGTGGATGCCTATACATTCTTAAGCAGGGCGAGTAATCATAAAATGTCGACATGATTTGGTAGCCTGGATGTTAACAAACACAGCAGACCAACTGTCAAAATTTTAGGGTAATTGAAAAAAATATTATTGGCTTGAGTTTCAAAATTTTGGGTATAAGAAAAACATACCAAAAATGACACTGGGTACATGATTTGACCATGAACTTATCAAAACATTAATTAATTTCCACATAATAACCCTGAGCGAAAGTAGAGAACATGTGGTTCCTAAAAATAAATGCGTCATATCATCACTTTTTGTATAAACAGCAGGAGAGGCTCGAGAACAAAGGTGCGTGATTATTGTGTAGCGTGAAAAAGCATACTCGTAGGATACAGATTTGGGATCGCACAAATCGGGTTTTGTTGGCAAGACTAAAGATTACGCTGGTCGTGATGCTCAGGTCGGGTGTCGCGCTAACGCGCGACCCCCTCTGTCATCGTTTTCAGTGACAAGTCCGTTCAATTATCAAATAAACACCTGAAAAAGTGCTCTGTCTGTGGCTTTTGATGCTTCAAAAATGGCGGCGGTAAACAGCTGACGGACGACCTCTGTCAGTGGGCGGAGCATGCCAATGCGCATTGCGCAGTCGAAAGATTAGCCCGCTTTTCTGGCGAGTTCATTCAAAAGATCATCTTTGATTGGACGATTGGGAGCATGCGCGAGGGTGTTTCCGCGGTCCGTGCGCGACGCAGTCTCGTGATCTAAACCTAATTTTGCACGCAATAGATTATGGGAATTTAGACATACGATGAGTGGGAAGAAAGCAAAGTACTCCGCATATATTTTCAATATGCCGCGACAGGGTTGCACCCAATTATACAGGGCGCGGCCATTTAATGAATCAGTCCGAGTCCTTCGGTTCTTTTCCTTATCCTTTTGACAGACACTTTCTTGGAGCCTAAGTACAACGTATAACGTGCAACCTAAAGGATGCACGTATAAATATTTATTTTATTCAGCTGTGAGGCTCATAAGGCTCATTTCAATCATTTTGATTTAACATTACGAAATTTTGCCAATGCTTTTTGACTTTTTGAGTTGCAAAATTGAAAATTTCATTGCAAAAACATTTTTGCTCAAAACATTGATTGTGGGTAAAACAGCAATCACACAGTAGCGTATAACCCAAACGCGCGCCGGGCGTATGAAAAATCTCAACACGCTGAAGATTTTGGACGTATAAAATTAATTTGTTCCTTTAACTCGCTTTTGCAGTCACACATTAGCGCGTGACTGAGGCGTGTGCCGGACGTATAAAAAAATCTCAAAGTTTTGGAGTACGTTTGTCGTACGTCCCAGACACGCTAGGCACGCGCTACAAACGCGCTGTATGCGTTTCATGCGCGCTCCAAGCACGCTTGGCACACGTTACAGGCGCGTTCCACACTCGCCCAAACCAGCATCCGGTTAAAATCGAAACGCGCACGTAGCGTATACGACGTGCTTGAAACGTGAAACGCGCGCCGGGCGTGTTGAAAAAATAGCAAAATTCCTCACACGCCAGACGCACGTCGGAAACACGTTCAAAACTCGCTACAAGCGCGTTGGGTACGCTTGGTGTACGTCCGGCGCGCGTCGCTGTACATGTACGTCGCTAAAAGTCTCTGCGCGTTTCGCGCGCGTTTGGGCTAAAAAAAAATTTAAACATGCTTAAAAATTTTCTAAAAGCTCGGCGTGTCCCGGGCGTGTGACTTATACGTCCCGAATAAGTTCCACGCGCGCTACGGGCGCGTTGAATACGCTCTGAACGCGTATGGCGCGCGTTTGAAGCACGCCAGTGTACGTTTCATGCGCGTTCCGATTTTATTAGATGTTGCTTCAGTAGCGTGCCCCAAGCGTGTGTGAAACGCGCGTTGAACGTTCGATGCGCGCATGTAGCGCGTGCTTAGCGTGTCTGGGACGTATCACAACCGTTCTCCAAAACTTTGAGATTTTTTATACGTCCGGCACACGCCCCAGTTGCGCGCTAATGTGTGACTGCTAAAGCGTGTTAAAGGAACAAATTAATTTTATACGCCCAAAGTCTTCAGCGTGTTGAGATTTTTCATACGCCCGGCGCGCGTTTGGGTTATACGCTACAGTGTGACTGCTGTTTAAAATTTTATTTAGCCCAAACGCGCACGAAACGCGCGCCGACTTTTAGCGACGCGCGCCGGACGTACACCAAGCGTACCCAGCGCGCGCTTAACGCACCTTGGACGTGTCTCCGACGTGCGTCTGGCGTATGTGGAAATTTGTATTTTTTCAACACGCCCGGCGCGCGTTTCACTTATACGCTAATGTGTGACTGCTGTTTAAACGTGTTTTGGATCAAAATAAAAAGGTATGCCCCTGAAAACCCCAGTTTTACTATACAAAAGTTGGGTTTAAGGGGTTGTGCATTTGGTAAACCTTTGGTTCGGGGCCTGGATAGCGTAGTGGATAACGCACTCGCTTGTCACCTCTGCGGTCCGGGTTCAAATCCGGGTCCGGGCATGTGGCAGGGTAGTGGTCGCCCGTCCAGGTTCGGTGCTTTTTCCTGGGTTCTCCGGTTTCCTCCACCAAGTTTGACCATATAAAGCCAACATCCGCGCCTTCAAGAACGCGTCTGTAAGTTCCTTGAGCTTTCTGTGTACTTGAAGTAAAATAAATAATAAATAATAATTGAAGTAAAATAATAAATAAATAACTTTAAACCTTTGGTTATTAACCTCATTATGAAAAGTACAGTATGTCACCAGCATGACCGAACAATTTTTGTTCTTTCTTAAACGCTCGGTCACACTGTCGGCTGTATTTCCACAGAAATTGATAATGAATGATTATTATTAGCGGAACCTCAGTTTCGCTCGTAGGCTTGAAATCTTGTATAAGTCAATCAGACCGCTTTAAAAGAATTTATTATAAATAGACCTCCTGGGAATAGAAAGCAATTACGTGTCTTTTTTCTAGAATTAAATATACACAAAAATGGTGAATCGCTATTCAGTAGAGTATTGAGATTACATCCAACAATGCTAGATCGTTTAAAAGACTTTGGACTTCTAAATACCAGTTTCTAGCTGCGCGTTACCGGCAATACAATTACTTTTTAAATTTGGGGTTTTAACCATTCTCCAACTCAACCAGTAGTGCAATACTGATAAAGTTTTCACACTCCTAGCTTAACATTTGGAATTTATCAAAGAGTATCAATTCCCGGACTTTCTATGAAAAAATAACACGTATACATAGACGCTTAAATGGTTTGGTGTTTTAAGTAAACAAGAACGTGAAATAGTGACCGTTTTACGATTTTAAACTCGTTCAGCTATCCAGTTGCGTTGAAAGGACCAAACCAGGCTACGTGATGTTCCTAGCTGTGTAACGTGATAAAATCTTACCCAGCATAAATGTCGATATTTGAAAATAATTACATTGTCTGGAAACTCTTCCTTATACTAAGCAAAGACAAATTCAATAATAACTGAGACCTAGCTAGAAACGTCTTCAATAGGAACATTAAAGCCACCTTGGATTTACTTTCACACGAATATCAACCGTTTTTCTATATACAGGAGATCTCTGGATAACAAGATAAACTGCTAATGTCTGTTTGACAAACAAATGGAGTCTTTTTGTCATTTTCGAACCGTTTTTCTCTTTAAAACGGTGCTTTTATCATGGGGAAACAACAGTAATTGTTGTGTAGTTCGAGTCAGGGCAAACATTTACTACAAATACACTTTTTATTAGATCTTACAGATTAAATCAACAAGAACAGACGTATATAAATAAAACGTGGCCCCTAAACATAGATATAGAAGTTTCCATGCATTATTGTTTTATATTTCAACAAATTCTGTCAGACGTATCTAGATTTATATAATAATAATTCGCAAAAGTGTACTTTATATTCTTGACAGCTTTCTTACGAATAAGGACTTTCCTGATCATTGCCTACTTGAACTTTTCATTCGTCATCCATATCCCGATAAGCAGCAGACTTTGTTCATTTGGGTCAAAGGAACAAAATACAGACGTCACACATGCTTCGTTTGATTATTAAATATCTGGCTAATAAATGCCAGACGAATCGTGTATTACAAAAACTAATCCAATTTATAAGAAACATGTAATGACAAGTAAATACACGTAATTGTCATACTTTAAAACATAATTGTGATTGTTCCAAGACACAAAGTTGGCCTAAACATGACCCACCTAACGTGCATGAAGTACAAAAAGTATGCAGCTTTCAGAAAATGGTGGGTGGAGGGGAGGATTGGGAGAAATGTTTGAGAAACTAACCTTTTCAGATTTTTACTCCCGGCCAACTCTCCGGCTGCGGAATGAGTCATGTTGCAGCTTTAGTTGTTTTAGCCAATCATTGCAGTTAAAATTAGGACACACCTAAACGTAGCTATCTCAGCTACTCGCCGCCGCAGCCAGCAAGTTGGCCGGGGATGCATTCTGTTAAACGAATCAGTATATGAAATACGCCGCAAGAAAATGTAAGCTAAAAGCAACATACGCTTCTCATGAATATAAACTTATTTTTGACAAAATAGTATTTTCATATTCTTGACAGCTTTCTTACGAATAAGGACTTTCCTGATCATTGCCTACTTGAACTTTTCATTCGTCATCCATATCCCGATAAGCAGCAGACTTTGTTCATTTGGGTCAAAGGAACAAAATACAGACGTCACACATGCTTCGTTTGATTATATCTGGCTAATAAATGCCAGACGAATCGTGTATTACAAAAACTAATCCAATTTATAAGAAACATGTAATGACAAGTAAATACACGTAATTGTCATACTTTAAAACATAATTGTGATTGTTCCAAGACACAAAGTTGGCCTAAACATGACCCAAAAATAATGGCGTACATTGCTCGGTCGAACAACGAAACCACCTCCAACACCATGCCAAAACACGGACACCCTGTTCCGATCAAGATTTAAGTTTAATTTCTGATGATCGAATGCCCAATTGCGTAAGCGCCGTACAAAAGAATGTCCCATTAACATAACATTCAATTTGTCCGGTGTATCATCGGTCGCCATTCTGTAATATGACAGACAAAAATAAAGCCTAGTATTAAGTCTACTGTCTGTAAGACAATTACAAAATGAAGATAATATTAACAATTAATTACAAAATAAGGTTCAGATTTTAATATCGAAGCCTCAACCACTGTAAAACCGTGTAATTGCGAAATAAATACAAAATAAAGAAGAAATGTTTGAGAAACTAACCTTTTCAGATTTTTACTCCCGGCCAACTCTCCGGCTGCGGAATGAGTCATGTTGCAGCTTTAGTTGTTTTAGCCAATCATTGCAGTTAAAATTAGGACACACCTAAACGTAGCTATCTCAGCTACTCGCCGCCGCAGCCAGCAAGTTGGCCGGGGATGCATTCTGTTAAACGAATCAGTATATGAAATACGCCGCAAGAAAATGTAAGCTAAAAGCAACATACGCTTCTCATGAATATAAACTTATTTTTGACAAAATAGTATTTTTCTCTTTTAATCGTCGCCATGAATAGTATGGTTATTTATCCTAAAGTCAATCTTCTGTTAATGTCTGTTAAGAATATAAGAATCTTACATAAGTGTAAGGTATGGATAGACAAATCTGTCCCGAGGGTCACATTTTGGCATCACGAGGCTCGCCGAGTGATGCCAAATTGTGACCCGAGGGACAGATTTGTCTATCCATACCTTACACAAATGATGGATTCTTTTTCTTGCACGCTTTAATGCGGCGAAGCTTGATTTTTATACTATTTACCTAGAAAAACGCTACAATCGCGGCGTCCGCCATTTTGATTTAAAACGTTTGACGTCATTGTGACGTGTGCGCTTAACGACGAAATTACGTGACGTCCTATACAACCAATGTTAAAAAAGAACACTTGAACGCAGAATAAGCCTGGGGTGAGATAACAAGGGTGAGATAAGAATTTCTCACATGGCGTAAAACGTCGGATTTCTCTATCTGGTGTGCAAGAAATATACATCAGAACCAAGCCAGAAGACTGCATTATCACCCCTGGGAAATTTGTTAATTCGTTTATAGTTTGTTATAACGTATGGTTCCAGTTGTCGATCAATTTCACATTTTTTTATTTTGGAAAAAAACTGGTCTATATTGTTTTAAAACTCTGTTTTGAATTCTTTCGACTTTTATTGTCCAAAGTCATAACTTGGCCCATTGCATTGTAACAAGGCATAACTTGACTGATTCAGCAAAGGTTGAGGATAAAGCATTAGTGAACTGAAAAGTTTATTACATTGCAGAATTTCTTACTTCTTTGCGTTAATTTGTTTCATTGTAGTTGAAAACGCCTACCAGGTTCCTATTATATATTACCTTTGAATATAGAAATGTCATTCATCGGAGTTAAACAAGTTCTAATCGCATGTCTGACACTGATCATCCCAAAGTTTCCCGTTGTTAAATGTCAAATCAGAGTTTAATTCTACTTGGATTTTTCTTACATCTTCCTATGTGATTATTCAAGATTTTTGAGTTGCCTTCGGTTTTTGTATGCATATAAGTGTTATCAAAAATAGCTCTGAGGTTAATATACTTCCATGAGATTCAACGAACGTAATGCAAAAAGATGGTTATAAACCTCTTGGGAAATGTAAAAACATACGCATACAAAATGTTAAATAAAACGTATTACTCTTCACGCTTGATGATTAAACTTTATATAGTGTCTTGTATTACCATTTCTTTTCCAACATTTGATTTATTCTATCATTTCTCTGGCGATTAATTAAAGTGTCACTTCTAAAGAATCGTTACAACTGAAGGAGCTTTTTAAAGCCATGTTGACGGCCCTATCTACCAACAAACTGGATGGATCCTAGTTTAAAACAAACTGCAGAATCGCTTGACAGAATTGCTACTCTTGATTACGCCTACAAAGATACAAATATAGATACAGAAATGCCTTTTTTTTTCAAAATTTGCTATGCCGCGTGTTAAACACTATCACAAATAGCCGTGATGTTAATATACTTCCATGAGATTCAACAAACGTAATGCAAAATGATGGTTATTAACCTCTCATGAAATATAAAATAGTGTGCATATATGTAGTTCAAGAAAACATAGTTACTCGTACTTTTCATACGTGTTGATAAGATTCATCAGGAAAACATGTCCGTGTAATGTATACACCCTTTATAGCAAAACTGGGGTATGCAGGGATATACCTATTTTTCTTATTTTTGCTCCAAAACATAGATTGTGGGTACTCGTTAGAACGGCGAGGCGGCTCTAACGTGGACCTTTAATCTATGTTTTGAGCAAAAATAAGAAAAATATCAGAAATTTTCTGATGAAAATTTTAAATTATTAGAAAAATATGTATGTTACATGGGCATGTTTTCGTAATGTTATGCAGCGTCTTGTGTTGCCATTACTGTTTCGACGTTTGGTTAATTCTACCATTTCTCTGGCGATTAATCATCAGCAAAACATGTCTATGAAAATATACCCCCTTGAACCCCACTTTTATATATATATAAAAAACTGGGGATTGTGAGGCGGTTCTAACGTGTACCCAGAATCTATGTTTTGAGCAAAATAAGAATAGTATCAAAAATTTTCAGCTGAAAATTTTAATTTTTAAAGCTCAAAAATCTCTATTTATTGCATTGGTAAGTTTTCGTAATGTTATGGTGCCACTTCTGAACAACTGTTAAAACTTTAGAAACTTTTATGTTATTGTAAGACAAAATACTAATTTCAGTCTAAAAGCCAAGATAGCGGCCCTATCAAACAACAACACCATAGACCATAGTTAAACGTTAATTGCAGAATTGCTTGACAACTGACATTTTTTTATTACGCTGTAACTGTTGATTACGCCTACACAAATTCTAAAATATCATACCATACAGGAACGCCTTTTCACTTTTTATGCGTTTTAAGCTATTTATCAGCTAAAATCTCCCCGTTTTCCAATATCAATACAGATTTCAATGTCACTCGAGACCCAAAGCGACGTTTCTCAGCATTTGTCAAGATTTTTGCATTGCCTTTGGTGCCTACTCTGATTATAAATATTTATTTTATTCAGCTTTGAGACTCATATAAGCCAACGTGATTTTTTTGAAAATGTTTGGTTATTGGCCTTATTTGAAAAAAAGTACATCTTTCAACATGACGAAAACACACCCATGCAATCAATATACAGAATTTTTTTCAGCAATAAAAACTGAAGATTTCATTGGAAAATGTTTGATATTTTTCTAAATTTGCTCAAAACATAGATTGTGGGTACCGCTGAGGCGGTTCTAACGAGTACCCACAATCTAGTATGTTTAGAGCAAAAATAAGAAAAAAAGATATACCCCTGTATACCCTAGTTTTATTATAAAAAGTGGGGTATAAGGGGGTATACATTACACGGACATGTTATCCTGATGAGAAAGAGAAATTTTGATTACTTGAGCATTTGGTGCGAAATTACTGCCAGTGACATGTTTTAGGATGTTCCTAATTTAAATTTAAACAAAACTCGCTTTATGAAATTGGGAGAATGACACCAATGCAAGCGATTAGAAACTTTGGGGCACATCTGTCTGTTATTGATGCAAAAGGCTTATACGAAATAATTCGAAATGGCCAAAAATAATTTTGAATAGGAATTGTGCATTGGAAAGGGAGATAATCGATGATCATGAAAAATCTTCTTTTTTTCGAGATGTTTTACTTGATCATGAAGATATCGTTACGCGTTTGTCTTCTGTGTCATTTTAAAATGATTTTGTGCATCATTATGAAATACTAAGAATTTGAAATTTTTGCGAAAATATTTACCTCCCTTCCATAAGATTTTTGTACAGGAAACCCTATTCAAAAATGTTTTTGACCAGAACTTTTTTTTTATTTGTTGACCGATTTTCGAAACTGTTGCTGCACATTTCGCGACAGATTAACTCGGGGATTAACTGCTCAGTTGTGTCAAGAGTATATTTAATCTACATTTCAACAGTTGCAAGATATCTGTGAAAACCATTATCAGACTCTAGGAAACAGACTTGAGTTTAGCTTTTTTGTATCTTGCTGTGATCTATTCTTTTTATCAAACGATTTGATGCAGGCTCAAAATTACTCAATCATTTTATAACCTTCAGTTTAAAACCTTGTCAGCTCTAGTTTTGGAGTCGAATTGTTGTGCTGTTTGAACCATATGTACGTGTTCATTTTTTAGTTAAGTTCGGGTAACTGAGTGGCCGCCTATTAGGAAATAGCTGCTCACTCGGCTTACGTTATCTTTTCTTAGTATAATAAGTACCTATTTGTCAATTTAGTTTTTTCCCATCTCCGTTTTTGGAGTGGGAATTTCTTTCTGATCGCGATTTTTCCTAATCATTGCCTACGTGTACCTCTTTTGTTAACCATGGCACATTACTTAAAAGTTCGTTCACACTGCCGGCTGTACGTATTTCTACAGAAACTGATGATAATAAATTGTTAACGGAACCTTAGCTTTGCTCGTAGGCCTGAAGCCATCAATAAGTCAATCAGACCGTTTCAATAAAATTTGTTATTGATGGACCTCATGGGAATGGAAAGCAATCAGGAGTCCTTTATCTAGAATTAAATATACACAAAATGGTAAAAATCTATTCAGTAGAGTATTGAGATAACAAAGCTCGAGCGTTTAAAAGGCTATTGACTTCTAGATCTTTTGACTTGTTTCCGGCAGCGAGTAAGCATTACGTCATATTTGTATTATCGTTACTCTTCGATAAAAAGTAGAATTTCCCCCACCTTCCAACACTACCAGCAGTTTCGGTATTCATAAATGTATATACACGTAATGTTTATCGTATTTTAGTTGGATTTAGTTAAAGGTTGCTATACTTTTCTTCCTCATTTGGTGTTTGTGTTAGGATATGACGTTTTTATTAAGTACTAGTATATCATATCTTATTTCGTAATACGCATAAGTATACATTAAATCATTTTGGTGTTTTAAAAGTTTGTTCAACTGAACAACTGGCCGTTTTAGGACTTAAGAATTTGTGGGTGGGGTATGTTAAACAGACATCTACTGTTGTTTTTGAATCTGTCAATCAAATGATGATGTGCAATTATTGCTAATAGACGTCACAGATACTATGAATGACTCAATATAGCTATTCTTTTAAGCTTTTAAATAGCTTGGTTTAGAATTGGAAATGTAACTTGTTTTCGTGGGACCTATTTCCTGGAAGATGGAATGCATTTGAATAAACATTTCACAAAACCCACATGTCTAGCATACATAATCTGCAAAACTGAGGATTATTTTGGGGTCATGGAAATGTATTTCTCTGGGAAAAGTTAGTGTCAACATGTTTTTCTGGAAAATTCTCAAAGTGGGTAACTTGGGGCGGCTCATATGCGCTTATTGTTAGCTGAAAGATGACATGCCTTTTGTTTCAGGTTCTTATATAATTGAAGTCAATGACTACATCGAAAATTCTGGTTTATGTCTTTCAAAAAGCTAAGAAAAATGGGTCTGACGATTTCAAACCGGAAGTAACTAAAAAATGACTCCCTTGCTCTGAGCTGACCACTCATTTCACAATCATGTATACACAAATCCACGTATTTGCAACATATTCAACGGCCCCATGATAAAGCATGCTAAAGAACGTAAGATGGTTGACAAAAATAAACAAAGCTTTTTACACAGGTAAATCTTCAAACATGTATATACAGTGACAACACATAAGTCCTTAAAATTCGTTGAAAAACCAGTGATCTTCTGCAATACCCTCCAACACTAATACAGTCTCCACGAGGATGTTTTGAAATAATAAGTTCTCTGAGAAATCTTCCTTATTTTCAGCAAAGACATATACATGTAATTGCCGTTCGACAAAATAATGGCGATGTCATCAAGCAAACATGTCCATGTATTGAATACCCCCTCATATCCCACATATTATTGGGGTATAGAGGGGTATATTTATTTTCTTATTTTGATCCAAAACATAGATTGTGGGTACTCGTTAGAACCACCTCGCCAAGGTGGTTCAAACGTGTACTCACGATATATGTTTTGAGCAATCTATGTATATTGCATGGTTAGTTTTCGTGATGTTTTGAATTATTTGAATTGTCAGAGAACCCTTCCTTACATTCAATTAAGACAAATAATTGAGACCTCGAAAAGTCTTCACTACTAATATTAAAGCCGCCTGGGGTTTAAGTTCACGGGAATATCAATGGTTTTTCTAGGCCCAGGAGGATTTTGAAATAACAGAATCGACTGATTACGTCTGCCTGACAAATAAATGGGTTTCTTCTATTGTCATTTGTGGAACCGATATTCTCGTTAAAACGTATTCAAAAGATACAGGGCGGCCCCCGTGGCCGAGTGGTTAAGGTCGCTGATTTCAGTGCTCTTGATCATTCGATCATCTCACCGATGTGGGTTCGCGCCTCGCTCGGGGCACGAGTCACATGTGGGACAAGCCAAGTTCTGCTTGCGGGTGTGTCAGGTGGTTTTTCCCCGGGTACTCCGGTTTTCGCCCCACCTACCGATTGATCCGTCTCGATATGAGTGAAAAAGCTTGAAAGGGACGTAAAACTGAATCAAAAAAAAAAAAAAAAAAAAAAAAAAAAAAAAAAAAAAAAAAAAAAAAAAAAAGACGTCAAACATAAATAAGTTAGCTGATTCTGTGCCGCATGGGAGATAAGCGTAGTCACTTGCGAAATGCGGCACAGAACTAACCAAATAATCCTTAATTTATGCTGCCCTGTCCTAGTATCTAAATCGCTACAAGTTTCTCGGAGATAGCTCGAATACTTTATTTGGGTTTTCATCCAAAATTGCTCGAATAGTTCATTTGGGTTTTCACCTTTTGGGGTTTCTCCCTCAACACTCGAACATCTTGGGGGTGAAAACCCAAAAAATCCTGATTCACCTTCAAATCATTGTTTGAAACTTGTGCATACTGTTAAGAATACACGGGCGGAAATAACATAAACACAGTGTAATTTTTGAATTTAATTTGTCGGCATTATAACAAAACAACACAAACTTCGGACGGAATATATTGACAGAAAAAAAAATTGACATTAGATTGGTCAGCAAAAGACTGAATAAGATGCTGGTCAAAACGTACATGGGTTTACTCTGAAATTTTGTCAATGTACAGGCTGGGCGCCAACATCTGCTTTTTTTTTGCTTCCAAAAGATCAAAAATTTATATTTTATTTATGATATCACGGGTTAAAATAATCGATATCTTAGCATTCCAGTTGTTTCCTAAGAGATAAGAAATTCCAATTTTATATCTTTCCCAACAGGATAAAACACTGTGATTTTAAATGGGTAAAGTATTGCAAATGTACTTGTTTTTTTCTAAAATTCAAAATAAACGCGATGACTTTGATGTTGATATAGTAAATATTCCGCTTTTGGATGGTGACGTTTCTCGCCGTGCTGCATATGGTGTACTTGTATACATTTCACAACTTATTAGGTTTATCATGTTACGGACTTCAAAGCGCGAAATAAATGTTTAACAGCCAAACTTCTCCAGCAGGAATATCGGTGTCATAAACTATGATAAACATTTTCTAAATTTTATCGCAAACACTATGAATTAATTTTCAAATTCATTGTAGGGTTAAAGACGCTTACAAATTTACAAATTTAAGAAACTTATAGGAATTAATGATTTTTCTTATCAATTCAGAAAAATCATAACACGTTACAGACGTATAGGTTATAACTTGAATGTTATGCGACAGTCTGCATGCTTAGTTTTTAACCCAATCATGGTTGATAACTATGCTGCCTTCTTTAATTGCACGACGGTGGGTCGGGCGTCAGACTCTATGATGGCCCCGACTTAAAGCTATTCATTTTAGTTGGTTGGGGCCGGAGCTTCTTGTCTGTTGCTTGGCCCACCGGGGTCCAAATGGTGTTTTTCTTTTTTTGCTCCGGAGTTAGTAGGTTATTCGGCGCCCAGGGATCTCCACCGTCGGGCAGCTTACTCAATCTGTGAGTCCTGGGTTTTGATTCATCAGGATGTTTATCTTGATTTATATGTTTGTTCTTGATGATTCATTGACTAGTTAGAGATTCACCACGAGGACCGAAGAACTAACTAAATGTTATGAACCACTGCGGAAGCTGAGGTGAGGTTAGGCGCCTGTGAAACCGGTTTAAGCCCCCCAGTTATTTACAACTGACCGTTCCAAGGCGGTACTTCTGTTGTGGTTCAAATTTATCAAGGTTATTCCATTTATGTGTTTCATGTTGCATGACTTTGTGGCCAGCCGAATATCATTCGGCTGTTCACTTAGCCCTCTGCATTTACTTGTTCTGTCCAAGTTAGCACTGTGACCACCTGACCTTCAACAGCTGCTCACCCTGCTTTCCGTTATACATGTTTTACGTTGGTACCTATGTATATTTTCTTAACATGATTTTCCTTATTTCTTGTTTATATTTGTGTATAACAAAACCACTGCGGAAGCTGAGGGCGAGGTTTGGCGCCTATAAATTTGGTTTAAGCCCGCCAGTAGCTTTGTGTTACTGATCGTTCCAAGGCGATACTTCTGTGGTGGTTCTTTTTGTTTTATATCTTGGTGTTTAAATTTTTTTTTGTGCTGTTGGCGCCTTATGTGTGTTGTCATAGTTTTAGTTAAGTTAAGGTAACTGAGTGGCCACCTGTTGGGAAAATAGCTGCTCATTCGGCTTACGATATGTTTCATGGTATAAGTACCTGATTGTTAGTTTGGTTTTTTCCCACCTCGGTTTTTAGAGTGGGAATCTTTTTCTGACTGCACCTTTTCCTGATCTTTGCCTACTTGTACCTTTTTACGTGGGGGCCTTTCGAAACCATAATTGTATGGTGTTTTGGTTTACAAAATTAAGAAACTTATAGGAAGGAAGGATTTTTCTTGTTTAGAAATATCATTATACGTTACAAACTTATAGGATATAACTTCAATGTTATGCGACAGCCCGCATGCTTAGTTTTTAACTCAGTCATGGTCGATAACTACGCTGCCTTCTTTATTTTCGCGCCGATGGGTCGGGCGTCAGACTCTATGATAACCCCGACATGAAGCTATTCATTTTAGTTTGTTGGGGCCGGAGCTTCTTGGCCGTTGCTTGGCCCACCGGTGTTCAACAACATTATTGGTGTTTTTCTTTTGCTCCAGATGTTTAGTGATGTTGTTTAGCTTCCAGGTATTTCCATCGCCGGGCCGCCTATTGTATCTGTGAGTCCTCGTTTTTGATTCATCATGGTGTTTATCATTTTTTTAGTCCTCGATGATTCGTTGACTAGTAAGAGAGTCAACACGAGGACCGAACAACTAACCAAATGCTGTGAGCTATTGCAGAAGATGAGGGCGAGTTTAGGTCCCTGTAAAACCGGTTTAAGCCCCCCGATCCCCAGTAATTTTATATTACTAATCGTTCCAAGGCGATACTTCTCTTGTGGTTTTATGGTTTGGCGTTGAATGTTTGTGCTGTTTGCACCTAAGTTATGTACGTATTCATATTTTAGATACGTTTGGGTAACTGAGTGGCCGCCTATTGGGATATAGCTGCTCACTCGACTTACGATATGTTTTCATAGTATAAGTAACTACTGTCTAAAAAACTTGCCTCTGATAATGGTTTTTCGCAGAAAATTTTTGTATGGGGGATGACAGAAAAAAATATTTTCATGTCATAATCTTGATCTTAGTTTGTCCTAATAGGACCTGCAAAAATTTTGAAAATCGGTGAACAAATAAAGTTTTTATGGCCAAAATGAATTTTGCATAGGGATTTTGCATTGGCAAGGGAGATAATCGATGATCATGAAAATGTATATTTTTCGAGAAATTTTACTTGGTCATGAAGATTTTGTCTCGGGTATGTCATTTGTGTCAATTTATAATAATTTTGAGCAATCATAATTAAATAGTTAGAATTTAAAATTTTTGCGGGAAAATATTTACCTCCCTTCCATGAGATTTTTGTACAGGAAATCCCTAATCAAAATTGTTTTTGACCAGAACTTTTTAATTTGTCAACCGATTTGTAAAATTTTTGCTGCACATTTTGCGACAAACTAGATGCTTTAGTGTGCCAATAAAATATTTCCTCTACATTTGAACAGTTGTAAAATATCTGCGAAAAACCATTATCAGACACTACGAAACACGTCAGACTTTAATTGTCTATTCAGTTTTTCTCACCTCGGTTTTTGGAGTGGAAATTTCCTTCTGATTGCGCCATTTCCTGATCATTGCCTTTTTTTTTTTTTACCAAATTGCAATATTAAGCAGTTATTTCATGCCTGGTTGGTGAATAGTCAAAACTATGTCCCGAGGTGCCGTTGACAGCTCAATGAATTATTGTCCGAGGCCGTTAGGCCGAGGGCAATTGCGCAGTTTCGTTACAAAATTGACTACTAATTGACACACGACGTTATTTACGCTCGAGATATTCTACGTTATGCTCGTAACGTTGACGTCATCGGTCATGGTATAGTTAAACCCCGTTTTTTCATTACATTTGCATAGGTGACGTCACTAGCATGGTATAATCAAAACTATGGACCGGCTGGTGACGTCACATTTGTCGCATTACATGCATTTCGTACATCGCGTGCCGATTGAGCACTGATTTGTGCAGATAGTCAAAACTATTCAATTTATTTTATACACGGGTTTGGGTAATAATTTGATTTATATTTTCTCAACAAAATCTGTCAGACGTATGAATCTAGATTTATATAATTCACAGTGGTGTACATTCTCTGTTAATCGTCGTTACGAATAGTATATTTGTTTATCCTAATGCCAATCCTGTATTATTGTCTGTTAAGACATATTCATCAAAACCAAGCCAGAAGACTGCATTATCACCCCTGGGAAATTTGTTAATTCGTTTATAGTTTGTCATGACGCATGGTTCCAGTTGTCGGTCAATTCACAAAGGAAAAAGGTTGGTCTTTATTGTTTTAATCTCTGTTTTGCATTCTATCGCCTTTTAATTGTCTAAAGTCATATCTTAGCACATTCATTGTAACAAGGCTCTGTGATGGATTCAGCAAAGGTTGAGGATAAATTATTAGTGAACAGAAAATTTTATTACACTGCAGAAATTCTTACTTGTTTCATAGTAGTTGAAAACGCCTACAAGGTTCCTATTATACCCTTCGTCAGAAAGAAATGTCAATTGCACGTCTGATTGATCTCCCAGAAGTTTCTCGTTGTTAAATGTCAAATCAGATTTTAATCCTACTGAGATTTTTTTACATCTTTCTTCGTTCTTTTTCAAGATATTTGAGTTGCCTTTGGTGTGTGTATGCATATAAACGTTATCATAAATAGTTGTGAGATTAATATAATTCCATGAGATTCAACGAACGTAAGGCCTGGTTTCCACGGACAATGTTTCGTTGACGAAAATTATTTGTCACAGTAACTTTGGCAATGAGTTTGCGTTCACACACAGAAACGATTACTTAATATATTACTTAGCTCTCTCCTCTTTGTCACAGATATTTGACAATGAAACTTTGCCACGGAATTGAGTTTACACGAGCATATTTTTCTGCGACAAACCTACTTTGTCAAAGAAAAATACCAATGGAAACTATGCCTTATGCAAAAAGATGGTTATCAACCTCTTGGGAAATATAAAAAACATACACATACAAGATGTTCAATGAAAACATACTACTCTTTATACATGATGATTAATTTTTATACAGCGTCTTGTGTTGCCATTTCTGTTCGAACATTTGATTTATTCTATCATTTCTCTGGCGATTAACTGAGGTGTTGTTAAAACTGTAGGGGCTGTACTTATTGTAATGCAGTTACTATCTTTAGTCTTCAAGCCATGATGACGGCCTTATCGACCAACAAACTGGATGGATCATAGTTTAAAACAAAATGCAGAATCGCTTGGCAGAGTTGCTACTCTTGATTACGCCTACAAAGATACAAATACAGATACAGGAATGCCTTTTTCAAAAATTGCTATGCCGCGTGTTAAACGCTATCTCAAATAGCTGTGAGGTTAATATAATTCCATGACATTCAGCAAACGTAATGCAAAATGATGCTTATTAACCACCCATGAAATATACAATAGCTGTGAGGTTAATATAATTCCATGAGATTCAACAAACGTAATGCAAAATGATGGTTATTAACCGCCCATGAAATATAAAAAAGTGCGCATTTATGTAGTTCAAGAAAACATAGTAACTTTTCATACGTGTTGATTAGATTGATTGGGTTGCCATTTTTGTTTCGAGGTTTGAGTTATTCTATCATTTCTCTGGCGGTTAATCATTCAGCAAAACATGTCCATGAAAATTACCCCCTTGAACCCCATTCTTATATTTAAAAAATGGTGTTTGCGAGGCGGTTCTAACGTGTACCCATAATCTATGTTTTGAGCAAAAATATGAAAAATATAAAAGAAATTCAGCTATTTTCAATTTTTAAAGCTTAAAAATCTCTGATTATTGCATGGGCAAGTTTTCGTAATGTTGAGGTGCCATTTCTAAATTTTTGAAACTTTCAAGTTTTTGTAAGACAAAATGCTAATTTCAGTCTTAATGCCAAAATTAGCGGCCCTTTCAAACAACAACATCATATACCATAGTTAAAAGTAAATTGCTTGACAGCTGACATTGCTGTATTTCGCTGTTACTGTTGAATTTCACGAAGATTATTTGTCACAGAAACTTTGACAATGAGTTTGTGTTCACACACAGCAAATATTACTTTTATTACTTAGCTCGTTCACCTTTGCCACAGATATTTGACAATGAAACTTCGCCACAGAATTGAATTTATACGAGCATATTTTTCTGCCTACTTTATCAAAGAAAGATTGTCCGAAATTGAAAACCGGCGATGCCTTACGCCTACACAGATTCTAAGCTACCCTACCATAAAGGAATGCCTTTCAATTTTTATGCGTGTTAAGCTATTTATCAACTGAAATCTCCCCGTTTTCCAATATCAATACAGATTTCAATGTCACTCGAGACCCAATGGGACGTTTCTCAGCATTTGTCAAGATTTTGGCATTGCCTTTGGTGCCTAGGTGGATTATAAATATTTATTTTATTCAGCTTTGAGACTCATATAGGCCAACGTGATTTTTTTAAAAATGTTTGGTTATTAGCCTTATTTGAAAAAAGTACATCTTTCAACATGACGAAAACACACCCATGCAATCAATATACAGAATGTTTTTTCAGCAATAAAAACTGATGATTCCATTGGAAATTTTTTGATATTTTCCTAAATTTGCTCAAAACATAGATTGTGGGTACCGCTGAGGCGGTTCTAACGAGTACCCACAATCTAGTATGTTTTAGAGCAAAAATAAGAAAAAAAAAGATATACCCCTGTATACCCTAGTTTTATTATAAAAAAAGTGGGGTTTAAGGGGGTATACATTACACGGACATGTTATCCTGATGAGAAAGAGAAAATTTTGATTACTTGAGCATTTGGTGCGAAATTACTGCCAGTGACATGTTTTAGGATGTTCCTAATTTAAATTTAAACAAAACATGCTTTATGAAATTGGGAGAATGGCACCAATGCAAGCGATTAGAAACTTTGGGGCACATCTGTCTGTTATTGATGCAAAAGGATTATACGAAATAATTCGAAATGGCCAAAAATAATTTTGAATAGGAATTGTGCATTGGAAAGGGAGATAATCGATGATCATGAAAAATCTTCTTTTTTTCGAGACGTTTTTTTCGAGTACCTGATTGTTAGTTTGGTTTTTTCCCACCTCGGTTTTTGGAGTGGGAATCTTTTTCTGATTGCGCCTTTTCCTGATCTTTGCCTACTTGTACCTTTTTACTTGATCATGAAGATATCGTTACGCGTTTGTCTTCTGTGTCATTTTATAATGATTTTGAGCATCATTATGAAATACTAAGAATTTGAAATTTTTGCGAAAATATTTACATGTACCTCCCTTCCATAAGATTTTTGTACAGGAAACCCTATTCAAAAATGTTTTTGACCAGAACTTTTTTTTTATTTGTTGACCGATTTTCGAAACTGTTGCTGCACATTTCGCGACAGATTAACTGCTCAATTGTGTCAAGAGTATATTTAATCTACATTTCAACAGTTGCAAGATATCTGTGAAATCATTATCAGACACTAGGAAACAGACTTGAGTTTAGCTTTTTTGTATCTTGCTGTGATCTATTCTTTTTATCAAACGATTTGATGCAGGCTCAAAATTACTCAATCATTTTATAACCTTCAGTTTAAAACCTTGTCAGCTCTAGTTTTGGAGTCGAATTGTTGTGCTGTTTGAACCATATGTACGTTTTCATTTTTTAGTTAAGTTCGGGTAACTGAGTGGCCGCCTATTAGGAAATAGCTGCTCACTCGGCTTACGTTATCTTTTCTTAGTATAATAAGTACCTATTTGTCAATTTAGTTTTTTCCCATCTCCGTTTTTGGAATGGGAATTTCTTTCTGATCGCGATTTTTCCTAATCATTGCCTACGTGTACCTCTTTTGTTAACCATGGCACATTTCTTAAAAGTTCGTTCACACTGCCGGCTGTACATATTTCCACAGAAACTGATGATAATAAATTGTTATCGGAACCTTAGCTTTGCTCGTAGGCCTGAAGCCATCAATAAGTCAATCAGACCGTTTCAATAAAATTTGTTATTGATGGACCTCATGGGAATGGAAAGCAATCAGGAGTCCTTTATCTAGAATTAAATATACACAAAATGGTAAAAATCTATTCGGTAGAGTATTGAGATAACAAAGCTCGAGCGTTTAAAGGCTATTGACTTCTAGATCTTTTAAATTGTTTCCAGCAGCGAGTAAGCATTACGTCATATTGGTATTATCGTTACTCTTTGATAAAATGTAGAATTTCCCCACCTTCCAACACAACCAGCAGTTTCGGTATTCATAAATGTATATACACGTAATGTTTATCGTATTTTAGTTGGTTTTAGTTAAAGATTGCTATCCTTTTCTTCCTCATTTGGTGTTTGTGTTAGGATATGACATTTTTATTAAGTACTAGTATATCAAATCACGGGCTTTCTATCTTATTTCGTAATACGCATAAGTATACATCAAATTATTTTGGTGTTTTAAAAGTTTGTTCAACTGAACAACTGGCCGTTTTAGGACTTAAGAATTTGTGGGTGGGGTATATTAAACAGACATCTACTGCTTTTTTTTGAATCTGTCAATTAAATGATGATGTGCAATTATTGCTAATAGACGTCACAGAAACTAGGAATGACTCAATATAGTTATTCTTTTAAAATTTTTAATAGCTTGGTTTAGAATTGGAAATGTAACTGGTTTTCGTGGGACCTATTTCCTGGAAAATGGAATGCATTTTAATAAACATTTCACAAAACCCACATGTCTAGGATACATAATCTGCAAAATTGAGGATTATTTTGGGGTCATGGAAATGTATTTCTCTGGGAAAAGTTAGTGTCAACATGTTTTTCTTGAAAATTCTCAAAGTGGGTAACTTGGGGCGGCTCATATGCGCTTATTGTTAGCGGAAAGATGACATGCCTTTTGTTTCAGGTTCTTATATAATTGAAGTCAATGAGTACATCGAAAATTCTGGCTTATGTCTTTCAAAAAGCTAAGAAAAATGGGTCCGACGATTTCAACCCGGAAGTAACTGAAAAATGGCTCACTTGCTCTGAGCTGACCACTCATTTCACAATTATGTATACGCAAATCCATGTATTTGCAACATATTCAAGAGCCCCATGATAAAGCATGCTAAAAATGTAACATTGTTGACAAAAAAAAAAAAAAAAAAAAAAAAAAACAATGCTTTTTACATAGGTAAATCTTCAAACATGTATATACAGTGACCACACATAAAGTCCTTAAAATTCGTTGAAAAACCAGTGATCTTCTGCAATACCCTACAACAATAATACAGTCTCCACGTGGATGTTTTGAAATAATAAGTTCTCTGAGAACTCTTCTTTATTTTCAGCAAAGCCATATAATTGCCGTTCGACGAAATAATGGCGATGTCACCAAGCAAACATGTCCATGTATTGAATACCCCCTCATATCCCACATATTAATGGGGTATAGAGGGGTATATTTATTTTCTTATTTTGATCCAAAACATAGATTGTGGGTACTCGTTGGAACCGCCTCGCCAAGGTGGTTCTGACGTGGACGAAAGTAACTTAGCTGATGTTTTTTGTGGATGCCGCCATTAGAAGGTCTGGTTCCTAGCTGCTAAATATATTTACTAAAAACCTGTACTGCCCGCCATTGTCCATCTAGTGGGTAAAATTCAGCACTATCCTGCACAAGGGAGGGTTCACCTAGATTATTGGTAAAAAGGTCACAATGTGGATGCAACCCCATGTACTAACACATCAACATTTTCTATGCTTGTGTGATAAGCTAGGGTCACACGGGCTCAGTTGTGGCTGCAGCACTATATAGAGACGCATCCACATCACATTTAATCAAAACCCATAAAATACTCAATTTTTACAAACTTTCATTGGCAAATGGGCAAAAATCACAAAATGTGGATGCATCTGTATATATAGTGACGCATCCACATTTTGTCATAAACACACTAAATAGGGGGTTTCATCATCGTTAGTATTCCACACTGTCATTTGGGCCAAAATCCAAGAACCATGGATACATCTTTTTATAGTGACACACCCATATTTTGTCATAAGTACCCATAATGGAGTATTTATCATCGTTAGTAATCCACACTGCACATTGGCCAAAATCGGAAAATCTGGATACGTCTTATTTCCTGATCCGATCCATTTCCGTCGGTAAAGCCCAGTCCTTTATGGAATACTATCGAAATGTGGATGCATCGCTATATAGAGGTAATATACATGGAGTTTGTATCATCGATAGTATCCCACATTTACCTACTTATCCCCTGTAATTTGTCAAATTGTGGCTGCATGCCTATATAGAGACGTAACCACATTTTCCGATTTTACTATAAAGTCGTATGTCTTCAAAATGTGGCTGCATGCCTATATAGAGACGTAGCCACATTTTCCATTTTTACTATAAAGTCGTATATCTTCAAAATGTGGCTGCATGCCTATATAAGAGACGGAACCACAATAACATCAGCTTCTACACCTTGTGCATTTTTGCCTACTGTGGAATACTATCGATGATAGAAACTCCATATCAAATTGCTATATATAGCGATGCATCCTCATTTCTTGAAAATTCATGAAATTGGGTGGAATAATCACTCAGTCGGACAGTGTGGAATACTATCGATGTTAGAAACTCCATATCAAGTTGCTATATATAGCGATGCATCCACATTTCTTGAAAATTCATGAAATTGGTTGGAATGATCATCACTCAGTCGGACAGTGTGGAATACTATCGATGATAGAAACTCCATATCAAGTTGCTATATATAGCGATGCATCCACATTTCTTGAAAATTCATATAATAGAGTGGAATAATCGTCACTCAGTCGGACTGTGTGGAATACTATCGATGATAGAAACTCCATATCAAGTTGCTATATATAGCGATGCATCCACATTTCTTGAAAATTCATGAAATTGAGTGGAATAATCATCACTCAGTAAGACAGTGTGGAATACTATCGATGATAGAAACTCCATACTTACTTGTTATATATAAAGATGCACCCACATTTCTCGAAAATTCATAATACTGGGTGGATTCATCACTCGGTAAGATAGTGTGGCATGAAGTCGTGACGCTGAAATGTTCGTGGGCCGAAATGGCTATGGGCCGAAATGACCCGGAGCCGGTACCGTGTTTTAGTATTTTAGAACAGTAAAACGGGAAACAAGGCGACTGTGTTTTTTTCCGCGAGAAAACGCAAGAGAAACAGAAAAACAGGTAGTTTAAAACGTATAATGTGCCTGTCCAATGTGATATATCGACACAATGTTCTTTAGGCCTAGTGATAGTTGTGGTCCCGTCTGTTGAAAAGGTACTTAAAGGATCTGTATTTGGGTCGAATCTAAAGGCAGTCAATAGCCTTATAAGGGGCGAATCCACAATAACATCAGCTAAGTTACTTTCGTCCTAACGTGTACTCACGATATATGTTTTGAGCAAAAATGTTAAAAATATCAAATTTTTTCTAATGAAATTTTCAATTTTTACAACCGAAAAAAAATCTCTGTATATTGCATTGGCAAGTTTTCGTGATGTTTTGAATTATTTGAATTGTCAGAGAACCCTTCCTTATATTCAGTAAAGACAAATAAATGAGACCTCGAAAAGTCTTCACTACTAATATTAAAGCCGCCTGGGGTTTAAGTTCACGGGAATATCAATGGTTTTTCTAGGCCCAGGAGGATTTTGAAATAACAGGATCGACGTCTGCCTGACAAATAAATTGGCTTTTTCTATTGTCATTTGTGGAACCGATATTCTCGTAAAAACGTAAGATACAGACGTCAAACCTTAATAAGTTAGCTGATTCTGTGCTGCATGGGAGATAAGCGTAGTCACTTGCGACTAACCAAATAATCCTTAATTTATGCTGCCCTGTCCTAGTATCTAAATCGCTACAAGTTTCTCGGAGATAGCTCGAATACTTTATTTGGGTTTTCATCCAAAATTGCTCGAATAGTTCATTTGGGTTTTCACCTTTTGGGGTTTCTCCCTCAAGACTCGAACATCTTGGGGGTGAAAACCCAAAAAATCCTGATTCACCTTCAAATCATTGTTTGAAACTTGTGCATACTGTTAAGAATACACGGACGGAAATAACATAAACACAGTTTAAATTTTGAATTTAATTTGTCGGCATTTTAACAAAAAAGCACACACTTCGGTCGGAATATATTGACAGAACAAAATTTGACTGTAGATTGGTCAGCAAAAGACCGAATAAGATGCTGGTCAAAACGTACATGGGTTTACTCTGAAATTTTGTTATTGTACAGGCTGGGCGCCAACATCTGCTTTTTTGCTTCCAAAGAATCAAACCTTTATATTTTATTTATGATATCACGGGTTAAAATAATTGATATCTTAGCATTCCAATTGTTTCCGTAGGGAAAAGAAATTCCAATTCTTTCCCAACAGGATAAAACACTGTGATTTTAAATGGGTAAAGTATTGCAAATGAACTTGCTTTTTCGAAAATTCAAAATAAACGCGATGACTTTGATTTTGATATAGTAAATATTCCGCTTTTGGATGGTGACATTTCTCGCCGTGCTGCTTATGGTGTATACAATTCACAACTTATTAGGTTTATCATGTTACGGACTTCAAAGCTCGAAATAAATGTTTAACAGCCAAACTTCTCCAGCAGGAATATCGGTATCATAAACTTCGATAAACATTTTCTAAATTTTATCGCAGACACTATGAATTGATTTCCAAATTTATTGTTGGGTTAAAGACGCTTTTACGTGGGGGCCTTCCGGAACCACAATTTTATGGTGTTTTGGTTTACAAAATTAAGAAACTTATAGGAAGGAATGATTTTTCTTGTTTAGAAATATCATTATACGTTACAAACTTATAAGATATAACTTAAATGTTATGCGACAGCCCGCATGCTTAGTTTTTAACTCAGTCATGGTTAATAACTACGCTGCCTTCTTTATTTTCTCGCCGATGGGTCGGGCGTCAGACTCTATGATAGCCCCGACATAAAGCTATTCATTTTAGTTTGTTGGGGCCGGAGCTTCTTGGCCGTTGCTTGGCCCACCGGTGTTCAACGACATTATTGGTGTTTTTCTTTTGCTCCAGATTTTTAGTGATGTTGTTTGGCTTCCAGGTATCTCCATCGCCGGGCCGCCTATTGTATCTGTGAGTCCTCGTTTTTTATTCATCATGGTGTTTATTATTTGTTTTGTCCTCGATGATTCGTTGACTAGTTAGAGAGTCAACACGAGGACCGAACAACTAACCAAATGCTGTGAGCTATTGCAGAAGATGAGGGCGAGATTAGGTCCCTGTAAAACCGGTTTAAGCCTCCTCCCCCGACCCCCAGTAATTTTATATTACTAAGCGTTCCAAGGCGATACTTCTCTTGTGGTTTTATGGTTTGGTGTTGAATGTTTGTGCTGTTTGCACCTAAGTTATGTACGTATTCATATTTTAGATAAGTTTGGGTAACTGAGTGACCGCCTATTTAGAAATAGTTGCTCACTCGACTTACGATATGTTTTCTTAGTATAAGTAACAAATTGTCAATTCAGTTTTTCTCACCTCGGTTTTTGGAGTGGAAATTTCTTTCTGATTGCGCCATTTCCTGATCATGCCTATTTTTAACAAATTGCAATATTAAGCAGTTATTTCATGCCTGGTTGGTGAATAGTCAAAACTATGTCCCGACAGCTCAATGAATTATTGTCCGAGGCCGTTAAGCCGAGGGCAATTGCGCAGTTTAGCTGTCAACTGCACCGAGGGACATAGTTTTGACTGTTCCGCCAAACAGCCATGAAATTACTGCTTTATTACCCAACTAAACCAGAAATCATTAGCGATTTCGTTACAAAATTGACTAATAATTGTCGCGCGACGATATTTACGCTCGAGATATTCTACGTCATGCTCGTGACGTTGACGTGATCAGTCATGGTATAGTTAAAACTATTCCACTCCGTTTTGTTTTTCATTACATTTGCATAGGTGACGTCACTAGCATGGTATAGTCAAAACTATGGACCGGCTGGTGACGTCACATTTGTCGCATTACATGCATTTCGTACATCGCGAGCCGACTGAGCACTGATTTGTGCAGATAGTAAAAACTATTCAATTTATTTTTATACAAGGGTTTGGGTAATAATTTGATTTATATTTTCTCAACAAAATCTGTCAGACGTATGTATCTAGATTTATATAATTCACAGTGGTGTACATTCTCTGTTAATCGTCGTTACGATTAGTATATTTGTTTATCCTAATGTCAATCCTGTATTAATGTCTTTTAAGACATACGCATCAGAACCAAGCCAGAAGACTGCATTATCACCCTGGGAAATTTGTTAATTCGTTTATAGTTTGTCATGACGTATGGTTCCAGTTGTCCGTCAATTCACAAAGGAAAAAGGTTGGTTTTTATTGTTTTAATCTCTGTTTTGCATTCTATCGCCTTTAATTGTCTAAAATCATACCTTAGCACATTCATTGTAACAAGGCTCTGTGATGGATTCAGCAAAGGTTGAGGATAAATTATTAGTGAACTGAAGATTTTATTACATTGCAGAAATTCTTACTTGTTTCATAATAGTTGAAAACGCCTACAAGGTTCCTATTATACCCTTCGTTCGAAAGAAATGTCAATTGCACGTCTGATTGATCTCCCAGAAGTTTCTCGTTGTTAAATGTCAAATCAGATTTTAATCCTACTGAGATCTTTTTACATCTTTCTTCGTTCTTCTTCAAGATATTTGAGTTGCCTTTGGTGTGTGTATGCATATAAACGTTATCAAAAATAGCTGTGAGATTAATATAATTCCATGAGATTCAACGAACGTAAGGCCTGGTTTCCACGGACAATGTTTCGTTGACGAAAATTATTTGTCACAGTAACTTTGGCAATGAGTTTGCGTTCACACACAGAAACGATTACTTAATATATTACTTAGCTCTCTCATCTTTGTCACAGATATTTGACAATGAAACTTTGCCACGGAATTGAGTTTACACGAGCATATTTTTCTGCGACAAACCTACTTTGTCAAAGAAAAATACCAATGGAAACTATGCCTTATGCAAAAAGATGGTTATCAACCTCTTGGGAAATATAAAAACATACACATACAAGATGTTCAATGAAAACATACTACTCTTTATACATGATGATTAAATTTTATACAGCGTCTTGTGTTGCCATTTCTGTTCGAACATTTGATTTATTCTATCATTTCTCTGGCGATTAACTGAGGTGTTGTTAAAACTGTAGGGGCTGTACTTATTGTAATGCAGTTACTATCTTTAGTCTTCAAGCCATGATGACGGCCCTATCGACCAACAAACTGGAAGGATCATAGTTTAAAACAAAATGCAGAATCGCTTGGCAGAGTTGCTACTCTTGATTACGCCTACAAAGATACAAATACAGATACAGGAATGCCTTTTTCAAAAATTGCTATGCCGCGTGTTAAACGCTATCTCAAATAGCTGTGAGGTTAATATAATTCCATGACATTCAGCAAACGTAATGCAAAATGATGGTTATTAACCACCCATGAAATATAAAATAGCTGTGAGGTTAATATAATTCCATGAGATTCAACAAACGTAATGCAAAATGATGGTTATTAAAAGCGTCTTGGGTTGCCATTTTTGTTTCGAGGTTTGAGTTATTCTATCATTTCTCTGGCGGTTAATCATTCAGCAAAACATGTCCATGAAAATTACCCCCTTGAACCCCATTCTTATATATAAAAAACTGGTGTTTGCGAGGCGGTTCTAACGTGTACCCATAATCTATGTTTTGAGCAAAAATATGAAAAAAAAAAAAAAAAAAAATCAGCTATTTTCAATTTTTAAAGCTTAAAAATCTCTGATTATTGCATGGGCAAGTTTTCGTAATGTTGAGGTGCCATTTCTAAACTTTTGAAACTTTCAAGTTATTGTAAGACAAAATACTAATTTCAGTCTTAATGCCAAAATTAGCGGCCCTTTCAAACAACAACATCATATACCATAGTTAAAAGTAAATTGCTTGCCAGCTGACATTGCTGTATTTCGCTGTTACTGTTGAATTTCACGAAGATTATTTGTCACAGAAACTTTGACAATTAGTTTGCGTTAACACACAGCAAATATTACTTTTATTACTTAGCTCGCTCACCTTTGCCACAGATATTTGACAATGAAACTTCGCCACAGAATTGAATTTATACGAGCATTTTTTTCTGCCTACTTTATCAAAGAAAAATTGTCCGAAATTGAAAACCGGCGATGCCTTACGCCTACACAGATTCTAAGCTAGCCCACCATAAAGGAATGCCTTTCAATTTTTATGCGTATTAAGCTATTTATCAACTGAAATCTCACCGTTTTCCAATATCAATACAGATTTCAATGTCACTCGAGACCCAATGGGACGTTTCTCAGTATTTGTCAAGATTTTGGCATTGCCTTTGGTGCCTAGGTGGATTATAAATATTTATTTTATTCAGCTTTGAGACTCATATTAGCCAACGTGATGTTTTGTTAAAATAACTTCGTTCGTTAATATGCCTTATTTGACAAAAAAAAGGTACAAGTAGGCAATGATCTGGAAAAGGCGCGATCAGAAAGAAATTCACACACCAAATACCGAGGTGGGAAAAACTAAATTTACGATTAGGTACGAATACTAAGAAAACATCGGTAAGCCGAGTGAGCAGCTATTTCCCAATAGGTGGCCACTCAGTTCCCAGAACTTAATTGAAACTACTATGAAAACGTACACACGGTTCGAACAGTACAAACATTCGACTCCAAAACACAAAACAAATAGAACCACAACAGAAGTATCGCCTTGGAAATATCAGAAATATAAACGTTTGTTTACTTAAGCATTTGGTGCGAAATTTGTTTTCAGTTGCAGAGGTATGTTGTAGGATGCTCCTAAACAAACCCGCTTGATGAAATTGGGCCCAGAGAATGCCACCAAATGCAAGCAAACCCGACTAAAATATTGCGGCACATATGTCTGAGCTAAAATGTATCAGAGGTTATTGATGCAATAAGCTAATACGGAATAATTCGAAATCCGTAGGTTCACTTCTTAACCTTGACCTATTTCTTACTTAAAAGTTCATTCACACTGTCGGCTGTACGTTTTTCCACAAAAACGGATAATGAATAATTGTTATCAGAACCTCAGTTTCGCTCGTAGGCTAGAAGCCATCAATAAGTCAATCAGACAGTTTCGATAGAATATGTTATTAATGAATCTCATGGGAATAGAAAACAATCATGAGTCCTTTATCTAGAATTATTATACACAAAAATGGTAAAAATGGATTCAGTAGAGTATTGAGATTACAATAGATTGACTTCTAGATCTTTTTTATCAGGATAACATGTCCGTGAAATGTTCCCACTTTTACATAGAAAAAACTGGGGTTTGCAGGGGTATACCTATTTTTCTTATTTTTGCTCCAAAACATAGATTGTGGGTACTTGTTAGAACCGCCTTGCCGAGGCGGTTCTAACGTGTACCCACAATCTATGTTTTGAGCAAAAATAAGAAAAATATCATTTTTTTCTGCTGAATTTTTCATTTTTTACAACTTTAAAATCTTTGTATATTGCATGGGCAAGTTGTCGTAATGACTTGTTTCCTGCAACAGGAAAGCATTACGTCATATTGGTATTATCGTTACTCTGAAAAAAAAAATGAAAAAGTAGGATTTCCCCACCTTCCAACACAACCAGCAGGTTCAATACTCATTAGACTAGCTACTAGTCACCATATTGTTGATGTTTTTTTTTTAATTACGTTTTTTTTTTTTCGTATAATCTTTAAATTAATTCATTTTTTGTCTTGCCTCCAAGATAGAAAATGTTTGTGACTGGCTGAAATATGGAGACCTTGATGTCTAAGACAAGAGATAGGAAAGGCTATGTATGATATATATCACTATTAAACGACAAAACAAAACATAATAATAATAATAATAAAAGAAAACACATCAAGGTCTAGGAGCTAAGCTAAGTACTTATAAATGTTTTACCTTGTCCAGATATATACACATAAGGTTTATCGTATTTTAACATATTAAGTTGATTTTAGTTCATTTTCTTTCCCTTTTGGTGTTTGTGTTCGGATATTACACTTTTATTAAGTATATCAACTCGCGAGTTTTCTATTTTATTTATACTTAAAGGCTGTACAGCTTACTGTTTGAAATTTTCTGAATTCCAGAAAAATCAACTATTATTGCAGATATTTCCTAAAATCGATAAAGGAATGAAGTTCCCAAAAGTAATGTTCAGTGTGAATGTCGTTGTTAGCTTTGTTTAATATTTATAAGAAGAGCGTTTCAATTTTTGCTACGTAGCATTAATTATTCTATATTTAGTATTTAGAACTTCCTCTATATTTGGCGATCACTGTTCTATTTTTGTATTCGCGTTACTCCGTGTTGGTCGGTTATGAAAAGCTTTGGCCGAACCGTGCCGTGCCTGTCGTGCCCTTGCCTACCGGAGAAGAAATTTCGTGATACGGAACATTGTGACAATGTGTTATGTGTATCAACAAATAAGAATTATATATCTTTTTTTCTATGCATAGGTTAAGCTATGTTGATGTTCAAACTTTAAAAGTGTAAACGAAACAGTTACTATTATACTGGCCCAGCAAACCGGGTGTGGCAAACTCGTCATGGTCACAGCTTTCACACCTGACCGCTAATTTTTCTGAAGTCTCGATATCAAATCATCACGTGACCGAGCTATATATTATTATTGATTCCCATTTCTGATTGACGAAACATTGTTAACAAGCGTAAAAAATGGTTTCTTTGCGTAACTGACAGAAGAAAATTCAATGAACTTTGCAAAATATACAACAGTATTTCATTATAAAAAAAAAAAACATATTTTTTTTTTCGATTTTCTTTTCAAAGGAGTAAGACGTACAACCTTTAATACTCGTAGGTATCATAAAAGTATTTTAGTGTTTTAAAAATCCAGCGATGTTCCGCGATACCCTCCAACTCAGCCTCCACGTGGATGTTTTGAAAATATAATACATTCTCTAATAAAAGCGTTGGGCTAAAGACGCTTTTACGTAATGGCCTTTCCGAACCAGAATTTTATGGTGACTTGGTTTACAAATTTAAGAAACTGATATGAATAATTTTGCTTTTCAATTCAGATAAATCATTACACGTTACAGACTTATTGGTTATAACTTAAATGTTATGCGATAGTCTGCATGCTTAGTTTTTAACCCAATCACGGCTGATAACTATGCTGCCTTCTTTAATTGCACGCCGGTGTGTCGGGCGTCAGACTGTATGATGACCCCGACATAAAGCTATTCACTTTAGTTGGTTGCGGTCGGAGCTTCTTGTCTGTTGCTCGGTCCACCGGGGTTCACCTGGTGTTCTTCTTTTGCTCCGGATTCAGCGCCCAGGGATCTCCATCGTCGGGCAGCTTACATATTCTGTGAGTCATCGTTTTTGATTCATCATTGTGGTTATCATAATTGATGTGTTTGTCCTTGATTATTCATTGACTAGTTAGAGATTCACCATGATGACTAAACAACTAACTAAATGTTGTGAACCACTGCAGAAGATGATGGTGAGGTCAGGGCCCAGTAAAATCGATTTACGCTTTCCAGTAATTTTATATTACTGATCGTTTCAAGGCGATATTTCTGTTGTGGTTCTATTTGTTTTGTGTTTTGGAGTCGAATTTCGTGCTGTTTAAACCCTACGTGCGTTTTCATAGTTTTAATTAAGTTCAGGTAACTGAGTGGCCGCCTCTTGGGAAATACATGTAGCTGTTCACTCGGCTTACGATATGTTTTCCAAGTATAAGTTCCTAATTGTCATTTAAGTTTGTTTCCCATTTTGGTTTTTGGAGTGGGAATGTCTTTCTGATTGCGCATTTTCCAAATCGTTGCCTACTTGTACCTTTTTCTGAAAACTCTTCCTTGTTTTCAGCAAAGACCTCGTAATTGCCATTCGACTACTTTAAAATAAAAGTGTTTCCAGCCGTATTCCGAGAAACCATCCAGCCCAGCTTAAACGTCGATGTTTTGAAATATTTGAATTGTCAGAGAATCCTTCCTTATATTCAGCAAAGACAAATAATTGAGACCTCGAAAAGTCTTCATCGCCAATATTAAAGCCACCTGGGGTTTAAGTTCACAGGAATATCAATGGTTTGTCTAGACCCTGGAGGATTTTGAATAACAGGATCGACTGATAACGTCTGCCTGGCAAATAAATGGGATTCTTATGTTGTCATTTGTGGAACCGATATTCTCGTTAAAACCTATTTATTAGATACAGACATCAAACCATAATAATTTTGCAGATTCTGTGCCGCATCAGGACTTGCAAATAGCGGCCCAGATCAGATGGGCTGCGGACTTGCTAACCAAATAATCCTTATTTTATGCTGCCCTGTCATAGTATCTAAATCGCAACAAATTTCTCGGAGGTATCGAACAGCGAATCGCAACGATAATTCATTTGGGTTTTCATCCAAAATCACTCAAATAATTCATTTTGGGTTTTTACATTTTGGGTTTTTTAAGAAGGTACAAGTAGGCAAAGATCAGGAAAAGGCGCAATCAGAAAAAGATTCCCACTCCAAAAACCGTATATAATTGATTAACCCAATTAGATCGGTGTAGCTTATTGTGTTTCTTTCAAAGAAGTTTTCACCATTTAACACATTCTTTTTTTAACCGTGACACATTTCTTAAAAGTTCATTCACACTGCCTGCTGTACGTATTTTCAGAGAAACTGATAATGAATAATTGTTATCGGAACCTCAGCTTCTCTCGTAGGCTAGAAGCCATCAATAAGTCAATCAGACCGTACCGATAGAATATGTTATTAATGGACCTCGTGGGAATAAATAGCAATCACGAGCCTTTATCTAGAATTAAATATACACAAAATGGTAAAAATGGATTCAGTAGAGTATTGAGATTACAAAGCTCGAGCGTTTAAAAATTCTATTGACTTCTAGATCTTTTTACTTGTTTCGAGCAGCGCGAAAGCATTACGTCATATTGGTCTTATCATTAATCTTTATTATTTTCCACCCAACCAGCAGTTTCAATACTCATAAGTCTAGATATACCCACATAAGGTTTATCGTATTTTAAAATGATAAGTTGATTTTAGTTAAAGTTTGCTATCATTTTATTTCCCTTTTGGTGTTTGTGTTCGGATATTTCACTTTTATTAAGTATATCAACTCACGAGTTTCCTATTTTATTTTTAATACTCGTAAGTACAGCTCGGTTTCAAAAATAACATACCCCTGCAATGTCGCAAAATAAATTGACCTCTTCACCTTCATTGAATCAATCATTGCTTGCTGGTTATTAAGCTGGTACGAATGAAACTTGTACATTTTGTGCATATGGCTATGTGTGTTGAAATGGTATAAATTTTATATTGATCATGAGCAGACTGATTGGACAGGAAGCTGCCTTTGGCATATACCAAAATTCTGACAGATTTAAAGTCAAGTTTTCAAGTTTAGGTGATTGGTATGGTGTACGTACTGTGAATTTTGCCACTTTATGACCTGAATGCTATGCATTGACACCTATTTGAGACATCTTAAAACTTGCACCACACTCGAAACAGTACGGAATCAGAAAGTGGAAGTTTTATGTACCCACTACCTTGTATACAAGTACCTTGCAAATGCATGTTTTTAGCACAAAAATTCTCTTCAAAATTATCCAATTCTATGAATTTGCATCTGAGAATAGCAGTTATAATCGTAATGATTATCTATAGATAGTTTCTAAAAAATTGTGTCCCATGCAATGCGCATATGCCATGGCATTGTTAAAATAATGCCATGACATTCTTAAACATAATGTATGAATCAAAGACATTTGTTGGTATGTGAATATATTTGATTGAAATACTGTGACTGGTTATCTTATCAAGACGGTTTATATAAGAACACCATCCCAGAGAAACTCCAACGAAACAAATATCAGGCACAAGAGAGCACAGTAATATGTAAATGGACAGTAAGAGCAGTTTTGCTTCCTTAACACACGCCTGTAATGAAAGGATACGCGTCTATTTAATCATTATTTCAGTACTTAAAATGTAAAGCGAATGTGGTGCAAGTTTTAATGTATCTAAAATAGGTGTCCATGAATAGCCATGAGGTCAGAAAGTGGCAATATTCACAGTACGTACATCATACCAATCGCCCAAACTTGAAAACTTGACTTTCAATCTTTCAGAATTTTGGTATACGCCAAATACAGCTTCCTGTCCGATCGGACTGCTCATGATCAATATAAATTTAATACCATTTTAACACACATAAACATATGCACAAAATGTAGAAGTTTCATTCGAACCAGGTCAACAGTCCTCAAGCAATGATTGATGCAATGAAGATGAAGAGGTCAATTTATTTTGAGACACTGCAGGGGTATGTTATTTTTGAAACCGAGCTGTATATATAAAAGAATTTTGCTTTTTTTTTTTTTTTTTTTTTTTTTTGAATTGTCAATTTAGTTTTTTCCCACCTCGGGTTTTGGAGTGGGAATTTATTTCTGATTGCGCCTTTTCCTGATCATTGCCTACTTGAACCTTTTTTTCTGAAAAACCTTCCTTGTTTTCAGCGAATACATATACGCTCTTAATTTCCGTTCGACGACTTTAAAATAAAAGTTTCCAGTCGTTTTCCAAGAGACCATACGGCCCAGCTTAAAGTCGATGTTTTGAAATATTTGAATTGTCAGAGAACCCTTCCTTATATTCAGCAAAGACAAATAATTGAGACCTCGAAAAGTCTTCATCGCAAATATTAAAGCCGCATGGGGTTTAAGTTAACAGGAATATCAATGGTTTTTCTAGACCCAGGAGGATTTTGAATAACAAGATCGACTGATTACGTCTGCCTGACAAATAAATTCGTTTCTTCTATTGTCAGTTGTGGAACCGATATTCTCGTTAAAACGTATGCATGAGATACAGACGTCAAACCTTAATATACTCAGTACAAAAAGAAACGCAAAGATTTTATTTTTTCGCGTATTTATAATATATAGTTTTTTCAAAATCTAAGTGATTCTAAGGACTCATCATCCCTCTGAGAGTTTCACAAGTGAGTTTCTTTGCGATTTAAAAGCTGAGGGGGGGGGGGGGTAATTTTAGGCGAAAACTTGTGAAATCAACATTTTTTCTCCAAAAACCACAATTGAGAGAATAATTTAATAAAAGTTTGCTAAATCATAAAAACACAAAATTAATTGAATTTCATAAAGAAGAAAATTTTGCCGGGATTTTCAAAAATGCGTTTTATGAAAAATAACAAGCTCTTTCGAAATACGGCATTTTGGTCTCCTTTTTGGTAAATTATGTCCCTATTTCGATTAAATAAGGATAGTAAATATATATGTGACTCTCTTTAAGTTTATCCTCAGTTAAAGTTTCTGGTCGTTTTTCAGAACTTCCGGTTCATTGCTAAACGTTTCTCTTGTTGATAAAATCAAGGTGAAGACAATGATTTAGAATTTGACAGCATGAAACTTTACTACAGTATACGTCAATTTAGAACTATTCGCAATTTGCTACTCCCCGAATTCAATTTTTAGACGTTCTTATAATAATATTTTGTCAATTTTGTCAAATGTATGGTGCATTAATTTTATGAACAGTATACAGCTATATTTGAGACAGTATTAATCTTCTGAAAGAATTTTTACTCGTATCATTTGCAACCAAGCCCGATGTATACTGATAACACAAATATTTGACTGTTACAGTACCAGTTACACCATTGTTTTGAGCATTTTGGCCACATATTCATGTTGTTGAGTTTGAGTGACTGACAAACTCAATTCTGATTGATTACGAAAAGCAATCAGAAAATAATGAATTATCGTCTTAAGAAAAAAAATGAACATAAGAGGTTTTTAAAGGAATAATAAAGAGAATTATTGCGACTTTTTGTTTATGGGTACTCTTTATTGACACAGAAAAACAATGTTTCCGTGTTCGAAAAAATATGGAATTCACCCTGCTGGTAGGAGACATGTAACATGTAGTCTTTGTTTCCTGTAATTTGAAATGGCTACCTTTAAAATTTTACACGTTATGACAGAAGATATGGTCCATGAGCCAATACCGTAAATTTTGGGGGTCGGTACCATCTGGCCTGAACAAATCCCCTTATGATTTTCATGTAGGACTATGTTTGTAGACTTGTAAAAAATCGGGGGGACTTGCATTGCTGGTAGCTTTAATGGTGAAACGACACGTTATTTACGATACCCCATAATTAAAAAAAAAAAAACGTCATTTTAACACAAAAAAAAACGGTAGGGAATAGTCTTCTAGCTATCCATATCCCCCTTTCCTCCCCAAAGGAAATTTCTACACTATTATTCTCTAAAAGTACATTGAAAAAGCTATCAAATCCTGTTTTCTGCCATCTGAAAGTCGAGGCGTTTGCGTTTTACGCTATGTTTTATTAAATTACTCTAAATATTCAATTTTTGCGTCAATAATGGGGGTACACATAGAAAATTAAAAAAAAATCTCAATTGTTTTTTTATCCTAGACCATTGAACTTGGTCTCATTCTTAAGCTTAGACATATCCTTTTTATGCTATGATAAGTAATGGAAATTATCTTACTTGCGTAATCATGAATTTTCATTAAAACATTAAAATGAAAAAAAAAAAAAGTTAAAAATCAATTATCCCATAAAAACTAATTTCAGGCCTAAACTATCATTGTGGCTCCTTGTTGTTGTATCAATTATTCTATTTGACAAATTTGTTGATGCCATGGGCCTAAACGAAAATCATCTCATTTGCATTTTCATGAATATTAATGAAAATGACGAAAATCAGGATTTACAAAGGGAAATAATTATATTGCCGTTTGAAGGGTTTGGTTTGGGTTATAGGATGTAATTTGAACCCTTAGAACAAATGCTCAAGGGTGCCAGTTTGGTCAGAGGATCACTTTAATGCCCATTTGTGACACCTAAATCACACAGTGTTCAATACAACCCCTAATAAGCGCAGTTAGTAAGGTGATACACCTATATTACCACATGTATCTTGGCTACTGAAAGACCTAGAAAGCAGAAATACGTATCATATGATTGCTTTTGCAATGCTTCATAACTATGTAATAAGATATAATTATAAAACTGACTTTCTGGTGTTCGAATATTAATGAAAACTTCATGTATTAGACTAAAATCACAGAAAATGGAGAATACCAGCACAGTTGTTTATATCTCAGCAACCAAAAGCTCTAAAGAGCTTGAATTGGTATCAAATGATTGCTATGACAATGCTCTATAACCATGTAATAAGATATATAAACAAGCTGGCTATCTTAAGGCTCAAATATTAAAAAAGAACTTCAGATATTAGAGAAAAATAACAGATAAACGAAGGGGAAAAATCAACGAAATTCAGATATCTCAGCAACCAAAAACTCCAAAGACTTTAAATTTGTATTAAATTATGTTTATGATAATGTTCTATATTAATGTGAAAAAATACAGAATGATTTTGACCTTCTTGATGTTCAAGTATTGATGAGAACTTTCAATTTTAGAGACAAATCACAGACCAATGTAGGGGGTATACCTACAGAAACGTTTATAGCTCAGCAGCCAAAAGCCATAGAGAGCTGAAGTTTGTAACAAATGATTGCTATGATAACATCCTAAAACGACATAATAAGATACATTAATAGTCAGACTTTTGTGCTGTTTAAATATTGAGGAACCTTTAAATATTAGAGAAAAATCACAGAAAATGGAGGGGGTATACCTAAGAAAACGTGTATTTCTCAGGAACCAAAAGTCATAAAGAACAGAAATTGGTATCAAATGATTGCTATAACTATATTTTATAATTATACAATTAGATATATCAATAAGCTGACTCTCTTGTAGCGCAAATACTAATGGGAACTTTAGATATAGGAGAAAAATCACTGGCAAACGAAGGGGGTATACAAATAAAACTGCTAATATCTCAGTGACCAAAAGCTCTAGAGAGCTAAAATTTGAATCAAATGATTATTAGAATTATGTTCTATAATCATTAGATAAGAAACATAATTAATTTGACTTTGTCATTGTTGGAATATAGATGAGAACTTTAAATATTAGATAAAAATCTCAGAAAAATATAGGGGGTATGCCAACGGAAACGTATATATCTCAGCAACCAAAAGTCCTAGACAGCTGAAATTGGTATCAAATGATTGCTATGACAATATTCTATAACCATGTAAAGGGTATATAAATAAAATGTCTTTCTTGTTTCTCGAATATTTAAGAGAACTTAAGCTATAGAAGAAAAAACATTTGCAAACGAAGAGGGTATACCAATAAAACTGCTGATATATCAGTGACCAAAAGCTCTAGAGAGCTAAAATTGGTATCAAATGATTGCAAGAATAATTTTCAATAAACATAAGATAAATAACATAAATAATTTCACTTTGTCATTGTTGGAATATAGATGAGAACTTTAAATATTAGATAAAAATCTCAGAAAAATATAGGGGGTATACCAACGGAAACGTATATTTCTCAGCAACCAAAAGTCCTAGACAGCTAAAATTGGTATCAAATGATTGCTATGACAATATTCTATAACCATGTAAAGGGTATATAAACAAAATATGTTTTTTCCATCTCGAATATTTAAGAGAACTTAAGCTATAGGAGAAAAAAACATTGGCAAACGAAGGGGTATACCAAGAAAACTGCTAATTTATCAGTAACCAAAAGATCTAGAGAGCTTAAATTGGTATCAAATGATTGCTTGAATAACTTTCTTTAATCATGTGATAAAAACATAAATAATTTGACTTTCTCATTGATGAAAAAGTGATGATAACTTTAAATATTAGATAAAAAATCTCAGAAAAATATACATGTAGGGGGTATACCAACGGAAACGTATATATCTCAATAACCAAAAGTTCTAGAGACTGAAAATGCTATAATATGATTGCTTTGACAATATTCTATAACCATGTAACAAGTATATAAACAAACAGACTTTCTTGTTGCTCAAATATTTAAAAGAACTTAAGATATAAGAGAAAAATCACTTGCAAACGAAGGGGGTATACCAATAAAACTGCTAATATCTCATTGACAAAAAGCCCTAGAAAGCAGAAATTGGTATCAAATGATTGCTCAAATAACGCTTTAAAACCACTTGGTAAGTCACTTAAACAATCTGACTTACTTTTTTTGAATATTGATAAAAACTTTAAATATTAGAGAAAAATCACAGAAAAATTGAGGGGGTATACCGCCAAAAAACTTAATATGTCAGCAACCAAAAATATAGAGAGCTTAAATTGGTATCAAATAATTGCTATGGTAATGTTCTATAATCATAGGATAAGATTTATGAAAAATTAGACTTTCTTAGTGTTTGAATATTGATGAAAACTTGAAATATTAGATAAAAAATCACAGAAAAATATAGGGGGTATACCAAAGGAAACATATCTCAACAACCAAAAGTCCTAGAGAGCTGATATTGGTATCAAATAATTGATATGACAATATTCTATGACCATGTAAAAGGTATATAGCAAACTGAATTTTTTGCTGCTCAAATATTTGAGAAAACTTAAGATATAGGAGAAAAATCACTGGAAAAGAAGGGGGTATATCAATAAAACTGCTGATATCTCAGTTACCAAAGGCTCTACAGAGCTGAAATTGCTATAAAATGATTGCTATGGCAATATTCTATTATAATGCAACAAGTATATAAACAAGCTGACTTTCTTGTTTCCCAAATATTTAAAAGAACTTAAGATATAAGAGAAATATCACTTGCAAACGAAGGGGGTATACCAATAAAACTTCTACTATCTCAATGACAAACAGCTCTAGAAAGCTAAAATTGGTATAAAAAAATTGCTAAGATAATGTTCTAAAATCGCGTGGTAAGACACACAAACAACCTGACTTACTTTTTTCGAATATTGATAAAAACTATAAATATTAGAGAAAAATCACATAAAAAAGTGGAGGGGGTATACCCCAAAAAAATCTTTATAACTCGGCAACCAAAAGCTATAGAGAGCCGAAACTGGTATCAAATGATTGCTATGATATTGCTCTATAATAATAGGATAAGATTTATGAAAAACTAGGCTTTCTTAGTGTTGAATATTGATGAGAACTTAAAATATTAGATAAAAATGACAGAAAAATAGAGGGGGTATACCAACAGAAACGTTTATATCTCAGCGGCCAAAAGTCCTAGAGAGCTAAAATTGGTATCAAATGATTGATATGACAATAATTGATAGTCATGTTATATAATAAGACATATGAACAAGCTGACTATCTTGTTCCAAAAATTGAAGAAAACTTAAGATATAAGAGAAAAACACAGACAAATTAAGGGGGTATACTAGAATAAACTCGAAGATTTTAACCATAAAGCTACCACCTAGAAAGGTCCCCCCGATTTTATCTAATTCTATACATGCCAAAATTGTGGAAAAGTGCGTGGGGATCTGTTCAGGTCAGGTGGTACCGACATCTTAAATAGCTCATGGACCAATAAACCTTTTGCGTTTCTTAATGTACGGAGTATAATTTAGCCGATTCTATGCCGCACCAGAAGATAAGCGTAGCCACTTGCAAAAATCGGCACAGATCAGATGGGCTGTGGGCTTGCTAACCAAATAATTCTTATTTTATGCTGCCCTGTCATAGTATTTAAATCGCTACAATTTTCCCGAATATCGTTAGACTTGAACAGGTTGAGGATAGAAATCCAAAAGATCCTGATACACCTCCAAGTCAAAGTTTGAAACGTGCACACAGTGACTCATCCATCAGGATAGCATTTCCGTGTAATATTTACCCCAAGCGGACACATGACGTCAGAATGACGTCAGATCAACGTCGATACGACGTGATGACGTCCCATCGACGTCGATCTGACGTCATTCTGACGTCATGTGGTTGCTGGGACCCCCTTATACCCCACTTTTGATATAGCAAACTGAGGTATGAAGGGCTATATCTATTTTTCTTATTTTTGCTCCAAAACATTGATTGTGGGTACTCGTTAGAACCGCCTCGGCGGTTTGAGCAAATATATTGAAAATATCATTTTTTATTCAACGAATTTTTCAATTTTGAAAGCTGAAAAAAAAATGCAATGTATACTTATTCGCAAAAGAAACGCGAAAATATATTTCACTTGTTTTCGTAATGTCACCTCCAAATCATTGTTCTAAACTCGTGCACACAGTCAAAAATACACGGAAGGAAATAACATAAACACAGTGTAAATTTTGAATTTTTATTTGTCGGCATCATAACAAAACAACACAAACTTCGGACGGAATATTTTAAAGTAAAAGATTTGACAGTGATTGGTCAGCATAGAACCGAATAAAGTGCTGGTCAAAACGTGCAGAGGTTACACTGAATTTTTTGTTAATGTACGGGCTGGGCGCCAACTACTTCATGTTATCACGGGTTCAAATAAATGATATCTTAGCATTCTCATTTATCCATAAACTAAAAGAAATTCAAATTTTATATCATACCCGACAGAATAAACAAGGTTAAGTAATTTAAGATTACTACAGCATTGCGAAAATATGTCCATGCAATATACAGAGATTTTAAAAATTGTGAAATTTTTCTTATTTTTGCTCAAAACATAAATTGTGGGTACACATTAGAACCGCCTTGGCGAGGTGGTTCTAACCAGTACCCACACTCTATGTTTTGGAGCAAAAATAAGAAAAAAAGGCATACCCCTGAATTCCCCAGTTTTTTCTATATAAAAGTGGGGTTTAAGGGGGTATATATTGCACGGGCATGTTTTCCTGTTGGTCTGTAATAATGGATTTGAGAACATACACCAAAACGTTACATGTTAAAGTGCTCCACCGAATTTCCCACTGTCAAAAATATTGAGTTTTGATATTTTTGAAACTATTGAAATCGACCAAGCCAATGTATCGAGTCGAACATCAGACTAACTCGGACTATGGGTAAATACACTCAAAACATTAGTTTTGATTGCTTAACGGCTAATACACTTTGTATTCGAATGGATGCACTTGCTAATAACATCAGTATTTTACACATATCGGAACAACAAAGGTGACCTAACATTATATGAAGAGAAGGCACAGCTATGAGAGGAAAATGGAGAATTCCTTGAAATAGTGAACAGAGAATCCATTGAAAAATGGTCCTCGAGACTAATATCTGCCTAACAGTATATCCAACTGAGGGCAAACAGGAGTTTTACAGCTAACCGCATGAGATGCGTATTTCAGAATTCGCTGGCAGTACCAAAGTTGTTACTCGATTCAAATATACTTTGAAGGAAAATATAGAATAAATCACCAACTCTCAACAAGAACAAACATGCATACAACCTTAATGTCTTTCGATTTACATAAGAGTCACCGCACCTGAAAACCAACAATCTGCATATGCGAAAACAAAGACGCAGATCAGCTGTGCAGTAACTGCACAGCTGATCGGCGCCTTTGTTTTCGCTACAAGGACAGCACAATTCCTCTTCTACTTACATCCAAAATTTCAAGCTCCTATCCTGCTTCTGTCACTGTGCAGGCCGGTATGTGTCGGACTTGGTCGGAAACCAAGATTGTTTGTTTTCTCATGCACATGCTCATAACAGTAACATTACTGCTCTGTACAGAAAGAGCAACACCAACTCGTACATGTATAATACATGAACGATGGGGTATCGTGAGCATTAAATGGTAATAATAATGATCTGATAATGTTTGTCATACATTTATCTACAATTACATTCGAAACTTATTCCACATTTTTTCCGCTTAAATCAAATTCACATGCAAGTATCGACCCATAAACATAATTGAATATGTCATGAGGATTCCAAGTCCATGTTAACCACTTACACCCCATTTTATATAATAAAAGAGGGGTGTTCACGGGTTTACATTTTTTCTTGTTTCTCCTTCAAAACAGGGATAGTGGGTGCTATTTAGCGTAAAACTTAGAAAACTATGAAAAAATCAACATACATTTCCATTGTTTCGTATTGCTTCGCCTTCAATATCTGGCCTTATAGGATTTGGTGTATGTGTCCGTAATGCCAACATACACAAACCGGCTAGATAGCGTGACATATGTTCTAAATAGAAATGGCCAAGTTACCATGTCATTACATGGACCATTTAGATGGTAAGTTTTGTGTTTGATCCAATAACAAAAAAAATGTCATACAATATGTTTTTCCTCGATTTTTGTGTGACTGATGAAATGTTATTTTGTTTTCTAAAGTTAGTTTTCCCTCCTATCCTTTTAGTGATATTCACGGAATATTCAACATTTACACCTGATTGGTGACAATTGAACGCACAAATGCATTAGACGGGCACATGCATGCCAAAACAATAACGAAATGTTTTGTTTTGTGCATGTTCACAGAACGCTGCTTATTTCTTCTTAGTGTCGTTTCGAATGCGCTTGCCAAAGAACCAAAATATATCCTCATCAAATGAGCCGCCTCATGAAAAAACCAACAATCTGCACATGCAAAAACAAAGACGCAGATCAGCTTCGCGATAACCGCGAAGCTGATCACGCCTTTGTTTTCGCTACACGGATAGTACATTTCTTTTTCTTCTTAAATCCGAAATTTCAAGCCTCTAGCCTGTTTCTGTGATTGTACAGCCTGATTTGTGTCGGAGCTGTTCGGAAACCACATTGTTGGGTTTCTCACGAGACGGCTCAAATATGAAAAGTCTCCACAGATAACTGTCATCGCATTCGAATTCCACCACTCTAACACGCCCATGCAATTAAATTAAGACTGAATTGAGCCGCATCGTGAAAAAAAAAGGATTTTTTTCTATGGAAAAACAAAGGCACAGAATCGCGTCGCAGTAACTGCGAAGCTGATCAGCGCCTTTGTTTTCACTACACGGATAGTACACTATCTTTTCTTGTTAAACCTGAAATTTCAAGCTTCTAGCCAGCTTCTGTGATTGTACAGGTTTGTGTCAGACCTGATCGGAACCTCCGAAGATCGGTTTTCTCGCGTCGCGGCTAAATTTATTTTAGTCAATGTCGGATATTCTGATAATACAGTTTTCTATCTTCTTGCTGTAACACTGATGGAAACTTTAAGAGTATTTGCAGCATACACGTGAAATGAATCAAGGAGACAAGAAAAGTGTCAGTTTTTGAAGTGAGATAAATCATTTTTGCCATATCCGAGAAAATCTCAGTACATGTACAGGATATTGCATAGGCGTGTTTTGGTAATGTCCGTACAATAAAATCTGAAAACATCAATCTGTGCAATGACAGTGCTTTTTCGTGATTGCCTCGCAGCCATGGAAATGAATTTAAGTTTACTTTGACTCCTTTCTGCTGCTTTCTGCTTTCTGAAACACAAATTAATAACATTAAATATGGGCGCTCAGTTTTATACTTGTTCTTTTTGTCGACAGTCCTTCTTAGAAAATAATAAAAGTCAAAGATATGTTTTACTTCGTGGTTCATAACATAAGTACACATTACATGTACGTTGTTTTATGGTTCAAACAAGTACATTGACTGTTTAATTTAACAAATTTAACGACAAAATATATAGAACTTTCAAAGAAATATTTTGTGGACCAAACACATGACACAAAGCACGCGGCTGGAGACAAATTGATATGAAAATAAAGCACAATTTCTTGGAAAAAGTAGTGTTGAAATTATAATACACTGAGTGACACTGCCTTCATAACTCGTTACGTTATAACGCAAAACAGAGAGAACATGAACTGCACTAATCGATGCATTTTGGGACATTCCAATGAGTTTATTAAATTTTACCTCATTGTTATTTGATGAGGTAGACACTTGTTCCTTCATTCCTTCATATCTATCCCTTGCAACTCTCAAAGGTTCCACCATAATGTTATCCAATACAGGAAATAACTGAAAAAAAAATAGAGCAAACTACTTGTATCTCAGTGGTTACCTTGCTCGGCGCTCAGTATAATAAGATCAACACTGGAACATGCCTGTCATGTTGGTGACTTATGTTCATCCTGACTTTATCAAGGCACAGCGATTATTTCTAGTGTCTCTACTCAAAAATATAGGTTAGAGTAAGAACACTTTGAAAATTGTATATTAAATATCAAAATCAGAAGAACTAAAAGAGTTATGGAAACTACCTATACCAAAGCATGCGCTAATCGCATATTAGCATAATCAATTTTATTGGTACAAGAGATCTTAGAAACTGTCATATAACGTTACTAACATTTGGCATTGTCCCGATATATACACATGGAAATAAGTTAGGGAACACTTTTGACTCTTGGGAAAAGTTTGAGAAAAAAAACCTTTTCCTGTTTTCTGGCGACACTGAGATTTTTATCACATGTATTTCACACCTTGGCCTAGCTATAGCTCAATTTATGGAAAATCAGAACATGTTGTCCTTGTGCTACGGAGGATACAATATGCATTATATGAAAAACTCCACTTTTACTGAATACCAGTTTGCCTTTTTTGCTTCTGCACTCCGCAAAAAATTAGTAAATAAAATGTTGAATCTGATCGTTCTCAATAAATAAATGACTTCAGATCTTTAAATCATGTTACATCTCCAAACCATCTAATCATACAAAACCTGCAGTTTGCATTGATTTCAATGGAAAGTAAAATTCTTGGAAGTTTTGCAAAAAAAGCCGTAACAGAAAAATTCCGCTATGACGCTTTGACCAGAACGTGCATGTTTAAATTCCTGTATGGTCATATCGAATATCTGGCACAACGTTAACAAGCTGCAAAATATGTAGCAAAAGAACAAAACGTGATCATGAAACCTATCCCCGGAAAAGTATGGATCTGTCGCCAACAGTCGGTCAGAAAATAAAGAATTAATTATCAATATTCCACAAGCAATGTCTCAGCTTGATGCTTACGAAAAAATACGGCAATGCGAGTTCACATGATAGAGTTATCGCAAAGAATATCATAGCGTTTCGTAAATCTAGCAAAAACATTCTGAATCAAAGATGAACGCTGTCCGCGGCAGTTTATGTTTGATGCTTACCATTTTAACATAGAAACAACTTTTGAATTTACAGATTCTGTCAAGTTGTTTAAACATTCTTCATAATTCTTACAAAGAATGATATGTACAGTCCAAATATGGTAGTCACATTATTACAGGTGTTCCCTGTGTAAAACAACAGCTTTTACTGACGTAAATACCACAATACTTACCCTCGCGACTGTTTCAAACATGGGTATCAAGACAAACTTGATGAATCCTATCTGTGCTGTGGGCTTCGTAACCTTGTCTCTATCCATAAAAGGGGCCACTGGTAGCCCTTCCATCTTTTCTCTGTCAGACTGTAATATAAATGTGATAAAACATTAGCAAAAAAGAACATAAAATCATGAATCCATATGTAAATAGCTGAAAAGGCAAACGACTATGTCATGTCAGATCTTTGAAATCAGTTTTAGGATACAGTTTTGCTTCTTTGAACATTCTTTACCACTGTATTGTGCGTAAACACTCACAAGAAAGTTACATCAAGAGCATCCTGAGTAAAATTGGATATGGCAACTAACACATTTTAACTAGCAAAATTACATTTCTAACCATATTCATGTTCGAAACTGATCTCCGACACATAAAATATACAATAGCCGCAATAGCGTTCATTCCACTGTTTCACGACTGTACATTTTACATATTTGCGACATATCAATACCATTACTAACTCCTTAATTCATGGGTTTTATTATTTTGTAATACCTGATTAAAATATTCTTCTAGGAGGCAGTCTACCCAGGGCTCTGACACTTCCATCGGTCGAACCTCGTTTGATATATCACAGCATTTTATCAAAACCATTTTCAACTGTAATTGTAAAAGACATATACAGTGTATGATACTTTACCGATATCAAATCGAGCATGTTTTGTTATATTTATCTTTTGTAAAGAATATATATAACCAAATGATCATAGTGATAAATATAATATATTTTCAAAAACGAATTTAATCTTTCTTATGAAGATAAACTAACAAAAAAATGTACTGTTAACACCGACTGAACAAAGATACTACTGACAAAAACGGCCTTCCTACATAATTTAAATACTTTAAGGTCTTCTGTAGTAGATCTCTACGTAATAGCACTGAAGGAAACCAATTTATTCAATTAATACGTGACCAACTATGAAACTGTACTCTATGAATCCTAAACATAGACCCTATTAGTAAGTAAAATATTGAATGAAATATAAAAGTTTGATCCTTTGGAATCAAAACAACTGAAGAAGAGGATACCGTGTCTAAATGCTCTTTGTTCTTGTAATCAAAAGTTCCCTCCTGTTTGGCTTTGAAATTTTCTATGATCTCACTATGTCTTGCCATGTCTGTTGCTAGAATTAATTGTGTGATACCCTGAAACAAAGCAATGGTAACATCTTTAGTGGTGTCATTAGTAAATTCCAAGCAATACTATAATGTCTTTTTTTCTGAGCTACGCTGACAGTTGGTCAATGATGGATGAATAAAAGTGTGCAAAATGTTTTACTTGCAAATAATTTTATATTACTGAACATCCCAAAGTGATATTTCTGTTTATGTTCGTTAACATATACTTGGTTGGGCCCTGGTAGCTGAGTGGACACCTACAATGAGGTAGCTGCTCACTTTGCTCGCAATATATTCTTTGTGTCTGGTTGTCAGTTTAATATAATACCACCTCGGGTTTTGGGTTCATATTTTCGTTCTGATCGCACAATTGCCTGATCATTGCTTACTTTTCAATTTATTTTTTATCATTTCGCTACTTTCAAAGATTTTTCTTTCGTCTAATACAATAAGCCAATTTGTGACGAACTGACTTTTTTTCTGTAGCATTTGGAAGATTAGGTAAGAGAAAGACAACTTTCATTTTAGGAGCATCTGAAGTAATGTTTGATTTTGTATAATGTTTAGATGAAAGTCTGATTTGTAACCAGAATGTTTCAAATTAGTCACCACATTTTCACACCTGAAAATAATAAACATAACTTACTGCTCTGATTCGTTTAAATGTGTCTTTGTCGACATTTCCAAATATGTTTGTCTCTGGGTTGGACAGGATTTGAAAGGCAACAGCACAATGGTGATTCTCTAGAGGTGATATGTCATTGTAGCGGATAGCGAGCTCCGTTCTTGCATTTATCTGATATCTGGTGAATAAAAGGCAAATGAAATGCATCAAACATTTGTTGTACATATAATATGAATATTTACTCAAATACGGTTAAGCAGTGAATTTAATCAGGGTCATAAAACCTTTTTTCAATAAAAAAGATTATTTTTTTTCTTCTTATTTTAATCTAAATCATTAATTGTGGGTATTCGTTAGAACCGCCTCGCAATATCATTTTTTCAAATGATTTTCTGAAAAAATCTCTGTATATTGCAGGGCTCCGTTCTTGCATTTATCTGATATCTGGCGAATAAAAGGCAAATGAAATGCATCAAACATTTGTTGTACATATAATATGAATATTTACTCAAATACGGTTAAGCAGTGAATTTAATCAGGGTCATAAATAAAATATAATTGTTAGATCCTTTGGAAGCAGTAAAAACATTTAAAGAGAGAAGGTGGGCCATATTGTACAATTTCGGGTAATGAACCTTCGTCAGTGACCCTTTACAAAACTGGCAGCGAAAGCCAGACATTTATGATTGCTGCAATTTCTAGAATTTACACACGTATAGTCTAAATCAAAAACTAATATTCTAAAAGAGGCCAAATATTCAAAAGTCCGTTAAGACGGTGATTCTTAACATACAACATATTTGAAATATTCCAAATATTTTCACTGATCTGAAAGGATCAAAAGAAAAATATAATCTGCACTATGGATGGTGTACGGGGAGACTTTTTTTTTCTTCTTATTTTAATCTAAATCATTAATTGCGGGTATTCGTTAGAACCGTCTCGCAATATCTTTTTTTTTTCAAATGATTTTCTTGCATGGGCAAGTAATGTGCCTTACGTATTGTTATAGCCCGGATGATCAAGATCGTGACAGACGCTTGCAGTTATGAGAACCCCAATTTCCTCTTTCGTCATAATTTCCCATAGTTTGCATGTGTTCACCATACCATACATCATCTGTGTCACACAGAAGCAATGCCGGAAATTGTGAAATGGATTGTTTCTGTAATTTTCTTGCACACAGAGCTGAAAAAGCAATATAGTCTTTTAAGATTATATGTCCAATCATGCAACGACAAATGATTTAAAATATATTGGAAAATTGTCGACATCATCTCCGAGGTTTTCAAAATCCAATTGCTTAAAGTCAAACGTCTAGACTAGAAGCAGTTAGTCTTGCTTTGAGTTCCATACACAGCAATCCCAAAGGCATATTTACCCATGTAATAATGCTCCAACAACGACTGGAATGCAAGGTGAGAAAACATGTTTTACATAGTGAAAAACTAGGCGCAGAATATTAGTGTAGTAAATGCGCCATATATATTATCACTCCTCCTCCAAATGTCAAATTCGCCTACTGTACAAACTGCACTGGTTTGTGTTGGACCTTGTTAGAAACCCCGAAGATAGGGGTCGTATAGGATATTCAAACATCATGCCAACAAGCCCATGCAATGAATACTCCCTTATACCCCGTTTTTATAAAGTAAAACTGAGGTTAACAGAGTTATACCTATTCTTTCGTATTATTGATCCAAAACATAGATTGTGGGTACCCGTTAGAACCGCCTCGAAGAGACGGTTCTAACGTGTACCAACAATCAATGTTTTGAGCGAAAATGACAAAGATATCAAAATGTTTCCAATGGATTCGTCAAGTTTTGCGCCTGAAAACAATCTCTGTATATTGCATGGGCAAATTTTCGTAATGATTGTCTTACCAGCCATCTTTTTAGCGTAATAGGATTCATATTGAACTCCTTGACGAGATCTAGTTCATGATACATATGCTCCAGCAGGCTTAGCATCTGAAAAATGTTTAATGATTCAAAGGCTTGATGCAATACGCAACAGTTACTTCGAAACATTTTCTAGCGTCTTTTAAGCATCACGTAGCTTATTGGGACTAATATCTTGGCGGCAGTTGTTGAATACGACTGGGTTTTAAATTAAGTATTACAGGTGACTAGTCATTGTCGACGTTTCACCTTGTTCATTTTAATTTCATGTACACGCACGTTCATAGTGAATGGATGTAAACACAATAATTTGTCCGAATATTTGTAAAGTGGTTAAAAGAATCTATGATTGGGTTGAGGCCGAGGGCAAGTTTTCAGATTATTAAAGTCTTATCCGATGCTCTGCCGAGGATGAGACACGAATAATCTGAAAACGAGCCTGAGATTTCCGTGTTGAAGCGTCAACACCATCATTGATTATTTTTCTCGACCACCTCTTAAAATGTTTGACTCTGAATAGGCTTCAAATGCTGTTTAGGCAGCCAGTTTGTTTTTGTACATGAAACAATATGCAAATTAACTAGTGAAAAAAATAAAACATAATTTTGTATTTGCACTCACCTTACAAAAATATCATATCAACATTTTGTTTTGCGCATAAGACACTCAGGAAAATCAAATTTAGAATTTTTCATTAAAGCAGCAGACTGCAATTACTCTTGATAAATTCCTGAAATTGACACCTCCAAGGATATTTCTGTCCCTGACAGTTGACACCTAGCTTATCATTTCTTTATAAGGACGCAAAACACAAGGTGTACATTTCTGTTAGCTAAATATAGAAATGTTTGGCAATTTGAGGCAGTTAAAATGTACTAGTTCTTAGATAGAAATAGCTAAGAGATCTGCTTGTCTAATGGGTGAGAGCTGATTAATCTTGTATTACCCGCAGTTGCATATACGTAGAACAAACTGACAACCCCACCACCTACGTTGCAGGGCCGGAATAACATGTTTCTTACCTCATTTGGTTCCCAATGCCAGATATCAAACGTAGGCTGTTTAAGGTAGTCGATAGTCTCCTGAGATAATGTGTACTAAACAACATACAAATACATGTTATGTACAGTTAATAAAACTGTTTTTACATAATAAGTATAAAATTCTGAGATACATGACTCATAAAGTATCACTATTTACCATATAAAATGATTTCAGCAAATAAGCAAAGCATAATGTGCAATATCTACACGACTAGGTGCTAACTTTAGCATGTTTAATTTAAGAATATGTGCAAGCATACAGAGACATCTCATAAAAACACGTTTCAACATGAGGTAAACCCCCCCCCCCCCCAAAATGTAATAAATCATCACAACATGTCTAAATCTATAAATATGTGTTTATTTAAAGCACCATTTTGCTAGCATTCCCTAAATATGAATTTTGATGAGCGAATCTTTTTAAGTTTATATTTTGTGTGCTTCACATTTATGCTCAAAAACTTGTTTACTTAAAAATACAAATAAATATATAATCTGAGTATGATAACAGCATCTTCATTCTTTACGTAAAATAAGCACCAAAATGAATGTTGTAGGTTTAATGGTTTAATATACAATGACTTTTCAAACTTGTATTGCAGCTATACGCCTAAGCCTGATTTTGTACATCAGGGGCAGTGGATACTGCCAGTAACAAGTCTAGTTCTGCTGACAGGCGTTTCATGTAGTTTTGTGAAGTTCTCTCATGTATAGTGCAACGTCTCGATATGAATGAAATACTCTTGAAATGGACATTACTAGTATATCACTTGGATTAAGTCACATGCAAACAAAATTTTTAAACATTATAAAACTTGTAAATATTTAAATAAATGATACAATAAATTTGATACAAAAGACTATTAACATTCTCAGCAAACAACAATAGTGTTGAATTCTAGTTTTCATGCCAAAGCAAACAAAAATAAAACCTTTTAAAGACACCATGTATAACTAGTGCTGCCAACGTACCTGATGAGATCGAGGAGAATAAAACTACTCTGATAATTAACGTGCACAACACAGAAAAAAAATAAGTGTAAGTGCTATCGTTAAGAAAGGTCGTGCCCAAAACATAGAGTAAAGGTACTCGCTATAAAAGCGGTTCTCATGTGTGCCCACTCTATGTATTTTGATAAAAAGGGGGAAAATGTTACATATTTTCAACTCAAAAATTATGTGTGATTTTTATAATATGGTAATGTGTCAGAATATGGTAATGTGACCAAAACAAAACCAAATCTGAAAGTTTTAGCTTCTTGCATCTCGTGGAATTTTAAACACAATTGTAGCAATAGTGCAGGAATAAAAATGGAATATTGGCTGAAGACAGGGACACATACGGAGATTAAGAAATCGATCGACAAATAAGCCGAAGACAACACTGATATCCAAAGATTCACTTATTAAAATTATGTAAGTCAGTGAACAAATCATTTCAATTCACATAAGAATTCGTAAATCTACAATCTAATTTTATGAATGAAACTGAATCTAATTTTATGAATGAAACGGAATGATTGAAAGAAATGCCCCTTATGTCATATGGAATTAAAACGGGTACACATATGAGGCCCTACCAGGAGTTTTGGGGATCTGGGAAGAAGGGTCATCATTTATTTTCAGTGATAAGGGGAGCAGGGTCACTTATTTTCAGGGATATGGGGAGCAACCAAATAACTCTGGAGAGGTTCCAGCAGCAGGGATTTGAGATGCAATATTTACGGTATCTGAGGGAAAGGTCTTGTTTCTTTCAGGGAGCAGGACGTTAAAACCATCCCCTGGTAGGACCTAACATCTTGATTGTATATCTTGGATTTCAGTGAACAGCACAAAAAAGCAATGTGAAATATACACAAAACTAGCCATTTCACTCGATTATGATACTGTTTGCAATTTTGTGAACGTACAGTCGTCCAACTGGGCTAACACATACCATGAGTACAGTCTATTTTTATTGTCTGGATAATACCCGTTTATATAAACTGAGAATGCTTGTTTACAGACCCATAACAGAGTTTTTGAAATTAACCGTGACATGTACCATAATCAAATGACTGCTGTGAAATTTCTAACCGACCACTTACATTTTACAACAACTAATTATCTTTAATATAAAGCCGTTCAACGATTATTATTATTATTATTATTATTATACAAAACTTTCATGACAACATATACATGTACCAATATATTACTGAAGTCTGTGTAACCAAAATATGAATATTCGCACCAGTGTTCTACATAATAAAACCACAACGACGTGTCATATATGCCTTGACCCCAATTTGACATAGGTTTGCTTCAGCCCTCGATTACAGCTCACACAAACTATGCACACGATATAACTTGTAGATTTGGGTCTCTAGCCGCATGTAGATGTCTGCCATAGTAAACGGCTAGGTAAAAATAGGCTAAATGGCAACATGCAAGGCATTGAGCGTCAACCGCGTTTCCAATCTGAGGTATGAGGTACTGAAGTACAAAAAGACATCACGAGCAACCTTAGTTGTGGAACCTCACTCCACTACGTTCCATTGGGGACCTTGATGGTTCTATTTGATCAAGACAATTTCCGATTGAATAAAAGAGGAAAACATATGGTTGACACGTGGTGAGTGCATCCGAACTCGACCATATTGACGTCACGGGGGTGCATTGACGTCACGGCGCGCGCTTTGTCGCGTGACTATGGACAGCTTCTTTCTGATTGGCTTAGCGTTGCGGACCGAAAGTGGGAGCAATGAGTTAGCTGAATGCGTAAATCTCACAGAAATTATGGATTTTAAGCAGGAAATCAGAGACTTTTCTTTTGGAACATCATCTGGAGACAAAATTTAATATCTCTATGAACAGTATGCGAAGTTAGGTTGAGCAGGATTTTGTTTTGCACAGTGAATTTCGTGTTTGAAAATTTATTGTGTTAAGTAAAACATTTTTGACCGGTTAGTACACGCTTGGCACTGAGGCTGTGTGCGACATTCGGAACGCTTTTGTGTAAACATGCATGGAGATTGTAAACAACAGCTGAAGGTCTGAGTCTAGAGCAACCTTAAATCTGGAAACCATTGTTATTTTAATAATGTCGCTGCCGATGTAAAGGTAATTTTTAATAAAACATCGCAAACTTAACATACCTTGAGTTAATTATTATTGACCCATAGCGCCGAAACTAACACGGAAGTCACGTTGTTTGATTGTAAACGTGTAAGTGGTCAGTTAGAAGAGAAGAGATGTATACAAAGGAAAAACATTGCGCAATACACTGCACAAGACAAAGCAGCTTTATTACCTTAGGGTATGAGGGTACATCCCTTTTTAAGCAGATCTTTCTTTCGTCGCTTAGTGAACTATAAAAATTATCGATAGCGTTACTGTTACCATACAAGAGGGGTCTGATGACGTCATTGCGCATGCGGCCACAGGAAGGTTAACATAAAAAGAAAGAAAAATGAAAATATATGTTAATAATAGAGAAAACTATAAATAGACTTTAAGACAAAACTAATTTCCATCACAAAAATTTTGAAATAATTTTCACAAAATAGGGTTCTTGTTTAATTACAATTATTATTGTGAAATCTTTCTATTGTTGCTATTTGTTCGAAACTGAAATAAGATCAGCATTTTAATGAATTGATTTACGAGAACAATTTGGACAATTTTTGTACGAATGTGCTAAATAAAAAGCAATCTACGGATGCCTTAAATTTCAGAATAAAAAAATGTTTGTTCTGCGCATATATTTTTGGCAAACAGATAACCGACAGAATAAACACCAATAAACAAATCTCATTTAAAAAGCAACATACTTAGGGTTGACAAAATCTTTATGCGACGAAGGAATATCACAGCATGAGACGGAGCGAATGGAAATTAAATTAGAAACAAAGTGACATTTTTGCAATTTCCAGAAAAGTGAGAAAGGGTTCGTAAATCAACTTACTAAAATGCTGGCCTTATCACAAGCAATTCTTGAAATTTTATTTGCCTAATTATTTTAAAACCGTCATCGGAATCCTCTTTACATAACAGCAGTTACAATTAGCCTTGAGATGTGTTTCCTTGAAAACCAATTTATGGTCAGTATCTACAAATAAGGATATCATTGATATTCCGTTGCTTTGATTTTGCTATAAATGACTGGTGTTATACAATGCCTAACGTAGCTAAAAGTCTCTGAAGTACTTTCAGGTGTTGTAAGAAAATACTGGAAGAGACACTAATGTGGCATACGTACATCGTTAACTTTATGTAAAAAAGCAAAGAAAAACAATTAAAGATGACCACAGAAATCTGTCTTTATTTTACATTGTAGCCCCTTGTATATTTTACACAAACATCACATTTATATCATTCCCACTTAGTCTAGCACTTTTCTTAGTCAACGAAATGGATAATATATAATCTTTATTTATGATCATTCCAGGATTATAGGCTTTTGGTAAGTCGTGGAAACGCGTTGGTCATAACACATAGAAAGACCGTCTCAATTCAGTATCGGTCAATTAAAATTCAATTTTAAACGGAAGTAAGCAAACAGCTTTCGAAACAATAGCTTTACCTATACTTGTATATCCTTACATATATAACACATAACGCGTACAAAGTTCTTAGATTTCCATGTAAAATATATTTTCATTTAATCATATCGTCTGAATTGTACGTAACTATGGAAGCATTGACAGAGTTTATCCAAAAAACAAAATATGGTTCTACAGAAAAGAGTTTGTGAAAATTTACATGATGAAAGAATCGTGTATAGATACAACAAATGGATAATAAATAAATAAATAAATAAATAAATAAATAAATAAATAAACAGAAAAGAAAATTATCACACAAAAGGAACTAATGTTATCTGTCAAGTGTTTGCAGACAGATGTAATAATGATTTTCTGTCTAGACACGTCCTTTTCTTTTCAGATGTAATGACTCTTGGACGTTGACGCAACTATAGAAATTACATAGACATGCACTTTATATTTTACTATTGATTAACAGACTAATTATTTTTATTGTCAGAATCTTCCAGAATGTTTTCTTAAATATTCTCTTTTATAATGCAAACTTTCAAGCACGCCAAATGTACGGAAACTTCTTAACTTATTATTTTTATACAGTGAGATATGCATATCGTTTATCACGGGTCTGCTAAAACGAAAATAATGATAACACTTTCTATATGTAACTGCAAACTGGGGAAGGGATATACCAAACATGAACAAAAAAGTCATCTTCATTTATGCTTTACATTTTAGAATGAAAAATATGAAGTCGCTGATCATTAAATTATATGCTTCAAGTTCGTAACTATTATTGAAATTGACTATGAAAATATATATTTTTTATTTCTTGGTCTCAAATTAAATGTAAAAAAAAATAATAATCATTAACAACTTGATTTTATTCGTTTATTTTATTCGTTAATTTAATTTCCAAACCTTGTATGGTAAATGACATTAGGTCTTACCTCGATTTGTCCTCAATACTGCATATAAAGTAGGAGACACATTTATACGAAATATAAAGACACACAATATTAGTCACACCTAGACAATTCTAAAAATCAAGCAAATATTATGACGATATTTTGCAATGGTAAACACGATTTCAAATATATCTTGTTTATTTCCATTCGTTAATATTCTATCAATTTCTACAAAGCTAATAATGTCTCCCCCGACAGGGTCGGGAGACATGTTGTTTTTCCCCGTGCGTCTGTCTGTCCGTCTGTCTGTCTGTCCGTCACAAATCGTGTCCGCTCTATAACTTGAAAAACGTTAAAGATTTTTCAATGAAACTTGGTACACTTGTAAACTACGACGAGACAATGTGTCATGCACAAGAACAATAACTCTAGCTTGAGTATTTTTGGAGTTATTTTCCTTTGATTATTTTCGATACAATTTCGTGTCCGCTGTATAACTTGAAAACCGTTTAAGATTTTTCAATAAAACTTGGTACACTTATTAAGCATGATCAGACGATGTGTCATGCACAAGAACCATAACTCTGGCTTGAGTATTTTATGAGTTATTTCCCTTTGATTATTTTCCATACAATTTCGAGTCCGCTTTATAACTCGAAAACCGTAAGAGTTATTTCAATGAAACTTGGTACACTTATAAAGCACGATGAGATAATGTGTCGTGATAAAGAACCATAACTCTTGCTTGCATATCTTTGGAGTAATTTCACTTTGATTATTTTCCATACAATTTCGTGTCCACCCTATAACTTGAAAACCGTAAGAGAAATTTCAGTGAAACTTGGTACACTTATAAAGCACGATGAATTAATGTGTCATACACAAAAATTATAACTCTTGCTTTCATATCTTTGGAGTTATTTCCCTTTAATTATTTTTCCATACAATTTCATGTCCACTCTATAACTTGAAAACCATAAGAAATATTTCAATGACGATGAGTTGATGTGTCATGCTAAAGAACCATAACTCTTGCTTGCATATCGTTGGAGTTATTTCCCTTTGATTATTTTTCATACAATTTTGTGTCTGCTCTATAACTCAAAAACCATTAGAGATTTTTCAATGAAACATGGTTCGCTTATAAAGCATGATGATAGGATGTGTCATGCACACGAATCATTACTCTTGCTTTCATATCTTTGGAGTTATTTCCCTTTGATTATTTTCCATACAATTTCATGCCCGCTCTATAACTTGAAAACCGTAAGAGATATTTCAATGAAACTTGGTACACTTATAAAACAGAATGACAGGATATGTGATGCACAAGAACTATAACTCTTGCTTGCATATTTTGGACATATACGTAGAAAGGGGGGAGACATCAGTTTTCACATAGAAAACAAATTCTAGTTCTAAATATTTATCCTAAATTCTTTGAATTAAAGTATGGAATTAGAAAAAAAGCATATCTCTAGTTTTATCTTTTTTATTAAAAACTGCACTGATGCAGCAATTGTATGGACCTAACGTCGGCAAGTCGTGACTAGAGCATAAAAGTCTATTTGAAAATATATGTATGCGATCAGAATATTCGTTTATAGAAAAAGCTTTTAAATCAGATACGAAACCCAGATATGCATTAAAGGCTTTCGCCGTAATGTTCACTTACTCCTTTGTCATTACGAAAACATGCTCATGCAATAAACAGAGATTTTTTGAGGTTTAAAAATTGAAAATTTTCAGCTGAAAAATTTTGATATTTTTCTTATTTTTGCTCAAAACATAGATTGTGAATAAACGTTAGAACCGCCTCGCCGAGGCGGTTCTAACGTGTATCCACAATCTATGTTTTGGAGCAAAAATAAGAAAATAGCTATACCCCTGCATACCCCAGTTTTGCGATATAAAAGTGGGGTTTAAGGGGGCATTCATTGCACGGACATGTTTTCCTGATGGTGATAACGTATTCAACATGAGCAATCCATTGATAACTACAATTCCGCTTCAACATCGTTTGATATTTTAAAGTCAAAAATACCAAACAGTCCGTTACGCAATCCGACATTAAGGCCAAATGATCGATTTACCGAGAATCAAAACAATACGCCTGATTCAGATTTATACTTTGTAGACATTTAATGGGATTATTGTTTTATCGTAAACAAAACATTCAAGACTCACAGCAGTCAACAACCAATAAAATAATATTGTCTAGGCATGACCTTTACTATGAAAGTAACAACAATTGCAACAAGCATACATACTTTTCACAACCAAGAAGAGATCGTCTTGGCCTGAAGCATTAAGATTAGATAAACTTAATTCTTGATTGATGCATTCAACAGTTAAAAGTGAAAGGCAAATATCACCGATAATGATTTCTAACCGATTACATATTTGTCGCCTTTAGTTGTTGCATTGTCTGATTTGACTAAAAAATAGCAGAATGTGCACTATGTGGCTACATTCGTTCAAACTGGTATGCTGCGTCTTATCATAACGCTATTGAAGCAAAACAACACGTATTTAAAAACCCATAACCGGAATAAAGTTAAACCAGAGGGCCAATGGTCCTGTAAACGCTCACCTGAGAGATGGGATATGCCACCTAAGCTGACCTTGCCATAGAATAGGTCAAGGTCATCCGGGGGTCATGATTATACAAACATTGTAGAGCTCTATTCATTGATGCTTCAGGCAAAGTTTCAAAATCATACGTCTTCCGGTTCTGAAGAATAAGATTTATAAAGGTTTTTGCTATTTATAACCATGGTGGCCATCTTGGTCATGTGACGTTGACCATTTATATATACTTTTGTTCCTCTATCCCAAGGATACTACCTATAAAATTTGGCTTTGATTGGTCAAGTAGTTACTGAGAAAATTAAGTTTTACATATAATTTGTAAATGACCTTTGACCAAGGTCAAGAAATGACCTTGGTCTTTTATACTCACAACACTTCATTAGCTCAACATGTTGTCTGTATCTATTTAACTTTCAGGTCACAAGCTACAAAACTTTCTGAAAAATTTAATGTTTTTACTTTTTTTCCAATGAAAAGCCTATGTAACGAAAATTGAGCTTGTCGTAAAACAAGTCAAGGTCAACCAAAGGTCATGATTTATATAAACGATCATGGGACAGAGTTCCCAATGCTACATACCAAGTTGCTACATACCATCGGTCTATCGGTTCCAGAGAAGAAACATTTTTTTATGGTTTTAATCACCATCTGAGTCATGTGACCTGGACCATTTATATAAACTTTCGTTCCCCCTCTCAACATGAAGTTTGGCTTTGATTGGCCAAGCGGTTTCAGAGGAGAAGATCTTTGAAATTGTGGACGACGACGGACGGCGATGACGTACGACGGACACTGGAGCATGGGTATACTATAAGCTCACCTGATGAGCCCTCGGCTAAGGTGAGCTAAAAACCGATATAAAATAGTGTTTGCTTAAGGAATGAAATACACACAAGATTGGATATCGGGACATCAGGAAAACATGTCCATGAAATGACCTAACTGTTTTGTCGTTAGAAAAGCCTTGGCGACACAGTCTTAACGTGTACACAAAATCCAAGTTTTGAAATATCATCAATATTATATGTATTACATGGACATGTTTTCGCAATGACAACACCAAATAAAGCTAAAACACGAGCGTGTTTGCTTATCAAGCTTGTTTCGGTTTGATCTTATGCGTTTATTTATTATTATTGTTTTGTTATTTTTAAAACACTTTAAGTACAGAAGCAGCGATCGAATTATGTTGATGTATGATTTTATGTTTTATTGTCTATATTTAAGTAAACTGAATTGCCTGTAATGGTCATTTTTTGACTGAAGAATGACCTGTAGTTTTTATACAAAGAGATCCCTATAATGCTATTGACAGGACACGGAAATTTCCAACCGAAACAAACATGAATTAGTACAGATAGTACGAATTGAAACGCAAATCGTTCAACAATCCTTAGCCAATTAAACTTATTCTAATTTGTCAATTTCAGATTTGAAAACTACCCTTAAGACGCTGATACATCCTTTTAAAGCGTATTAATAAGAATACCAATCCAATAACTATAATTCCCATTCATGCACAAACATAAATGTATTTGTACATCCAAAATCTTAATCAAGCTCCGAATTTCTAGGACGTTATAGTAACAATGATGATGAAAATAACGATAATTAAAGAAATAGAAGAACAAGGTATAGAAGCAATCGCAGCTCAGCCGAAAGAATCCTTACAAGTTTTACTAAACTTTGTCAGCCGAGCATATATGGAAGCTATATGGTTAAAACTTTGGATTACAAGCAAAACCATGCTAAGACTTATTTAGAAGATAGAGAGCGCGGTGGCGTAGTGGTAGAGCGTTGGACTCCGAATCGAGAGGTCATGGGTTCGATCCCCAACGGCGCCGCTGTGTTGTGTCCTTGAGCAAGACACATTAACTCCCTACAGTACAGCTCCGTTTCATAAGTTCAGTACATACCGATTTGTTTCATAAGTAATGGCATAGCAGTACCCGTACTTGAAGCTTGGCCAAATGTTATTGGATGTTTGCAGATTTGAACGGATTTCGTTATGTCAAACTAAACTAATCACTGATTGTAACATTTTAGTTTTTAATCGATTGATTTATCAATAGTAACACATTAAAATGACAAGCAAAATATCATAAATTCAGAGACACAGATATCAACTTTAACATTGATTTCATAACTTCAAGAAAGTTTTAATCAAAACAGATTATACCGTTGAATTGGCATATCACCCGACATACTACACTCAACATAATATTTGGTCTACCCTGTGTATATTCAAGTTTATTGAAGCTTGAAATATTGCACTCAAATACCCGTGGTACACCAAATTAGACAATCAGTCAGCGTTTACACATACAACCATTTGTTTTTACAAATAACACTGATCAAACAGTTGATCCAAAGAAAGCCCCTCGAAAAGGTACTGGGACACAAAATGGCGAAACGACAGTCCAAACAAGGTAAGGCAGTCTAGTAGGATGCAAGATTTCAAGCTTCAATAACCTCGACTGTACATAGAGTAGACCAAACATTATGCAAGGTGAAGTCTCCTGGACGCTCTGTCATTTTATTGGAATAATACATTTTAGTTCAAGCTGTCCTATAATGTGAGAAATCAATGTTAACATTGATATTTGTTCCACAGAAGCTATGTTATTTCGTTTATCACATTTTATGTGTTATTATCTTTTTATAAATCGATCAAAATCTAAATTGTTACATTCAGTGCATAATTCTATGTATACTTAAGGAATTAAAATACGCAACACGTAAAAAATCAACTGTAACGTATGTACCTGACGTTGTTATAAAACCTCTTTAAGGTTCGTCTTGCAGACTACTTGCGGCATGTGACGAAATGGGAAAACGTCATTTTATTGACAAAATTGACGCAAAAACGTCAAAAACCATTAAAAAAGCAAATTGTGACGTAAACGTTAGGAAGAAGGTGAAGATGCAAAACATTGTGCATGTTTGGTAATCTGACGTCAACTTGATAATCTGCAATAAAAATTGGCGTTATTGCATACTTGAATGACGTTCCATGCTGCTTTAAAGTTGGTACACGGAATGCAAGTGCACAAATAATGAATAAGGCGCAATTAATGCCATTTAGATTATTCAATGTGGTCATTTTGTGCTTATACGGTATTTATCGAACCAAAAGACAACACGAAATGCTTTTCAGGCAACAGTGACGTCACAGGTACAGTAGAAATTGTGCTCCTAGCGTTTGTTTTGTCATTGACGTTGGTGACGTTAAACGTCCCGAACATAATCTAATGCTACCAAAGGGTCAATGAATACATCTGCAACCACTTTTAACAGTTTTGGAATCAATAAAATTGTTTTTCGTTCAAATTTGATTTCAATTGATCATTTTTCTATCGTGTGCCACGGTGGATCAGTGAAGTTATGCGCATGCCATCGAGCATGTGTTACCGACATAGTGATTTAACCTGCCGTATTTTGACGTTTAGATACTGCTTTAATGTAAAAAGATCCGATACACGACATGCTTGCATTACAAAGTCAGTCTACAACACCCCAAAGTGTTTGTTGCGTTTCTTTATTCCTTAAGTATATTAGTATTGACTTAGCGAAATCCGTTCAAATCTGCAAACACCCAATAAAATTTGGCTAAGCTTCAAGTACGGGTACTGCTATGCCATTACTTATGAAACAAATCGGTATGTACTAAACTTATGAAACGGAGCCGCACTGGTTAAACCCAGGAAGCGTCAGCTAAGCCCGAAATGACTGAAAAAATTGTTGACTGGGATATTAAGCGTCAACACAAACTAAATTATTTAGAAGATAAAAATGTTTTTACTTATTTGCCAGCGTTTAAACTCAAATGTTGATAAGAATAAAATAATAATAAAAATCCCGCTTTACACTGATTTTTTGTTTTTAGATAATTTTGTTATTTGTTCATGACAATTAATTATCTCACATAGTAAATTGCATTTCATTTTCGTACTATCTGTAAATAGAAAGGTAAATTTTGGATTTTTTAGGCAAGTGGGCGAAGTACAAAATATATAGGTGTAAGAAGATATTCTAAAACATTACGAAAACTTGCCCATGCAATAAACATAGATTTTTTCAACTTTAAAAATTTAAAATTTTCAGCTGAAAAATTTTGATATTTTTCTTATTTTTACCCAAAACATAGATTGTGGGTACACGTTAGAACCGCCTCGGTGAGGCGGTTCTAACGAGTACCCACAATCTATGTTTTTGAGCAAAACTAAGCCCCTGCATACCCCGGTTTTGCTATATAAAAGTGGGGTTTAAGGGGTATTCATTGCATGGACATGTTTTCGTGATGAAATATGCTATAAAATTAAGACACTCACCTCATCCTATTATAGTCGACGAATTTTTTCTGGGCTGTCCATATCTGGTCTTTTATATCTGTAATGTCTTTCTTGCATTTTTCTATCTCTACTGTTTTCAGACCTTCAACTGAAAACAAAAGACACAAATCGTAAAATGTGCAACAGTACGTATTGTTTGACGTTTGTACGACACAGTATGAAAACACATGCAAAGAATATGTGCTTTTGGCAATGGAATTTGATAGTATGGTAATATATTGAAGGTTCCATCATGAGTAATGGGAGAAGGATAATAATAATGACTCTGGAAAACTCAATGTGAAGTGCCATAATAAGAGTAACGCAAGGTTGGAAATAATGAATCTACAACTGATATTCAATTTTGCCGCTGTGACGCATGACGAACCCCTGTACAATAACTTCGGTTTTATTTCACTCAGGTATGCTAGTATTCACAATCATTTGGAGTACAGAGAAGCGCTTAACCCGGTGGTAAATGAGCCGCATCGTGAGAAAACCGGATTTTTGCCTAGGCGAAAACAAAGGCGCAGATCAGCTTCGCGGTAACCGCGAAGCTGATCAGCGCCTTTGTTTTCGCTACTCGGATAGTACAATTCCTCTTCTACTTAAATCCGAAATTTCAAGCTTCTAGCTCTTTTCTGAGCTTGTACAGGCCGGTTTGTGTCGGACCTGGTCGGAAACCCCGAAGACCGGTTTTCTCGCGTCGAGGCTCAAATGGTGTTCTCTATGGTGTACTGGAAGGTTCAAAATGACCGAAGTTGTTAACCGATCGGTCCATGCCTATTTCAAAATAGACATGCACCCGCAAATATAGGGGTGCACCCGCATATTTAGAAGTTCACCCCTATTGTAAGATAGAGGTTAACCCCTAAAATGCAGGTACATGCCTATTATAGGGGTGCATGCCTATTTTAGGGGTTAACCTCTACTTTACGGGTGCACCTCTAAAAATACGGGTGCTCCCCTAAAAAAGGCATGCACCGCTATTTCGGTGTTATATCTTGATAATACAAAACAGGGCTTAAGCCGACATTTACAGATGTGCTTTTTATATGAATTGGATTACGTATAGAGAACATGGTTACAGCGGCTTGTGCTGATCATAGACAGTCGGGAAAGGTTGCACTGATCAGTGTCTCTGCGGTCACATTCACAAGAATCAATTTACATGTATGTACTGGATTTCTACAATGAATTACTTGAACATACCATTCTGAATGCCCAAATTAATTTACATCATGCGAATTTTGTCATTTTATATATTATTCCTATATAATTATTACGTGCTGTTAGGATTGCGTGTCTTTTCATCAAACATTAGCAGCTTTCTGTGAAATCTATTATCAAAGAATATCTTGGCGAGAACGAGTAACTTTAAAAGGCTGTACGAAAAGTACTTCATATTTTTGCGTCCTTTTACGAATGCAAATTAAATTTTCAGTCACGTTGTGAGGAAATATGCCGTAGAGGTTTGCGTCTGGCTTTATACAACCGACCACAGTATGGACAACAGCAGCTGTAAGCAAGTTAGACACGCGAAGGTTTTGATGTACCAGTATTCGCGATATTACTTGGGAACAGTACAGGCGCCAACTGCCCCGCTTAGATTCGTAGCGGATCGCCGTATTACCAAACCAAAATATTCTCATGATGTGGAACATTTAAGTCACAGCATAAGAAAAAACAACAATCTGCATATGCTTAAACAAAGGCGCAGATCAGCTTCGCAGTTTCTCGCAGATCAGCTTCGCAGTGATCAGCGCTTTTGTTTTCGCTACACGGATAGTACAATTCCTTTTCTACTTAAATCCAAAATTTTCAATTGTCTAGCCTTTTTCTGTGACTGTACAGGCCGGTTTGTATCGCACCTGTTCGGAAGCCACATTGGTGGTTTTCCCACGCGAAGGCTCATTTGTCTAGGAGGAAACTGGTGAATTGAAACACTGATTAGATCACCAGATGCCAGTCAGCTGAAATTGTTCAATATAGAAATGCGTGCCCACGAATAGTAAGTCATCTTTAATGATCGTCTTTGGGACCGTCCCCGACAATACACGATTGCACTGTCCGTTAAACTTCGTTGAGGGTTAATACCGCCTATTAATACACATTCGGGTATTAACGGGGAGTGTTTATATATTTTCTTACTAGTCATAAGCAGTTAGCATGCTTTTGTTTTGGTGAGCCTCGAATTTACTCTAGACAGAAATGCTAATTCAGTTTAAGATAGCTCTCTTCCTCGGTGCTATTATTAAAGGCAAATATAGAGATTTCTGTCATTAAAAGTAACGTTATTGCTTTTCGACAAATGCTATATATGTGTTATTGGCAATAAAAAGCGGCAACTGAGAGTAAAATCAAATTGATGTAGGAACATATTGTCAAATAACCTATAACCCATTCATATATACGAAAGAAAATTGACTTGCGGGAATTAATTCAAGCCCGGCGTCCTTTTTGTGGACATAGGCAAACAGCATAGTCCCAGATAGGACGCCGCAGAACGCGGCGTCCCATCTGGGGCTATTATGTTTGCAAAGAGAAATTTCATTGAAAAATGCAATAAAAAATAAAAATCATGCCTAACACCCCTAAAAGTGAAAGTGGACTCATCCAATTGATAATGATGGGAGAATCCATTCGTCAAATATGGGTTAACTTGAGTCCAATGAGGCACCTTTTGAGAAAAAAGAGACTAAAATATCATTTCCATAGTTTTCGTTGAACATTCTGCATATCAGAACAGCTATAGCTCTTCCGCGTATTTTAAACGGCAATAATTATACAAACATTTGGATAATACACTCAGTACATAAAGAAACGCAAAACGTATATTTACGGCTATAATTTGTACCATTTTAACGATTACCAATTCAAATTGTCAGAAATCAAAGACTGACATGTCTCCTACCAGCAGACTGAAATTCATAATTTTCTAAACCCGTAAACGTTTTGTTTTTCTGTGTCAATCGAGAGTACCCATAAACAAAAAAGTTGCAAGAGTATGTGGTGGTGAAAACTCTTTTTTACGCCTTTAAACAAACTTCTTATGTCACTTTGTTTTCTTAAAACGATATTTAATCTTTTTCTGATTGCTTCTCGTGAATCAGAATTGAGTTTGTGAGTCACTCAGACTAACTTGTGCTGCTTTAGACAACAGCATGAATAAGTAGCCAAAGTGCCCAAAAAGGTGGCCATTCTGGCACACAAAAGAAATAAGTAAAATTTCGGGCTTGGATGCACATGAAATGTGTCAAACCCTCTTCCAAAAATAATACTGTCTAAAACGCAGTTGTATACTGTACATAAAATGTAAGGCACCTTACATTTTGCCAAAATTCGCAAAACTTCAAAAATTAAATTCGGGGTAGTAGCAAATTACGTTATAATGACGCCGTGAACTGAAGTAAAGTTTTAGGATGTTACATTTTGAATGTTTTATATTTTTATTCTCAAGTTACTTACTCTCAATCTTTCTCTCTAATGCTGACAGTCTTGCTGCGATTTCTGATTTCATTTCTTCTACTTTAAAGGCCCTGAAAATAAAATAAAAATAATCATTATTTGAGCCGCCACATCAGAAAACCATCAATTTGGGTTACGACCAGGTCCGACACAAACTGGCACATTACGAAAACATGCATGCCCATGCAATATACAGAGAATTTTTTTCAACTGTAAAAATTGAAAATTTTGTTGGAAAAATTTGGATATTTTTAATATTTTAGCTCAAAACATACATTTTGGGTACACGTTAGAACCGCCTCGCTGAGGCGGTTCTAACGAGTACCAACAATGTATGTTTTGGATCAAAAATAAGAAACTTAGGTATACCCCCTCAAACCCAGTTTTTCTATATGAAAGTGGGGTTTAATGGGGTATTCAATACACGGACATGTTATCCTGATGATAAACAGTCACAAAAGAAGGCCAGAAGTTAAAGAGGCATTGCTATACGTGTATTGAAAGCAAAGGCGCCGTTACTGCACAGCTGATCTGCGCCTTTGGTTTCGCTAATGCAGATTGTTTGGTTTTTGTTTTGGCGAAAATACAGCTGTATGTTTTGCTTATGATTGAGGCAATAAAGTGAAGCATGTATAAATGTAAATTATTCTACAACCTATCGCTGATGAAAAAACTCTGGCGCCCAAAGAGGTTATAAAGGCGTATTATCAGAACTAAAATAACTGACTTTCACGGCATCACTGCTAAAATAGAAAGTAATTTAACATAAATAGCAATGCAGTGCAAAGACCTGTTCAGAGCCTATGCTAGCAGCTGCGATGCAATCATCTCACTCAACTGCGATTTTACTGTTTTGTTAACTCATAAATTATGACTCGCTTTAATCATATGTTTGTGATTTTATTTAATCAAATTGTACAGTCTCTGTGTCATCTTTTCGTACGTTCTGATCTATACAGTCAGACAAAAGTTAAGCATCACTTGAATATTTTCCGAAATAATCAGTAAAATCTTCAATACAGAAATATTTTCTTTTAATGTTTGTGATATTTGTTATATTGGTAATAAATTAAAGCAAAGGCGGATGAGGTTGTTCTTAAGGTAAACATGTAGGCGTTGTTTAAGCAGACACACCCCCCACATAGCCAAAAATCGCTGTTTCGTAGTCCATATGACGCTGCTAAAAGGCTTTAACTTTGACCTCGAAATGTTTAGTGCTATGGAGTTCTTTGTTTCTCTGTCCTTTACGGGTGTCATAGAACCAATCTGGCTTGAATGACAGGCTGTCAACTTTGGACAATTCTTGCAATTTGCATAAATCCAAGATGGCCGCCAGAAAAATGCGTATTTTTTAAACCGCCAAACAGCGTAAAAAGATAATGCCATTGTGTTACAATTTCAAAACCATAATCAGTCTGAAAATTTCAGATAAATATCTCTAAAACATCAACAGTTATGGGCGTTTAAAGAATGGCATGCTACATAGTGAAAACGTCGTGCTAATAAACAAGGAAATAAGTTTGCCTGAATCAGCATGTAACTGCCATTAAACCTTTGGTAGAAGAAAACGTTTTGGGGACATTTTTACAACATGATACAACTTTCTTTCCATGCCTATAGAAACCCATTTGCGATCATATAGGGGACATTAATTCAACTTTTAATGGCACCCCCCAAAAAAGGGGTAGGTGTATTTAGTACACCATATAACTTGAGCGACATGGTAAAAAGCCATTCGGACAGACCTAAACAGTCACGGATAGACGTGAGTTAAAGACCCATACTAATTTATTGTGGTTTTGAAGTTATTTTTAATGAAAAATCCATTTAGAAAAATGTTAGGGTGATGCTTAACTTATGTCTGACTGTATATTAAACGATTGTAACAACCGTAGATTATACATTGTTATCTCTGTTGGAAAATAACTGAAAGTAGCTCAGAATCTTCCGTTCACATGTATCGAAGGTGAACAAAAACTTACCCAATGACTTTGCATTGCAAAGCTGATTTACTTAATGTTATTAATTAATGCTATTATACGCTATAATTTGTCGCTAATTGATGAAATAGTCAGAATCATGTATGACCCGGTAATTATGTTGGAAAATAACTGAAAGTAGCTCAGAATCTTCCGTTCACATGTATCGAAGGTGAACAAAAACTTACCCAATGACTTTGCATTGCAAAGCTAATTTACTTAATGTTATTAATTAATGCTATTATACGCTATAATTTGTCGCTAATTGATGAAATAGTCAGAATCGTCTATGACCCGGTAATTATGTTGGAAAATAACTGAAAGTAGCTCAGAATCTTCCGTTCACATGTATCGAAGGTGAACAAAAACTTACCCAATGACTTTGCATTGCAAAGCTAATTTACTTAATGTTATTAATTAATGCTATTATACGCTATAATTTGTCGCTAACTGATGAAATAGTCAGAATCATGTATGACCCGGTAATTATGTACGAAAGCAAAACAAATAGAGCTGACTGTCACAGGATTAACGTTAAAATAGAAACTAATTTGACATAAATGGTATCAGATCGGTAACGTGCAACGTTCGGAGAAAAATAGCCGAAGCACAATTTACAATGCAGCCTGTGTATTCCTGTAGTCTTATAAACTGAACAGCGATTAAATAACTTGTGACTAGTTTGTGTTTCAGAACCATTAAGCGTTTGTTTAAAAGATATAGAAGCGGATTTTTTGTATAGTGTTTGTTTTTTAACTGGTGGAAATCCCGTACAGTTTTATAGCAATGCAGCTTTGCTTTTTATTTAAATATACATCAGTATCATTGTGGTCGCAATGCACTCAGTTGATGCGGTTTCAACGAGTACCCAAAATCTATTCATTTTAGTTGGTTGGGGCCGGAGCTTCTTGTCTGTTGCTTGGCCCACCGGGGTCCAACTGATGTTTTTCTTTAGCTCCGGAGTTAGTAAGTTATTTGGCGCCCAGGGATCTCCATCGTCGGGCAGCTTACTAAATCTGTGAGTCCTGGTTTTTGATTCATCAGGATGTTTATCATGATTTATTTGTTTGTTCTTGATGATTCATTTACTAGTTAGAGATTCACCATGAGGACCGAAGAACTAACTAAATGTTATGAACCACTGCGGAAGCTGAGGGTGAGGTTACGGCCGTGTAAAATCGATTTAAACCCGCCAGTAACTTTGTGTTACTGATCGTTCCAAGTCGATACTTCTGTGGTGGTTCTTTTTGTTTTATGTCTTGGTGTTTAAAATATTTTTGTGCTGTTGGCGCCTTATGCATATTTTTAGTTAAGTTAAGGTAACTGAATGGCCACCTATTGGGAAAATAGCTGCTCATTCGGCTTACGAAGTGTTTTCATGGTATAGGTGCCTGATTGTTGGTTTGGTTTTTTCCCACCTTGGTTTTTGGAGTGGGAGTCTTTTTCTGATTGCGCCTTTTCCTGATCTTTGCCTACTTGTACTTTTTTTCGAAACAATGCATACCCTTTCACATCCCAGTTAAGGGTTCAAGAGGATTTCCTGATGGTCAGACATCAGTACGACATCGCAAAGTGTATGAAGACATGTTACTTTTTCCAGGCTGACATATAACATAGACATACTTTCTCAAGATGTGTATCATCTCCTGCTTGACAGATGTAAAATGAGTCTGCAAACAACGTCTAAATCCATCAAAGGAAGATCAAAGACCATTGTCTGGCTTCATCCATTTTCATTATTTTCTTTGAGATTTTCGCCACATTTTACAGTTCCATTCTCTGTTTTGAACGTAAATGATGACAGCACGTTTAGAAAAGGAAAAACCGAAGACCGAAAACGCGCCTATGAAACACACAATATTTTTCTTCCTTGAAAAATGATAATTTTATTTAGAAAGTTTTTGATACTTCTTATTTTGTGTTCAAAACATTGATTTTGGGTACGCGCGGCGATTCTACCGAGTGTCCGCAATCTATGATTTGGGTCAAAAATAAGAAAAACAAAATGTATTCCCTTTTACACCTTAGTTTAACTATATATCAAGGGGTATAGTTTCTTTCATAAGCATGTTTTCCTCATGGTCAGAAAAAAAAAACACACATCGAAACGTGAATGTGAGCATTTCCCCGTTTCCAGTTTCACATATAACATAGACATACTTTCTCAAGATCTGTATCATTTCCTTCGTGACAGAGGTAAAATGAGTCTGCAAACAAATTCTAAATCCATCAAAGGAGGATCAAAGCTTCAAGTCTGGCTTCATCCATTTTCATTATTCCCTTGAGATATTTTCTCAGCATTTTACAATTTCATATGATGAAAATAAGTTTAGATATTAAGGCAAATTTGTTGCTTTTTGCTGGACCATTGGCAACATGGAATACCATTGAAGAGGGCGCTTTGGTACTGACAAACGCCAAACGTACGCAAAGTATCCAAACGTACGCAAAGTATACAGTCAGACTTAAGTTAAGCATCACCCTAACATTATGCTGCAGACGGTTTTGAGGTAATAATTACTTCATAAGGCGTACTAAAAGTTGTTGTCAATTATCATTAATTTATCAAATGTCATAAACGGTACAAGTCGAATGGTTTGTCTAGTTAATTCTGGAATATATTATAAGAGGTGTCGAAGCTGCAGTTAGACCATAAAGCACTCTATATTTTGTATTGCGGGTCTATAAAAAGCAAGGTACAGTACATGTACCAAACTTGTGTTTTGAATTCATGTAGGGTAGAGTTATGCATACTGTCAGTACGACAAATGTTTTCATGTCATTGGCAGTTGCTCAATACCTCTTTACTCCTAAATAATCACGCTCGGTTTCAAAACATACATGTACATGGTGAAGAAATGTCATCTATCAAAAAATTTATGACACAATATGTTAGGTGATGCTTAACTTATGTCTGACTGTAATAATATAAAGCTTGTGAATTTCGTGACATGTATGAACAATGTCACTGTTGCATTATTTCTAACAGGTGAAATAACCTGCTTGTAGAGATGCATTACAAAACATTGCCCGACGTGCAATATACAGAGATTTTTTTCAGATGTAAAAAAATTCATGAGAAAAAAATTGATATTTTCAGTATTGTTGCTCAAAACATGGATCGTTGGTACACGTTAGGACCGCCTCATCATTGAGGCGGTTCTAACGAGTACCCACAATCTATGTTTTGGATAAAAAAAATAGGAATACCCCTGTAACCTCAGTGTTACTATATAAAAGTGGGATATGAGGGGGAATACATTGCACGGACATGTTATCCTGATGTCTTACCTGTTAAACTGATCAGCAACTGTTGCCATCAGATGTGTGAATACTTCACTGTCACCTGTAATCAAAATATAAACGTTGAAGATTGGGCCAGAAATATATATTTGTTTGCCCTCTCCCTACCTAGTCACCAAAATGGTGCCTAATCAAAAAGATTTATTGTCCTTTCTTCTCGGTTTTTCTTCTTCTTCTTATAATAATAATAATAATAACAATAATAATTATTATATTTTATTTTCAATTTATATTTTGTGCGAGAGAAAAATTGTTTTCACTGAAAATTAACCTATATTTTATATTTTTACCATTAGCCTCTTCACCGATTGGCAGTTCTATTCTTATGCTCAAGCATGACAAAACATGAAATACCTTTGTACCTATTATTCGCAACCAAACTAGACAAGGTAGGGAGAGGGCAAACAGAAATAATTTTAAATGCGGCCTTAGATGGCATTTGTGCTGCATAATTGATGTTTATTCTGTCTACATGAACCTAGTTTTGGTTGACTATGACCACATGACCACCTTTGGGAGAGAGCTTGTTATCTTGCTTTTCATGTATGTTGTAAAACCGTTGTGATTGATCTCTTTCTCACCTGATACCTGGGTTGGGATTTTATACTAGTATTTAATTGCAGCAATGCCTGGAACTTATTAATTTACATAAGACCGTATATTCTTTCAAAATTGTGAAAAAGAAATAAAGATTATTTTCACAGAAATGATATCATTATACACAATTGTTGGAACATGTACCAAGAGAATATCAACTTGGCACATTTTATATAGCAATAAGGCAATTATTAGAAATTCGATATCACATCATTTATTGTCTGGAATCTGTTGGGGATCAAGATAGAATATTGGCTTTATGATATTACGTGTTATATTGTAACATAGTCACATAATTAGCTTCGAAAATAATGTACATGAACTTTCTGAGTAATTTTTTTGAGCACAGGCATAAAGGGAAGCGCTTTTTAAATAGATTATTAATATAATATTCTCTATGCGAAAAAAAAAAAAAAAAAAAAAAAAAAAAAAAAAAAAAGCTTCACATCATGCACATCAGAATATTGCATACTGTATCACCATCTTATCTTCCATCTGGCATGAGACACAATGATATTATACACCAGAATGGACAGCAAGTACGTTATCTGAATATAACTAGCTATTTCATATAACTGGCTATTTTGTTCTTGAAAATTGAGGAAGATAAGTCCAATTAAAAAAGCAAGGTATAACTGTTGTATTCGTGGAAAATTATTATAGGAATTAAATCAAATTTCCTTTGAGCTTTGCTGAGGCTAGTGCAGGAAACTAGAAAGCAGTCCCAGAACCCAGTCTCTTTTCTAAATAGTGCACTCACCTTGCTGTCCAGTAGGTTGTGAAACCGACACTTTATATGGAGTACTGAAAAAGAAATCATGAATAATTGTAATATTCTTTAAACTATCGTATTAAATTTGTATTTCTTTTCATATTTGATTTGGTATTTTGAGTATATTAATGGCATGCTCTTTCTCACATAATGGTGTTAAAATGTTACGGGGAAAAGAACGATTTTTTTCCAGATTTTGAGCGACTTACGTGTCACCGGGAATATTCAGCAATTCTAAATTTTGCCATACGACATCACTATCACTTAATGCATTTTTTGTAGTTTGAACTAACGGTTCGCCCTTCTTATAGCAGGTGATGAAAGCCTTAGACGAAATAATGAAAATGAACAAAGCATCATGAAAACACACCATGTAATGTATAGATTTTACTGAAGTTGTGAAAATTGAACATTTTCAGCAGCAAATATTTGATATTTTTCTTATTTTTGCTCAAAACATAGATTTTGTGTTCCATCGAGTACCCACAATCTATTTTTTGGAACAAAAATAAGAAAAATAGATATACCCCTGTAAACCCAAGTTTTATTGTATTAAAGTGGGATATGAGGGGGTAAAAATATTAACGGTGACGATTAGATATTTCTGAGCCCTAGGTTTCCGACCAGGTCTGCTACAAACCAGCATGCACAGTCGCAGAAACAGGCTATAGGCTTGGAATTTCATATTTAGATACAAGAGTATTTGTACTATCCTTGAGAAACCTGTAAATAGAGGATCTTACACGAGTGGTCATTTCATATGAAATTTATTAAACGAGCCTTCGGCGAGTTTAATAAATTTCATATGAAATAACCACGAGTGTAAGATTCGTTTTATCATATGACTTTTAAAATAGGATTTACTCGCCCTCGAAGTGGACATATTTTCAATGAAAATTTACATTGTTGTTACGGACGTAGTCAATGACGTTACGTATTCCCGCAAAAGTGTTATTACACGTGTGGTCATACGATTTTTATGCCATGACGTTATCCACTGGAAAACAGCGACGTCATATGATAAGAGGAAATAATGAAAATGAACAAAGAAAAGCGCGTTCAATTTCTCCGCCATTCATATTAATTCAGTTTTGTGATAAGTATATAAACGTAAACTCATTTAAGCATGGCGTCCTTTTTTTGGGACATAGGTAAACAAAATAGCCCCAGATGTGACGCCGCAAAACGCAGAGTCCCATCTGGGGCTATTCAGTTTGCTTGGAGGAATTTCATCGAAAAATGAGATAAAAATTTAAAATCACTCCTAACACCCATAAAAATGAAAATGGACTCATCCAATTGATAATGATGGGAGAATCCATTCGTCAAATATGGGTTATGCACCATACCTTGGAGTATTTGAGGGCATCGTTGGAGCCATTGATACATGAGCACCATTAGTGTCCTTTAGATGGAGTGTGCAGTACCTGAAACAAATATACACATGGAAATAAGTTAGGGAACACCTGTAATAATGTGACTACCACCTTTGGACTATATATATTCTTCTTTGTAAAAATTATGAAGAATGTTTTGACAACTTGTCAGAATCTATAATATCCAAAGTTGCTTCTATGTGAAAATGGTTAGCATCAAACATTATCTGTGGCGGACAGCGGCCATCTTTGATTCAGAAATGTTTTGCTAAATTTAAGAAACGCACTGTTAGTCGTTGCGATAACTTCATTATTTGATCTTTCATTGTTGTAATTTTTCGCAAGCATAAAGCTGAGACATTGCTTGTTGAACTCTGATCACAAATTCTTTCTTTTCTGACCGACTGTCGGCGGTAGGTCCATACTTTCCTGGGGGTAGGTTTTTTGATCACGTTTTGTTCTTTGGGTATACATTTTGCAGGTTGTAAATGTTGGGTCAGATATTCGATATGACCCTTTAGGAATCTAAACATGCGCGTTCTGGTTATAGTGTCCTAGCGGAATTATTCTTTTACGGCTTTATTTGCAAAATATCCAAGAATTTTGCTTTCCATAGAAATCAATGCAAACAGTAGATTTTGCATGATTAGCTGGTTTAGAGATGACGCATGAAGTTTTAGGTCCGAAGTCGTTTATTCATTTAAAACCATCAGATTCAACATGTTATTCCTGTTTTGCTTTTAAAAATTGAGTTTTGCGGAGTGCAGAAGCAAAAAGGCAAACTTGTATTCCGTAAAAGTGGAGTTTTTCACATATGGCATATTGTATCCTCCGTAGTATAAAGACAAAATGTTGTGAATTTCGATAAATTGGTCTGCAGCTAGGCCAAGGTATGAAATATATGTGATAAAAATTTCAGTATCGCCAGAAAAAAGGAAAACGGATTTTTTCAAACTTTCCCCAAGAGCTAAAAGTGTTCCCTAACTTATTTCCATGTGTATATATAGACTATCTATAAAACGCGGAAAAGCGGCTAACAACTTAAAATGATTTGTTTTGTTGCCTGTTTGTTCTGTCTTCTTGTATGTTATTCTGTTTGTTTTGGATCATGCTGGTCAAATTGCTGCGTCGCTTTCATTACGAAAATATGTCCATGCTATATACAGAGAGTTTTAAAGTTGTAAAAAATGAAATTTTCAGTTGAATTTTTTTTTTATATTTTTCTTATTTTTGCTCAAAACATAGATTGTGGGTACACGTTAGAACCGCCTCGCCGATGCGGTTCTAACGAGTACCCATAATCCATGTTTTGGAGCAAAAATAAGAAAAATAGGAATACCCCTGCATACCCCAGTTTTACTATATAAAAGTGGGGTATAAGGGGGTATTTATTTCACGGACATGTTTTCCTGATGTGAAAGGGTCAGTCATCTTTATGCGTGTTATCAATTTTGCTATGTTTTGTTCTCCTTTTCAAACCTGGATTCATTGGGTTTGCAGTTTGATTTTTTATTGAATCGTATACATCACCTTCTTACTTTAAACAAAGTTTAAATATGTCGTAATCAACAGTTCTTGATTCCCTTCTCATAGCATTATTCTATGATCAGACAACTGAATATTCCTCACCCAGGCTACCAGGTTATGAAATGCAATGTCATAAAATCTGTTTTGATTTTTACATAACTAGTCTGACAAGTGTGGCGACTTTTGTTTAAAGTGTCGAGGTGTACACTGCACCTTCACATGGTGTTTTGTTCATGAAAAGGACGTTACTTCGATAATGAGTTAACATCTTGTGCGTAAACACGATAAAACTGCGAAAACGTTCATATGGTTGTGAAGGTTACTTAGCAACGGAAACAAATAATATAAGCTGACATACCAGATTGGTTTTATGGTTGCCGGAAACACTAACAAGTGAATCGATGTCGCTTCGCCGATAAGACAATATGAGGGTTCTGGCGACTGAGAGATAGCGCTTAATTTCATTAAGCTGACAACGAAACAGTTTCAATAACTTCAAGTAAAGTATGTGTTATGACGTTGTTTGACAGAATTTGTCAATCTGAAGTCACTCATTCATTTTAATCCAGGCCAAGTAGTTTTAGACATTGACACAATTAGCTGAAATATGCATTCTGTCGTGTCTGTCATAAAAAGTGAAACTGAGTTCCTTTAAGAGCAGTGAACATATATTTGAGAAATGAGATGGGCCATATCGCAAACCTCACCAGTGACCCTATAGTACAGACAACATGGCGTCAGAGAAAATAACTGCAATTTTCAATACGCAGACGGGCAAATCTGAATAGGGCCAAAAGATTAAAATGTTTAGATGAAGGTATCTGAACTGATCAATTTCTGATTTCTTAGAATATCCTCACTGATCTCAAAGGACCAAAAGGAAAAAATGTTCTGCCCGATGGATGATGTACGGGAGACTCTTTTTTGCCGCCAATCAGCTGTAGGATTACTTACACTTGGCTGGAAACCATCATCATATCTAGGGACAATTAGCAAGATAAAGAAACTGATAGAGAGTTTGAGACATGAAGGTATGGAGATAGACATATCATGGACACCAGGACATGCTGCGATTGCAGGCAATGAGATTGCGGACAGATTGGCAAAGGAGGCAGCAAGAGAAGCAGAGGATATAGATGAAAACCAGGACAGAATAGTCACGGCTGTGGATATTAGAACAGCGGCGAAAGTCTCGTGTGAGAAAAAATGGCAGAGGAGATGGGACTTAACAAACAATGGCAGAGATCTGTATGTGTACAGAAATTGTGTTGGTGTTAAGGGTAGTAAGCATGTACATCAGAAATATCCAAGAATAGTTGCTAAGCTGAGAACAGGTTACTGCTTGAAAGAATATCTGTATAAGATAGGGGTAGAAGACACACCATACTGTGAATGTGGAGAGATTGAAAGCCGTGAGCATTACATTATGGAATGTGAAAATTTGCAAGACCTAAGAGAAAGGCTTAGAGTAAAGTTATGGAATCAGACAGGACTTGATATATGGTTAACAGACATGTTTCTGGCAGTTTCGAAGAAGGATGACTACTACCAAGACAGGATAATCATAACTGAAATATTCGACGAGTTCCTGGAGGAGTCAGGACGGCTTACGAATACAAAACCACAATAAATTAATCAAAGCGCACCACCCTACTCGCGTGATAGTACGTTAGAAAATATACTAAAGAAGACACGAATACCTGTGCGACATTGCGGCCATAGGGCCTAGATTAGACGATTAGACGCTACACGGCACGGCACCAGCTGCAGTAATAGCAAATAAAAAGTAAAACTGAGTTCCTTTACGAGCAGTTACAGGGGATTGGACGGCATCAGTCTGTAAACACTAAAGTTTATATTCCATCAGAAAAACATGTCCGTGAAATGTGTACCCTTTCAAACCCCACTTTTATATAGCAAAACTGGGACAGGCAGGGGTATACCTATTTTTCTTATTTAACTCCAAAACATAAATTGTATGTACTCGTTAGAACCGCCTCGGCGAGGCGGTTCTAACGAGTACCCACAATCTATGTTTAGAGCAAAATAAAGAAAAATAACAAAAAATTTCTACCGAACATTTTCATTTTTACAACTTTAAAAATCTCTGTATATTGCACGGGCATGTTTTCTTAATGATAAATCTTTTCTAGAGCCACATTTCTGACCTTCTTAGAATTTTCAAACTGCTGACATTATAAAGCAATTCAACGAATTGCAACGCTTTAAACGTTCGCTAGCATATATACAAATGGGAGAGTAGAACTTATACAATGAGGTTCGATCGCTAGGCTGTGACACGAAATGCTGTTTATATTTATTTGAGCCGCCTCATGGGAAAACCAACAATTTGCATATGCGAAAACGAAGGTGCAGATCAGCTTCGCGGTAACCGCGACGCTGATCAGCGCCTTTGTTTTCGCTACACGAATAGTACACTTCCTCTTCTTCTTAAATCCAAAATTTCAAGCTTCTAGCCATCTTCTATGCTTGTACAGCCCGGTTTGCGTCGGACCTGTTCGGAAACTTCATTGTTGGTTTTCCCACGAGGCGGCTCATTTAGGATTTTATTTCAGATCCACTGGATGAGGGTCTGGATGGGGGGTCCTGGTATTCACTAATCACTAAAAATTTAGCCATTTATTCACTGTCATTAAAATTTTGGCTTATTCATTAAAATTAGCTCGATTATTCCTTAAAATATTATAAAAATTAGTCACGCATTCTTCACTCAGCTAATATCGACAGCAAATGGGTGTTCCCCACCTAAGGCATCCCTTATCTCAAGCCACAAGGACTAGTTCTATGATATTAAATTGTAGAGTGCAACCTTATATTAACATTTTGAGAGAAGCATTTATGTATACTCTGCTAGACCGCAAAGTCTCATAGAAACTTTCCGAAATAGTACATTGATTTTTGTAGCAAATCCCCTTTTAAATCTGTTGGTACTGAAGATGCCCTAAGTTTTACCCTTAATCTTTCGCTTCAATTATGACTACCAAAGGTTATTTAAGAAAAATTGTAACTTCAGGGGTAAAAGTTATAATAAAATGCTGTTGTTTTTATTTAGTAAACTAGTTAGCATATGAGTACTATGCGATGTATGGATTTGTGTTTGTGTCTGTTTGTAGAATACATTTTATTAATGTCTTAAATATCGAGCGAGCGAAGCGAGCGAGGAAAAAAAAATGTAGCGCCATATAAATTGCCAGATAGATTCGCATTAACGTTCTTTGTGCTGCCTTGTTTCTGATATCAAAAGGCACTATAATTATGTTCTGTCATATCAAAAAGCAAGATGATGTCAAACCTCAGAAAAGATTATCATTATCAGATTGAAACATACAAAATAAGGACAAAGTGGGGTAATAGAATAAAAAGAAAACACATATACATAAACAAACAAAACAGTGAAATAGAATCTAGCTCAGTAAACATCCAGAATGATTTAATTTATTTTTCTTTGCCTTCAAATGACATATTTCTTTTTCAATCCTACATGCTTGGCTTCCAGACATATGTCTTTCCAAACATTCAACGATTTCTGAAACATGTATACAACATTTGAACTAATTCGGGTCTGGGGCGTCCAGATCCCAGAAAAAAAAATGAAATTCTGGAATGTCAGGGAGGCCATCTAAGACAATTCCATAGCCAAATTTTAGCATATTCATTATTCTTTAAAATGTTATTATTCACTATTCATTATATTTCTCTGTTATTCATTAAAAATTTACATTTATTCATTATTCTTTAGGACCTCGTTATTCACTAATCATTAAATTTTTTGCTCTTTATTCACTCTCATTAAAAATTTTAGGCCATTATTCATTAATCATTATACCCCATCCAGACCCTCCTGGAATGTTCGCTTCTTATTCAATTTCAACGCATTTTTTCTATGAATTGTGAAAATCTAAATGCTTTGTTAACTGAAGGTATGAACGTAAAAAAACATATTCTGTGTATTTTCTTTATTAAGAAACCTCACATTTGTAAGTGGTGTGGACTAATGGCAGCTCGGTAATAACAGATTTTATATATAGTAATTGCTAGCTTCACAGATTCAACACCGTGTCATTTTTATTGTATTTCTATTCAGTATTAGAAATTCACATGTACATGTACAGTATAGTTGTGTCGGACATGTAACGTCAGATTTTGGCGAGTTTTTACGTTTTTAATGCTATTTACATGAGATTTTCAGTGAATTCGTGTGAAAATGCAGGAATAGCTATCAACCATGTTTTGTCTCAGTGTTCAAACATTTGCTGGATCACTCGGAAGGAGTTTGCCCACGCGGCCTTTGGCCTTGTGTTCAAACACCTTCCTCGTAATCCATCGAATGTTTGAACTCTGAAAACCATGGTTGATCCCAGCGTCAACGCCAACGTGACAACAATATGAGAAAAATGGCATCTTATAGATAGCAACACACTCCTAAATGTACTTTCGTACTTTGAAAAGTGCAAAATATTTCATAATGCAATAATCGATTTTCCATTTATCACCCCTAATGGTTTCTTCGTTCCTGTGTAAGGAAATTCGGTTGACAATCATTTCCTAGCCTGATTTAACTTTTCTTAGAAAATTAAACAATAATTATCATGGGAAAGATTCATCTTTTCTGCTCGACTTAGCCTTTCTTCCTAAAACGTATTCAGCCTTTCACTAACGACTTAATTATCTCTTGGAGCGATGGCGTTGACATATATGTACTAGCGTAGATTTTATGAAGTTCTCAATACCACCCATAATTTAACGAATTATACTATATGACGTTATTTATTGGAAAATGAAGTACACTCATTTGATTTTGTAAGTTTTGCGAGAAAAGAATAAAAACGCTGGCGCTGAAAACAAGTTCTAGCAAATTCAAGCAAATATGAGTTTAACATTATGTTGACTGTCTGTTTTCTATTTCTCGTGTAGTTTGTCATCGTTGTTTTGGATAGATGCTAACCAAACGGCGTCTTCTAATTTCATGAACAGGTTATCCTATTGGAGTTTTATTGGGAAAAAGCTAACTGGCCTTGCTCTCATATGTGGTGGTGTATTTCAAAACGAAAACTTGCCCGTGAGGTATATAGTGAATTTTTTTTTCTCTGTAAAAATTGAAAATTTCATAATAAAATTTTTGATATTTTTAATATTTTCGCTCAAAACATAGACCGTGGGTACTCGTTACATCCGCCTGGCCGAGGCGGTTCTAACGAGTATCTACAATCTATGTTTTGGACCAAAAATAAGAAAAATAGGTATACCCAGTTTTGTTATATAAAAGTGGGGTATAAGGGGGTATATATTGGACTGACATGTTTTCCTGATGTTATTGCCATTTTCCCCGCCTGGTATCTGGGTTGGGATTTTATATCTATTCTTCCAATTCCTGGATCTTCTTGTGTTACATACTCATTTAGTAATATCTTGGTTCACCAGAACTTTGCGTCTATTTCTGTGAATTGTCATTGGTCTGATTGTCGCTTTCGTGTTGTATAATAAGATTAATGGCTGTCTGTAGGAATTAAGTAATTATATCCCGGAGACAAAAGAAAACATCCATGCCATTTATGGTATGATTTTAGGAGCCATCAGGATAACACGTCCGTGAAATGTATACCACCTTGAATCCCAATTTTATATGACAAAACTGGGGGATGCAGGGGTATATTTATTTTTCTTATTTTCGCTCCAAAACATAGACTGTGGGTACTCGTTAGAAGGCGGTTCTAACGTGTACCCACAATCTATGTTTTGAGCAAAAATGTTGAAAATATCAAAATTTTCATATTTTTAAAGCTAAAAATTCTCTGTATATTGCACGGGCAAATGTTTCGTACTGTATAACCCTGCACCAGCAAACAACTATCAAGTCATTATCTGGTTGTTTAAAATAAAGCTGGAAGTTGGATTTGCCATATACATTATCGAACACATGGAATTGCCATATTAAAGATGGTTCTTAAATGGTAGATTATTATTTTGCAAAATGTCCATTACGAAAAATTGCCCATGCAGTATACGGAGACTTTTTTAGCGGTAAAAATTGAAAATTTCATCGGAAAAAATATACATCTTTAATATTTTTGCTCAAAAAATTTGATTGTGGGTACACGTTAGAACCGCTCCGAGTACCCACAATCAATGTTTTGGAGCAAAAAAATAGGTATACCACTGCAAACCCCTTGTTTTCTATGTAAATGTGGGGTTTAAGGGGGTATACATTACATGGGCATGTTATCCGGATGAATTAAAACAAAGGGTTTTATCTGCGCATGTGTTTGTTGATGATTGTGCCATATCCTGGTCATTGTTTTTGTTTATTTTTAAACTCCAATAGGATAACCTATTCATAAAACTCATAGCCCATCAAATCCCAATTTTAAATAGCTAAACTAAAGTTTTCAGGGGTTATTTTTTCTTTTTTTTTTTTTTTTTTTTTTTTTTTTTTTTTTTTTTTTGTAACTTAACGTAGAGTGTTGGTACATGTATTCGTTCCACAATCTATGTTTTAAATCAATCATAAGAAAGATGTTAAATGTTTGGACTGAAAATTTACATTCCTTTGCAGCTGAAAATATGTTTATTACATAGTCGTGTTTTCGTAATTTTTCCATATTATTTACTATAACATTACGAAAACATGCCCATGCAATAAACAGAGATTTTTTGAGCATTAAAAATTGAAAATTTTCGGCTGAAAAATTTTGATATTTTTCTTATTTTTGCTCGAAACATAGATTGTGGGTACACGTTAGAACCGCCTCGGCGAGGCGGTTCTAACGAGTACCCACAATCTATGTTTTGGAGCAAAAATAAGAAAAATAGGTATACCCCTGCATACCCCACTTTTGCTATATAAAAGTGGGGTTCAGGGGGGTATACATTACACGGACATGTTTTCATGATGATTTTGGAGATAACTTACTTGCTGCATCCAGCCGCTTGTGCAACGAGGTCATGTATGTCTCTTGAACTGCAGTGTTTGCTGAACACAATCTGAAAAAAGGAACAAAAACGGATATGTTGGAACAAATATACGCTTTCATTGATGTTGATTATACAAAAAGAAAAAAATGTACAAGTTGTGGTGAGTACAGATGAACGGTTGATTAATTTAGTTGAGAAGAGAAGAAAACATCATGTAAGGTTTTGAAGCGGTGGAACTTGCTTCCTTGAACATATCAAGGGTTGACGACTCTGGGAGGGCATTACACTGCACAATACCAATGGGAAAATTAGAACTTGTAGAACTCCTTTGAGGTGTGGACTTGCGGAAAGCATTTGAAATATTTCAGAATACTGTTATTCTCCTTTTCTGGTCATTCACCTCCTTTCGTGCGTAATTAATCATATACACGTGGCTGAGAGTTGCTTTGAGCTAAATTACGAGAATAACAATATCACCTGAGGGATGAAAATATTTTTGAGCTATTATGAATAGATTAATATCACACCTTTTCATCTGAAATTGTCATTTTCACAGCCAAAAAGCAAAATAGGAGATACTTCCTGAAATCAGTTGCGTGTTTGTTGAATGAAATACATCATAACGCATATATAGCAACAGACAGTGTCGCCTTCAGATGTTATTAACTTTTAATCCTGTATTATATATGTATGACGCATGTATATGGTTGCTAATAATAGAATTATTTTACCGTTGACCAGCGTCAAAGATTGACCATTAAAATACACTGACGTAAAAAAAAAAAAAAAAAAAAAAAAAAAAAAAAAAAAAACGCCTCATCAAAAATGTTGCATAACTTGGCCAATAAATACACAATCGTTTTCCTTATTTTCACATATTCTCTCATGGTATAGCATAAACCGAATTTTGTTATGATGCGCCCTTTACTCAAAACTTGCGAGGGTGCATCATTTTAAAAATGCATCCTGACGTCATTATACAGACGTTTTTTGACGTGAAAAGTCTTGAAAGCCATGCAAAGTCGATTTACAAACTTAAGAACATCAAAAGTTTGAAACGTAACATTACTGGACTACGTGAAGTTGAAATACTGAAAATAACATAGGGACTTTTCACAAGAAAGAAACAGACGGAACGGAATAAATGATACTGTTCGGTTTCTGGCCTTCAAAGCGACTCCATAGTCCGGGAGCATCATTCGCATAAGATTCCCTTAACTGATTTTTGTTACCGTAGCACTTTCGCCGACGCTTCTGCAGCAAAACCTTTTCGACGTCGACGTCTCGTATACTTACGAATTTTAATGATGAAACATTTCAGAAACGATGCCGTTATATTCGGATGCAAACCTTGAGTTAATTTACATAACGTAGTTGCATTATTTCAAATGAATCGCTTATTTCTCTAGACGTCAAATACACGTAATCCGTAAGGACGTTCGTTTCACACTGAAAGACAAGAGAAGTAACAATAGAACGATTCTTTGTCAAATAGCCATGCCAGGATAGCCTTTGAAAACACTTTGATCCTTTTGACAGCGTTTACCATTTAAGCATTGATCATTAGCTGCAGTGACGTCAATAACGCTAGGGAACGAAATTCGGTTTTCAAAACAATGTGTTTCAACAACATATGGTCACGTATGGATATCCCACTGTATGGCGTATGTGTTGGTACTGCAACGGAGACTTTTCAGTAATCAAAAGAAGCGATGCCTGATAGACCGGTTCATGAACAGAATGGGGATTTTGCGAGGGGTGTATGTTTTCATCAGCATGTCATTTTTCAAGCAGCTGTCTGAATAATTCCATTTCAGCATTTCCGAATGCAAACAAGGTTTGCAAAACATGACCAATATTTAAATAATTAAAGTTGTTAGTTTCGGCAGTATTGTGTGTCAAAGTTGACTGATGCGTTTTTTGTTGACGTCAGTATATTAACGAAAAACATGACTGTATTGAGAGTGAAATGAGAGGCAAAAATTATCAACGATGTAAGACTATGCTGACTAAATACATACAGGTCTCGTATAGTGAGCGACAAAAGAAATCTGACACCTTCTGATGTCATATAAACATTTTATACCTGGTGAGGGGTGACTACATTTTTGTTATATGAGTATGTCTTACTATAGGCTTATGAGTTCAAAATCGTTTTCAGGTAGTAAACATTTGGTAAAAACTTGTAAAATTGTACTCTATACTCTAAGCATGACTTGAGCATGCAAAGCTATGGTTCAATGGTTACATGTAAAGTCTATGCATTATAGTGCAGCTCTACATGAAAACATGTCCGTGAAATGTTTACCACCTTAAAACCCGCTTTTATATAGAAAAAAAAAACTGGGGTTTGCAGGGGTATACCTCTTTTTCTTATTTTTGCTCAAAACATAGATTGTGGGTACTCGTTAGAACTGCCTCGTCGAGGCGGTTCTAACGTGTACCCGCAATCTATGTTTTGAGCAAAAATAGGAAAAAATATTAAAAGTTTTCTACTGAAAATTTTCATTTTTCACAACTTTAAAAATCTCTGTTCATTACATATACGTACATGGGCATGTTTTCGAAAAGTATTACTTCACTTTACGGCGTGTCGTTACTTCAGTTTCATAGCGTGGCAACTTCTAGAAAATCTGAGCTGAGAGTACTTTGGTATTAAAATAGATTAATCCACTTAGCTATTTTCTGCTCATTATGGTTGTGCTAAATCCCAGCTCAATTAAGCGTAATTAATTATGGATGGAACTGAAGATTTATTGATTGTGATTGTTCAGCACAGCAGATAAAAAGTGGCGTGAAAAGAGATGACAAATTAAACTGTTTTGCTGTCATTTGCTCATGCCTCACCGCTAAGAAATTCAGATATCGGTATTCGAACAGGCTTTTTCATCTACAAATTAAAGTATGTTTTTCTATCGTGAATAGACAAACAAATGTACATGTACACTCGCCCAAAGTTCTAAGCGGTCACTAAGAAAATTATATTTTTTTTTTCTAAAATAACACTTTCGTATATTATTTTTATAGTTACCTTCAAAAAATCATCCAGAAATATCCAATCGTTATTATTTCATCATCGGTAATGTAACGCCACCCCACTTTACGAGCACGTACTTTTGTATTACGTATGCCCGCAATATGCATTTGTCAATATTTGTGAATGGCGTGTTTTATGCCAAAGGACTTCTAGATTGGTTTTTGATATTTTCAAAACATAATTCCGGTTCGAAGTATCGTAATAGCCGAACTACGAGGCTTGTCAGAAAAGGTTGTCATAGAAGGCAGATTCGTTTCATTCTTTAGTCCCGATTCGTTTCATTATTTAGTCAGAAATAGTGGTTTGGAGTGATTCCCCTTGATAAGGAGAATTAATGTACTAGCATGTAATTTCGATCGCGATTTTCCGAGATGATCCAGACCTGGTAACTATGGCAACGTGATTCACAACCCCCACAACCCTGTAACTGTCCAGGTACAATGCTTGTTTCTTGGCACTGTTCTTCGATGGGCTTCTCTATTTTATTTTTAATTCCGTATCATCATGATATTTGAATGGCAAATTAAAGTGACAGTATAGATGTCTAAATTGGTATAATTTCTGACTTTCCATCATGTTTAACTTGGCGAAGTGAATTCACCTGTTTATAAAGGCAAGCATATAATAATTTTAAGATGACCGCGTAGAACTTTCAGTGAGTGTATTTTGTTGACATCAATGCGCAGTTGACAAACACAATAATTTTCGGCGGCCCCCGTGGCCGAGTGGTTAAGGTCGCTGACTTCAGTGCTCTTGATCATTCGATCATCTCACCGATGTGGGTTCGCGCCTCGCACGGGGCACGAATTCATATGTGAGACAAGCCATGTTCTGCTTGCGGGTGTGTCAGGTGTTTTTTCCCCGGGTACTCCGGTTTTCGCACCACCTACCGATTGATTCGTCTCGATATGAGTGAAAAAGCTTGAAAGGGACGTAAAACTGAATCAAAAAAAAAATAATAATAATAATTTTCAGTGGCAAACGTCATTAACATTGATGACGCTCTTATTTCTTCACCACAGAGTAAGTGGTTTTAGTGTTGATTGCCTAACATTACAAGGCCACTGACTACAATAGACATTCCATACTCATTTCTATTAACATCTTATCCGTGCATATATGAATGCTTTCGTTGACTTTCAAAATTTGAACTTGAGATCGAATAGCTTCCTTGGATATTAAATATATATGCACATTTACAGTCTTCGCGTTGCAAAAACACATGCACATTACTTAAATGACAAGTCTCTATCAGGGTGGTCATGACGTAGTTTGTTTCCATATATGTCTCTTATACAATGTCATGAAAGCTGATTTCCTGATACTTTATTTTATCAGGTCATAGACACAAGTAAAAGAGGAGATTTTTCAGACACTCGAGTCATATACGTAAATAAATATTGACCATATCATAAGAGCCGTTCGTGATGCCGACTTAAACCGATATAAGCTCCCCCACCCACCCAGTAATTTGACGTGACTGCTCGTTCCAATGCGATACTTCTGTTTTGGTTGTAATTCTTTGTGTTTTGGAGTCGATTTTTGTGCTGTTTGAGCCTTATGTACATATTCATAATTTAGTTAAGTTCAGGTAACTGAGTGGCCACCTGTTGGGGAATAGCTGCTCACTCGACTTACGATATGTTTTTTGGTATATGTACCTATTAAATGTCATTTTAGTTTTTTCCTACCCCTCGTTTGTGGCGTGGTAATTTCTTTCTGATTGCGTCATTTCCTGATCATTACCTACTTGTACCTTTACCTCTTATTTCGCAGATTAAACAAAGTTAGCACCAGCATTCTCTTGGTAATGATTAGGATAAAATAGCAGAAGAAGAAGCATACGACGAAGAAGAATTAAGAAAAAAAGAATGTGAAGAAAAATGAGGCAAAGAAAAATATATCTTAAACAATGACAAAATATGGCAGGGTTCTGTCAAGTTCTACCCTCAGGCAAAAGCGGAAGAAGAAGAAGAAGAAGAAGAAGATGTTTATGTATAAAGGTAAAATAGGCAATGATCATGAAATGGGAGACAAAAAAGACGCGAGAAAAAAAGATAGGATTTACATCATTTATCTTTCAAGGGAAAGTTTACCGTCTCCCAACGAAAATGCCCATTGTGGGACACTCTTTATATCAAACTGGATAACCAGTTTTGAGATGGGCAATGCAAGACAAAAATAATTATACTCCTTGTGTGCCTGTTTTGTGGACTATCATTAAAATGACGTGTTGCTCGCCCTAAATGCACGCATAAGACGAAGGCGTCGTTAATTGAAGTGAGGCAATCTACAACAACGACCTACATTGAATGTGCTAGAAAAGTACACGTATCTTAAATTACAGTAATTTAATCACCGCTATCGTGACGTTAATTACAGTGAATTCCACCATAATCCTTGCATTGTTGATTGTCACCTTCCCGTGACCAACTTCGTCCCGTTTACCTGTTAAATTAACGGAACACGGAACCAAAGTGACCTTTGCCACGACATGTTTACATAATGGGATTATAAGTGACATTTGTCTAATAAACGTGATTCTTGTGTTATCAACACAGAAACTTCAATGTAATGAGTTTCCTGATGATTATTCCTACGTTGTACACGATTCAAATTCAACAACGGATACAGTTACAAGTTAAGAGAATCATGGCATAAAATCGTCGTGGCCTCTTAGCTAGAAAAAATGTAGGTCACATTACAGTATGATATCTGTTTTTGTGTCGTCTGGCATCAGGACTGGGGCTTTATTATAAGTAATTTAAAACCTAGATTTTCATTCCTCATTTGTGACAAAACAGCAATGTCACTCAAAGAGTAATAAAGATCAAACCGATATACAGCCAGACTCGGCAGTATCACAGAATCAGATTGCACGACTTACCTTACGCAATACATGATAAATTTATAGTCTTGTACATGGTGACATTGCAAGACTTCGATTCAAAAATAACCATTTGATCGAATCAAATTAATTTCGTTAGCTGCAATTGGAAAGCTTTGGTGTAATAACTCGAATACGATTTTAAGATCTTTGAAGAATGAAAGGATGGTGACATAATCTGCTGCCTGATTTTTCATTAGTTTAAAGAGGTTTTAGCCTATTAATTGAGTTATAAGAACGAAGTTTCGAGTAATCAGAGCCATATGCCAGAGGATGATCATACAGCGACCTAAACTGATCGCGCTTGAAAAGTACACGTATCTTATATTACAGTAATCTAATCACCGTTATCGTGACGTTAATTACAGTGAATTCCACCAAGTGACATTTGTCTAATAAACGCGATTCTTAAAACCTCAATGTAATGAGTTTCCAGATGATTATTCCGACGTTGTACATGATATAAATTCAACAACGGATACTGTTACAAGTTCAAAAGAGAATCATGGCATGAAAATCGTAATTCCAAGCTAGGAAAATTGTTGGTGACATTACAGTGTGATGTCTGTGTCTGTGTTGTCTGTCATCAGGACTGGGGCTTTGCTACACTCGTTAAATTTTTAGATCTTCATTTCTACTTTGTGACAAAACAGCAATGTCACTCATAGAGTAATAAAGATCAAACCGATATACAGCCAGCCTCGGTAGTATCACGGAATCAGATTGCATGACATAAGTTACGCAATACGTCTTCCACATGGCGACTTTGCAAGACTTCGATGCAAAAATAATCATTTGATCGAATCAAATTAATTTCATTACCTGCAAGTGTAAAGCTTTAGTGTAATAACTCGAATATGGTTTTAAGATCTTTGAAGTATACAAACGGATGGTGACATAATCTGATGCCTGCTTTTTCATTAGTTTAAAGAGACTTTTAGCCTATTAATTGAGTTATCAGAACGAAGGTTCGAGTAAACAGAACCGTATACCAGAGGATGAAGGGAGAAAAAATATAATTGAGAACTTTTCTATGTGTTCTGAAAATCAAATTATATCTTTTGAGATTTAAGAAATATTTTCTCATACATGATGTTTACAATGATGAAATTTCACGGGTATTCATTCAATTGCTTTACTTCCACAGTAATAGTTAGAATCGGGTCGGGATCGGTCAGTCTTCCTCACTATATGTACAGTGCGTTTCCTAAACAGGCCTCCTGAAGGCAGTAACGATGTCTCTTTCTAAAGCCGCAATAAATCATGGCCAAACATATGTGTGATAGACATACGAATATGTCGTATAGGAGAAAGTCCGAGTAAGTATCCATTCCTGAAAAATAATGGATCCGAGGCCCCGAAGGGGCCGAGGATTCATTATTTTTCAGGAATGGATACTTACGAGGACTTTCTCCGACTTAAAATACACCATACACAGGCGCCTTTGTTTCGTTATAACAAGCGCTTTTAATCTTTAGACAGCAAGCCGGTTGATCAGACCTTGCACAACATATTTCCGCTTAATTTTCTTTTCTCGCGACATGATATGTTGGTCAAACTATCCCACGGAAATAACGAGGAAACTAACTGTGAACGATGTTAACACTTTCTCGTGCATCCATGTACAAATAGAGCATTCACAGTAGTTTCCCTTTTTACACGTCGTTAAACGTAGTGTCTATGTTCAATACCATTTAATTATGATTTTGTATAAATACATAATGTGTGTTAATCGATGAGACAGCGTACATGGATCTGTTAAGGGCTAATCTCCATGCTCGAAAGACAGAGGACCAGTATAATGCCCGGCTGTTTTGGGGGAAAACAGCTGGTGATAAATAACTGTGTGAAGTCTGTTCCTACTGCCAGGTTTCTCATTCACCTCACACTAACCCTAACCTTTTAACAATGAAACCAGGGAGCAAGAGCCTTTTTCATACAGAAATATGCGATAATTCGTTGGATATAACGTTTTGGGGAATTTATGATACCGACTATTTCATCGCAAAGGATTTCAAATACTAGGAAGAAATTGCATTTAATATTAGGTAGATTCTAAACCATTTGCTAGAAAAGCTTCCAATCAGCCTGCACAAAATTTAATGTCTTTGAACATAGCGAACACATTATTTTGGGGTGCAGCAAAGGGAAAATGAACACTTCATTGGTGACCATGACTTTTGTGCTCACACGAGCTCATGCGAAAAATAATGGACACTAAACTGTCCATTCCCGAAAAATAATGGACAGTTTTTATAAAAGGATGACGTCATGGGTGTATTTTAACTACTGTTTTTGGATCAGAATATCTGGGAGCAGTGTAATTGAAATTCTCTAAAAAACAACAGAAAATGGTTATTAAATTGCTTCCTGCGTAGAGAAACTCGCGTGAACGTTTGGCGTATAAATCTACCAATTAACGAACACGCTTTCATCTGTTAAAAGTCAAAGTTCTTTAAATTCATACGACATCTAAAAATCACCGATTTTACAAAAACTATCATTATTTGTGTTTTGCACGAGGTTCACGACATCCACTATTCCCCAGTCGAGTAAGCATTATCAAATGTACATCAGCGATAGACTGACGTCACAGATATAAATGAGATAAATGAATTTGTCCAATAGGAGCAGATATAAGTTCAGTTTACCAACGTCATGGATAAACGATTACAATGTTAATGAAATACATGCATTGTTCAATAAAGAGTAGCAAACCCTGACCAACAGCCTAGGTCAACTGAGTGAAATGAACCAAAATATTGAAAATGTGTTTACAGTTTCTTAGATGAACACCCTTTTTATTTATTAGCTTACTTGATAGAATTAATTAAGAATTTCATTCAAAAATTAAAAATGAAATTCTGATGAAATTCTGATGTAGCTCAACAATAAAATAATTCGTTTTAATACGCTTTGCGGTGCGTCCATACTCATATTCCATAGCGTGGCTGATTCATGAAAATCTGTGTTGAGAGCACTTACGTAGATTAATCCAATTAGTTATTTTCTGCTCATTGTAGTTGAATGTGCTAAATTCCAGCTCAACAAGCGTAATTAATTATGGATGGAACTAACGTTTGATTGATTTTGATTTTGCTTCTTAAGCACAGCAAATAAACATTGGCGTGAAAAGAGATATCAGTTAACTGTCACTTGTTTAGACCATACTTTTCATCCAGGTTAATAAATTCGACTAACATTTTTTTACACGCTGATGGATCAACATTTTTTTTTATCGTGAATGGACAAACAAATAAGTTATTGGACATCAGAGTGAATGTCGAACACAATGGTCTGCAAAGGTAAACGTCATTTTGCATTTATGACTAGATAATTCCTTCCTTGTATTGTTGATGGTCCCGACGTCTAATGAATACCGATTAGCAATCCAAACGCACGCTTTTTGGTGAAATCAAGGAACTTCATAATACAAATCTCTTTCTCAAAAATCCATCTATATTTACATCTTATTCTAACACAGGGGAATGCTTTTGTTCGATTTCAACCATTTAACCTCTAGCAATTAAACATGTCAGGCAGCTAGAAAGACCGAGCAGTCTACTAGGATAGTTGTTTTACTTTCTTTCCCAGCTGGTGTCTATGTTGGGACTTTAAATTTAATTGCATCGATTTCTGATCCCTCTGTTCTTACTTCACTTACATGAACATGCTCGTTTGTTATCTGCTCGTCGCAGAAACACAAGATACATTTCAATGACAAGTCTAATACCAGGCTAGTCATGACGTGGTTTGTTTCTATATATGTCTCATTCCTGCTCATACTTTTTTATCAGGTCAAAGACACTAGTAAAAGAGGAGATGATTTAGACACTCATGTGTTACGTGAACAACTATTGACCATCTCATAAGAGCCGTTCGTGATGTTGGTTCCCCTCTTGTTGCGAATTAAACCAAGTTAACACCTCGGTACCGTTCTATTGGAAATAATGAGGACAAATAGCAAAATAAGAAGCATAATACGAAGAAGAATTAAGGAAAATGAATATGAAGCAATTGATAATGTAATATATTTGATGGTCGGTTTGATAATTTTATAGTAATTAAGTTGCTTTCAAGGGTCGGTAACTGATTTCCCAGAAATATTAAAAATCCTGTCTCAGAAAGATGATAATGTAAATAAAAATATCAATGCCCGCTAATTCAACAAACAATAATTTGATTAAAGAGCGTTCATTGACTTTTGGATTCACAGCATTTATCTTTCACAGGCAAGTGAAGAAATATGATCAAAACCAGATTCTAAAATGCCTACTAAGAAATTGTATTGGTCATTTGTAGCTACCTTCGGCCTCTTTAATTGAACTGAGGCAATCTACAACAGCGACCTAAACTGATCGTGTTAGAAAAGTACACGTATCTTAAATTACAGTAATTTAATCGCCGTTATACTCCTTGTGTGCCTGTTTTGTGGACTATGGTTAAAATGACGTGTTGCTCGCCCTAAATGCACACATAAGACGAATGCGTCGTTAATTGAAGTGAGGCAAGCTACAACAACGACCTACATTGAATGTGCTAGAAAAGTACACGTATCTTAAATTACAGTAATTTAATCACCGTTATCGTGACGTTAATTACAGTGAATTCCACTAAGTGCCATTTGTCTAATAAACGTAATTCTTGTGTTATCATCACAGAAACGTCAATGTAATGTAATGTAATGTAATGTAATTAAACTGTTTTGCTGTCATTTGCTGAGCCCTCACCGCAGCGGCTGAGAAATTCAAATACCGTTATTCTGAAACGCTTTAAATTTTTTAGCTACAGCTGTACAAAACCATTTTTTATCTATCGTAAATAGACAAACAAATGCAATTTGTTGGCATTAAAGCACAGTTGACAAACACTATTATTTTCAGTGGTAAACGCTACTTAAAGCTATTCATTTTAGTAGGTTGGGACCGGAGCTTCTTGTTTGTTGCTTGGCCCACCGAGGTCAAACTGGTGTTTTTCTTTTGCTCCGGATTTCAGTAAGTTATTGGGCGCCAGGGGATCTCCATCGTCGGGCAGCTTAATGAATGTCTGAGTCCTCGGTTTTGATTCATCATAGTGATTATCATGACTTATTTGCTTGTCCATGATGATTCATTGACTAGTTAGAGATTCACCACGAGGACCGAAAAACTAACTATATGTTGTGAACAACTGCAGAAGCTGAGGGTGAGACTAGGGCCCTGTAAAGTAAGAATAGAGGGATCAGGAATCGATGCAATTAAATTTAAAGTCCCAACATAGACACCAGCTGGGAAAGAAAATACATTTAACACAACAAAACATTTTCCGACAACACACTCGAAGAGCAGAATGACTAGCTCTTTCCCAGCAAGGTAGTCATCCGGCTAAGTTTGAACCGGAACGAAAGGCAACAGCACGACAGAGAGGCAGGCATCGGTTTAAAACCAGTTTAAGCCCCCAGTAATTTTATAATTCTGATCGTTCCAAGGCGAAACGTATGTTGTAGTTCTGATTGTTTTGTGTTTTGTGCTGTTTGAGCCTTATGTACATTTTCATATTTTTAAGTCCGGGTAACTGAAATAGCTGCTAACTTGTCTTACAATATGTTTTCTTGATATAAGTACCTTAGTGTCAATTTAGTTTTTTTCCCACAGCTCGGTTTTTTGGACTGGGAATTTCTCTCTGATTGCGCCATTTGCTGACCTTTGCCTACTCTTATCATCGGGTAAGTGATTGTATTGTTGATTACATCGCATTACAAGACTACTGACTACCGATTGCACTCAAAACGCACGCGTTTCTTTCGTAATCAAGAAACCCCATAACAGAAAACCACTCCAAACTTCATCTATTTACAGCTTATCCTAACACAGTTGAATGCTTTCTTTCTATTTCAAACGTTAAACGTTAAGAAATTAAACACACCAGGCAGCAGCCTGCTTTGATATTTTTACTTACACGCTCATTTGCTTTCTGTTCGTCGCAAAAACACAAGAATATATTTTATGACAAGTTTCTCATTATGCTATTCATGACGTGGTTTGTTTCTGATATAATGTCATGAAAGCTGATTTCCTGATCTTTCCTTTTATCAGGGCATAGACAATAGTCAAAGAGGAGGTGATTTAGACACTCGTGTTTAACGTAAACAAATATTAACCATATCAAAAGAGCCGATCGTGATGTTGGTTCCCCTCTTGTTGCGAATTAAACCAAGTTAACACCTCGGTACCATTCTATTGGAAATAATGAGGATAAATAGCAGAAGAAGAAGCATAATGCAAAGAAGAATTAAGGGGAAAAGAATATGAAGCAATTGGTAATGAAATATGTATATTTGATGGTCGGTTTGATAAATTTATAGTAATTAAGTTGCTTTCAATGGTCGGTAACTGATCTTCCATTGACTATTATTTCCCAGAAATATTAGAAATCCTGTCTCAGAAAGATGATATGTAAATAAAAAAAATATCAATGACCGCTAATTCAACAAACAATAAGTTAATTAAAGAGCGTTCATTGACTTTTGGATTCACAGCATTTATCTTTCATATGGAAGTGAAGAAACAACAAACGAGTGTGATTAAAACCATATTCTAAAATGCCTACTAAAAATTGTATTGGTCATTTGTAGCTACCGTCTTCCGAATGCACGCATAAGACGTGTTATTTTGCACTGAGGCAATCTACAACAGCGACATAAACTGATCGTTCTAGAAAAGTACACGTATCTTAAATTACAGTAATTTAATCACCGTTATTTACAGTGAATTCCACCAAGTGACATTTGTCCAATAAACGTAATTCTTGTGTTATCATCACAGAAACTTCAATGTAATGAGTTTTCTGATGATTATTCAGAAGTTGTACATGAATGAGATTTAACGAGGGTTACTTTTACAAGTTCAAAACAGAAACATGGCAAGAAAATCGACATGTTTTAGAGCCAAACTCATGACCACCAATCTAGGAAAAGTGTTGGTGACATTACAGTAGTGTCACGTGTTATCTATTCTTGTGATGTATGACATCAGGACTGGTGCTTTAATTTAATTCTTAGATCTAGATCTTCATTCCTACTTTATGAGAAAAAAAACAAAACATCAGTGCTGCTTATACTAATATAGATCAAACCGATATACAGCCATCCTCGGCAGTATCACGGAATCAGATTGCATGACTTATCTTACGCAAAACATGATAGATATAAGTAATCTACTTGGTGACATTGCAAGACTTCAATGCAAAATAACCATTTAATCCTGTTGCATGATTCTGAATTAAAGATCAAAACAAACTAAATTCATTAGCTTTAATTTGAAAACTTTGATTTAATAACTAAACTGTGATTATAAGATCTTTGAAGTATAGAAGGATGGTGACATAAGCTCCTGTCTGTTTTTGTTTTTTTTTATTATTTTCCTTTATCCTATTAGTGTAGTTATAAGAACAAAGTTTTTAACAGAACCAGAGACCACGGGATGCAGGAAGAAAAAACACTCGGGGAAAAATGCCCGTGAAATGCATACCCCCTTAAACCGCTTTTTTATATAGTGAAAATGGGATTTGCAGGAGTATACCTATTTTTCTTATTTTTGTTCCAAAACATAGATTGTGTGTACCCACAATCTATGTTTTGAGCAAACATAAGAAAGATATCAAAATTTTTCAACTGAATTTTTTTTATTTTCAAAGCTTAAAAAACTCTGTTTATTGCATGGGCATGTTTTCGAAATGATAGCATACGCGAGAAGCTTTCTATGTTGTCTTAAAACAAATCCTTTGAGCTACAAGAACTGTTTTCGTACAAGATATTTACAAAGAAATAAGGTCACGTATTAATATTCCAATTTGATTATTTTCGCGCGGCCAACAGCTATTATATTGTCGGAAAGGATCAGTTATCCTAACCATACAGTGCGCATTTCCTAGAAAACCCAGATGCAGAAACCATGTATGTTAAATTATGGCAAAACATAATTATATGTGGTAGACATACAAATATGTCCTACTGTTTGTGGATCAGAATATCTGGAAGCAGTTTAAATGAGATTCTCTAAAAAGCAACAACAACAACAAAAATGGTTATAAAATTGCTTCCTGCGTAGAGGAACTGGTGTGAACGTTTGGCATATAAATCTACCAATTAACGAACACGCTTTCATCTGTTAAAAGTCAAAGTTTTTAAACTCATACGACATCTAAAAATCACCAATTTTACAAAAATAGTCATTATTTGTGTTTTGCACGAGGTTCACGACTTTCTCTATTCCCCAGTCGAGTAAGCATTAACAAATGTATATCAGCGTTAGACTCACGTCACAGATATAAATGGATTTGTCCAATAGGAGCAGACATGTTATTCAGCTTACCAACGTCACGGATTAACCACAGGCAGTTGAAATATTAATGAAATACATGTGTTGTCCATTTACATATGTAAGAGTGCATTGTAGCAAAACCTGCTAAATCAACTGGACCAGTCATTGTAAATGTGTTTCGTAGATGAACACTCTTTTTATTCCATAATTTACTTTCAAATAAAATTAACAGTACAATCCTAATGTAGCTCAACATTTATAGAAGTAGACGTATAATGCACTTTACGGTGCGTCGTTACTTCAGTTTCATAGCGTGACAACTTCTAGAAAATCTGAGCTGAGAGCACTTTGGTCTTAAAATAGATTAATCCAGTTACTTATTTTCTGCTCATTATGGTTGCGCTAAATTCCAACCCAATCAAGTGTAATTAATTATGGATGGAACTAAAGTTTTATTGATTGTGATTGTTCAGCACACCAGATAAAAATGGTGTGAAAAGAGATGACGAATTGAACTGTTCTGCAGTCACTTGTTAAGGCTTAACTATACTACGGATTTCGAATAATATTTTGCTTTCTTAACAATTATCTTAAACATAACACACGAGATTCGGTTGATATAAGAAAGCAGTATCCGGGGAAGCAAACGTCACAACTGGGATCTAGGTCTTGAGGAGAGTGGTGAAAACCGAGAGCGTAGCCCGATGTTTTCAACACAGCCCGAGAGACCAGTCTACCATATGGTCTTCTGTACAATGAAATAATACATATAATATGGAAACAAACAGTTAAAACATTAAAACTCTCATAGAAAATTAAATCTATCATCAGGAAAACATATCCATGAAACGTATACCCCCTTAACCCCCAATTTTATATAGCAAAACTGGGGTATGCAGGGGTATACCTATTTTTCTTATTTTTGCTCCAAACCATACATTATGGGTACTCGTTAGAACCGCCTCGCCAAGGCGGTTCTAACATGTACCCACACTCTATGTTTCAGCAAAAATAAGAAAAAAAAATCAAAATTTTTCAGCTGAAAATTTTCAATTTTTTAAGCTAAAAATCTCTGTTTATAGCATAGGCAAGTTTTTGTAATTAAAATCGTGAACCTTTTTTATTTGATCTTTCAAAACTGCGCACTTTTGTTCTTTACAAGGAAAACCAAGTCTCAGCCCATATCAGTCTAGCCATGACGTGGTTTGTTTCCATATATGTATCTTATAAAATGTCATGAAAGCTGATTTCCTGGTGTTTCCTTCTATCGGGTCACTGGCACTAGTCACAGAGGAGATTATTCAGACACTTGTGTCTTACGTTGATTAATATTGACCATATCATAAGAGCCGTTCGTGATGTTGGTTTACCTCTTGTCCCGGATTTAAACATGTTCGGTATGTACATGTACTCGCCACAATAAGATACTGAACATGTAATATAGATCATTCCCATTTCAACCCAATACAGAAATTTTTGAAAGCTCTTTCACAAATTTCTGATCAGAAGGTTTTGTGTTGAAAACTTTGTATGAAAATGAGTTCAACTATTGATACAATACTTATTCCCAGCAATAACGAAAAAAATTTGCTACATTCAAGATAATCACTGAGTGACGCCTCATTTAAACAATTAAAAAAGAGGCGGTAATTTTTCCTTGCAACTATAGCATCTATTCTTTCCAAAAAAGTTTGTTTGTTTGAATTGATGCTTAATGTCCAAGTCAACAGCTATGGTCATGTCGAGACGTTGTCTTCATTTAACGAGACATTTACCCAAAATTAGGATATCATAACGCCCAAACAGTGCTCAGCAAATTTACTTGTAATAACCCAAGTAAGCAACTAAGGCTTCTGCGTATGGATGGTTTGAGTTGTACCACTTTTCCTGGGCAGGCTCAGACCAGAGCGGTTAACCAGTAATCAGATGATCAGTATGCCGAGTATAAGCTTTGCCATCTATTTCTTTAGGTCCCAATAGGCAGAGCCCCATATTTCCACCCGAAAAAAAGTGTGAAAACAAGACAGAACGAATAAGAGTATAACCAAACTCTGACATTCATACACTGTTCTAGGGTACTTAGAAATTTCTTCAAATGAAGTACAGCAAAACCAATAACATTAAACTACATTGTACTGTACCTCTCACCGCCACACTGCGGAAACAGCCAGTTATCAAAAGTCACATGGCGAAACATTTACCTTGCAACTCCCATCCCACCCTTGGGATCAATGGGTTGTTACAAATTACGGTTTACCCGTCCTAAATAAAAGACCGACGACGCTATGTGATCGTGCTGTAAAAGAACACGTATCTTAAATTACAGTAATTTAATCATTATTATCGTGATGCTTGTTAATTACCAAGAATTCCGTCAAATGAGATTAGATTAATGAACGTGATGCTCGTGTTACTATAATTTAATGGGATTTCTGATGATACATCAGGATAACATGTATGTGTAATATATACCCCCCTGATACCCTTATTCCCACCCCTCGGTTTGTGGAGTGGGAATTTCTTACTGATTGCGCCATTTCCTGATCATTGCGGACTTGTACCTTTTTACACCCCATCTTTATACATCAAAACTTGGGCATGCAGGGGTCTACCTATTTTTCTTATTTTTGCTCCTAAACATAGATTACGGGTACCCGTTAGAACCGCCTCGCGGTACCCACAATGTATGTTTTGGAGCAAAAATAAGAAAAATATAAAAACAATTCCATTGAAAATTGTAAATTTTTACAACTTGAGAAAAATATGTTTATTATAGTGATGGTATCGATCCTTGCTAATATTGTTACAAGACTAGTTCTCATGAGAATCAACAAATCAAGAAGTAATGCCACTATTTGTGCTTATTATACATATATAAACTCGGATCAGCCAGACATCTAGCTCGGCAGTCTGAACAATATCACAACATCAGATAAGTTACCTTACACACTAATCGAGTTTTTCACCTGGTGACATTGCTGGATTTGATCCAAAAATAAGCCTGTTATTGTGTTGCTATGATACAGGCTTTAAAGATCAAAATCAAACTAATTTCATTAACTGCAATTGGAAAACTTTGTTGTAATAACCCAAATGCGATTTTTAAGATCTTATAAGTATAGAAGGATGGTGACATAATCTTCTGCTTTATTTTTTCTATTAGCTTAAGAGATCTCTTACCGATCAATTGATTTATGAGAACACATTTCCAGTAAACAAAACTGATAACATGTTATCTTGTTTTGATGGCAACATTTACAGTGTATAATTTTAAACTAAAATTAGAATAATGCGTCGTATAGTTATTAACCACGCCAAGAATGTTAACTTTGCTACACTCTTGTTCATGTATTGCACATAGGTAAATTGGGTGATACGTCACGTGACGTCATATTTGTCAAGTTCAACTATTTGGCACCCCAGCGGTTCCTCCCAGGCTATTTCTACAGTGAAAGTTTGACGCCGGTCTGATCAACCAACATTTTACGTAAATGCACTAAATTAAATGTCTCTAGAGAATCGATGCCACGGCTCTAAATTACGTCAAAATTACGTCAACCATGACCATTCAAACGAGCTAGCATCATTGCCAGATTGTCAAAATATGTGTGCGATGCTCCTTATGCCAAGGGGCAAATTGCAGTCATGCTCAATATTACTTTGCAGGTTTGGATTTTAGAGGTATTGCTACATGTATATTAAGGACTATTGCATTACTCATTATTTTGATGCATACAGATGTTTATGTGTTGGAAATTTCATCGAAATCGGACTACATTGTATAAATACATGTACTTTTGCGTTTTAAAGCTCTTCAGTGTAGTGTATATATTTATAGGTGTAATTTGCCTTGCGGTACAAGCCGGATTTGTACAAGCGACATTGTATAGAGTGTTCGTATATCTAAAGGAGAACCTGGTACGATTCTCGTTACAAAGTCTACAAATCAAGTATATCTGAAAACAGTTCAGGTGCGGTTGGCCATTACATATCATGGAACTCAATACATACGACTTAAATCCGATAGGCCAAATTTTTGCTTGCTTCAATGAACGATTACCTCGAATTACAATGGTTAAACCAAGCTGCATTAAAACAGATCGCAAAAATACTGAGCGGGCACTCAGTTTAAAAAGTTCAATTCATTTTCAGGTAAAAAATTGCTTCAATAGTCACACAATTCTTTGGAGGATTTATGGCTAAAGAGAGTGTGACGACACGAGAATGTGTTCTAATTTACTCTGTAATCGAGAGCGCAGTACAACGCCTTTAAGATCGTGGGCTGCATCAATGTCTGTCTCTGTAAAACGAATGATTATGTCAACCCTATACGAAACTCCACAAATACATTTTACTCGTGACGGGGCCAAAAGGAAAATGGGGGTTAAAATTGCTTCCTGCGTAGAGGAATTCGCGTGAAAGTTTGCCATATAAATCTGCCAATTAGCAATCATGCTTTGATCTTTTAGAAGACAAAGTTCTTTAAACTGGAATGACATTCAAAATCGCTGGTATAGCAAAAATTACCAACCATCGCGTTTTGCACGAATTTTACGACTTAAACTACCTATTCCCAAATCGAGAATAAGCATTATCAAATTTATTTCAGCGTTCTACTTACGTCAGAAATACCAGCAAGAACGAGAAAATATTACGTCACAGATACCAATAAGAAGGGGAAAATATTACGCCACAGATACCAGTAAGAAGGAGAAAATATTACGCCACAGATACCAATAAGGAGGGGATAATATTACGTCACAGATACCAATAAGAAGGAGAAAATGTATCAGAGATTCTCTCAGTTTTTGTCTTTCTAATTACTACAAGTACTACATGTTTCTGATGTCAATTTGACCTAATTGCTTCGCACGTGACTTGATAGACTTGTGACTTGGTCGTCTTAGTCTACCTGCGTACTTTCACCTATTAGCGTCTAATAAGCTTCTTAGATGCGATTAACTTGTGCTAGTAAGTGCGTCATTGTCAATTGTTTTAACCAATTAAGGTATCAAAACGCCCATATAATCCTATTTGCGGTGAAGTTTGACATCCGCAACGGAAAGAATATGTCACAGTTTGTATGTAGATTTAACGTCCCAGTCAACAACTTTCAGTAATGTAGCAACCGCTTCCTGGGTATTAACCAGTACTTTGTAGAGTTAATGTACCATGCTCAAGGACACACCAACGGGTGCCGCGAGTGGTGATCGAACTCAGTACCTCTCGATTCGGAGTCTGGTGCTCTACCACTACGCCACTGAGCTCCTGAATCTATCACAGGCACTTGCTCGATCTATATACATTTTCACCAGGTAGGATATTGAATTCGATTTCGTTAATTTTCGTAAAGTATAATTCTTTTTACTTTTTGAATGTTTATGTTTTTCGTCTGTTCTGTCTTGTGCAATGTTGTCTTCTTGAAGACTTACACATCTATCAGAAATATTTATCATCTCTATTCATCTCATGTCTCAAGTTTTATACCATAACTTTTAAAACTGGAACAATTTGACGTCAGTGTTAATTATAAGCAAGATTTTCTTTTATTGAATCGATCAAATAAAATTGCATTTGTGTTTGAGATTAATGGTAAGAAAAAAAATAATTCTAGACAAAATCGTTAATAAAGAATGCAGTTCTTACGTCACAATGTATCATAATATTTTACTCCCTGTAATCAGTTGTGTGTCAAAACTTATCGTTAACCTTAGGCCGTCAACATTAAAACATGTGTTTACAGTGTATCTCCAAAGTGGTTATTGTTTCACGTCGGTACAGGTGCACCTTGTCTTTATTTACATTGAATAAAATTAAAAATGAGATCCTTTTTTTAAAAAATGGCACTGAGCCATTAATAAGAAAAGGGATGGGCCATACCGCGGTTTCGGCTACTTAAGCCACTTGAGTGACCCTTTAGATTTGACAAAATGGAGCCGCTTACATAGTCTCAGCTTCAGTTGAATACTCGAATAGATCTAAATCTGACGATTATTGGGTAAAGAAGATGTACTCTAGAAAACGTCATTATGTAGAAGATGTAATATTGAAAAATAATTTTTGAATCAAACTTGGAGGAGCCTGGATACTTGATTTCATTATTAGATTTACAGTAGATATTGAAATTGTCAAAGGTAAATTAGAGCTGTTAAGCGACGTACACGTAATAATTAGAAAGACAAAACCATATGATTTTTAAGGAAAGGCCTAAACCATCATCAACAACTCAGATGGAGGTCCACATTATCTAGAGAGTCAAAATATTTAAGATGTTTCAGTTGATAATGCTCTCGTGTCTAGTTTTGTAATCAAACTTCAATGATATAAATGGACCTCCCCGAATAATGAGTGACGTAAATATGTAAGTCATTTTACCTCAGTCCTACTTGTTTGTTGTTTCAATGAGCTATAGTGCAAATACTTTGACCGTGCCGATTGACCTCTGACATAGATATGCATTTGTTGATCGGACTGCTTAAATAAATGATTTCTATAATGCGACTCTATGTTTTTAAACAATATATGACAACGTGCTCGACATTGCATTGGAAACAATGTATAGAACATAGGTGCCCCTTTTCTATTGTTTACAAAACTTCATCACCTGAGGTCAAAGTATTTGCATTATACGTCGTGAGACATTTATTTTATGCGATATCTAGTTTGGTCCCTTTTGGCCTACCTGGTATCCGGGTTGGGCTTTATCGTCCGTAGACGGGTTATGCTTACTTGGTATTTGAGCCGCCTCGTGGGAAAACCAACAATGTGGTTTCCGAACAGGTCCGACACAAACCGGCCTGTATAAGCACAGAAAAGAGCTAGAAGCTTGAAATTTCGGATTTAAGTAGAAGAGGAATCGTACTATCCGAGTAGCGAATACAAATCGCAGTTACTGCGAAGCTGATCAGCGCCTTACTGCGAAGCTGATCTGCGTCTTTGTTTTCGCATATGCAGATTGTTGGTTTTCTCGTGAGGCGGCTCAATTCAACTCTATTAAACTTGAGTATTGAATAACCAAGTAAATGCTTCAAGTTTATTGCATTGCCGTTCTGATATTTCATCTTCATTTGACGTCATTTAAAGACATTTGAGTTGCAACTTGATATTATACTTAAAGTTTATGAATTCCTACAACCTTAGGCATATCTTCTTCGAGAGTATTCGTTTGCAATGTCGGGCAAATCCATAGAAGGTACTTAATAAAGTTTGAAGCTATTAAACAGTCAATTTTATGGCTGTTTTTCTTGGTTGCCTAGACCACGCCGTGGTATTAACTTTTATGCCAATATAAACCACACAGGGCTAGAACATAACATAAAACAAATCACATATAACATGATCATCCGGGCTCCTAGAAGCGGTATGGTCTAATTAAGTGTAACGTAAACTTGTCTGAGACCTTCAATATTTTCTTTCTTGATTTTATTCTTAAAATTTGACCAGTCTGTAAATGATTTTGACGTTTATTGAATTTTGTAGGTCAAAATCTATGCACTATTAGTGAACTAAATACGTGACTTGTGTTTGACGTTGTCAAATATCCAAAATCTAAATCTAATTATGGCTCATGGAACCCTTATCAGACGTTATCGAAAATAGTATGTCTATATTCGGAACCCGTTGTTTGCGAACTTTAATGAATTACTAAATCTGCAAACCATTCATTGTTTTATGCTGTTAAATGAACCAAAGTGAAGCTTTTCAATATGGATCTAAAATTGGTGCGTTCAATCTAGATAACGTTTGAATCAATGAATTGCCAAAATGGAAAATCAAAGTTCTAGATCTATACCGCTTAAGCCCATTAACTCATATTAGCATTGTGTCCTTTTTGTGGGACCGCAGGCAAACAGCATAACCCCAGATGTGACGCCGCAGAACGCGGCGTCCCATGTGGGGCTAATCTGTTTGCTCAAAAATTGAATAAAATTTAAAAATCACTCCTGATGCACCTAAAACTGAAAGTGGATTCACCCTGATGATAATGATGGGAAATCCATTCGTCAAAAATGGGTTAAAATATTACGTGATGGACTAATGTACTTTTGGATAAGCAATTTGCGAAACAAAAAATAGATAAAGTAATAAAAAAAAAACTTGTGTAAGTACAATTATAAAATGACCTGTTTTAGTTCATCGAAAAATGAGACACAAACAGAAACTTTGCACACATAATGCGAAATCGTCTATATCACTTTGGAAAGGCTGAGAACAAGATGTAATTTTTATTTTTTAATTTTGTGTTTTATTTCTTTTCTCCTCAAAACTGTTCTAATACCAATACCTAGAGGTGATTTGTTCATTTGTACATAATACATTGTAATAAAGGATCCAGACAGATATAACCATTTCCAATCTTTTGATCTCGGGATATTTTCTTATAATGCACTATACATCAAAATTCATCTTCTTTTGACTATATATGTATATGTTATGATAAACAGCTTAAGCATTGTTGCACCTTTTAGTGACTTAACAGCACTGCCCATCCTAAATTGTATAACAAAATGTCCGTCATTTTGCAAATATGTCCATGTGAGTTTGGCAGTTCGATATGAAAAATACATTGAAATAACGGTTTGATGCTGTTTTAGCCATTACGTCATGTTGCAAAGAGGATGGTTAGAGCATTCTTAATATCAACAATAGACCCCATACAGGCAAAACAACTAAACCACATTGACATAATTGCGTATATTGTGGCTCACTCTTCATAAGTTTCATTTACATGTACTTAAACATAACAATCCCTTTCGAAGAAACTACATGTTATATCGCGTCAAATGAAACCCTTATGCAACGGTGTACCTGTAAAAAAAGGTTCATTAGTTTAGCTACTTTATTGAAAAAGCATAAGACCATTTTTGTAGAGAATGTTGAACCAGGAAGGAAACCTCTAGTAAATGTATATATATTATTGCGACAAGCCTATGATATGATGTTGTATTTACGCAAGTGTTACAAAAATGGCTACCCACATACAAACGGTTCTCGACACTGGAAAGCTTAATATTTCCTTATTGGTCTTCAAAAACTATGCTTAGTACATGTTTTTGTGTTAACACAACCCGTGCATTCACTTTACGTGAGACTTTCACTCTAATTTCGGTAACTCTAATTTCGGTAAACTACTATATGTACATATAACCATCTTTCCACGAATTGTCCCATACACAGAACTTTCAATCAGCAAACGCCACGAAGAATAGACCTACATCTTAGGACCGCATCACGTCTTCTCAAGACCAATACGTATCAGATAGTGTGACTTCCCCGGTATGGATACGTTTGCGCAAACCTTCAGTAACTTTGAAAATGTAAACTCGCGAGTACGTTTGAACGCATTTTTTCATTTCGATGATGGTTATTATAAGACATTTTAGGACTTCAGACGTTTTCGAACAAAATTATACTTTCCTAGAAATGTTCTTTGGTAGCTAATAGCAGATACCAAGACAATTTGTTATTGATTCTTGCAGTATAAAATGGAATTAACGTTATAGCCGCCACATAAGAAAACCAACAACTTGCATTGGCGGAAACAAAGACGCAGATCAGCTGTGCAGTAACTGCACAGCTGATGAGCGTCTTTGTTTTCACTTTACAGATAGCAAAACCTATTTTCGTCTTAAATCCGAAATTTCGAGCTTCTAGCCTGTTTCTGTCACTGTACAGGCGGGTTTATGTCGGATCTGGTTGGAAACCCAAATTGTTAATTTTCACGTGCAATGGCTCAATTATATCTGTTTCATGTCAGCAATGTCTGCTTCTTTGCTTTCTTCACAGACAGCAGATCCGGAAGACGTTGCCAAGCCATAATTATTTTTGCCAGTTTTGTATACATGTGTACTAGACTTGCATGGATATATTTGTTTTGTTTTCACGTTTCCATGACGATAGCAAAACTCAACCCAAAGATTTTACGAACCGTTATAATAATAGAATAAAGCGTAAAGCTGTACAACAACACCTGCGTGATGTCAAAACATTTTAACCGAACATTCTTGCATAGAAATCTATGCGCATAGCTGTTTGAAGCCGTTTTCGATTGGTCGAAAGCCGTGTTCAAACAGCAAAACCCATGTTCAAATCATGAAATCCACGTGCCGTTTGAACATGGGTTTTGGCCGACGTCATTGGTCAATGCGACGTGACGTCATGTGTTTCGTAGAAACAAAATGGCCGAAAATGAAGAAGCTCCGCGGTTTTCGGTCAGTTTTTACGTTGTTAATGTTATTTTAATGAGACTTTAAGTTGATTAGAGTGAAAATGCAAGAATAGCGATCAACCATGGTTCGTTTCAGTGTTCAAACATTCGCTGGATCACTCGGAAGGCGTTTGAACACGCGGCCTGCGGCCTTGTGTTCAAACGCCTTCCTCGTGATCCATCGAATGTTTGAACACTGAAAACCATGGTTGATCCCTATATTCAAACATGACGGGTGGAGGAAATCACAAATACTGTGGGTATAGGCAAGACAATAAGCTACTTGGTATAGGTAAATACTTTGACGGACTCACGAGTTTAAGTTTTGTAAAAGGTGTACCTATTTGTTTTACACCTTTCTCCATGCCATATGAAGCATGTGCTCACATATTGTTTACCGTCATAGAGTTACATTATTGAGAACATAGTTATTTAAACAGTCTGATCAACAAATGCATATCTATATCAGAGGTTAAGCGGCACGGTGAAAGTATTATATCTAAATGACGGGGGATTGAAATCACAGACGGGACAACAATCAGTGAGCTTCTCCTTACATCATGACAAACTCGTTCCAAACAATGTCTTTAAAAATGAACTTGAACATTGTTGCCGTTTTGCCGTTTTTTGTGTGTTTTTTTTTTTTTTTTTTTTTTTTTTTTTTTTTTTTTTTTTTTTTTTTTTTTATTTTATTTTAGTGCCATTTCTTAATAATGTCACTGTCTTGTCATATTTTCCTTCATACTTTGAGAGCGGGTATAAATCAAACGTGTCAATTGCGTTTAATTTGAACAACAAACACAAAATCAATAAAACAATGATTGTCATAATCTTTATTGAAGAGGCTATTAAAGTGATTTATAGTTTCATCAATTTTGCTAATCTCAAGTAGAAAGAGATATTAAAGTACTAGGGGTGAAGTTATCATAAATTTATGAAAAGCGTTTTAAATGTCGCTGTGAGAACCAGATATCAATGAAGTACACTTACACGAGCTAAATGTCGCTAAAATTATACAACTTCGCCATGTTCGCATATGTTCACAGAAACCTCGTGAGAGATTTCACAGAACCCTCATAAGAAGGCGAAGTATAATAAGATGACCCAGAAATTGATAATACCACAACACCCTGCAAAATGTTCACAACACACACGAGCAAGATGACAAGCTATTTCCCAGCTGGGTAATCACATTACGAAACCATGACCAAGCAATATACGGAGATTTTTAAAGTTGTAAAAAATGAAAATTTTCAGTAGATTTTTTATTATATATGTTTCAATATTTTTGCCAAAACACAGTACCCACAATCTATGTTTTGGAGCAAAAATAAGAAAAATAGGTTTACCCCTGGAAAGATATATTTTCACTAAAGCGCCATTGTTTTGAACTTTCATTGCGTTACGATTTTACTAGGGTCGTAGTTAAATGTACCGACATACTAGAAATTTGAAGTTCGGAAATTGAATTTCCACTCTTTGAACACTTTCATCTCACCAATGGTCGTCAAATGTTTGGTCACCAAAGCTAATGCCGGCAGATTAACATTCGACTATATCGTCAGTGGAATCAATTGACATAACGCTATATAGAGCAAATACTTTGACCGTGCCGCGTTACCTCTGACATAGATATGCATTGGCTGATCAGGCTGCTTCAAATGAGTATGTTTTCAACAATAAGACTCTATGATGGTAAACAATATACCACGTGTTTCACGTGGCGATGAAAAAATGTGTGAAACGAATAGGGACCCCTTTTCTAGTGTTAACAAAACTATGTCACGTGAGGAAAACCGGCATGGCAAAAGTATTTGCACCGTGTAGCCGGACGATTACCCAGCTGACAAAGAGCCTGTCATCCTGCTCTTAATGCGTGTTGTCAACATTTTGTAAGGTATTGTGGTATTATCAATTTCTGGGCCAGCTTATTTTACTTCGCCTTCTCAATAGGATTCTGCTGAATTCAACAAATGAAAACAGAACGAAGACATACACAGGGTTGTATAAGTTTATCGTCATTAAGTGTACTGATAACCATATATTACCTCTGTGTCGTATTCTGGCTTCTTTCTGGCTTCATTGTTTTATAACAAAGTGATTAGTGTTTTATAACAAAGTGATTAGGTTATGTAACACCATCTTAAAGCACAATTCTCCCGTAGAACTACGTTTTAAGTTACTCTTGAGATCGAACACGAATGCAGTGACTGCAGTGCCTCTTTTGTTGTTGAATTCATTTGTATTAAAAAGCAAACCGTTATATTGTGTTATTTGTTTCTAACTTACACTGTGACACTGTCCACAACATGATTTTATTAGGCGAAGAAGGCCATGTATGTATGTGTTCTCGCTCGTTTGTATAACGTATTTTAGCTTTGGAAATGACAAAGATAGTTGTACCGAGAAATGCATAAAGCATACTTAGTCTAGTAGTTCTAACAGGCAATAGCATTGCTTTTGACGTTCAACAAGGGTTTAAAATGGTGTGGAACTAACCACAGGCGCTCGACGACTGGACTCATTTTTTTTTTTTTTTTTTTTTTTTTTTTTTTGGCATTTTCACCCGTTTGGAGACCCTTACGATATGTTCATGCAATTATTTTACCTTTAAAACCTTTTCTATCAATCCTCAATCAACCCTCGTCTATGGGCTACTATATAGACAAGGTCGGAAACGCGGTGTCCTAGTTAAATTGGGGTCATGGGATTCCCCGCATCTCAAACTCGTACTTCACCCTTTACCGTTATTTCAGTGCTGTGTGTCTACTTATGAGCGACTATGTAAAAGGTCTCACCCATTGCCTTCGTCAAAAATAAGCATAGTCGCCCGTAAACTTATATTTTATACCACAACCTGTCTACTTGGATGGGATCCCGAATGTTTTTGTATGGTGACCTTTCGTTTCTAGAAATCAGTGGAAGGTCACTGTAAATATCGTATGAAAGAATCAATCCTACTGGATAATTGTATTGCATTGTTGCCATGACACTAGATCACAAAGTGTTTTGACTGGATATAAATCAAACAACCTATGAAAACCAACGTAACACATATCACGTGCTGGCGTAACACGTCGTGTGACCAGTGTATTTATAGTAATGTCACGGCTAGATTGCCGATTTCATTCGGGATGTCCTCCAATTCTGTTGAATGCTTTAATTGTTAGTTTTTACGGGCGGTGGTGCTTATTTTGAATGAAGGCAATGGGCGAGACCTTTTACAAAGACACTCATGTGTTGACAGACAGCATTGAAATAACGGTTAAGGGTGAAGTATGAGTTTGAGATGCGGGGAATCCCATGACCCCAATTAATCTAGGACACCGCGTTTCCGACCTTGTCTATATAGTAGCCCATAGACGAGGGTTGATTGAGGATTGATAGAAAATGTTTTAAAGCTAAAATAATTGCATGAACATATCGTAAGGGTCTCCAAACGGGTGAAAATGTCAAAAAAAAAAAAAAAAAAAAAATGAGTCCAGTCGTCGAGCGCCTGTGGAACTAACCTAACGTGTTAAACATTCTGTTTTATTCTTTTGGTACTATTAACTTAGCAGTGCCCCGTGAAGTACGCGATCGCCACGGCGTTTTGTTTAAAATAAGCTTTAAATAGAAAGGTAAAAAATATTGAACAGTTTTAAGGATGAACACTTACCTTCTCTTGTTTCCCATTTATGTCTAGAAACACGACGGCTGAAGAATCTATAGAGGACGCGTTCCCCATGATGTTCTGTCCTTTACGCTATGGCTTCCACGTCAGTGATTATTAAACATTATTTCACACATAAAAAAACGAGGCTATTTGTGTCCTATCATGCTACAATATGCGCTCCGATTTTGTATTGTTCGTATAACCGTTCTAATATGAGACGACGGTTATATAACAAGCTCAATGAAGTCTAACTGGCTGCCAACAATGGCTATCTAAAATAAATCGAATACCTAATTATACCAACACCATACTCGAAGAAAAAATAATATGTTTTTATGGCAGATATTGTCTGATATAAAATTCCGATTCTATTTGCACAATGTCAAGAGTTTATGTCAGCAAAGCACGAATCTTAATCAATACCAGACCGTGTCACAGTATCTGGTTACGCATCTAATGCTAGATGCCAAAATATACAATTGAATGAATTTCGCGTATTTTTCAGTTTCGCATATTTATTCAATCAAATTTAAATTTTGATGAAACCAGTGACAGTTGTCTTAAGTTTGCTATCATACAGAGCCACTTAACATTATCGAGGTATACTCCTTACGCTATAACTGACAAACTACGCATTATCTATAGCGCGCTTGCGCACTGCCGTTTATGGGTTTATTCCATTGGTTTCCAAGAGCACAGTAAACACAACAAACAGATCGTTACTATGGGAACGTTTTCTACAACCGTCAATCATTAGCACTGTTCACAAATGAACCGTGGCATGGTAAATCCTACCTACGAAGTTTCCGACAAGTTCAGACACTATACAGCCTGTGCAGTCACAGAGGAAGACTTCGTATTTATAATAAGTATATAGTTTATGCGAACGCAAAGGCGCAGAACAACTGTGACGTTACTGCACAGTCTATCGGCGTATTATGTAAAACAGATGTAAAATCTTGAAATTGCAGCAATTATGAATGTCTGGCTTTCGCTGCTAGTGTTGTAAAGGGTCACTGATGAAGGTTTACAATATGGCCCATCTTCTCGCCTTGAATGTTTCCCTGCTTCCAAAGGATCTAACAATTATTTTTATTCATGCTGCGGCTAAGATAAACGGAAAAGTTCTTGAAAGTATTAAATAAATCATTATAAATACCATGATTAATCAAAACCGAGAACTCACAGATTGAGTAAGCTGCCCGACGATGGGGATCCCTGGGCACCAGATAACATACTAACTCCGGAGCAAAAGAAAAACACCAGTTGAACCACGGTGGGCCAAGCAACAGACAACAAGCTCCGGCCCCAACCAACTAAAATGAATAGCTTAATGTCGGGGCCATCGTGACGCCCGACCCACCGGCGTGCAATTAAAGAAAGCAGCATAGTTATCAACCATGATCGGGTTAAAAACTAAGCATGCAGACTGTCGCATTACATTTAAGTTCATAATGAAAACATGTCCGTGCAATAAATACCCCCCTTAAACCCCACTTTTATATAGTAAAACTGGGGTTTGCAGGGGTATACCTATTTTTCTTATTTTTGCTCCAAAACATAGATTGTGGGTACTCGTTAGAACCGCCTCGGCGAGGCGGTTCTAACGTGTACACACAATCTATGTTTTGAGCAAAAATAAGAAAAATATCAAACATTTTCTACTGATTTTTTTTTTCATTTTTTACAGCATTAAAAATCTCTGTATATTGCATGGGCAACTTTTCGTAATGTGTATCCTATACGTCTGTAACGTGTTATGATCTCTGTTGTGATCGTTGCCTTTGGTTTTGGTTTTGACTAGCCGGACAGCTACCGTCTTGGGAAAGTGCTTGTACTCTGTTCGGAAAAAAATGTTTTGTTATATTTTGGGATGTATTTTCTGTCCCGCTATGTTGGGACTTTAAATTCAGTTACATCTATGGGTCGGGCGCAACACTCTATGATTGCCCCGACTGAGAGGTATTCATTTTAGTTGGTTGGGGCTCGGGTTTTTCGTCTATTGCTTGGCCCACCAGGGTTCAGCTGGTGTTTTCTTTTGGTCCAGATTTTCAGTGATTTTGTTTGGCTTCCCAGCATATTGTATCTGTGAGTCCTCGTTTTTTATTAATCATGCTGTTCATTTTAATATATTTCTGTTCGTGATGATTCATTGCCTAGATAAGAGATTCACCACGAAGACCGAACAACTGACTAAATGTTTCGAACCACTGCAGAAGTTAAGAAGGAGGTTAGGTACCTATAAAATATAAAAATAAAATTGAGATACTTTAAGAGCAGAGAACATATTAATGAAAAAGGGGATGGGCCATACCGCGATTTCGGCTACTTAAGCCTATTCAATGACCCTACAGATTTGGCAACATGGAGCCAAAGAGAATTACTGTAATTTTGCATCTTTCAACACGGTAGTCGATACAAAGACAAATGGGGCCAAATATATTAAACGTTGGTAAGAAATGAAGTGAACCGATAATAATTTATTTTCTGATTTCTCAGAATACCCTCTCTGATCTCAAAGGACCAAAAGGTAAATATAATCTGCACTATGGGTGATGTACGGGGAGACTTTTTTGGACCGCCACAAGGCACAACACCAGCTGTAGTAATATAAAATAAAAATAAAATTGAGATCCTTTAAGAGCAGTGAACATATTAATGAGAAAGGGAATGGGCCATATCGTAGTTTCGGCTATTTAAGCCTCTTCAGCGACCCTACAGATTTGGCAACATGGAGCCAAAGAGAATTTCTGTAATTTTGCATCTTTCAACAGGGCAGTCGATACAAAGACTAGTATAATCCAAATGGGGCCGAATATATTAAACGTTGGTTAGAAATGAAGTAAACCGATAATAATTTTCTGATTTCTCAAAATACCCTCTCTGATCTCAAAGGACCAAAATGAAAAAAATATAATCTGCACTATGGATGATGTACGGGGAGACTTTTTAGGGATGCCCCACGGCACTACACCAGCTGTTCTGATATAAAGTCGATTTTTCCCCTCCCAGTAATTTTAAAATTCTTTGCACGTACGTAACAGGGCTGATACGCCGTGCAAACGTCACACGTACGAAAGTAACGTGGCAGGTACGTCGTAGATCTATACGTAGCTTATACTCCTGTGATCGTTTAAGGATGTTCGCTGCCAATGAAAAAGTATTCAAACTTTTTTCTAATCACTCTTTTTTGATTCCAAAATACAACACAAGACATTTGAAAACAAAATAAATATAAGGTAGTGTGCATTTTTTCAAGCTACAGGCCTCTGAATGAGACCTCTGAGCTCCATGTTTAAAATTTGGTAAAATTAATTTAATTTCTAATTCTTTGAAACATACCTGTCTTGAACAAAACTACACCTAGACTGCTTTCAAAAGTCATAATATTTACGTAACGCAGACTATTTTGGACCAAAAGCATAGGAAAATTTGCAACTTGGAGTGTATGACAAAATTTTACGATTCCTTTTCCAACCCTACCCCCATACTTGAAAAGTCGGAAAAAAATCAATATTTTGAAATGTGCCAAACCCATATTTGTTGATTCAAACTTTTTCTTGTATTTTCACACAACATAGAACTTGGTAATATTGTTTGAATAAAAGAAAGAAATATATAGGGTAGTGAGCATATAAAAGAGATCCAACAACTTGAAAATCGCCATTTTCAGCCTTTCTTCGGCTGTTTTGTTTCAAAAAGCCCATTTCATAAAACCACCTAAAATTTTAAAACCAACACACCAGATACGCAAAGAATGACTTAGAAGATCATGTACACATATACTGCTGCTAAAATAAACATCGAACTAGTGAATTAATTTGAAGATGTGTAATATTCAGGTTTAATCTACCCTACCCCCTAATTTTTACTGACAACTAAAATTTTCTGAAAAGTTGCAGAAAATGGGGTGAAAAAATGAAGTTTCTTAGATTGAGAATTTTCATGGCTCATTCAATGCATATCATCAATATGTATCCAAATATAAAATATTTGGAAAATATCTGCAACCGTTTATGAGATATTCAAGAAAAGAAAAACCGGAAGTTCCGAAATGTCAAATGTTAGCAGCGAACATCCTTAAGAGCGATACTTCTTTGTGGTTCTCATTGTTTTATGTTTTGGTGTAGAATTTTTGAGCTGCTCGCACATTTTCATATATCTATTTTTAAAAAATGTCCGTTTAAAAGAGCGGCTCTGCTTACGATATGTTCTCTTTGGGTTAGTACTTGATTGTCAATTTAGTTAATTCCTACTTTTAAACTTCTTTCTCATTGCGCCGATTCCTAGTCATTGCTAGTTTGTTTTACCTTTTTGTAGAACACCTTCTCACTATTTCTAAGCTATTTTAACCACATTTTTAATGGCACGACAGACGACCTAAAAACAATTCTTGGTTAGCCAGTGTGGGTCAAACCTTTAAAATAGTCTTGGTAGGAGGTATAAATACTTACCGTCATGGTAAGCTTTCGTTATAGACAAACGGCTCATGAATTAAGCCAACACAAGCAATAAATGTCGGATCGATCTGCGGGTTTTCTCTTACTTGTTTTCATAACGGTTTCAGTATTTCTGATCATAATGTACTGTAAAAGCAGCACTTTGGACCTGACTGCTCTAGCTCCGTGTAACGTTTGAAATTTATCGTTGTGATCTCAGTTAATGAGATACATAGCTGGTAATAAAACGTGCGTAAGAATCATTATTTTTTCCGTGTGGTAACAGTTTTGCCCATATTAGCAAAGTTTCTTATCTGTGACATAAGCTAACAGAATTGCTCCAGATGTGACGCCGCAGGGCGTCGTCTAATTCGGGTATATTCTGTTTGCTTAAAGGATTTTAATTCGAAAATAAAATTATATTTATTATTACTCATGATCCCTTATTGAAATTAAAGTAGACTCATCAAACGGACAAGTCCAATTGTCACAAATAGGCTAATGCAACCTATGACGTCATAGTCACTTCGTACAGACAATAAAAACTTCCTATTGCGCAAAAAACTAGAAATTAATTTCATTTAATCTCTGAGGCACAGAAATTACAAGAAAACGCGATCGTAAAGGCACTTAATTTAAAAGCGCGTGAAGTCTTAAGTTCGTGTATAACAGTTAATTCGTGAATAGAAATATTTTTCACAATAGAGAAAATTTCAGAAACGCGTGGGGAACGTGATAGTGACATCGAAAAGACCTCGATTTTGATTTGTGGCGCATCAAAAGTCAAACGAGTCAAAGAAGCAGCGCGCGAAGGGCAAATCTAGATAAAGTACCGCAAAACATTCCACAAGTAAACTTCCACAACACGAACAGTGGTACTTGACTTAAGAACCTGACCACCCTTTCACATGCTACCGAATTTGGAAATGATAACGGAAAGAAAGGACAACACAAAACACACCGAGGAGTCAAAGTTATAATGGTATAGCGGATCCAGAACAGTTTTATGAACACCGTTGTAAACAAATAAAATCGACTCATCTGCGTCAAAGTGTGAAGGGGCCAGATTTTTCACAAAATAGTTTGTCAGAAACATATTTTTGAGATAGATTATCAAGAAAATACGATGGAGATCTTTGGGCGCCAAATAACTTACTAACTCCGGAGCAAAAGGAAAACACCAGTTGAACACCGGTGGGCCAAGCAACAGACGAGAAACTCCGGCCACACCAACTAAAATGAACAGATTTATGTCTGGGCCATCATAGAGTCTGACGCCCGACCCACCGGCGTGCAATTAAAGAAGGCAGCAGAAAGACCGCACGACTAACATATTGGTATTTTATACAAATTTTACACATAAATTCCGTATCAACTGCATTAAAACTTAACATTAGCTGATCAAACACTATTTTGCAACAATTGGAACACTTAGATGGCAGGCACCATTTTTGGTATACAATTGTATTTGACATGGATATTTCAGAAGTTTATGTGTTGGTTTCGTTCCTAGTGTGCGCTTATTAGAACGATATTTTGTTACCTTAACCTTAAGTTATTTTGAAAAGTTTAGCGCACTGTGCGCTGATTAGAACGAATACGGGGCATTTTAGAAGAAACAAACAAATCCATTTGCAATTGAAAGATGTAAGTCTAAAAAGGGGGCTTCGGTATCTGTGTTGTTTGCTTTATTCAACTGTAGTTCAGGGGGATAAATTTGTTTGACCATGCCTTCAAAATAAGGAATGTCAATGTTTAAAAGGTCATCAAGTTACCTAGAAGTCGAATTAAAAAGGTACAAGTAGGCAAAGATCAGGAAAAGGCGCAATCAGAAAAAGATTCCCACTCCAAAAACCGAGGTGGGAAAAAACCAAACTAACAATCAGGTACTTATACCATGAAAACATTTCGCAAGCCGAATGAGCAGCTATTTTCCCATTAGGTGGCCACTCAGTTACCTTAACTAAAAATATGAAAACATACATAAGGCGCCAACAGCACAAAAATATTTTAAACACCAAGACATAAAACAAAAAGTACCACCACAGAAGTATCGACTTGGAACGATCAGTAACACAAAGTTACTGGCGGGTTTAAAAGCCTCGATAACATCAACTTGATTGTCATGGGTAAGAGAATCCGTGAAATCTCTTTCGTAGCAGTTTAAAAATAGACCAGCTATGAGAGGGGCGCAATTTGTACCCATCGAGAGTTCAACAATTTGTATGTATAACTTGGTTCCGAATCGAATATAAATATTATCAAGAAGATAGGATAAGGCGTCGCATACATTCTGACATGACCAAAGTGTATATCGACTTTGGTCAGAGGAAGTGAAAAAAAACTTTTCGGTCATTGCAGGCCAAATAAAGTAAAACATAGTTTTTTTAATGCTCCTTTGAATGTCCACTCTATCAAATTGAGTAGTTTTTCTTTAATCAGATTATGTGGCAATGTGGTATACAGAGTAGAAAAATCGTATGTGGACAAGCTCGTCGCACGGAATCCTCTACACTTTAATTTACTGAGCACCTCGCCAGAAGTTTTTATTCACCAAAACCAATTTTTATTTGAAGTTTCATACACCGTCTCACAGTATCGTATGACATGAGATTTGATAGCAGTAAGACAGTTAGTCTAAATACAATAGACTGCAATAAACTTCATTTCAGTGCCTAGAACTTGAGATTTTGAAAAATTTTGGGCTATATTACAAAAGAAATCTTTCGAAGACAGCATGTACATGTAATAAACGAAAACGATATTAAATATACGACCCAAAACATTGAACAATTAGGAGCACAACAGAAGTATCGCATTGGAACGGTCAGAAAATGCGTTCAATCACCACGTGCACTTTAACGTGATGACAAGCGTGTTAGAGACCTCACAAACAACTAGAAAACACTTTATTGGCCAATAAGTATGATGTGGATTACTTATACCAGGAAGTGCTATATATAGATCGACTAGCTAATTTAGTATCTTTAGTGCATCAGTCTCTATTTTTGTCGCAATTTGACGCCTTAAAGACAATTTTATATTCACACTCATAATTACGATTAGATTCTATCATAATTGTTTATACGAAAACAATGACTGGCTTATTTTGTCCTTATTCGAGTATGTATACTCAATACCAAAAGTAACTTTACACTTTTTATTTCTAAAATAGTTTTAATCGTTTTGAATTGTAACAAAGTATCTATTCTATTGGAGTGTGTCTCCAACACGTGTCCGAGCATAATGCTATAAAGCGGTCTATGTAATTTAATCCACATGCAAGTTATCTGTGCTTTCATTGAAAGCTCAAAATTTGCATTTTCCCTCCAAATCAAAGGTAGATAGAAGATTTGAACACACTTTGCCAAGGACCACTAATTCTCCTTCAAAAATACTGCCAGACATTTGGTTAGGTTTTTGCAGGCTGTTAAAACTGCTTTGCATCGAAATTAACTCCCTTTGAAATAAACCAATGGTAAACTTTTGGCCATTTTGAAAGATTTTCCTTTAATCGTATCGAACTTTTTTGCCTTTTTTGCCTCACTGATTGAAATGTGTGGCAACATTGGCTGGTACAACAAATGCCATCGATTCGCCGAAAGAAAAACTGCGAACAATTTGTAATAGTATTTTCCATTGAAACCATTGTGTTGTTTATTTAGTCAACAGCTCAACAATCACTCCACAGAAGGACTCCATAAATTCGCCACCATGGCAGTATATTTTGTTAATAATTTGTATAATTTTCTTGTCCATTGTTTCGTCTACGTAACGCTGCATAACAATTGCGGAGAATGGCGCCACAAAACGTCACTAAAATTGACGTCACTAGCGCGCTCCGTTTTGGTGCGTTAACCAAACCCTGATCACGGTCTTTATTTAGTCAGTAAAGGTGGCCTTTATTTGGTCAATAGTTCATTGAGCGATGATTTATGAAACCCCTTCATTGGGTCGATATTTCATCAGGAAAACATGACCGTGACATGTATACCCCCTTGAACCCCGATTTTATATATATAATAATAGAAAAACTGGGGTTTACAGGGGGTTTACCTATTTTTGCTCCAAAACATAGATTGTGGGTACGGTTCTAACGTGTAACCACAATCTATGTTTTGAGCAAAAATAAGAAAATATCTTTTTTTCCAATGAAATTTTCATTTTTTTCCTCTGTTTTCCTCTGAAAAAAACCTCTGTATATAGCATGGGCAAGTTTTCGTAATGTAGAGTCGTTGCGATATAAACACCGTTATACGCACTGTAGCTACGGTGGGTTCGTTAAATCAGGCTATTAAACAATGCAAGGAGACGGCGTTTATTAAAGATTCTGAGAATTTTTCTGATGACTAAGACAGTCATAACATAAAACACGATGACTGAACAAACATAACAACCATCCACGTACATGTAATTCTAGTCGATCATGTTGCTACATGTATGAGGACTGACAAAATTAGTAAAAGTAAGGTCATAAGTTCACGACATAAACTGAGCCGCGACGCGAGAAAACCGGGCTTCGGGATATCCGACCTGGTCCGACATAAACCGGCCTGTACAGTCTCAGAAGATGGTTAGAAACTTGAAATTTCGGATTTAGGAAGAAGAGAAATTGTACTATCCGAGTGGCGAAAACAAAGGCGCTGATCAGCTTCGCAGTTACTGCGAAGCTGATCTGCGCCTTTTGTTTTCGCATAGGCAAAAATCCGGTTTTCTCACGATGCGGCTCATTACTATAAACATAAACTACATACACTAAGCTGACCAGCAATGTCACTTCATATCTAATAATTTCATTAAATAAGCTGTGCAAATGGATACCACTGACTGCAACTTGTACTTGGGCCTTGATTTTGGTTCACAGAAGGTAATATTCAACACTGACATTCTTAACATCCCTCCAGGGATTTCTAAAAAGCCCTGTAAGGCTAACCATTCCTTTGTTCGAAATACATGTTGTATATGTTCGGATCAAACATTTATCTATTTAAGGGGATGCCAATTGTCAAAAACTAACACTTGTATAATTTTTACCTGTATAAAGAAAAATGACAATTTTTCTAAGGAGACTGGGCATTCTTGACACATTCTTGTATGAGTCATTCAAACATCGAATACATATTCTTTTATGCCCCAAACCTCAGCTCTAGAGGGCTCAGCAGCACGCTTATCAGCATTGTTCAAGTCACTTCCTGGTTTGATTCCATTGTCATGCCGGATAAATTTTACTAAAAGCTTTCACCATAAACATGATCTCCAATGTCTTGACTACAATCTGTGAAATTATTTTGAAGAAAAAGTCAATATTTTGGGAGAAATCATACTATTTACTGTATCTTCTGTATAAGGTTTTCAGCATATATGATAAATACCATGTTTTCCCCAAGAAAAAATTATCTCCGAGTGGACAAACTTTCACAGATTGTAGTCTGGCTTTTGGAGATCATGTTTATGGTGGTAGCTTTTAGTAAAACTTATCCAGCATGCCAGACAGATGACAACGGAATCAAACCAGGAAGTAACTTGACCAATGCTGATAAGCGTGCTGCTGAGCCCTCTAGAGCTGAGTTTTTGGGCATAAAATAATCTGTAATCGATGTTTGAATGACTCATACAAGAATGTTTCAAGAATATCCAGTCTCCTTGGAAAAATTGTCATTTTTCTTTATACAGGTAAAATTATACAAGTATTAGATTTTAACAATTGGCATCCCCTTAATGAAAGAACATACTTATGTAGGCCTGGCTACAGAACGCGGCGTCCCAACAGTGGCCATTCTGTTTGCTTAGAGGAATTTCATGAAAAAAAAATGGAATAACAAATACACAATCACTCTTAATGCCCCTAAAATGAAAGTGTACTCACCCAAATGTAACAAAAAAACTTTGTATGATACATAATACCAGAACGCTAAGGTCATTGTTCTAAACACTGGCATATTTTGGCTGTTTCGAAAATGTTCGGCCAGTTTTGACCATCTGATTGGAGAGAAAACAAGAATGTATTTTGCCAAAAGTTTGTCCGACTCTATTATGAATAGTTATTCTTTATTGCCAAACATCACAATTTTAATCATGCAAAGCACCAGTATGGCGTTACAAAGGATATGAAAAGTGACCAAAACAAGCATTTTCGATAAACAGCTTAGGTAATCCTTTTGCACGCGAATGGCAGATTTTTTCTGCACATCACATTCCGACTGCATTAAACAAGATATTTAACTATCCAAAAACACATTTGTTTTGAGAAAATTAGCTATGGTTCATGTAGAGCAATGTACGCGGAAAATGTAGTATATAATTTTCCTTGTGTACATGTTTTAATATTACACAACAGTTTTGAGAAAGTCCTGGACACGGGGTGCAATACCACGGCTAACAAACCTTTAAATGCGTAACCGCGGTTAAGAAAAGAAATCCGATTCATGTCCTTCCGGTTTCGCATCAGATGACCAACAAAATGTAAACAAACTTTTGCAGCTCGTGTTTCCGTGTAAAATATTTCGATTCAAAGACAAATATTATAATTCTCTCAATGCTATTATATTAGTTAGACATTGCTATATTTTTGGACCCCAAAGGATTTCCAGAAAATTTTCTTTATAATCATGATTTTTATTCCCTACCCCAAAACACATGTTGGGATTGCATTGTACACGACGAAAATGTGGGTCAGTCGCAGGGATATTTTTAGATTTCCGCTCATTACGTCCATATTAACGGAAAGCAATACAGTGCGCAGATGATTTTAACATTGTGTGAGGTCTGGTGACAGTTTCGTTGCCTCTGGCCAATGCATTCTATGCATATGTGGTTAAAAGCTGTGTCAACATTTCGGTTACGAATTTAATCATTAGAATGATAGCAATATAGTCATTATAGAACACATGTATTAAAGTTTTTGTTTTTGTTAATTGATTTACGCTGAAGATTATTGTCATATTCTCTTGTCCTTTCTTAATAGTTGCTTACTCAAATTTGGTGTGTTTGTGATATTTGCAGTGAAAATGTTTGATATAAAATAATACAAACTGTCTATGAAATACATGTAATACAATAGTTCATATGCATGATATTCCTGTTCATGAAGACGATTTTACAGCATTCTGTATACTTTAATTGTTTTTTCTTGGTTTTATGTCTTTCAAAACGCTTTACAGGGAAATAGATACCATAACTTGAACAGGTTGAGGTTTTCAAACGTATCTTGAAATATATCCATCATATTTTAATGATTAAATGCGTACCCATCTTTTCCTTCCCTTCAAATCGATAATGACGGGCACTAACACAACGAAATACTGGCACAGACATCAGATGCAATTTAGTTAATACATATCTGTAAATTTGTTGTGGAACAATCACTAAAATTTGATATTTACCAGCAAATTGTCCAATTTTAGTTGTATTTCGCCGACTTTGGCCTTGTTGGAACACCAGGTTCGAAGAAGGGAATAAATAACTCAAAGACCATCAAATTATTTTGCGAGCTACTTTGGTGCTGAGTTACAATAGTAAATAAGTGACAAAATAGCATTCATAGATAATCGATATATTTCTGTACTAAAATATAATCATTAATCGATCCTAGTAGTGTATGTTTTGTTTACCTTTTCTTGGTCTTCATATGCAGAACCGGAAGGGCGTGAATCGGATTTTCTTTCTTAACCGGAGGTTACGCATTTAAAGGTTTGTTAGCCGTGAATACACTCTTCCTCAAAAGTCCTGTCACCCTATTAGTTTTCATTTATTGAATAAATGAAAATGCATTGTAATCCACTTTTGTCTATTGAAATATACATGACAAAGTCCAGTATGCCAAATGTCCCTTTCATGCAGTTCACGTTTGTTGCGTACATGTATGTGCAGTTTAAACACATTTTTTTATAGTTACAAGGGTGCGAATGGGTGGGGATCGGGGGTGGAGGTCAGTCCATGTTAGTTGCATCCTTCGGATACAACTGAAGTCTAGAGCATCCGTGGTGTGGTAAAGCTATCTGCTATGTAATAAGTGGTTGGGAAATCGCTCTAGGGCTTCTCCGGCATATTCATTCCCAGATAAAATTTCAAATATGCCCTGTCTCAGTTTGAATTCGTTCGAATTGATGCTTTACATCCCAGTCAACAGCTAAGGTCATGTCGGGACGTTGCCTCCTCTTTATGGGACTCTTGCCCAAAATGAAGACGTCCCAGTCAACAGCTAAGGTCATGTTGGGACATTGCCTCCATTTTATGGGACTCTTGCCCAAAATGAAGATGTCATGTGTCTTTGACATCCAACATGTGCTTCAAATATAACCAGACAAAGCCAAAAGGGGTTATAATATATGAGCCTTGATGCGATAAAACCGGTCTTCGCGGTTTCCTACCAGGTCCGACATAAACGGGTCTATGCAGTCTCAGAAAATGGTCAAAAGCTTGAAATTTCGGATTTAGGAAGAAGAGAAATTTTACTATCCGAGTGGTGAAACCAAAGGCGCTGATCAGCTTCGCAATTACTGCGAATCTGATCTGCGCCTTTGTTTTCGCATATGCAAAATTCCGGTTTTCTCACGATGCGGCTCATATTATCTGATGTCCGATAATCCTACAGGTGAACGGTCACGAAATTCTCTCAATTTCAGTTATACGATTTTACGCCATTTAGTACTTTTTATTTTTCAACTTTGACAGTTCTAACACTGTTTCCAACCTCTCCGAGATGTATTAGCCCACAAAAATCATAATTTTGTTAAATTTCTGTTTAATTTTCCAAATTTCTTCATTTTCAAAATTCCGTAGCCATTTTGCTGTAGTTACATTTTTCTAGTTTGTAGCGGTGTGTTTATTTTTTATGTAGTTATATAAGGTTTTACAATGTTATGAGTAGTATGTAGAATTTTTAGATTACATTTTGTCTCCTAGTTTTGGACTGCCTATGACAGGCAGATGTAGATATCACACTCTTATTATGTAGTATTTAGTAAGCCTCTGAAGAAGCCGAAAGGCGAAAGCGCGCTCAGGCACAAATAGGATTTTGCACTGTTGATGATAAAATCTCCATATATACTTACCGCATATCATTTTAGCATCCAAATTGGATCCAGTGCTACCGACAGGGTTTGATTGTTTGATGTATATTACCTAAATCTCATATTATATATATATATATATATATATATATATATATATATATATATATATATATATATATATATATATATATATATATATATATATATATATATATATATATATATATATATATATATAAATGAAAAAAATGACCACTGAAACTTGCCTATCTTGTACCCCCTTATAGGATAGTCCTTGGACAAAGTCGGTCAAGCAAAACATTGGTCAACCTGATACAATATCGACATACATGTACATGTATACATAGCTCTGGGCCTAATGAACTGTTTCCAGAGTGGTATTGATCCAAGGGTTCTTCAGCCTTTCCGGTTAAAATTTAAAATGAGCTAGTTTATTCGCATGACCTTAGCTACAGTATTGAGTGGGACGTAAAAACATTACCAAACAAGCCATTGAAGCAAAATTTAACTGTTTTGCCTAGACATGTTATTTGCAACCTTGGGTCTAATGCATATACACAATGTAAATACTGACTCATAGGATGGTTGTGTCAAGTCATTTTTTTCTCACTTTCTTTTGTGTTTTGGCCGTAATGTATTTCACAACTGCGAGACAAAGCCATCCCTTTCTGGGTACGTAACCGGTACTTTGTGGAGCTTGATTTTTTGTTTTTTTTTAATTCAATTTTGCATCCCTTTCAGGCTTTTTTTTTTCTCATATCGAGACAAATCAATCAGTAGGTGTGGCGAAAACCGGAGTACCCGGGGAAAAACCACCTGACACACCCGCAAGCAGAACTATGCTTGTCCCATATGTGACTCATGCCCCGTGCGAGGTGCGAACCCACAGGGGTGAGATGATCGAATGATCAAGAGCACTGAAGTCAGCGACCTTAACCATTCGGCCACGGGGGCCGCCCGGAGCTTGAAGTGTCTTGCTCAGGGAAACTACATGGCGGAGGCGGGTATCGGACCGAATCATGACCTCTCAGTTGTTAGTCCGGTTCTCTGTTAGCAAACCAGGCTCCCCACGTTTTGTAGGAGAGCCGCTTTTTCTTTTGTGTTTCTTGGGTGAATAAATTTAGTAATTGTCATAAAATCAAATTTCCATTACAGTCAAGTACTTGGTTTCGCAAAATGTTCTTGTCAATGATAAATCATTGCCATCAGAAGAATAGAATTTTAATTACTGCTAAACTATACCCGACAAGATGTAGACAAAGTCATATCCTTTACTTTGCAGGAAAGATTTTTATGACCAAATTTTTCGTTTCTTGAAGCCATTACCTATTTCAAAAGAAATTGTACATTCTCGCTGATTTTTTAGCCCCGGCAATGTGTCATCCTACGTAAGTTTGAAGTATTGGGTTCTGGTCCAGCCTGTGTTTGCCATTAAATATAATGTAACAGTGTTTACAATTTTCTATATAATTTTATGAGATCCTTCATGTACGTAATGTACATGGTTGTTTCCATGCATAATCGATGTTTCTTTGCTCTCGGTATGTAACAGTGTGACATCAGATGTCATAAAATTTGACATCCAAAAAGCTACTAAAGATAAAAGATTGGTGTGAGTGAACTCATTCACAGATATTTATTGGATAATGCAATGTTTAGAAAATTGCCAAGAGAACAAAAACTGATTATTTGTTTTGAAGGTACTGGTAATACATGTTTAACCATGTTTTTAATAAGGATTTCCGGAGTCGGGAACTTTGAGTAACCGGAAACTCGACTGTACATTGTATTTTAACAATATTTGAAGATCATTTCACCCAAAGTCAACTCGATAATATTGTATACTCTTCAATGTTAAACATTAAACACACTCAATGAACATGCATTTTTGTACTTCAGGTTTTTATCATTCACCAAATATCACATTTGTAGCGCGTTGCATTGGCGCAAAGCCATCATATGCTGCTACAGTCTCCTCACATGGCTGATGTATTATTCAATCAAAATGACAACCAAATAGTGCATGGGGCCTAAAGAAATAGATGGGCTGTTTGTGCTTCCAGGCAAAGCTTACACGCTTCTGACTGACCAGCTGATTACTGGTATACCGCTCTGTTTTGAGCCAGCCAAGGAAAAGTGGTTCAAATCAAACCATCCATTTGTGGCTTAGTTGGATGGTTATATTTGAAGCACTTGTTGGATGTCATGACATCCTCACTTTGGGTAAAAGTCCCATAAAATGGAGGCAATGTCCCGACATGACCTTTGCTTTTGATTGGGACGTTAAGCATGAAGTCAAACAAAAACTTCCTTTGCCATGTTTGCCTTCTGTGTTTGTTGATGCATATATATGGTAATGTCTGTGTCATGGTATCCTAGGGTGTGTTTCAAACATTTTGTGACCACAAATAAATTCAAACATGTGCTTGGACATGCTTTAAGGTCAAAATGCGTTGCAATGTGACATCTGGATATTGTGTGTCGAGTCTCAAGGAATAGATAATCATAATACGGTATGTTGAGTGCAAATTTCAATTTAAAAACGCTACACACTTTGGCTCTAATTAGCGAAGACAAAGATGTCCCATACAACATCCTTAACCTTGCAACACCGTTTCTATTCATTTCAAACGTTTTAAACATTAATAGTACAGCGAACGCTCAAGAATGGAACTAGTATACACATTGAATTTTGTGAAGCTCCAGTGTTTGAGCTACATGTATGTGGTCAAGCATGGTTGCGGTAACTGGAGACCCGGTGGAAAAGCCGACCTTTGACAGGCCTCTATTCATTTCTAACTATAGTAAAATTTCCATTGTTTTTCTCCTCCATATGTTGATCCTTGTCTTTCCAGACAAAAGTGACAATTATAGATGATGCATTGAGGGTACGTTATGAAGATGCTGTTTCTTACGACATGGACCTTCCTGAATACAGGTACAATCTTTACATTTGTGCCACCGGATTTGCACTGCTGATCAGCGCTTTCGTTCTTTATACCCCTCTAGCTATCGTCTGTACATGTACAGCCTGGTTTGTGTCGGATCTGGTCGGAATCCCAAATTGTAGGATTCTTATGCAACGGCTCATTTTTGTTCCATTCTTTTCAGAGTCTGCACGTTGGTTTACTTGTTGACACGGAACTTCCTTCCCCGATCACCCAGGTGCGACCCTTTACGTCTAATTTCATCAGTTTCCGATGTGCGACTCGGTGACTGGGGATGACATATCTCAAACATTCAAGTTCAAACGGTCTATATATCCATTACAGTGGTCTTTGCGTGATGGAGATACACTGATATGCTGTCTCCGACCGTCCCACGACTAACATGACTAAGACAGCTCCACAATCATACAAAAGAAATGTGGTTCATATCAAACCAACCATACATATAAGCTTTTTTGGTTTACTTAGATGGTTGTTTTTCAATCACAGTTTGGATGTCATGTGACACCCTAATGTTGATAAAATGGAGGCAGACATGACCATAGCTGGGACGCTAAGCCACAACTCAACTCAATAATCATAATGCACCAGTCATTTGTATCCCCGGCTCCCCCGGGGCCGGGGGTAGCGGGGACATAGCGGGGCTAAAGTGCCTGGCTTTAACCTCTGATGTGTCCCGGCAGTGCCGGGGATTTGCCGGGGTTATGATTTCCCGCCAATACACTGTCACATTAATTCAAATTAGATTTTAATGATATTTTTAACATTTAATTATCTTTATGGTACTTATTTAATTTCCAAATGCACCTAAACATTTACATGCATAAAATGAGGCCCTTCTCCCATGTTTCAGTTTCATCAGAACAACTCCCAGCTGTTGTTCCACGTTATTGTCAGCCCCCGGGGGCCGGGGCTTTTAGCAGGGGTTTTACCAAAACTTGCCCGGCAGTGCCGGGCTTTTAGCCGGGCTTTAAAAATTGAAAAGTTAAAAGCCCCGCTATTCCCCGGCCCCGGGGGAGCCGGGGATGCAAATGACTGGTGCATAATTAGCATTACATGTTACATGTTTCTATTTCAAAACCAACAAAGTATTTCCTATATATTTCAGAACTGACCTTGCTAACAGGAAAAGTCAAGGTACCTAGATCGCCCTCAGTTTCTGTTGTGGTTAACAACCTTTAGGTTGTTGTTCCTATTTCAGAACTGTAGGCGGTATCAACACTGACCCTGCTTCAGGAAAATTCAATGTACCTACATCGCCCTCAGTTTCTGTGTTAACAACGTATAGTTTTCTGTTCGTATTTCAGAACTTTTAGAGGTATCTACATTATCCCTGTTACAGGATTAGTCAAGGTGCCTACATCGCCTTCAGTTTCCCTGATGGTTTAGTTTCCTGTCCCTATTTCAGAACTGTGGGCGGTGTCAACACTTCTGTTGTGGTTGACGTTTTCTTTGCTGTCCCTATTTCAGAACTGTGGGCGGTATCAACACTGACCCTACTACAGGAAAAGTCACGGTTCCTTTGGAGATGACGATTAAAGTTTTAGATATGATATTGGACAGAATGAAAACTGCTGGTGTTGATATGGGAAAAGTTATAGGAATTAGTGGAAATGGACGGGTAGTGTACATATTTGCTTAAGAACTCGCCCAATGATTGATTTGTCTGTCGAAATCGGGCTGTACTGTAGGTGTAGGTTTATTTGGAAATAGTTGTACGATACAAGCACGCGGTCAGTTGACCTGTACTACCGGTTTAAATTCGGTTTACCTGGAAAATGTAAATATTGAAAGAGTACTGTCACGTAATAAAATTGAAAGAACATTACACCAGGAGTTAATTTGACCTACCTCAGCCCCAGGTCTATTTTTGATGTAGGTCAAATGGGCTCCCGGTGTACATCATCTTTAAGTTACACAATTTATCAACGTTCGAGCAATGTCTCAATAACGATTTATTTTTCAAAATCACTGTAAAATATCAAGAAGAAGTATTATCCAAAGTGATATATGTGACAACATAGATCTTCGCTGCTACTATTACTCTGAGATCCGTTCTATCACAGTGTTGAACTCAAAAGGACCGCTAAATACGTTTGAATATATGAACCTCAACGGGACAAAATATTCATCGTTAAACGGTAACCATAACAACCGAATTTTCATAGAAACAGACTAATTAATTTCAACATATTGCTTCATCATAGAAACAGCCTAATTAATTTCAACAGATTGCCTCTAAGGACGATATGCTTCCATCATAACAATAATTTCTGATCAGTTCTTAAACAGTTTGATTTAAGCAATATCATCAAGTTTTGTCGGCACTAGTAGCATGCAAAAATGCATTAAGCAACTTTGACATCATTTCAGGGCAATGACGTCTGTAGGGTTCGTAAAGTAAATTGGGCATAACTCCCAAAATGAATAATTGGTAAAATATCAGACTGAAACATTAAACATTCGAAGTAACATTGTTTTTCTAATACTATATGTAAAACAATTGTCCGAAGGTCCACGTTGTGGCCCGTTTAATAAAATATAGCATTTATTTCAAATTACAGGGTAGCGCTGTCTGCTATTGGAAATATGGGGTAAGGGAAAAACTGAAGTCTTTGGACACAGACAAATCCTTGCACGAACAGTTAAAGGTAAGTATGTACATTAAAAGTTAGTGCTAAGGATCACAGGCCAGCTACAATATACCTTTTGATTTATTACCAAGTATCATTTTTACTATAACGCGAGTAACTGGTTTGCAGCAACGCACCATATTAAGTGCTATTTCTTATAATCCCAACCAGCTATATACCTGTCAAGGGATTAAAATGATGTCAATTTTGCTGCATGTCACAACATCTTCACCATAGAAATATTTTCAGTTTTATAGTTTCATTACGATAATACATCCATGAAATATATTGCTTTAAACATGAAAATTTCCGTTGGAAATGTAAAGATATTTTGCTTATTTTTGTTCAAAACATAGATTGTAGATACTGGGCAAGGCGATTCCCACGAGTACCCACAATCTATGTTGATTCATTTTTAGCTCACCTGAGCCGTTAGGCTCACAGGTGAGCTTATAGTATACCCATGTTCCGTCGTCCGACGTAGTTGTCGTTGTTGTCCACAATGTTCCAACGCCTTCTCCTCTGAAAACGCTCAGCCCATCAAAGCCAAACTTCACATGGAGCATCCTTAGGAAGGGGAACGAACGTTTGTATAAATAGTCAAGGCCACATGACCAATATGGCCGCCAAGGCTATAAACAGCAAAAACCTTTTAAAATTTCTTCTCCAAGACCAGAAGGCCTATGGTTTTGGAACTTGGCATGAAACACCAGGCAATGTAGCTCTACAAAGTTTGTATAAATCATGACCCTGGGTGACCTTGACCTATTTTACGACAAGGTCAACATAGGTCGCCTATGCATTTGAATGGAGAAAATTGCTAAACATTAATGTGATTTGAAGAGCAAAACTTGTAGGAAACGGGCAAATTGACAGAATATTTATGTTATGAAAAGATTGTCCCCATGGGGTTGTCTGCTCCTGCCCCGGGGCTATATACATGTATATGACCATATACAAACATCTTCTCTGAAACCGCTTGGCCGATCAAAGCCAAACGTTATGTAGAGTATTGTTAGGAAGGGGGAAAGAAAGTCTGTATAAATGGCCAAAGGTTATATGTCATGGCTATAAATAGCAAACACCTTTAAAAATCTTCTTCTCCAGAACCAGAAGGCCTATGATTTTGAAACATGACATGAAGCATCAAGCAATAGAGCTCTACAAAGTTTGTATAAATCATTACCTTGGGGTGACCTTGACCTATTTTACGGCAAGGTCAACATAGATTGCCTATGCATTTGACTGGGGAAATTGTTAAAATGGGATTTTAAGAGCAAAACTTGCAGGATATGGGCGAATTAACTGGAGATTCACGGTTCTGAAAAGAATTTGGACCCACAGGGCTGGGTCTGCCCCTGCCCCGGGGCATTATACATGTAAACAACCATAATATACAAAGATCGTCTATTCTAAAACCGCTTGGGCAATCAGATTCATATTTTATGAAAAGCATCTTTATAAAGGGGGAACCAAAGTGATTATAAATAAACTTGATTACATGATCAAGATTGATACCATGCCCATATATGGTAAAACCCTCCAAAATCTTCTTCGCAGACACTACTGACCTATTGCAACGAAAATTGATATGTAGCAAGTAAGACTAGAGTACTACAATGTACATGTATGTATAAATCATGATCCTGTGATGACCTTGACAGGCTTTACGGCAAGGTCAACATAGGTCACATAATTATGCAGAAAACTGTTAAAATGACACTGAATGGAAAAACTTCCATGAAATGGGCAAGTGGACAAAATATTTATGAATTTGAAAAAGAAATTAACCCCAGGGGGTATTCTGACCCTTTCCTGGGGCTATATTTATTGTATATGACCATATTCATACCATTTCCGAATACCATTTCCGATGACCAGAATCAGGTGAACCCCGAAGGTTCGTCGTCTGGCTCTGTAATTCTTTTTTATACTTTGTTAACTTCCAGGTGTAGCGTATTCTTGAACTCTATAATATATTATCTACGTTTTGTAGTTGCGTTTAGCTTTAGTTGCATTACTAATTAATACTCCTGTATTAACTCTCTATAATGACCAATGTTTAACTTTCATATTATATGCAATTAATACTCCTGTATTAAATCTCTATAGTGACCACTGTATAACTCTCGTATTACATGGAAATTAAGACAATATCCCCGAAATTATAAAAAATGTCACAAATGTAAACCTTTAACTAGCACAACAGTGCAACAATTTCACATAAGAAAGGCACAACGGTGCAACATATTTACATTGTTTGTGTTTCTACTGCATATTTTTACTAATGTCCACCAGGGTCAAGGCCAACCATGGCCTCACCCTCACCTGCATGTCCTTCAGTCCTATCTTGAACCTGAACTATTTTGTCCCTACTGATTTTTAGATTCTTTTCATGTAGAATATTTGTTCTGTGCCGCTTGTTTTCCCTCAGTTTAAAAGCTTCTTCCCTTTGTTTCTTAGTTAAGTCCGGAGTAAAGTATATGTTCCTAAAAATCTCATCTTTACTCTGACGCAGATAGGTGTTAGCTTTCATTATGGATCTTTTAGACTCAAATGTTTTAACTGTAAAACGTAACGGTCTCTTTTTGGTTATTTCTCCATTTATTATCTCTCTACGACCCACTCTAACAGGCTTGATAACCTCAATTTCATCCACATTTAGATTCATTTTTTGTTCCATTAGATTTTGCAGAAATTCTGAGTCCTCACTTTGCCTCTCTTTAATATCCTCCTTCTTGCTCTCTGGCATGTTGAAAACCATCAGGTTTAATTTCCTACTTTCAATTTCTTTCATGTCTGTATATTCCTCGAGGGCTAACTTTCTGATTTGTTCTACACTTGCAATTTCACAAGTTTATTGGTATATATCTCAGATCTCAGGTGAGCGTTTACAGGACCATTGGTCCTCTGGTTTAATTCCCTTTCAAAATTATTTCAGCTCATTTGAGACGGGCCAATCAGTAGGTGGGGCGAAAACAGGAGAACCCCGATGAAAACCACCTGTCACATGCGCAAGCAGAACGTGTCTCACATGTGTCTCAAACCCACACCAGACACAGCGGTGAGCTGATCGAATGGTCAAGCGAGGTAATGAAATATCAGCGATCTTAACCACTCGGCCACGGGGCCCGCCCATCTAAGTTGAGAAGCAAAAAAAAAAAAAAAAAAAAAAAAAAAAAAAAAAAAAAAAAAAAAACTTTACGCAAAAGTTAGATGTAAGGGGTTGTATATTACAAATTTTAACTGCCTATGTGACATACAAGCGAGCGCAATGAAAATAAGAGCTGTCGCAGGACAGCGTGCTCGACTGCTTCTGACCTTTGTCAAACATAAGGCCAAACCCGACTAGTAACCCAAAGCATTATGCTCATACATCTTTTTGCCTTGATGCAATAAGGCAAAATCACTGAACCATGAAAGTTAACTATAACTACCTAAGATTTAAAGGTCTCACTCATATTGTGAAAGAAGTGTGTTCATATACCAACTGAGTGCCAAGACACAAGGCAAAATCACTGAACCGTGAAATAAGGTCACACTGACCTATAAGTATTTCAGGGTCAAAGCCTCAAAGGTCTACTTACTCATAATGTGAAAGAAATCTGATCATATACCCATTCAGTGTTGAGATATAAAGCAAAATCACTGAACCATGAAATTAGGTCATAGTGACCTATAAGTATGTTTGGGTTCAAGGTCTGGTCATACTCATTCATAATCAGAAAGAAGTATGAAAAATACCAACTGAGTGTTGAGATATAAAGCAAAATCACTGAACCATGAAATTAGGTCACAGTGACCCAGGAATACTTTACGGTCAAAGGTCTTGTCATACTCATACATATCGTGAAAGAAATATGTTCATATACCAATTGAGTGCCGAGATATAAAGGAAAATCACTGAACTGTGAAATTAGGTCATATTGACCTAGGACTACTTTAGGGTCAAAGGTCTTGTCATACGCAAACATAGTGTGAAAGAAGTTTGTTCATAAACTACTTAAGTGCCGAGATATAAGGCAAAGTCACTGAACCGTGAAATTAGGTCACAGTGACCTATAAGTATATTGGGGTCAAAGGTCTGGTCATACTCACTCATAATCTGAAAAAAGTATGAAAATATTCTAATTGAGTGTCAAGATATAAGGCAAAATCACTGAACCGTGAAATTAGGTCACAGAGACCTAGGATTACTTCAGGGTCAAAGGTCTTGTCATACGCAAACATACTTTGAAAGAAGTTTGTTCATAAACCATTTGAGTATCGAGATATAAGGCAAAATCACTGAACCGTGAAATTAGGTCACAGTGACCTATAAGTATATTGGGGTCAAAGGTCTGGTCATACTCACTCATAATCTGAAAAAAGTATGAAAATATACTAAATGAGTGTCAAGATATAAGGTAAAATCACTGAACCGTGAAAGTAGGTCACAGTGACCTAGGACTAATTCAGGGTCAAAGGTCTTGTCACACGCAAACATACTTTGAAAGAAGTTTGTTCATAAACCATTTGAGAACTGAGATATAAGGCAAAATCACTGAACCGTGAAATTAGGTCACAGTGACCTATAAGTATACTGGGGTCAAAGGTCTGGTCATACTCACTCATTATCTCAAAAAAGTATGAAAATATACTAATTGAGTGTCACGATATAAGGCAAAATCACTGAACCGTGAAATTAGGTCACAGTGACCTATAAGTATATCGGGGTCAAAGGCCTGGTCGTACTAACTCATAATCTGAAAGAAGTAAGAAACTATACTAATTGAGTGTCAAGATATAAGGCAAAATCACTGAACCATGGAAAGTAGGTCAACCGACCCTTACCGTCATGACACACAAGTCAGTGTCATAAAGTCAAAAGATGAATGACCAACCATCTTCCTAAGTTGTTTCTATTAAGAAATAAAAAGAAAAAAAATTGGGGAGTTCTAGATTTTGACCTCTAGCCCCGCCCCCCTGACTCCGACCCAGAGGTCCGATGTCATGGAACCTAAAGTGTATGAAGTATGAATGCTTTATGATAAGTTGTTGTCAAGATATGGACTCCTTGTAAAAGTTACACAGCAGTACATCTATTTTTGACAGTGTTCTAGTTTTTAACCTCTAGCCCCACCCCCCAGGCATGGACCGAGAGACCCGATGCCATTAAATGAAACTCAACCCTACAGGGTACCTATGGTCCGAGTATGAAAGCCCTCTGATAAAAAGTTTTCAAGATATAGACTTCTAGAATACTATATCACAGAAAAGCCATTATTACTAATGGTGTTCTAGATTTTAACCTCTAGCCCCACCCCCTGGCATGGACCCAGGGATCTGATGCCATGGAATGAAAGCCGACCCTACAGGGTGTCAATGGCCCAAGTATCAATGCTTTCTGATGAGTGGTTGTCAAGATATGGACTTCTAGAAAACTTTAACACAAGAATTGCCATTTTTGAAGGTGTTCTAGATTTTAACCTCCAGCCCCACCCCCTGGCCTGGACCCAGGGGCCCGATGCCATGGAATGAAAGCTAACCCTACAGGGTATCTATGGTCCAAGTATGAATGCTTTCTGATGAGTGGTTGTCAAGATATGGACTTCTAGAAAACTTTAACGCAAGTGTGACGCGCACGCGCACGCGCACGGGAACGGGAACGGGAACGTGGACGACCGAGGTGACTGCAATAGCTCTATGCACTTAGTGCAGTCGAGCTAAAAATGTAGTTTTACAAATGCTGATTTGTCGATTAAAAAAAAAGATATGATGAAATACTGAAAAATCATAGGGTCTCCATTCGCATACACTAGATGTTCAATGTCATATACAAACATGCATTCTGAAAACACGCCCATGTAATATATAGAGAATTTTCAGAGATGAAACAATTGCATAAAACTATTTCCTGTATTTCTGCTCAAAAAATAGATTGTAGGTACACGTTAGAACCTCCTCGGCGAGGCGGCTCTAACGTGTACCCACAATCTATGTTTTGGATAAAAATAAGAAAATAGTTATACCCCTGGGGCTCGTTTCACAAAGCGTTTTAAGACATATTTTATCCTAAGTTTGAACTTATTACTACTTTTGGGATAAGACATGTCTTTTCTTTAAAATATCATAACTTTCGACTTAACACTGAGATACATCTTACGATCGTTCTTAGCTAATAGGAAACTAAATATGGCGGCTGTGTTTATGTTGGTACAAAATAGAAGAGCTCTCAGAAGGCAACGGATTTTTAGAGACAGAAACAACCCTTTAGATTATCTTCATGATACAGATTTAATCCAAAGATACCGTCTCTCTAGAGACGTTATCAATCGTGTCTGTGACATTGTTAGAGACGATATTGACAGAGCAACGCATCGGTCGTCTCCCTTGCCCGTGTCATTGCAAGTGATGGTTGCTTTGAGGTTTTATGCCACTGGAGCGTTTCAAACAGTTATTGGCGATATCCATAATATCAGTAAAGCAAGTGTGTCAAGGACCATTTATAATGTTTCCGGGGCCATCGCTCGGAAATGTCATCAGTTCATTTCCATGCCGACTTCAAGACAAGACTTGCTAAATATATCGGCCCAATTTTTACCAGCCTCCACTTTGCCAAATGTTTTTGGCGCTGTTGACGGGACCCATATCGGCGTAAAAGCTCCAGCAGATGAGGAGCATATTTATGTAAATAGGAAGAATTTTCATTCCATCAATGTGCAGGGTGTGTGTGATGCCAACATGAAGTTGTTAGACGTTGTTGCCAAATGGCCAGGTTCTGCTCACGACTCCTTTATTTGGTCAAACTCGGCATTGTGCCAAATGTTTGAGAATGGGACCATAACTGGCGGATATTTTCTCGGTAATAATAATAATAATAATGATGAAAATAATGATAAAGTCTTTATTTATAGATGGCTCATATTAAATACATAAAGTATTCTCATCCATCAGACAATGATATCCTATTGTATGCCCAACTGAGATATTTCTGTCTTAGTACTAGTACATTTTCGCTGTCTGAAGATGCCATTCCTTTTTGCATTTAGCCAATAGAAATGTACACCTTTATGTGTACACCCATATAAGGAAGTGATAAGCTGGGCGTCATCTGTTAGTGACTGGTGTTCATTTCAAGAACTTTACAGGAATAATTGTATCCTAGTCTGCTGCTTTGTTAAAAACTAATTCAAACTTAAATTATGTTGAGAGTTTTATGCCCCCCCCCCCACCCCCCAAACAAAAAATGCAGATTAAATATGAGTGCATATCTAATTTTTTTTTCAATGGTAAATTTGCATAATGTTTCATGTAAAAACAAAATGGCTGCTTGAACAGCTTCAAAGCCTATATTGAGAGTCAAAATGGATGGGTGAGAAAAATAATCAATGATGGTATTGAGGCCTCAACAAGGAAATCTAAAGGCCCATTTTATTATGACTCAAAGCTCTTCACTCCCTAAATAATTATAGATGTCATATATGTTTTGCAAAACTTACTATAGATATTCGTCCGAGGGACAAAATAGTCCGTTTTTGAAAGACTGTTTATTTGTCCAAATTATTTTTTTTTTGAAATTATATTATATTCTATTAATGAAAATCAATTGTTTGGTCAATTGTGCTACTTAACAATTAGAATGGTATTAAAGTTTTGAATTGAAAAGTGAGATTATTGGCCATAATGCGTAAATTGTCCAGACATTTCAGTTCATGGTCTGTGGGAGACGTATATTTTTCGCCCCCATTTATTTCGATACATATTGTTGTTTTGCTTTCTAAAGTATAATTACAGAATGTTCAAACTTCATGTTTCAGCAATTTATTATAATGCTTTAATTGACTGTCTATTCGTGAGAATAATTATTTAATATGGTTTGTTTTTCGTGATGTACTGTTGGCTCTATTATTTGTCCTTTTGTGATAATGTTTATATTATATTGGGTCGAAAAGACTCGATGTTCTGTTAAGGTACAGATTGTAGACTGCTCCACTGCGCACGTGTCGGATTTGAAAGCGTGAATAGCAGACTAATTGGCGGATTAGTCAATTCCGCTTATCGGAAAAGGTGGCGATGACGTCATCAAGCTTACATCCGGGTCTCGTTCACGGGTACAACTTTACACAAGATGGCGGACTAATCAAGTGAATCGAAGCGTAATGTAATTAAGATAATGGATTATCCGTGAAATTCTACCAATAAAGATGGGAAAATATTCCTGTGCTATTGGCGGATGCCCAGAGAAAAGCTACGCTAAATCTCCCGGCGTGAAGTTTTTCTATTTAGCGACATTGACGGACGAAAATGTGAAGAATGCCTGGAAGGATAAAATTCTCAGCACTCGAGCGGACATTTCCAACCGAAATCAAATAAACGATGTAGCAATTTGCAGCAGACATTTCGTGGACGGGGACAAACGAAATTTGCCAACTATTATTCCTAAAGTGAACAGTAAGAAAGAAGTGATTTGGCCTGAACAGAAGACGAGACGGACAATCATAAGAAAGCTCCCATTCACCTCGCCAGTTTCAACGACCAAGCAGCCAAAAGAATCCCCACCCACTAATTCCCAGCCACACACACCACTTCCTTTGAAAGACAAGTTGCTGAAAATCCAGTCAGCATTGAATGCAACACCACCAAAAGAGGTATATACATGTATTTAATTCATTGTATTCTGTAAGAACTACCCTAAATCTGTTAATGTCTGAATTTCGTGTAAAATAAATAGTTTTTAACCAACACCACTGTGTTGAGTCTGGGCAATACACTCCATGATGGCTGACATAGCTACATACTAAAGTTAAGGACTCCTTGGATGTCCCGACATGACTAAAATTGTTGACCGGGATGTTACAGTAAGAATCAACACATGCCTCATAACCAGGCTAGTCAAGAGGGTGCTGGTCAACTCGTACTTTTTTTTTCTCGTACTGTGGTCGACTCGTACTAAAAAAACTCGTACCGCATTTTACCTTAGTCAACTCGTACTTTTTACTTTGGTCAACTCGTACTTTATAATTGGTCAAGTCGTACTTTTGCCAAATCGCACCCCTTTTGTTATCTTGAGGTTAATTAGAGTAGCAATCAGTGTGAGTCTTTGTTGGGGGTTAGACTACGTTTTTCAGACAAAAAAGCAAGTATATACAATATGTATATGCCTTCAACAGGTCGAGTTGAAACGTGAAAATGAGTATATACCTATTTCTAAGTATATACTTAGTTTTAAGGATAGCAGCTCATAGTAAGAGATAGGAAAATCAATACAAAAAAACTACCTAATGACTTTATACAATAAAGAGAAAGAGTTGCAAAACCAAACTTGGCCAGTTGTTAAAGGGTCATATACACTTTCAGATTTTAAAATAATTTTTAACATCTACCGATGCATTCTTGTGTTAGCACGCTTTTTGTTTTGTATGTATTTTCCCATTTGAAGATTTATTGATTATTACTAATCATTGTTTACTTTGAGTATATCCCAGTGGGAGGTATCTATACTAAGTGAGAGAAGGGTGTGTATTTGTGTGAAATTCAAGGGGTTGTCTCATACATATCCTAAATGCATGTTTCCTTCAAAATGCAGAAAATGCAACGGTAGAAGTTGAAAATTATTTAAAAATCTGAAAGTGTATATGAACCTTTAACAACTGGCCAAGTATGGTTTTGCAACTCTTTCTCTTTACTGTGTAAAGTCATAATTTAATTTTCTGCATTGATTTTCCTATCTCTAAGTATGAGCTGCTATCCTTAAAACTAAGTATATACTCAAAAATAGGTATATACTCATTTTCACGTTTCAACCCGACCTGTTCAATCAATCAAATTGTTTTTAACACAAAATTAGCAACATAACGTCGAGAGACCAAAATCAATCTTACATGTCTTCAAGCACTACAGCACCAGTCTCATCACCACCTCGAGACATATCGGTATCACTTGTCAGGTTTGGAATAGTTGATATATCAAACATGGGCGGTGGTATGTCCAAGCTCTGACGTGCTGTGGAATTCAGATCATGGCTGTGCTCATTTCTTTGCAGCCATGACAAAGAAAATTGACAGAAAGGCGATCCTTGCACATCAGCCTATATGTGAGGCCTGAATTAAAAAATTATTTGTTTGTCCTTTACCTACCCAGCATTTTAGTCTTGGGTAGGTAGGTAGGAAAATTATTATATTATATTTTGCTTTCTCTAGAAAATAGAAAGTTAACTTTTGACAGTTTAGTCTTAGTAGTAAGGGCCACCTTTTATTTTGCTTAAAAACTACATGTAATGTAAGCCAAGTATGAATTTAAATGAATATACATGTATATTTCACAAAAATAAGTGTACTGATTTTCCAAGAAAGGCAAATTAAACAATGTATACTATCATTTGATTGTCTAATAAACCAAAATTATGCAAACTAACATAAATTTCAGCCACAGGAAAATAAAAATATTTTTCCTCAGGAAACTGCAATATAATTTTTTGAGTAGGGGGTTAAATTGTGGGTAGGTAGGTAAAGGACAAACAAACAAAATTTTATTTTCAGCCTGAGATGCGTGATTCCTAGAAAAAAGAGTAAAATATACGAGCAGCGGCACAGAAAAAATGCTTATGGATATATCAAAACACTAGCAATATTTTGTTGCTGCTTCCAGCTAATTTGATACCATTTAAATTGATAATAAACATCAAGAAAATGACGGTTACTGTTTAACTTAATAGAAATTCAACAAATACATGCGTCAGCCCGCCATCGTGTCATTGGGGTTCAAACCCATGTTTAGTCAGTTTATGTTGGAAGATGCTTACCGGTGTCGCATTTTCTATGTTGCCACATGCCACAGGAATTGCACTGAATGGCATGCTGTCTCCCCGTCACCTTCTTGCTGCATGAAATGCAATTTTCAGTTTTTCTTTCATTCCCCATTTATGTTAAAATTGATAAAACTGATAAAACTTTATTTGAAATAATTTAAAAGACGCAGTCGTTCCCATTCTGCATGGTCATGTAGGTAAAATATTCAATTAACCGTTACTATTATGTAGTAAAATCCGCTCACTCAGGTGATGATTTACGTCATGCATGACCTAAGCCTGAATATGAGATTCAGATAAATTCTGCTCACACGGTCAATGTTTTAATTAACTAAAGCATAAATACGTCATGCATGTAGTGCTTGTGATTACATCTTTTTTCAAGAAAAGGCACAATAAAATGCAAAACATCATATTTGTCAAATAAATATTCATAAAATATATAAGATTGTTTCAAAAGTACGAGTTGACAAAAAAAAAAAGCACGAGTTGACTAAAGGAACGAGTTTACGTCAGTACGAGTTGACCAATTGAAAAGTACGACTTGACTAGGGACGAGTTGGAAAAAGTACGAGTTGACCATAAACCAGTCAAGATTTCACAGACATGGCTATGTTCTGCTTATGATCAAAAGGTTCCGTTTTTGTTGGGGTTTAACGACACACCAGCAGCTTAAGGTCATTCGGAGAAGGGGCTTCTGTTTAAAGTCCCAGCCGAAAAAAGTGAAGCCGGGGTGGGATCGAACCCATGACCCCTGCTTAGTCAGGCCAGTGTCTTAACCACTACACAACAGCGGTTTCGTCAAGAGTTTAAATGTGTTTGTATCTTTGCCCATTTGTTGAACATAATGCACCAGTCATTTGTATCTCCGGCTCCCCATAGGGCCGGGGATTAGCGGGGCTTTTAACTTTTCAATCTTTAAAGCCCTGTTAAAAGCCCAGCACTGCGGGGCCAGATTTGTGGTAAAATCCCTGCTAAAAGCCCCGGCTCCCCGGAGGCCGACATAATGTGGAACAACAGCTGCGAGTTGTCCCCGGCACATCCATGGGACTCATCAGATGTTAAAACCTGGCACTTCAGCCCCGCTGAGTCCCTAGTGCGGTGCATGAATCCTGTACGATGCTTAGATCGCACGAAAAATGCACCCATGTAGGGAAAGGTTGAAATTGGTCTCAAATTAAAGCTTATCATCTCTTCTTTCAATTACCGGTTGTCGTCGCGTCCGAAAAGTGTAGCGTCATATTGTAAAATGGGGAGATAACTCTGTACTAAAATGTTATAAAATGCAATATTTCAAAGAGCGCATAATGCTAAATCGTCAATATCTCCACTGTTGAATATCCTAGATGACTAAACTTGCTCTCATTCTAAAGCTTAGACATACGTCTTTTATCAAATGGTAAGTTATGCAAATTATCTAATTTGCATATTCATGATTATTGATAAAATCATAAAAAATGACGATAAACGGATTCAAAATCAAAAAGTAAATCAAATAAGACCAAAATCACAATTGTGGTGATTTTTGTTGCACCTTTGATACAATTTGACAAGTTCTGTCATGTTATGGACCTGTAGGGAAATCGTGCCATTTGCCATATTTATGAATATTAGACAAATACGAGATAAATCATGAAAAAAAAAACTGAGGGGCTATACCTACACAAACACATGTACCTGGGTTGTTGTTAGACATAGTTTTTTTTCAAAGAAATGTTCTAATGAATGCTCAGCCAATGACATTTTTTTTGCCAAAATAGTCAGTATACAATCATGTGATTTTAGCTTCATTAATATTAATGAAAACATTAAAATGAAGAAAAAAGAAAAAAAAAAATGCAGTAGACTTACAAAAATGACTTGCACCTCGACTAAAAATAACACCAAAGTGCTGACATTTATGTAAAATAAAAGTTTATTGTCCCTCCTTTCTGTTACTTCTTATTGTCATGTCCGGCATGTGTACGTCATAATAGTAAATAGGGGAGATAATTTTATACAATAACACTTAAAATACAATATTTTGTATTTATTTTGTGTTTTGAGTCTAAAATGCTTAATCAATAGTATCGCCTCTGTTAGTAATCTACCATTAACCTGGTCTCCGTTTATAACTTAATCCAGTTGTTAATTAGGCAACTAATCTTATGCATATTCATGAAACATCAATAAAGATATCAATAACGTAAGAAAAGCATTTAAAAACCAAACATTTCAGACCAAACCATCATTGTGGCACACTGCTACGGTACTATTTGACACATTTGCAAATACCATGGACCTGTATAAGATTATCACATTTGCTTATCTATTAATATTTGTCCAAACTTCAAATAATCAGAGAAAGCAACAGGAAAGCTGTCCTTGCAGAGAATGGAGTGCTATATAGATAGATATAAGATCTACCCCGTAGCTCTAGAACAATTCCTCATGTATACCAAATTGTTCAGAGGGACCACCTAAATACAAAAATATGTCCCTGCTAGCGAAATGTTGTTGGAATGACATAAACTTACAAGTTTTACATGATTTTCAACCTATAATATGATTCTTAAGGACGATGTGTACCTACTTAATGGCTCTTTCTCCCTTTACAGTTGACTAAATTACTAAAATTAGTGCCATATTAATACAGGCATTTGACACTTTTACCTGGTTCTACATAAACATAGAACACTGAAAGCTGTATCAAATACATACTATACTAATTTGTAAACATCACCTGAGTTTCAATTTCATGATTATTAATGAAAAATTGAAATTGATGAGAAGAAAATGGAAAATTAAATGGGTATACCTACAAAATGACCTGTATAACTGTATAACCAAAACTTTTGATGTGCTGAAATTGGTGCCGAAATATTTTTAATATAATATTATACACCCTACAAAATAAACTATGTGCCGTTTGACTTTCGTTACATGAATATGAATAGAATCTTGAGAAATCAGAGACATATTGCAGAAAAAAATTTAAGGCGGTTAATCTATAAAACCACCCCTATCTTAGCTAGTAATAACCTTAATTAATTAGACATTGTATTTAAATGATAACTACGACAATGTACTATACCCATTTAATCTTATCAATGAATTACATGTGTATATGAATATTTTTCATGAATTTTCATGAGAAACTCAAAAATATGTGAAAATTCACGAAAAATTAAAGGGGTATACCAACATAATCCCTTGTATGTCAGTTACAAATAGCCACAAACTATTCGAAAGTGCATCAAATAACTCCTACGGCTATTAGTCATTGCCATATGGCCAGATTTACAACCAATTAGTTAAAATGAATGTATAAATGGTTTTATTGGAGCTCAGCCTTATTTTTTCTGTTATGTTTACATTTTTATGAAGTTTTACGTAGCGTTCAAAAAACATTATCTAAAATGGTTAATATATACCAGACTGCAGGGAAATAGTTTATTGCCTTAGAAATCTTTTGGTACCATTTAAAACACTCTATGACTTTTGCAAGCTGTGATATAAGCGATTTTATTGGTATAGCCCCTTTATTTTGGTGATTTTTCTTTGATATCTAATGTTATGATTACTATTCGCACAACAAAGAGTCTTATGATTTATATACTATCTTATTACATGGATATAGTACACTGACCTAGCAATCATTTGGCACCATTTTCTACACTCTGTGGCGTCTTGTAGCTGAGATATTTGTGATTTTGTTGGTATACCCCATCATTTTTCTGTGATTTTTCTCCTCTATTTAAGGTTCTTGTTGATATTCGAACATTAAGAAAGTCCAAAACCTTAAATATATCTTATTTCTTGATTAAAGCACATTGTCCTAGCAATTACTTGGAATCATTTTCAACACTCTAGGGCATTTGGTAGCTGTAAGATATAAGAATTTTGTTGGCATGTCCCTTCATTTTTCTGCGATATTTATCTTATATCTAAATTTCTTATAAATATACGAACAACAACTATTTCAGCGGAACAACATATTTTATTACACGGTTATAGCACAATGTCCTAGCAATCATTTGGTACCATTTACAAAAATCAAAGGTTTTTACTAGCTCAGATATAAGCAATTTTTCATTTTTCAATGATTTTCTCAACAATCTGAAGTTTCATTAATAATTGAACAATACGTTAGCCAGCCGATTTATATTTCTTATAATCTGGTAATAGGACAGTGTCCTACCAATCATTTTATTTCAACTTTAGCTCTCTAGGTATAAAAATAGCCAAGATAGGTGTGGTAATATAGGTATACCCCCTTCATTTTTCTGCGGTTTTCTCCAATTTCTTCAGATTTAATTAAAAACAAAAATCAAATGACTTATCTATTGTAGAAAAGAGTCATACAATTTTGCTAAGGGAATCGTTTGATACCAATTTTAACACTTTAGGGGTTTGGTTGCTGAGGTGCAAATCATTTTGCAGATATTCCCGTTTTTTTATTCTATTTTTTATTTTTTTTTTTTTATTCAATTTGCAGTTTTCATCAATATTCATGAAAATGAAAATTAGAAAAGTATGAAATATCAGACTTGACGATGATCGACCGTTGTCATAGCATTCACTTGATACCACTTTCAGTGTTCTATGCTCATAAACAGCCCTGGTACAAGTGATATGGTAACTTTTCCCCCTTATTGTACCAGTTTTTATCATGTTTTATTAATTTCATTAATATGCAAATTCAATGATTTGCTTATGCATGTATTAAAATATGTATTCATGTACAAAGTTCTATGTCCGTGAGTAACTAATTGACAAACTATAATATTGTAAAGCATGCTGTCGCTGGGGTATGAGCTTTTCTTTAAGTACACGCACATACTTTACAATTACATTGGGGGTTGGTTGAGAAACTGTGAAATTTACATCATAGAAATGTGTTCAGCGTTAAAGACAACATATTTTTGGTATTCTGGTGGTATTCTGACCAAACTGGTGACCATGAAAATTTTCTAAGGGGGTCTAAGATCCTATTTCCCACCCTAAAGTCTTCAATGGCTAACAGTTTCATCAGGTTTCCTGATTTTTGTCATTGTATGAATAGTCATGAAAATACAAATAATATAATTTTCATATAGATACATGACATCAACAATTTTGTCAAGTGGTATAATTGGTGCAATAACAATGTGTCACGATGGTAGAATAGGTATGAAATTAGCTCACTTATTGTTTTATGTGTGTTTTTTCTATGGTTTTGGTGTTTTCATTAAAATTCATGAATATGCAAATTAGATCATTTGCATTGTTTATCATACAATATGAGGTATATGTCTCCGCTTTAAAACGAGACCAAAATTTGTGGTCTAGGATAAGAAACATCTGAGATATGGACCATTTTCTTTGTGTACCCCTATTATAAATTCACAAAAATGTGCAAGTTTTTGAACGGGGATGCGCTACTTCTAAGGGATGTAACTCCAATAATAGAAATAGTACAGAACCGTAGCAAACATGGCTGAAAAGCTTATGAAATTGTCTCCAAGACCAAAGAAAATTCGTTTCAAAAGTATACATATGAATCGCGCAAATTAACTTGAAAATATTCATTTTCAACGATTTCATGGGTATATTACGTAACATTACGTAATAGCATCGTCTTGGCATTCAAGGATTCTGAACAGCAACCAATCGCCGCGAAATACATGTCTGTGTTATATAACAAGGAATTTTCAGTTGTCCCGTGTATAATTCTGTGATTTTTTCAAACGAAAACACCTAACTGTCGGAACTTGCTGTGTTGTAGTAGGGAGTTATCTCCCCTTTTCCTAATATGACGCTACACTTTTAGAAAGCGACGACAACCGGGAATCAGTAGAAGAGGTAATAAGCTTTCATTTGAGACCAAGTTTGTCCTTTCCCCTCATGGGTGCATTTTATCGTCAAGATTCAGTTTCATGCACCGTACTACCCCGCTATCTCTGGCCCTAGGGGGCCGGGGATACAAATGACTGGTGCACAATAGTACATGTATATTGGTCATCGAGGACACCTAATTAATGATTGCGACAGTTCCTGATCATTGCTTATTTTTATACATTTACTTTCATATAAAAATTTTAAACTGCCAACATGACTGAAAAATAGTTGACTTGGACGTTTAACCACAAAACCTACGAAGAACATGTAAATGAAAGCCCAAGTTTTGACTGTTCCTCTTCTTCAAGGAGCTTTGGATAGGCTATGGTATTTTACTATAATTATTTTATTTGTGGCACTCAAATGGCCATTTAGCTGTTTAAATAAATGTCAATGGTGTTTTATCGTGGAATATTTGTGCAGCTAGCTATTCACTCTGCAGGTATAAATCATCAGCAAATGGACTGGTACAATGTGCATTTAGTTCTGGTAAATGATAAAGGTGCTTTTGTTGCAAGTTCATTCTAGGCAGCACTCCGCAGCATAAAATGTCATTTGATTGTGGCGTTTACAGCCCATCAACACATTTCTTGTTTGTTATAAAGCATACCAGCTTTGGTTTTTTAGAAGGATTAATGAAATGTAGAACAAAAATTTCAAATTTATATTTTTTTCTAAAATAAAATATCATTTCAGCAGTACATGATGGTAACATCCAATATGTCATACAGTGCATATACATGTATGTAGTTAAACAGTATATAAGAGTGCAGTGGCCTAGAGAATCACATAGGAGCTCTGGGTTGTGTTTTAGCAAATTGCATTGAATTCGCATACATGTAATTTCTGGTTAATATACCATGTATGCAGAAAAGCTTAAATTTGCTGTCTCATCATAACTGAAAATTGTTTACTGGGAAAATAATTTAAAAAAAAAAAAAGATAAATAAATTTCATACTAATCATTTTCATACATGACTGATAAGTAATTTGAGCTACTGCAAGGGAAAATCAACAATCTGCATAGGCAAAAACAAAGTCCCAGATCAGCTTCACAGTAACTGCAATTCTGATCAGAGCCTTTGTATTCACTACACGGATAGTACAATTCCTCTACTTCCTGAAATTCAAAATTTCCAGCCTCTAACCATCTTCTGTGACTGTACAGCCCATGTTTGTGTTGGACCTGGTTGGAACCCAAATTGTTGGTTTTCTGAAAATGAAATGTATTCATAATCATATATTCTAGGTTCGAGAGGCAGTGAAGCGTAAACACAGTGAGCTTGAAGCTATGTCACCGACTGTGCGGAGTATCGTTACAACCATGACAGTTCAATCTGCAGTGAAATCACCGCCCTTGTCCAAGAAGCTATCTTTAATGAAAGACAAGATAGGAAAAGAGCCCAACGGAGTAAGTTTGCTCCTTTCATACCCAATATGGGTCAGTAAGTTTTGTGTCGCACCATGATCTTTATTTGGTTTTCAGTGGCTATACTCTATATTAAATTCAGTTTTACATCATTTTCAAGATTATTTCACTCTCAGAGACAAATCAATCGGTAGGTTTTGGTAAATAAATACAATGCCATGGGGTACATGTTACAAGGATACATTTATACAATATCTACATGTACATACAATGCATAAAATTATGTATTTTAATACATATTGTTCCATCTTCAACATGTTCAAAGCTTTGCGACATTTTGAGTGATATAACAATGTTGAAATTATAGTCTAAGTGAATTGTATAACATGTGATGTTCATCAAAATTGCTTCTTGCAGTTGAACATCTACCTTATAATCCCAAAAAAATCATTAGCTGTACATGGTTTGTGTGGGACCTGATCAGAAATCCTATGGGAAATGTTTTTTGTGAATCTGATGCTAGACAAAGATGGATAAAATAATGAGCTTTATATACATGTAGGCCAGTGCAAATATAAAACACAAACTGTCATGTAAGGCCAAAAAAAAAAAGGAATGTTTCCGGTAACCCGACCGACCCTGTCAAAAACTCCCCGACTCTAATATTTTTTTCCTGTTTTCCGAAAATAAAAACTCGAAAATAGAAAAAGATCATGTTTTTCAAGTATCGGACCGGCAAAAGAATAACAAATGTTGAATTGAAGTTTTAACTTAGAAGCTGTGCATGTGCACTGGACGAGAAAACAGTTTAATTCTGATTAAACTGTATATCTATGTTCAGGTACTTTACATGATAAGGCTTCCCTAAAAAAAAAAAAAAAAAAATCCCGACCTATCGACCCATTTTTTTTCTGGCATGTTACCGGAAACATTCTTATTTTTTTTTTTTTTTTTTTGGCCTAATGAACAAAATCTTATAACTACTCTCCTTACACGATCCTTTGGAAACCTTTTTTTAGCATTTCAACATTGTCTGTTCACAATGCAGAACAAAATTACCTTTTGATCGATTTGCATATATAAAATCCTTTTAAAACTACATAAAATCAATTTATATAAACGGCTAAAACACAATCAGGGTGGACATTTGGGTTTCACTTTTGTCAAAAAATGAATTTTAAGTGGGGCATTTTTAGATGGCATTTTTGTTATCCAAGACACCTTGTAGGTGCAAAAACGCAGAAATTTTCATTTTCTTTTCAGGCTTTCAAAAATTTTACCATATCTATGCCCCTAGGGCTTAGGGGCCTACATATTTGAAAATACAACATGCATAATGTCTAATGCAATTTATCTTGTATCGAGAATTTTTACTTTTGGGACACTTTTTTGTGTCCGATAACAGATTATATCTGGAAAATCTGTCAAAATTTTTAACTTATGGCAAATATGAAAATGTGTCGTGTCCGTAGCCCTATCTATTTTCAGACAGTTTTGTCACAAATATTAACATGCAATATTCATATGTACTGGTACATTTATGACTTTTAATGATGTTTTTGTTTGTTTACAACTCAAAACAAAATGAAATAAGCTTAAAATGATCATTTTAAGCAAACAACAAAAATGGCGGCTACGGACACGACAGGGCTACGGACAGCATTGTTACAGCGATATCTGATGAAACCATTCAGCTAGCCACAAAATGTTTATTATAAAACGACTAATGGCTGAACCCGCAAATGAAAGTTAAGGTCATGTTTATATTGACCATTGTTAACATACTTTAATAGGGGCTTGAAAATAGGGGGCTACGGACACGACATTTACATGGTGTTACAAAATTGCATCTGGCAGATTCCACAATCACTTTATATTCAATAAGGGCTTTCCAATCAAAATTCAAAAAGTATCTTAGGCTTAATATGGCATTTGTGATTTTATATTTTGCAGTTTATTAAGTTTAGAAGCTCCTGATTTGGGGGTATTAAAAAAGCCAAAATGTATAACAAAGGGCTACTTTTAAGAAAAGCTCTTAGAAATTTATACAAAGGCAAGTACCAATGTATTTATCACCTCAGATAAGAGTTTGGGTATTCCTTTTGAATTTCTGACATAAATTTATTGGCTAAAGATGAAATTATAATAGCTGGTGCCTTGTAAAATAATAGAAAATTTGAAGTGAAACTTTGTAACACTCAAAAATGGCCCAATTTTAGCCTTTTGACTAGGCAGTAAACTGTTCCTCTACTAATAACCCACACATATTATATATCACTGGAAAGGTTGTGAAATTTCCTATATAGCTATGACAATAACATCATTCTAGGAGTGCACCAGGGCAAAATACTGGCGTATAACATGTATTTTGTGAAATGTCCACCCTGATTGTGTTTTAGCCGAAAGGATTACTAATTTTTATGTTTTTGAAAAAGACAGAATGCAAAACAGGTTGCTTCCTAATGATTTTGCAAGGACAGTATAAATTTTTCTCCTGATGTGTATGTAAAATATTTTTCAGGTTTCTGAAGTGACCACCACCAAGACACCCGTGATAAAGGATGAAACCATCAAAGAGTTGAAAAGGCTGTTAGATGAAGAGCGTGCCAAAAGTAGACAGCTCGAGTTAGAATTGGAAGAAAGTCGCAAGCAACAACTGTTTGGAATTGATCGATTCAAAGGAAATCCAATCGACTTCTGTTTTTATACGGGCCTGCCAGATTATATGACATTCTTGGCATTTTGTGATTTCCTCCAACCAGAACGACACCGTGTTTATTCAATATATTACCAGACTAGACCTATCCATGATTCATACACCACAATGAGAGGTAGAGAACCAGTGTTGAGTGTTCAAAATCAAGTATTCCTTGTGCTGTGTAGGTTAAGACAGGGTTACAGAGAATTAGACCTTGAGCATCGCTTTGATGTTTCCCAATCAACAGTGAGTGACATCTTCTGCAAGTGGATTAAACATATGGAACATGTACTTTCTCAGTTACCCTTGTGGCCACCTAAGTCACTTATTCAATCAAGGATGCCACAGTCATTCAAGGACCTAGGGTTTGACCAGACGCGGTGCATTGTGGACTGTACTGAGGTATTCCTCCAACAGCCATCATCCAATCTAGTGCTACAATCTGTGCTTTTCAGCTCATATAAGAACCATCATACAGCCAAGGGCTTGGTTGCCATTGCTCCACATGGACCAATAACATTTGTGTCAGACTTGTATGTCGGATCAGCTAGTGATATTGAAATTACTCTATTCTATTCTATTCTAATTCTCATCTACCCTGTTCTGCCCCATTGTATTGTATTCTATTCTTTTCTGTCGTAAAGTTAGCTGCATGCGCTGTGCACATTTTGTGCTCTAAGGTGTCTTTTCGTCAAAGACATTGAATCCTGCAAGATAGCATCTAGCACCGATTCCAGGGATCTTTTGACTTTGCGGTTTAGCCAGCATCGACGTCACCATCCCAACAAAAGCATTAGTATCTTCGTTGTTTGAGTATGAATTGAGCCTTCACGTGAGAAAACCAACACTTCAGGTTTCCAACCAGGTCCGACACACACCAGCCTGTACAGTCAAAGAAGCATGCAAGAGAAATTATTTTTTATGTCTTTTGACATTATGAATAACGTTGTTCTACTAAAATTCATACTAAAAATCAACCTGATGCTCAACTTAAAGTTGGTATATGTTTGATACTCAGCACAAACAATTTAAAAGGAGCGATGTATCCGCATTTATTTTTCCAGAGTCAAAAGAAGTCGAAATCTAACCAGTCAAAACGTGTAAGTTCTGTTATGACGGGTTGCTTGTTTGTTGTTTTCTTGTGTTCAAAGTCATTGCAACATACACCATGTCAAAAATATGTACACAAAATCATATTCAGTACACATATACATAATGCTAACCATTAGAAAATTAATTCTTGAAGTGGGTCTTTTACAGACTATATTTGGAATTTTTACCTCTAAAAAAAAGTTAAGTAAAGATTTCATTAACTGCCACCCATACACACTTTTTAGCTCACCTGAACCCAAGGCTCACAAGGTGAACTTATAGGATAACCATGCTCCGGCGTCCGTCCGTCCACAATTTCAAAGATTTTCTCATCTGAAACCGCTTGGCCAATCAAAACCAAACTTCATGTGGAACATCCTTAGGAATGGGGTACAAAATATTGTATAATAGTCCAAGTCACATTACCAAGATCAACGCCATGGCTATAAATAGCAAAAATCCTTTAAAAATCTTCTTCTTCAGAACCAGAAAGCATATGATTTTGAAACTTGGCATGAAGCATCAAACAATGGAGCTCTACAAAGTTTGTATAAATCATGACCCTGGGATGACCTTGACCTATTTAAAGGCAAAGTCAACTTAGATCACCCATGCATTTGAATGAAAAAAAATAGGTAATGTCAATTAATAGCAAAAAACTTACTATAAAGCAAATGAGCAAATGAACAAAAGGTTTATGTTTATGAAAATATTTCGGCCCAGACGGCTGTCTGCCTCTGCCCTAGTTTTATATACATGTATATTCCCATTCTAGTCAAATTAGTTTATTAATATATATCTCCGGTCTCAGGTGAGCGTTTACATAACCATAAGTCTTCTGGTTTGCATTTATATACATATGTCTGATTTAGAGCAATGTAGTATGTATATCATAGCCAAAGTCATTATGCATAATATGTAACGTTTGTATGTCCAGCTTTTTTTACATATTCCATATTTACTTTGTCTATTGTTACATGTACTTCAAAATTAGCTGAGTTAGTCATGGGCATTTATATCCTGTGTTCTACATCTTGTTATCTCGGTAGTTATGCCATGTCACAGTTTCAATTTAATCATTACTTCCTATATAATTTCCATGTCATACATAATCTGGAAACAGTTCATGTAACCACTGCATAGTCACATTACAGCTGATGATTTAATCTCCACACTCATTTAGACCTAAAATAAAAAAATTCCTGTTCACTGCCAGTATTCATATTTTAATTCCATTTCAAACCTAATGAAAATTTTGGAAAAAAATGTAACATTACTACCTTGAACCATTTTTATATTCAAAACAACCCATATTCTACATGGCACCCAATAGAATCAACATCAGCTGTAAAGTCCATGACTAGCATTTCATGACTAAAAAACAGACAGTAAATTATTCAATTTTAAGCATTGTCTTCTGTTATGTTTTTATACCAACTATCCGATTCTTTGTTCAACTAAGTCACCAGCTGACATGGTGAAAATTTAGTATGCCAACGAACTGGCTACATACATCGTCTTTCCCACCTAATGTAAACATTGGCTGTATTAAAGAGAATCATCATTTCCTACATCTTTATGACTCAATAAATGACAAAACTGATTAAACGCTAACATATCAAGATGATTTTCTTCAACCACCCATACATGCGTATAAGCTTTACTTGTTAGCTTACCTGAGCCGAAGGCTCATGGTTAGCTTATAGCATGGTACTCGAACCGGCATGCATCCTACGTTAACACTTACAAAGATCTCTGAAACTGCTTGTAAAGCCATATCTCTAAGAAGGGGGGAGCAATGTGTATATAAAAATACAGATCATATGAACATATAGCCACCATGTCCATAAATGATAAAAACCCTTCAAAAAAACTCTGAAACCAGTAGACTGATTTCAAAAAAAAAACTTGGCCTTAAGCAATAATGACTCGATACTACAATATTATGTATATAAATCGAAACCCTGTAATGACCATGTCCTACTTTACGACAAGGTGATGAAATAACATTTAAATTTCAGAACAACAAATGATGCCACTTTTTTATTTTTGATCCAGAATGAAAGTCGGATGCGTGGCAAATAAAACAGATAAGGGAGATACCTGACTAATTATTTTCAGCCGTATAGAAAAGTAAATGCAGCATATTTTCATAATTGAGTCAATTGATATGACACTTTGTGTCATATCTTTTCTTGTTATTATTCGAGTCTCATCCTCGGCAGAGCTTCTGATGAGACTTCAATAATTTGAAACATTGCCTTTAATTTCCTTGTATCGCCCTCGACCCCATCATATATTCTTTGAAGCTCAAATATGGTCATGTTGATATTAAAACCTATATACTTAAATACATATGCATATGTACAAAACATGATGTCTTGGAGACCTAACAAAATAAACAGTCAGGCATGAATAAGCACCACCTGACCATATTGTGCCATATCTTTTTTAATTAATGACATTATACAATTAATGACTTTTGAGGCATTGGATATGATGTGATATCGACCCGAGAATACCAATATTGACCGAGGCGAAGCCGAGGTCAATATTGGTATTCTCGGGTCGATATCACATCGTATCCAATGCCTCAAAAGTCATTAACTGTTTTATTATATAAGTTTTGACAAAATGTCAAGCAATGAAAAGAAATCAACTGAGACAGATATAGAATAAAAATGTTCCCAAGGCTTCTTTTTAAACCAGAGTGGTGTAATTCTGATGTAGATAAGACCAGCATGTGCAGTTATTTTGCAAAGGTCACAAAATATTCCCAAATTTTGTACCTCTTTCGATGGACACGCTATTATGCGCAGCTCTATGCGAAAGCGGAACCAGAACGTCAGCTCTAAATTTAGTAACTAATATAGACCTGCCAGCACGCGCTAGCCAGTTAATATGACAATTTGAAGACTTACCACGTGCGCGCTTTGGGCCAATGAAAAGCGAGATTTTCAGTAGCTTATATAATAATACTTAATGTATGTATTGAAATCGAGCCTGATTGCCCAGGAGTTAAGTAATATTGTGAAACTGTCAAGGACATGCAAACTATTGAGCTTTGTTTTAATATCATTCCTTCCATGTTTGCTCAATACTACATGTATCAGCTTGTAGGCATATATGATCCGAATTTTCACCACTATCAAGATTCTGTCAAATATATAATTTAACAGTGGCGTCTTACTGCGTAGACGGGCTTCAAACGATTGTAAAACGAAACACGTATATACGAAGTAGACGCATTGTTAAAATACATTGATGTGTTGCGATCCGCCGTGAATTTCTCCTCCTCCGTTTCGCTTTCGGTGGAAGAGGAGAGGTACAGACGGCTAATCTCATCATCATGCGACTGTGCAAATTATTGCTGGACGTATAACCTTGTCAACTCGTGTAAATATCACACACACACACACACACACACACACACACACACACAAGAATTTCAAGCTGTATGTACAGTCTGCTGATGAAATTATTTTATGGCATATATTTAGAACGGTACCTGTACATTGAAACGCAAATGGCAAATGATGAGCTGTATAGTACAACTAAGTGACTGTCCTTCGTATTTCATGGTCACTTTTATCTTGAAAGAACACAAAAAGCTACAAATGAGCCTCCACATGGCAGAACCATCAATCTGCACAGGCGAAAACAAGGGCGCAGATCAGCTTCACAGTAACTGAGAAGCTGATAGGCGCCTTCGTTTTTCGTTACATGGACATTCTTTCTTAATCCAAAATTTCCAGCTTCTAGCCATCTTCTGCGCTTGTACAGCTCGGTTTGTGTCAGACCTATTCGGAGGCCACATTGTTGGTTCCAGCACGAGGCGGCTCAGATAATATTATAAAGTAAACATTATAATGGCATGCCATAATAGCATGCCCATAATATTAGAGTCCATTTGGAAAAATGTCACTTACTGAACGTCTGTTCTGCAGCCTACCAAAATCTTTTTATCTCTGTAATTGTGTATGCCATCAAATTTTGATGTTAAATATGCACTTTCTTTTTACTCCGATCAAACTCATATCCCCATGAAAAACATACAATGAAACTGTTGCCTGGCCCGTGAATTTCAGTTTTAACGAGCTGACCGGTTATACTTGCACAAGTATCACGTGCTTCAAGCGCGAAGAAATCACTGCTGAGCCGTTGCATAACAAAAAAATAAGTATCAATTCCTAGAGTGGGAAATGAATACCAGTTGACCATGCACCCACCTGTATCTTCTTCTAAAACAATGCCAGATGTGCACAAGCCTGTCACTTAGCCGTTTTCAGAATTCTATATGCACCTGTGCTGGACTTCGCCGTGTTCCGGCCAATATAACATGTAAAGGGAAGATATTCGTTTTAAAAAATGTAAATCATTTATTACTCAGTTAGTTCCCCGTGTATAGTTGATAACCTATTTTACGCTTAAATAGAGTCACAAGATATATATTATGTTCACATTATATTTTGTGCATATTATATTGTTAATAATAAAAGTGCGTATTTAGCAATATAGCATATAAAGCTTACATATTACTTCATAATTTGTGCCATTAAAAAGGTACAAGTAGGCAAAGATCAGGAAAAGGCGCAATCAGAAAAAGATTCCCACTCCAAAAACCGAGGTGGGAAAAAACCAAACTAACAATCAGGTACTTATACCATGAAACATATCGTAAGCCGAATGAGCAGCTATTTTCCCAATAGGTGGCCACTCAGTTACCTTAACTTAACTAAAAATATGAAAACATACATAAGGCGCCAACAGCACAAAAAATTTTTATACACCAAAACATAAAACAAAAAGAACCACCACAGAAGTATCGACTTAAGACGATCAGTAACACAAAGTTACTGGCGGGCTTAAACCGGTTTTACATGGCCATAACCTCACCCTCAGCTTCTGCAGTGGTCCACAACATTTAGTTAGTTATTCGGTCCTCGTGGTGAATCTCTAACTAGTAAATGAATCATCAAGAACAAACAAATAAATCATGATAAACATCCTGATGAATCAAAAACCAGGACTCACAGACTGAGTAAGCTGCCCGACGATGGAGATCCCTGGGCGCCGAATAACCTACTAACTCCGGAGCAAAAGAAAAACACCAGTTGGACCCCGGTGGGCCAAGCAACAGACAAGAAGCTCCGGCCCCAACCAACTAAAAAGAATAGCTTTATGTCGGGGCCATCATAGAGTCTGACGCCCGACCCACCGGCGTGCAATTAAAGAAGGCAGCATAGTTATCAACCATGATTGGGTTAAAAACTAAGCATGCAGACTGTCGCATAACATTCAAGTTATAACCTATACGTCTGTAACGTGTTATGATTTTTCTGAACTGAAAAGAAAAATCATTAATTCCTTTAAGTTTCTTAAATTTGTAAACCAAGTCACCATAAAATTCAGGTTCCGAAAGGCCCTCACTTAAAAGCGTCTTTAACCCAACATTATATTTGGAAATCAATTCATAGTGTCTACGATAAAATTTAGAAAATGTTTTTCGAAGTTTATGATACCGATAGCCCTGTTGGAGAAGTTTTGCCGTTAAACATTTATTTCGAGCGTTGAACATGATTGCAGACTCTAGCAAACCTAATAAGTTGCGAAATGTATACACCATAAGAAGCACGACGAGGAACGTCACCATCCAAAAAAGGAAAATTTACTATATCAAAATCAAAGTCATCGCGCTTATCATAAATTTTAGAAGAAACAAATCCATTTGCAACAGAAAGATGTAGATCTAAAAAGGGGGCTTCAGTATCTGAGATATTGGCTTTGTTCAACTGAAGTTCAGGTGGTTAAATTTGATTGACCATACCTTCAAAATAAGGGTTGTCAATGTTCAAAAGGTCATCGAGGTACCTAGATGTGGAATTAAAAGCCTCGATAACATCAGCTTGATTATCATGGTTAAGAGAATCCATGAAATCTCTTTCGAAGCAGTATAAAAATAAATCAGCTACGAGAGGTGCGCAATTTGTACCCATCGGAATTCCAACAATTTGTCTGTATAACTTGGTCCCAAATCTAATATAAATATTATCAAGGAGATAGGATAAGGCGTCGCATACATTCTGACATGACCAAAGTGTATACCGACTTTGGTCAGAGGAAGTGAAAAAAGCCTTTCTGTCATTACATGCCAAATAAAGTGAACCATAGTTTTAAGTATTTATTTAGTTTTCTTTATGCATTATATACTTTGTTAATTACTTTTTGTATAACTCGTGCCACACATCTAATACAGTCGTACCGAAATCAACAAGACATCACCCCCATCCTGAAATTGTACTTTTCAATATTTCAACCACTAAATTTTTCACAATCTGTATTTTGTTGCTGCTTCCACCATGTCATGTTAAATGTATTATTGTATCATATCCTCATGATGTTTGTATCCGCAGCCCTTGAGTGAATAAAGTGTTTTGTTGTTGTTGTTGTTGTTGTTGTAATAACAGGATGCATCGCCCTACTCTTCATGAATTCAAGACACACGTTTTGCACAAGTCCTGTATTTTGCGTTTCATTTAGCCACTTTACACAATGTATAGTGTTACTACAGCATCTTTTGAAATACGTTCAGTCCAAAATATAGTAGACAAACCATCCGACTTGTAATATTGATATATATTAAGGATAAATCAAATCTAGCTTCACCTTTATATTATTAACTATGCAAACACACATGTTCCAATGAAATAATGAAGAAATAATTACCAAAACACAACTATTAAGCACGTGGTATTCTTTACATACAAATTGATAACAGATCGGTGACGCACAATGCAATCTTCCTAAAGTTGGGAAGAAACATTCAAGTTTTATCCTATACCAATTACTCTATTGACTGATAGATAGATGCAGTCCATGCAGAAATTTAACTATTATTGAATAAAGTATTATAAGAAATCCAGGTTATTTTGTTTTCGCAAACACTTCCATTCCATGAACATATCGTGCTTGCAACACAATTGATTTGAAGTGTTTGCAAAAACAAAATAACCGGGCTTTATCTTAATTTTTTTTTAATAAATGTTCAATTTCTGCATGGACTGCTCCCATCTATCCTGCTATAGGAGAATAACTCGAATATCGAATACGAATACGAAGGTTTATTTTATACTTAACACTGAAATTAATTGTATATCAAAAATGGATAAAAGTGATCACTGCAGAATTGATATTGATATTTTCAATAGTGATTGAGTGATTACATTGTTTATAGCCACAAGATATACATAGTGGATATCTAACCTAAATTTCTGTCTCAATTGCAGTGTTCGTCACCGATCATTTATCGGTTTGTATTTTAAAAAATACACATCATTGTCAGTATTGTATTAAATAGGTCAATGTAACTTTCAGGTGACAGTGCCTACCCAGCCAAACCCTACTTGCTGACACCAATTCATAGCCCTACCACCAGGGAAGAAGAAAGGTACAACAGGGCGCATGCTCGGGCGAGAAACGTGATTGAAAGATGTTTTGGTCTCTGGAAGATGCGTTTTCGATGTATTGATCACAGTGGTGGTATATTGCTGTATTCGCCCACAAGAGCTTGCAGGATTATTGTAGCCACCGCCGTACTGCACAATAAGTGCATTAACAACAACATCCCCCTGCCGGCAAACCAACAGGTAACGTGAGATGTGATAATACTTGTCTGCTAATCAAAGTCTACAAATTCGTAACAGTTTGCGGTGATGGGCTTTCATTCTCATACCAGTTTTGGTGGAGATAGATAATTTGACCCCGGAGTGCCGGCCTTTTGAAGGTAAAAGCTGAAAACCCCACTATAGGGGACATTGATAGAAAATTATGACTGCTGCACTATTATTCATCCCAAAATGACTCAAGTTTACAGCTGTACTTGTGTTGTTTGATATGTTGATACTTGTAAGTTGTTTCAGTGAAGTAAATGTAATATTATTTTATTTCATATACTATCATTAGGCAAACAACAACCAACACCCTGCTCAAGGACAAGGAAATGGTCCCAATCCTAATGGGCTGATTGATGGCTTCCAAGTCAGACGTAACTTAATCCAAAAGGCTCTTTTAGCAGGTCAGTATTTCTCAAATATTTTTAGTGATGAGGTATATAAAACCAAATTTTGCCAGCCCGTCTATTTTTTTTTATTTCCTACGTAAAATCAAAAAAAGAAACAATGCATATTGTATTAGCCAATTTGGAATGCCTTGTTATACATACAAAAACTGTTTCACCATTCGCCTATAGCTGTACGAAATTAAAATATGATAAATTTTATTATTGCTTATTTTCAAATGATTTCTGTAAAGATTGTAACGCCTCAAAACCAAAAACTAAGTTCATCTTCAGATCATGCTGATGTATTCTATTTGATTTAACAAAGTCGACACGCGTCAATCATTATTCAAATATCCAATAAAATGATGACTATCGAAAAGTTTGTGATCAAACCTAATATGAAATAGGCACACCTAATGGGCAACCAACCAATTTATCAGGATACCGCACGCTTGAATTTTGTTTGTTTTGTTCCTTAATCAAATGAACAACTTTGGTCAATGGTCGTATCTGTGCATCAAATCGTAACTTAGATGCCTTTACTTACAAAAACGTATGGCTCTCATCATTAAACTGTATGCAAAATGGACTTTCAAACTGGTTTACATGACTAGATTACGGATATGCATCATATGCACCAGAAGAAGTATTCAACAACATGAACAAGGCATCAATAAATGTATTATTAAATAACCAGTCTGCAATTCTATAGTTATTCTGTTCCAAGACACGTTATCTCTTAAAACGTGTTGTAAATTAAGCCTATACACCACCAGGCCTCCCATTTATTTTACTTCCCATTGTAAATTCGTAAAGCCATGTTTCAGTTTTACAGTACAGTCAACCATTTTTCATTATTACAAGACAGGCCACATTGTTTGGATACTTGATGGTTACAAAAGCATTGTTCAACAACACATCCTAGTACTTATGTCATAGGAGCAGGATTTGAACTACAACCTTTCTATCGAGCTACATGTACAAGTACATGTAGTCAATATAATGGAAATGATTTTGGTTTAAATATCTGGCACAGAGTCACATGTACAAACTAGATATAAACACAGCAAGTATATGGGTGCATAGAATTTATTCTTTTAAAATGAATATCATTTCCTATAACATTTACAATTTTAGCCACATCATGAGAAAAACAGGATTTTTGCAAATGTGAAAACAAAGCCGCAGATCAGCTGAGTAGTAACTGTACATCTGATTAGCGCCCTTGTTTTCGCTGTACATATAGTACAATCCTTTTCTACCTAAACTTTCAAGCTTCTTTCCTTTTCCTGTGACTGAACAGACCGGTATGTGTAAGACCTGGTCGGAAACCCTGAAGACCAATTTTCTGGTGTCATGGCTCATTTAATAGTCTTACATTTCTGAAATATTTTAATTAAAAGAACTCCTATATGGAAAATGTTGCCAAGCATTTTTCAGTTCTAATGTCTCACTTTTCTAACTAAGATTCTTGAAATTAAGTTTTAATATTTAAGTGACACCTTCACAGGTCTGTACAATTTAATAAATATAGTGCATTTTCTTAAGCTAAAACAGACAACTTTCACATGAAAAGTAGATGGTATTTGCTAACTTTTACTAAGAATATTTGAAAAACAGTAAAGTAGTTTGATGATTCAACTACAGGTAGTAATTGCGCTTTGACAAGGCAGAATCCTGAATGAATGAACTTGCTGGCAAGATGGGGAGTTTCAGAATTGAATCTAAATTAGTCCATAATGTTTATGCTGACTGAGCATTTCTCTGGTAATGTGTTAACAATGTTCGAGTTTCCATGGTCAATGATGCATTTGACACTGGTCAATACTGTATTCCCACTTCAAAGATCAAACCGTAAATAAATCTGAAACAGATTTAAACACCTCTAATAAATTACATGAAACCTTGCCAAGGAAAATGCCTCAACTTCTATAAAAGTAAAGTGTAAAGTGCATATAAATTCACTCTATATTCTGTAAAAGATTTCATATTTTAGCAATTAAGATGGATATTCCAAAACTTTAGACTATGATTAAGTTTTAAATCATAGATGTATAAGTACAAATTTATTAGATGCATATTTGCTTGACTTAATGCTTTACATTCGCAGACAATTGCTGCTCAGCTGTGTTATTAGGATGGTCAGATATATACAAATCAATCTGAGGCAGTTGTTACCATCCTGTATACCTGTGATTCTTACAGTGCAGACTGATGCAGCATTTCACGACACATGACAAGCAGCCCAGTGATTGGAAGCTAAATAATCCATTGGGATTCAACCTGCAGCAAAGAGGTCATTGTCTGTCTGTAGGTATATGCTTCACCGTAAGTTGCACTCAAATCAGTCTGGATTCCAAACACTACACTCCATTTTGTCATGATGGAATGCTGCATCAATCTGTGCTTAAGAAATTTGGTTGCATCACAGATATACAGGGCTTTACCAGTATACTTTTTACTGACATCTGTTCTTGGATCAGGGGAAGCAGAATATGAGGAAAGAAGAAATGTATAAATATCTTCATGACCAAATCTTCATGAATAACCATACTGTACTTCAACCAAGCATTCTTAAAACATACCTTTTTAGCTATTCACCTAGTTCAAAAACAGCAACAGGGAAATGTATCTGATATTGTTTTCCCACTGCATTCCTCGATCCCTAAAAAGTTCAACACAAATTTTGAAAATCAGTTGACAAAATCATAACATTATAGTACTGAATAGCAGTGTTAACCCTGCATTTTACATGCACTGGTGGGAGGTACTTCAAAAATTTAAAAATCAATTATTTCAGCAAATATGAGACTTCTGTTGTGAGAAACATTCCATTGAAAATCAGTTGACAAAATCATAACATTATAGTACTGAATAACAGTGTTAACCCTGCATTTTACATGCACTGGTGGGAGGTACTTCAAAAATTTAAAAATCAATTATTTCAGCAAATATGGGACTTCTGTTGTGAGAAACATTCCATCTAATTTTCAGGATGGAGCCTAATTCACGAATATTTTTGGAAATAAAATTTTGAATTTGTGAACACAGTTTGAAAACTCTTGCATACATCAAAACATTTGGAAAGCAAATTTTATGCATGTCAATCACTAAATTTTATTCTACTCTGGAAAAATGTTATGGTGGTTTCCAGAGGAGGGTTTAGGGAAAGAGGGTCATATAAGGAGCACTTACCTATGAAATTATGACTTGTACAATAACAGAAATTAATGCCCCTCCTGGTCCAAAGGTCACAGTCCAGGACAGCACCGTGAATATCTACAGTTGCTGAAAATAATAATAATCAACTTATTATGATCTACATATTGAATCTAGTATAGATTGAATTTCTACATCAAGTTTGCTTATCCTAGTTACTTCAGTTTTGTGTTCATAAGAACAAGCAACAGGTGAAAGAATGTTTGTGTTCATTGTAGTTTGGCAATTTATAAACCGTTTTTTCAAAATTTCCTGATTTTGGCTTAAATTGCCTGACTGATGTCAAAAATCCCTGACAATTCCTTGGCTTTGAAAAAAGTGATTTCTCTCTGACTTTTTCCCTGACCATGGACACCCTGAATAAGTATTTGCAACAAAGACAGAAATTTTATTTGTCTTACCCAAGGCTAATTTAGAACACCTCAATGACCATGGATTCATGACCACACTGCTGGTTTTTCACCTGAAAATAAATCAGTACATGTATACAGTTCAAAGATACAGTAAAACTTATTCAAATAAAAGTGTTGATTTTTTTTTTCAAGATTATTTCAGCTCATATGAAACGGGCCAATCAATAGGTGGGGTGAAAACGGGAGAACCCCAAGAAAAACCACCTGGCACACCCGCAAGCAGAGCTTGGCTTGTCTCACATGTGGCCAGAGCGGGGCTCGAACCCACACCAGACACAGCGGTGAAATGAATCAAATGAAAGTGACCATAGTGTCAGACAATAGAGTATTGGCAGAACAATTTCATATGAAAAGTGGTTCATATTAATCTTGTTAACTTTTTTTTTTCCATAACTGCTCTTAATCATTCCTTTGTCTCACCAGTGTATGTGGGTTCAAGCCCTCTTTGCCTTGGGTAGTGTGCTTAAGGGTGTACAAAGTATTTTGTCTTAGAGTACTTCAGTTTTCGCCCCGCCTACTGATATGCCCATCTCATATGAGCTGAAAGAATCTTGAAAGGGCGTAAAAAGTAGGTTTAGAAAAAAAAAACAAGTTTCACTATCCATGATGTTCTTGAACATTTATGATTTAATTAAGTTCAGACAGGCAAGCTCTTTGACCAAGTGGTAGGGGTCTCCAATTTCTTGGGATCAATACTATTGTAAAAGTTCTGGGATGTTATGCAATATTTCGATTATTTGCAAGATACTTACAATATTCATCATGAGACATTTGCAAAAGTGCCTCAATCTCCCTACATTTACAATAAAGTTGTTAAGTTTGTTTTGTCACAAGATAGACAAAAAAAAATTACCCAATTATTTTCAAAACTTGAAACAGTTTTGCATCAATTGGTAAAGAGATGTTTGCAAAAGTGTCATAGAAGCCAAGAATACACCCTTTTGATTTACTAAGATTTTGCATTTGATTGTGTAACCAGAACTTTGAAATATTGGGGGCGGCCCTAGTGGCCGAGTGGTTAAGAGCGCTGATATTTTATTACGGCACTTAACCATTCAAGCATCTCACTGCTGTGTCTGATGTGGGTTTGAAGAAAAAAAAAGATGAAAATTTCATCCGAAAAGCTTTGATGTTTTTTTTTTATTTTTGCTCAAATCATAGATTGTGGGTACACATAAGAACTGCCTCACCGAAGCGGTTCTAATGAGTACCCACAATCTATGTTTGGGAGCAAAAATAAGAAAAATAGGTATGCCCCTGCATTCCCAAGTTTTTCTATATAAAAGTGGGGTATGAGGGGGTATACTTTTCATGGACATGTTTTCCTGATGATGAATTTATTATATAATAAGCAGATTTAAAACCGAGACTTCTAACTGTTGTTGTTTAAAAATCACTCCGAATCTATCAGAAATGACATCAGAATAACATGTCCGTGAAAAGTATACCCCCTTATACCCCACTTTTATACAGTAAAACTGGGGAGTGCAGGGGTATACTTTTTTCTTGCTCCAAAACATAGCTTGTGGGTACTCGTTAGAACCGCCTCGCCGAGGCGGTTCAGGCTAACATGTACCCACAATCTATGCCGGTTTTGAGCAAAAATAAGAAAAATATAAAAAATGACGAAATTTTAATTTTTTTTACTACAACCAAAAACATTTCTGTATATTGCATGGGCATGTTTTCGTAATGATACAGGGTCTGTGGTGCGGCTTGTTGGTGAACTGTCTTATCTCGATTGTTTACAGGAAATGTATTGCTGCATATTGAATTCTGTACAGTAAATTTGGACTGGTTTAGCCCCTATCTCACTGGAATGCGACAACTGGAGACTAGTTCGTGAATAGTTCGCGACTATTTCGCGACAAAGATTGATGATATACACAACTTTCACATTGCAGTCTCATTGAATAGACATTGATGCGACAAATTCGCGGATTTCGGTCTAATTTTGAAAATAAATCTTGCGACTGTCGCGCAATAGTCACATGACTTTCCCGCGAATGTAGCTTATTTTCATTTAAATTCGTACCACAGTCGCGCAACCTTCGTGCGAGTGTCGCATGACATTTGTACGAATGTCGCTTAGTTTTATTTTCTCGCCAGATTGTTGTGAGATTTTCACACGTTTTCTTAAGACTGTCGCGCAACTGTCAGAATCAGAATCAGAATCAGAATAGTTTACTGGTGAAACGTCAAACTGACAGTACTACGACAATACGTGAGACACTCGCAGGACATTCGTACAAGTGTCGCGAAAATTTTGCATTGTAAATCAGTCTTCGCGAAAACTTCAAAACAGCTGCTGGACAGCTGTCTGACAGACTGAAAATTTTTGCTGGTCAGAAAAAAAAATTGTTGGACAGAAAAAAAAAAAAAAAAAAAAAAATAGAGCTTCGTAAGCTCGTTTTCCATGAATGAGCAAAAGAATTATTCGTTTTCCTGTTTACTACTCTTTGAACAATATCGTTTGGCATTCGAATTACCTGTAGGGAAATTACGGCAGCGCTCAAATTATTCAAGAATTTCACAACAAAATTACGCGACTTCGATCGGAGGAAGGTCAAGGCCCCGGGGAGGGCACTCCCTGGTAAGCAGTGTACCGATGCGTGATCAAAGGATTGTTGAACATACCCTAAACAGTGTGATCGACATCTAAAATTTGACCCCCCTTTTCACTGTGTTTTCTTTAAAATGTGACCCTTTCCACTGTGTCCCGTCAAAAAGTACCCCTTTCCACTGTAGTCAACTAAAACACTGGAATGCAATAATTCTTTTATAACCACGTGAAGATGCTATATGTGTAATATGCAAACAATCTGCCTGATGGCTTCAGAGAAGTAATTTTAAAATATAGACAGACTACAGTAACGGAAGATGGATGCCAGGTACCTGCCTATCCTATAAGATCACCTTTGAGACTTTGGCTCTGTTGGGTTAAAATGCTTAAAAATGTGGAACTGATATGATCATAAACAAACATTTGGTCATGCAATCAACACATGAAATAGCTAAAGTTACAAATAGGCAACATACAGGTACAATAAGAAAAGATGGTAAACCTTAAAATGCACATACAAAAGAAATTGTCATCACTGAAACGAGAAACAGACTAACCACAGAGGAAGTATCGCCTTGGAACTGTCAGTAATAAAGTATTGGGGGTTTAAATTGTTTCAGGGCTTTCAAGCTTTGCCCTCAGCATCTGAATTTGTTCAAATGTACACAGAAAATTGACACAAATATATTTGAAATAATGGTTGGTTGGTTAATTTTGTGTTTTGTCCCACTAAACAGCTAAGGTAATATGGCGATAGGAAATTAGTTTAAGTCTTGTACGAAAAACTGGAGAAGCCTGGAATTGAGCCCTGGTTTACAAGGCAAGCAGCTTTCCCACTACACCACTAGGCTTCTATACATACTTGAAATAAATCTTGATATAGTAGATAAATACCAAGCACTTACATATAGCAAGCATTATGGAGAACAGGGTACAAAAGACAAGATTTAATACAAACCATTTTTATTTGTATGAACTACTCAATTAGCAGAAACAATAATTTCTATTGAAGCAACACACATTGTTGAACAGAAAGGGAAAATCATATTTTATCCCTTAGGTTTTAGACATTTTAGTCATTTCGGCCCAAAACATATCGGCCAAGGACGCCTCGGTCCACCCCTTTTCACAGCGTTTTAGCAGAATTGTAAAAAAACATACCCTTTTTCCACAAAAACGACATTTTGCCTGCCCTAAATGATGTCAGCGCTGCGCACTGCCCTTCTTGAAAAAAAGTACCCTTTCTCATCGTTTTTTTGATCACGCATCGGTACACTGCTTACCAGGGAGTGCCCCCCCCCCCCCGGGGTCAAGGCCAGTGCTTTAAGAGTTATTTCCCTTCTCTTCGGGTCAGGTATGAAAGCCATGACCACGCAGTGCCTGCTCTTGCGAACCAGCTATAATATTCATGTGCCTATTTTCACGAAATAAAACGATCTTACATTATTCCGTGTGTATCAATTGTAACGAACAACCGAGCCAAGCCACAGCAAACCCCGTCGGTGGAAAAGCATGCTCATCCACCAAGGGTTGTTTACTGCGCTATATACCCAACACTTACTCAATTCACAAAGTCTCGAGTTTGAAATTTGCATATTTCCAAGGGAAGCTATCCCGTCACACACTATTTCAAAATAATTGACTCATATAAATTGCGTTAGTTATATTGTAAGCTATCCCGTCACATTACTTCCCCCTCCGAGAAGACTTGTCCCGAGTCTTGGCCTGGGGACTACATGGGTAAGGCAACCCCGGTCTGGCGGTTGTCATCATCCCACCGCTGCCACCAAATGTAACGAACAGCCGAGCCAAGCCAGAGCATACCCCGTCGGTGGAAAAGCATGCTCATCCACCAAGGGTGGTTTACTGCGCTATATACCCAACACTTACTCAATTCACAAAGTCTCGAGTTTGAAATTTGCATATTTCCAAGGGAAGCTATCCCGTCACACAATATTTCAAAATAATTGACTCATATAAATTGCGTTAGTTATATTGTAACCGTGTATTATTTTCACACTTTAAATGGTCATTCTAGGTTCGGCATACCAAGCATGGCATGCGCAGCGCGGTCGAAGGTTTCATTACCTGACCAAATATTTTCTGTACAAATGTATTCGATTGGCTGAAATTCTTGGCTGACCAATCAAAATTGTAAACATGAAACCAACATGGTTGCCCGCAGGCATCTCAACAAACTGCAAAAAACAATAGGAACAAAGTTGATTCACTTTATCATTCGTCGCTGAAAAGGCGAGATGACAATTTTGTAGTATGAATTGGCCTTTTTCTCGTCGGACCGATCGACCGGGAACATGACAGAAATCGTCGGTCAGTTTCAAAATTTGTCGGAAATGACCGAGAGACCGACACTTTTCGTGAAGACTGGTAAATTTGCCAAAATTTCGCAGCGACAGGTTCGCGACACTTTCACAACATTCTTGTGAAATATTTTGGTTAAAAAATTCGCATAAAATTTTAAAACATGTATAAAACCTTTGCGACCAGTTCGCGACAAGCTAGTGACACATGAAAATTCTCACGACACTCGTGAGACAATCGCACAAATGTCGTGCGAAAGTACGCGACAAAATTTGCATGCCAGTGAGATACTAGCTTTTCTCGTATCGGATCTTTTTTCAATGTCAGCGATGGACAATCTAGATGTAAAACAAAACCAGCTCAAATTTTACTACATTCAAACTATCTATCTTCATATACTGAGTCGATCAATTTCTGATCATCATCTGATTCATCTCAGATGGGTGGGTGCTAAATTTTGAATTTAGCAAGTTTGGGAGAACATTCGGGATGGGCCTTTAAAACTATTTACAAACTAATTACAGTGGAAAGGTCTGAGGACCTTTCCAATTAATGTCTGTAAGCATAAGATTTCTTTCACGTATCCTTTGAGAATGTCGTCTTATGGCAAGTTACGCTACCCCACCCACCGGTGGCGGTGGTTCGGATTGTTTTTAATCTGTTAAATTTACACCTTCTGTATATTAGATACTATAAATATTTTGTTGACAATGTTTAACATGTGCAATGTCCACCTACTCGCAGTAAACAAGGTGCATATCCAAATAATTCGACCGGTCCCGATAGCGTAATGGTTAGAGCGTTCGCTTCGGAAGCGGGAGGCGCGGGTTCAAATCCGGGCCGCGTCATACCAAAGACGTTAAAAATGGTACCAGTGGCTACCTTGCTTGGCGCTCAGCATTAATAAGGCAAGCACTGGCTTCTCTTCTCTCAAAAAGATAACTTCAATGATGGGAGCTCCATGTAATACTCTGTTTATGAGGTGTTTGGAGTACTTGGCAGATTCAGAATCATAGAGGAAACCGAATCAGGTAGTGAAATTTCGAGTCCTGGACTCCTTCATCGCTTGACAAAGTTGTCTTTCTTTGAGGCAACTAAACAGCGAAGTGCTAATCAGCGGTACCAAGTAATGTCCTACCGGTTAAGGCTGTGAAACAGGGCTTACCATTGGCTTAAGTCAGCATGAATGAATTAGTTGAACCATTTCCATGCATTTCAGAAGCATAATTTTATCTTATTTCAACTGCCTCCCGCCATCCAACTAGCAAAGAACGATTTCTGTTGCTATGCAACAATTACGGAGAGAATGAACCACAGCTTGTAAGAGGAAAAATAATGATAAAACGAAAGTAAAGAAAAAACATGTTTTGCATTTCAAACGCAGTTTCGAGCGTTTGTATGTTCTTGTATAATTTTATTTTGAACTATCACAACTCTAGCATAGTTTTATTTGTAAGATTAAATGGATTCGCTTGGCGGAATTCGACTGCGGTAAAATTTTCCGGAAGTTGAATGACACACAAAAATCGACGTCTTCATACTGCAAAACAGAATAGAACAGAACAGAACTTCTAATCGTAAAAGCAACCAACTCCTCGTTGTTGCCGCTAGCGCGGCAACAACTCGGTTGGTTGGTTGCTATTAGCTCAAGGGGTTTCCTCATTACCTCAAGGTGAACATTGGCGTAGGGTTCAACAAAATTTGATCTCGCCTCACAATGCGACAAAGAATGGATTAATTAAACAATGCTTATATAATACTTTGGAATAATGACTTTGATTCATAATATTGATGTGTTTAATTTAAGGTAAGACACACTTTGTATGTATGCACATGTAACTTGTTGGGTCTCAATATTCCAAAATTCAAAAATCTGACCGACCTACTTTCTTCAAGTTGAATGTTTTCAAATTCCGTGATTATCAATCGTTTTAGCAGTTGAATGAGCCAGTATGAGAACTTTCAGAATGACATATGTGGATAGGGTACGAATCAGTGACATCTTCACTTTCAGTTGGCTGGGGAGAGTAGCGGGTTAGGGGCACTGATGGCTCTGCTACAAAGTTATAGATAGCAAACAGTTTTTGTGTTAAATTACCATTATGAGTTTTGAACAAAAAATAATTTCAATATCGTTCAAACTCACCATCTGATTACCGGCTACAGCTACTGTCTGAGTCTGCCTCAAGTCAAACCATCATAAAATGGAGACAACGTCCTGACGTTTCCATAGCTGTTGACTGGGTCGTTAAAAATCACTTCAACCAAACTTCAAATGTTTACAAGAATAAAGTTGGATTGACTTTCTAATAATTATCAACACTCATTAACACTAGGGATCATTTCCACCACGGGCTGTACGCCAGCCAAAGAGGAAATATAAACATTGAATTTTTGTCTATTTATTTCTAGGTGTTCCTTTTCCACTGAGCGGCATTCTTTTTCGACTGCAAGACGTTCCTTTTCGACTTGCAAACGCTCAGTCTCCACTTCCAGTCGCTTCTCCTCTATGGCAATCAGTCGCTCTTCCGACGATATCTCCGGTGGTTTAGCAACGTCGTCAACAGATTTCTGAGATTCTGTGTAAAAAGTGAATTGGATTAATTTGTGAAAGATAACAGGCGATATCATTTAATGTATTTTGTGTCATAATTCATGAAATATGCGCGACAATCATGGATATAATCAATATTTTGAGCCATTATATTGAAAATGAAAAAAAGAAATAAAACAAAAACAAATTTAAAAAACAACGTATTGCCTGGGCATGTCTCGTAATCATATTGTTATTGTTGTTTGGATCTATTCCTCTCATTTATGAAAAAAGTTCATAAAATTGTATTAATCGACAAACATTTATTATGAAAGCTGAAATCATAATCTTGTTCAAGCACTGGTAGCTCTAGTTGATTGACATTTTAAACAGCGATTGCATACTGGAGATAAACCTTGTGAACATTGTTTGCACGTTGCGATGATGCCTTTGTACAGTGGTACACTGTTATTCGAGTTCTTCAAACGTGAATTTTAGCAGAAATAAAACATTGCATTTCGAGTCTCGATCATAGATAACTCGACAAAAGATTGCGTAACCATCATCAATTCCTCCTAGGGCGGTACGTCCCATAATGGCTCTATTCTTTCTTCGATGGGAGTCAATGGTGTAGCCACTGACGGCCCTCCTCCTGCAATAAACGGAACATGGAATGCAATGCTATATCTAAAATGATAATGATGAAATTTAATAATAATAATAATAGGAAAAGATATTTAGAAAAAAAAAACCCAGCTTATTTCAAATATGATTATCAATAATATGCAATTAGGTTACAGACAAACACATGCCCGACACATTACGAAAACTTGCCCATGCAATAAACGAGAGGTTTTTGATGATTAAAATTTTCAGCTGAATAATTTTGATTTTTTTTGTTCTTATTTTTGCTTAAAACACAGATTGTGTTTACACGTTAGAACCGCCTCGCCGAGTCGGTTGTAACGAGCACCACAATTTATGTTTTGGAACAAAAATAAGGAAATAGGTATACCTGCATACACCAAAGTGGGGTTCAAGGGGGTATACAATACTTAAGGATTGAAATTCAGATTTTTAGCTTTCACTGGATGATGAAAAACATTAGGCTGTTTTAATGTCTGTGAAGCCCGACTTAACGTAATTTTGGAACAGCCAAAACGTCAAATTTTCGCGCCTAACGTCATGGCGATACGCGGTCAACGTCACGTCAACAAGAGTAAACAAACAACGTCACTGGATGAGTTTTGACGTCAGCCCGCCCATAGGTGTGGCCTCTAGACCACGTGACTTAATGTTTTTCATTGGGAAATGAAGAACATCAAGAAAGATACTTTCATCTAGGGCGATTGCAATAAAAATGTAAATATACGGACATGTTTTCGTGATGAAAAAGAAACGCAGTTGTCACAGTGATATTTTCTCGTTAAGTTTTTATTTGGCTAAAATTCAAAACGTCATGAAATGTCTATTTGAGCCACTGCATAAGAAAATCAACAAAATGCGTTGGCGAAAATAAAGACGCAGATCAGCTGTGCAGTAACTGCACAGCTGATCAGCGCCTTTGTTTTCGCTACACGGATAGTAAAATTCCTCTACTTTCTAAATCCAAAATCTCCAGCCTCTGACCATCTTCTGTGACTGAACAGCCTGGTTTGTGTTGGACCTGTTTAGAACCCAAATTGTTGGTTTTCTCATGTACAGGCTCATTTCACTTCTAATCTTACTAACATTCATGTTGAGCTTTCATGAAGATGTGTTCTATACAAATATAAAGACTATCAAACGGCGAGCATCTATAGAACCTAATTATTCAAAGGTACCATAAACATAATTGTATGATACCAAAAATATACATTATTGCATTAATCTAGAAGCTTGTGAAGGTTGAAGAATGCGTTTTGTCTATAAAATCGATCTTGACCGCTACAACTTTACAATTTTCAATGCTTATACGGTTCATCTCCAGTATGCATTTTTTAAAATTCGGTTGAAACAAGGGCTGCCAAGCCTCAAGACCCTGTGTTTGGACAATTTGAGTGAATAAAAAAAAATAAATAAATAAAATGTTATACGCACCAGTTTTATTAGATTCTAGTCGAATCAGGTTCCATTTGGCTTTCACACTACTTGCCAACATTTGCCATTTTTTCTTGACATCTTCCGCAGTTCTTGTATTGTTATCGACAGAATTAACATTTTCTTTAATACTCTCCCACACGATTTTCTTCTTGGAATTTGTTATAATGTTGTTTTGTTTAGCAAAAATGATATGTTTATGCATGTCTATTTCATCCACCAAAACTTCAACTTCAGCTAATGAAAAATTTGATTTTTTGGACTGAGACAAAGTTTACTATCATCAAAGTTTACTAAATCTGTATCAAATCATTAATATGAAAATATAGTTCCACGTGTTTATATAGGTATAGGTTCCATAATTTTCCCGTGATTAGTATATAGTTACCTTAACTTTCACGGGAATGTTATATAAGGAATTATTACATAAGTAATTTAAAGCCCCGTTCTCAATGTCCCGACTATGGCCACGGCTCTGGCCGAGGGTTTCTGTGTTAAAATAAGCTTTTTCTGTCATTGTTTCAATCCTTGTTTAATAACGGTTGAATTTGATAAACCATGATAAACCATCTCAAAAGTAAATAAAAACACGGTGATGCTGTCATCATCTGTGGTCGTCGAGCCGCGTGTTTGAGTTGAGTTATATAAATCAATATATTTATATATTGTTTTATAATAATAATAATAATAATAATAATAATAATAATAATAATAATAATAATAATAATTAACATAATTTGATTTCTATGTGAAAACTGATGTCTCCTCCTTTTCTACGTGCATGTCCAAAATATGCAAGCAATAGTTATAGTTCTTGTGCTAGTGAAAGCAGGGCATAATGAAATCAATTTTTACGTAATTTTGTAGGTAAGCACTAAACCGATGCACCCATATGGCCTCATTGTTGAATGGGGTGTAAAACGTACACTGCCTCCACATCAGCCCCATCGCGAGAAAACCAACATTTTGCATTTGCGAATGCAAAGACGCGGATCAGCTATGAGGTACGTGTATCCCCAAACTTTAGCTGATCAGCGCTAAATGTTTTCGCTGCACGGATAGTGCACTTCCTCTTCTTTCTAAATGTAAAATTTCCATCCTCTAGCCGCCATATTCTGTGCTTGTACATCTCGGTGTCTTTCGGACCTGCTCAAAAACCATTCAATGTAGTCTAAATCATTTCAATAAAAAAGGATGGTAAGTATTACAACAAAAAAAAAAAAAAAAAAAAAAAAAGGTGGGATTCGATCTCATATCGCCTGGTTCATATCGCTAGAACACTCGATTCGGCCGCCTACCCACTGAGCTATTACATCAGTCTTGAATCGTTCGCACGATTCGACCTACTTGAAATTAACTGCTTGATTTATTTGACCTTGAAATGAGACTCATCTTAGGAGCAAGTCATAACTCCAACTTATGATAATCATAGTACACACTTATGACAAGTATTAAATATAAGATTGCCCATAAGATACAACTGAGATCACTCTCGATCATAAGATAAGATATGTCCTAAGAGGGCTTCGTGAAACGAGCTACTGTACTTGAACTCCATAATGTCTATATAAATATGTGGGTTAAGGGGATATACATTTCACGGACATGTTTTCCTGATGCAGGATGCGTTCACCATACCAGAACCCCACGAATGGAGGGACAGTACCTGTAGTGTTGAATGTCGACAGTTTGAAGATGCAGTAGGAGGTCCAAAGGTCAGTAAGTATCAAACCAGGATATGTAATCATTAGTTTATTTTATCTGAAATATATAGAAGATATTCAAATTGTGCGTTTGTTTCACGAGTGAAGGGAAAATATTTATACCTGCTTTTCTTATTTTTGTTCCAAAACATAGAGTTTGGGTACTCGTTAGTACTGCAGGCGGTTCTAATGTGTTCCCATAATCTATGTTTTGAGCAAAATGAAGAAAAACATAAAAATTTTCAACTGAAAATTTTCAATGTTTAAATCTAAAAAATTACTGTGTATCACATGGACGTGTTTCGTAATGTTTCTTTTCTACAGAATTTGGCATCGATGGTGGGAAACGTTGCGTTTGAGTACTGTCCAGCATTTCACATGTTGAATGTGTTTCAAAATCAGCTGGAAGCCTACAAAGCATCAGAGGTACGAATGCGCATGCGCAATTTGAGCCGCCATACAAGAACAACAATCTGCATATGTGAATACAAAGACGCAAATCAGCTGTTCAGCAACTGCACAGCTGATCAGTACCTTGGTTTTCGCTGCACAGATAGTACAGGAGTAAACAAATTCATCGAATGCTTGGTACAGAGCATATACCGTTTTGTAGTTTAACGTGTCAGTCAAAAATTTATCACTCATTTCTCGAAGGAGCCAACGCTTCCTGTGTAACCAGCTTTTTGGGAAGATATTGTGACCTAATCTTGCATACACCCCCCGACCGTAACACCAACCACTCCCTATCATCACGTTAACATGTCTGTGTCGCGTATACATTTATACAGTAAAACTGGGGTGTTCAGTGTTATTATTTTTTTTTTTTTTGACCCGTAGCATAGATTGTAAAAACTCGTTTACCCTGAATCAATGTTTTGAGCAAAAATAAAAGAAAATGTCAATTTTTCTTATCTTTTTTAATATTTACAGCTGAAAAAAAATCTCTGCATATTGTATGTTTTCGATATGTTATTTTTAGAGAATTTCAATGAACAGTAGTTTCATCGCTTCACTGTTTCTTGGTGGCATCGCCCCAGTTGATTATGGTGACGCCTCGTTGTCTTCATTGTTTGATATAAGAACTAAAACATGGTGCACTGAAATTATCGACAAGGTATTTGTTACTTTATTTGATTATTGATTTAAATGTTTATTTTTTATTTTTATTTGTTTATTTTTTATTTTATTTTGTTTTGTTTTCCTTCAGTTTAGCGTCCCTTTCAAGATCATTTCAGCTCATATGGGACTGGCCAATCAGCAGGTGGGACAAAAACGGGAGAACCCGGGCCGAGAAAAACCGCCTGGCACAACCGCAAGCAGAATTTGACTTGTCTCACATGTGCCCCATGTGGGGTTCGAACTTACACAAGACACATTTGTGAGATGATCGAATGATTAAGCGCGTTACTTAACTTACACTGATGCAATGTTGATTTGAAACTGGTGAATATTCATGCTTCATATGAATATGGAAGATGCAGATGACATTTTGTATTATTATGATCTGAAGGTTTGCCTTACAAGCAGTCTGTATATTATATATATTGTGCTCGAAATCGCATAATGTCAGTCTCCTCAACCGGTGTAATCCTTCAAAACACATGCGAACCAAGCATCGTAAATTATCTACATGTACATGTATATAGAAATCTAAAAATCACAAACGCAATTAAATATGAACAACAACAACTTCATCTGAAAGATTTGAATTATCTAAAACAAATGAGCCGCTGCATCAGAAAAACCAACAGTCTGCATATGCGAAAGCAAAGGCGCAGATCTAAAGCTGGGCAGTATTTGTACAGCTGATCAGCGCCTTTGTTTTCACTACACGGATAGTACAATTCTTCTTCTACGTAAATCCAAAATTTCAAACCAAACATTTCAGTGACTGTACAGAACGATTTGTGTCGGGCCTGGTCGGAATTCCAAATTGTATTTTGTTGCGTATCGTAACATGTCGACTGTAATATGTTTACAGCTTTTTGATGGAGAACTTGAACATAAACTTGGAGAGCTGGTTCCCTCAGACAAGATTCTGGTATGTTACACATTACACAACGGGTTCTAGCCTTGCATCCATACACCATTAAGATAACATGCCAAATGTAATGTCAATATAAACAACTCTAGCAACCTTTCTGAAAAGTGTTTAAGATACTTGTCCCCATACTGAAGTATTCTTAATTGTACCTAAGAAGACACCGGGGTCCAACTGGTGTTTTTCTTTTGCTCCGGAGTTAGTAAGTTATTCGGCGCCCAGGGATCTCCATCGTCGGGCAGCTTACTGAATCTGGTGAGTCCTCGTTTTTGATTCATCAGGATGTTCATCATGATTTATCTGTTTGTTCTTGATGATTCATTGACTAGTTAGAGATTCACCACGAGGACCGAAGAATTAATTAAATGTTATGAACCACTGCAGAAGCTGAGGGTGAGGTTATGGCCATGTAAAATCGATTTAAGCCCGCCAGTAATTTTATATTACTGATCGTTCCAAGGCGATACTTCTGTGGTGGTTCTTTTTGTTTTATGTCTTGGTCTTTCAAATTTTTGTGCTGTTGGCTCCTTATGTATGTTTTCATATTTTTAGTTAAGTTTAGGTAACTGAGTAGCCACCTTTTGGGAAAATAACTGCTCATTCGGCTTACGATTAGATATGTTTTCATGGTATAAGTACCTGATTGTTAATTTAGATTTTCCCATCTCGGTTTTTGGAGTGGGAATCTTTTTCTGATTGCGCCTTTTGCTGATCTTTGCCTACATGTACTTTTTATCGCACCTGCTTATAGCAGGGTGCGATATAGGAGTTCAAATTTCCGTCCGTCCGTACGTTCGTTCGTTCGTCCGTCCGTTCGTTCGTTCGTTCGTCCGTCCGTCCGTCAACATTTACGTCGAAGTTTAGTTTTCTCGACATCAGAGATAGCTGCGAGTCTGAAACCTTGCATAGTAATTGTCCCTGACATACCCTTCAAGCACGCACCTTAACCCGGTGCCCTTGACCTATATTTCACGGTCCACTGACTTTGAAAATTTTTACGTCAAAGTTTTGTCAACATTTACGTCGAAGTTTGGTTTTCTCGACATCAGAGATAGCTGCGAGTCTGAAACCTTGCATGGTAATTGTCCTTGACATACCCTTCAAGCACGCACCTTAACCCAGTGCCCTTGACCTATATTTCACGGTCCACTGACTTTGAAAATTTTTACGTCGAAGTTTGGTTTTCTCGACATCAGAGATAGTTGCGAGTCTGAAACCTTGAATAGTAATTGTCCTTGACATACCCTTCAAGCACGCACCTTAACCCGGTGCCCTTGACCTATATTTCACGGTCCACTGACTTTGATAATTTTTACGTCGAAGTTTGGTTTTCTCAACATCAGATATAGCTGCAAGTCTGAAACCTTGCATAGTAATTGTCCTTGACATACCCTTCAAGCATGCACCTTAACCCGGTGCCCTTGGCCTATATTTCACGGTCCACTGACTTTGAAAATTTTTACGTCGAAGTTTGGTTTTCTCGACATCAGAGATAGCTGCCAGTCTGAAACCTTGCATAGTAATTGTCCTTGACATGCCCTTCAAGCACGCACCTTGACCCGGTGCCCTTGAACTATATTTCACGGTCTATTGACTTTGTCCGATGCAGGTGCGATATCGACCTCCGCGGAGTTCTTGTTTTAAAAACGGGAGCATACTGAAATAAAGTCAAAGTTCAAATATATCATTTATTATTCTGTTTTGTTTAGTCTAGCCTAGGGTCTCAGTCAGTTTCTACTTTTCTCGAATCATTTGTTTTGCAGGGTAATGTATCAAATTATCTGGTAAAGAAATACGGGTTCTCGCCGACTTGCAAAGTAATACCGTTCACACAAGATCAGTTAAACTCACTTCCTGGACTGGGCGTCAGGCGGGACGATATATTCGTGAGTATATTATACGTATAAAGTAAGACGCTAGAACAATTCAAGCCCACAAATAAACCCAAATCCTGTTCATCCAATGTAATAAGCTAAAAATTACAGGCTTTTGAATTTAATTCTCAGAGAATGTGGGTAGTCATGAGAAACACCAGTGAGTAGTCAAGTGCATTCAGTCCGCGTAACAACAAATATTTACATTTCACCGCACCATGGATATATTTGTTTCTGATGTAAAGGGCAAACCCCGACACAGAATAGCAATTATAAAAATGGATGCATAGAAATGGTACTGTTACATTTGCACGCTAATGTGATTACGAGGGTGGGTCAGAAAGTGCTGTCATAGGTAATATAACTTTGTTAATAGACATGATAGGTTGCTGTATTATACCTTGATTGAAAGGGCTACATTTCTACTTTATAATGATGCCAAAAGAATACATGAAAGAAATAAATACTTCAAACTAGACGCCTTGAAAGACACCTGGGGTAAAACCAATAGCACTTTTTCTTGAATTTGTGAATATCTTTTAAGAAAAACGACTTCGAAAAATTATAACCCTGCAATATATTTTTCAATCATAGATGAATATATCCTGCAAAAATCAAAATAATTCAATTAAAATTAATTGAGTTATTGCAAAATGAAATAGTGAAATTTGCTTGTTGTACATACATTAAAATTACAGTTCAAATTCAAAGGGCATTTATTGACATCTACACGTTGACCAGGGACCTTAAATACATTGTACCATTTTATTGTTTCATCCTAGTGTGTCCTGTCGTAAACTCGTAAAAATGCGAGCTAATATAATGGTTCAGCGGTGCCAGAAATGCTATAGGGGTACGTATTTTAATGACGTCATATATATCACTTTATAATAAAGTCAACATAGCATCGATACCAGTAATTTTTGTCACATTGCTTTTCTATATATACTATTATTTATCACTGTAAAGTTGGAGAAAATCTGATCGGTAGTTATGACGATATGACGCATGAAACGCACACAATAATATTCACAAATTCTAGAAAACGTGCCATTGGTTTTACCCCAGGTGTCTTTCAAGGTGTCTATTTCTAGGTATTTATTTCTTACGGGTATTATTTTGACATCATTATAAAGAAGAAATGTAGCCCTTTCAGTCAAGGTATAATACAGCAACCTATCATGTTTATTAACAAAGTTATAATACCTATGACAGAACTTTCTGACCCACCCTCGTATGCCATAGACACAGTAGCGATATGTCAGTTTGACATTCATTTGGCAATTAGTATATCTTTGTACTGATACAACTGGCACTTTTGCTCTCAGCTTAGTCAATAGCAAATACTAATTTTGAATTTATACAATAGTGATTACTAATTTTTGAACTTAGTCAATAGTAATTACTACTTTTGAATTTAGTCAATAGTAATTACTACTTTTGAATTTAGTCAGTTGTAATTACTAATTTTGAATTCAGTCAGTAGCAATTACTAATTTTGAATTAAGTCAATAGCAATTACTTATTTTAAATTAAGCCCATAGCAAATGCCAATTGTGAATTTAGTCAATAGCAAATACTAATTTTGAATTTATTCGATAGCAAAAATTAATTTTGAATTAAGTCAATGGCAAATTACTAATTTTGAATTTAGTCAATAGAAATTACTAATTTTGAATTTAGTCAATAGCAATTACTTATTTTGATTTTATCAAAGTGCTTTCGTAATGTCTCATAGTTCCAGATGTCAATGGGTACGGGTGACGCTTTGCTGAAAGTCATTTCTAAGCCATTTCAATAGCATTTACTAATTTTGAATTTATTCAGTAGCAATTACTTATTTTTGATATAGTCAATAACAATTACTAATTTTGAATATAGTCAGTTGCAATTACTAATTTTGAATTCAGTCAGTAGCAATTACTAATTTTGAATTAAGTCAATAGCAATAACTTATTTTGAATTAAGCCCATAGCAAATGCCAATTGTAAATTTAGTCAATAGCAAATACTAATTTTGAATTTATTCGATAACAAAAACTAATTTTGAATTAAGTCAATCGCAAATTACTTATTTTGAATTTAGTCAATAGCAATTACTAATTTTGAATTTAGTCAATAGCAATTACTAATTTTGATTTTATCAAAGTGCTTTCGTAATGTCTCATAGTTTCAGATGTCAATGGGTACGGGTGACGCTTTGCTGAAAGTCATTTCTAAGCCATTTCAATAGCAATTACTAATTTTGAATTTATTCAGTAGCAATTACTAATTTTTGATTTAGTCAGTAACAAATACTAATTTTGAATTAAGTCAATAGCAATTACTAATTTTGAATTTATTCAGTAGCAATTACTAATTTTTGATTTAGTCAGTAACAAATACTAATTTTGAATTAAGTCAATAGCAATTACTAATTTTGAATTTATTCAGTAGCAATTACTAATTTTTGATTTAGTCAGTAACAAATACTAATTTTGAATGAAGTCAATAGCAATTACTAATTTTGAATTTAGTCAATAACAATTACTAATTTTGAATTCATTCAGAGTGCCCCTACATATTTCACGAAAAATAAATATGATACGTTACTGGAATAAACTATTACAATCAAAAGGAAACAGTTTAGAAAAACATGTATATACGATGCTAAAAGATGACGCAAACAACGATATTAAATATAACAACAACAACTGGGCATATCATATAAAATCAATATTGGAAAGTCTTGGCTTAGGCTACCTTTGGCTGCACCAAGGAAACACAAATATTAATCTTCCTTTGATAAAACAACGCATCTTAGATCAATATTATCAGACCTGGTATAGCAATATTAATAATTCAAGTAGGTTAGAATCTTATTGTCGATACAAACATTCTTTCCAAATAGAAAAATATCTAGATACTATAACTGAACGTAAATACAAAATCGCTTTATCACGCTTTAGACTATCATCGCACAAATTAGAGATAGAAAGAGGTCGTCACATTAGAAATTCTAGACAAGAACGCACATGTAAGCTTTGTCCCATAAATGCAATCGAAAATGAATTTCATTTTCTTTTAGTGTGTCCTTTTTATAGGGAATTAAGACAGAAATATCTAAAACCATTTTACTGTAGATGGCCAACGCTCAATAAATTTGATAGGATTATGTAATCAACAAATAAAAATGAAATACTCAGTCTTTCAAAATATCTTTATTTTGCAACAAAATTAAGAAATGAGAATGAAATGTAAACATTTAAAATCAATTTTGTTTTTTCTAATGTATAATATGTTCATAAGCTTCTCACTTATCTGTGTCAATATGTTGTACATTACTCTTCTTGTATTTGTAGGCTAGAAGCATTGTAGTTTGCTTAATTTGCCGAATAAATTTGTATCTTGTATCTTGTATCAATAGCAATAACTAGTTTTGAATTGAGTCAACAGCAATTACTAATTTTGAATTTAGTCAATAACAATTACTAATTTTAAATTTATTCAATAGCAATAACTAATTTTGAATTGAGTCAATAGCAATTACTAATTTTGGTTTTAGTCAATAGCAATTACTAATTTTGAATTTATTCAATAGCAATTACTAATTTTGAATTTAGTCAATAGCAATTTCTAATTTTGATTTTAGTCAATAGCAATTTCTAATTTTGATTTTAGTCAATAGCAATTACTAATTTTGATTTTATCAAAGTGTTTTCGTAATGTCTCACAATTTCAGATGTCAATGGGAACGGGTGACGCTTTGCTGAAAGTCATTTCTAGACCTACACCATCTGCAGGACTGTATAGCAATGTATTGGTTAATTGTATGGACCCGGACACGTTTGTGCCTATGATAGCGTAAGATTTTCAGAAACGTTCATAAAAGAAAAATGGTTTTTTGCCTGGGCAATAACAAAGACACAGATCAGCTGTGCAGTAACTGCACAACTGATCAGCGACTTTGTTTTCGCTACACGGAAAATATAACCCCACCTCTTCTTCAAGCTTCTAGCTCACAAAGTTGTGTCATTGTGGTTTGTTTTTGACCAAACATTATAAAAGCAGAAGCAGGCAAGAGCGAGTTTTTATGGTTTGTCTTACTCTTCCAAGTTCGAATTTAGTGCCATGAGGTCTCAACTGATAACAGAATATGCAAAATACGTACTACCACTTTTTTGGATAAATCTATGGTTACAACTGTATACGCATGTGTATACATGTAGGAGAGCTAACATAGTGAGTAGCTTTTGATTAAAATTGTCAATTTTGGGACTAGTTGCGTGTAATCCCCAACTGGAACATATTAAGAGAATAAGTACCAGATTATTTAACGAAGGTGAGCGATTTAATTTTAATCAACAGCTTCAAGAATGCATCTCGTGTTCGCCAAGGTGTCATGGAACGCTGTGCAGGCACATGGGAGAGATTTACAGAAATGTTTAAATCAACACCACCAGGCAATAATGGGCACATAGGTATTTTTAAAAAATATGTTTAAATCCACAAATATGCATGTACAGTATACATAATAATGCTAATGGCGAGTTAAATGTCTTAGACTGACCTTTTTTCCAACAATATTGTCATCAGGTTAGCTACAAAGATTTCCAGCATAAGACTAAGCAGACAACGTACAGATAAACAACAGCAGAACCGCCTTGGAAAGTTCAAGAAGGCATAAATCTTTTTGGGGCCAAGAGTCTCGTCTTCCATTACGAAAACGTGTCTTTACAATAAACAGAGTTTATTTTGCTGATAAAAGATATTTTTCAGTTTAATGGTTTCTATATCTTTATTAAAACATTTTAGGTTTGTGAAGCAAACTTGAAATTAAAAGTGCACCATATTGTTTCTATATGCACCCATTAAATCCACGTTAACGATAGTATAGTGAGATATGATTTTTCATCTATTGCACTTATTGTTTTCAGGAATGTACTTTGATGTTATGGAAATCACCCCGGAAATACATGGAACATTTTTGTTTGACTCCTGTGATAATATGGTACACAAAGATATTCACCAGATTAAAATTTATTTGTTCAAAATGCATTATGTATGTTTTGGAAGCAAAGAGCACACGATAGAACTTGAACCTCCAAAATTAAAACAGAAATATGTCAGAGTGGAAATAAGGGCCCCGACCATTGGGGCCATGAAAAATAGTAAGACCACCTGTGTCTTGTTGACCAGTTAGTTCACCAAGCCCTATACGTGTACTATTTGTACATTGTCAGGTTCCTATGATATGGGCGTTCAGCCTTTTCTAAGTCAAGATAACATTACGGAGCGACCATTTGATTTTTAAGGTGGTTGGGTGGCTTGAAGATGTTTTTGGGCCTGGATATTTTTTTTCACTTGCGACGCCATATTTCTTTTATTTATATATGATACACCACATACGATAAAATTTACCCTGTCCTAGATAGTTCTTCTGGCAAAGTTTGATCCTGGATTTTTGTTTCAAACAATCTTCCAGGCCCCCACCCATAAAAATCAAATGACGGTCGCTCCCTTAGTCACCAACATGACATGCATTTACCAGTGATTGCCACTAACGGACATAATTATGCCAGCTAAACTGCTATCAATGATTTGAAAGACATTTTGTAATTTGAGGTTTTTTTTCATGAACTTGTAGGTCGAAAAGTTACCCCCAGAGGTAGAAGTAAGAGCTGTTCTCGAGAGTCAGTTTATATGCAGACTTCTATATACAAGGCGGTGTGGAATTGAGATTGGTTTGTGCATTTTAATCCTTAATATTAAGAAAACCGACATAAACTTGTCTGTACAGTCACATGAGATGGCTAGAGACGGGAACTTTTGGATTTAGAGTAAAACAAATATACATGTATTATCCGTGTAGCGAAAACAAAGGCGCTGATCAGCTTTGCAGTTACTGCGAAGCTGATCTGCGCCTTTGTTTTCGCATATGCAAAATGTGTGTTTCCTCGTAATGCGGCTCATATAAAATGGGTTGTTTGTGTCAAAGCAACGACGAACATTGGTCACCAACATGACAGCCATATACCGGCATGGGAACGAATATGCAACCTCTTATTTGTATGGCGAATCCATATCCACAACACTACCATAGACGTTAAAAGTGAAACCTATACGGGTTAATAATTTAAATAATGTAAGATTTTCTTACACGTGTCTTTCAATTTGATTTATACGCCATTGGGTAAAACACAAATGTGTCAGAATTCCGTTGCGCATACGAACATACAACTACAATGTATACAATTAAACTTTTTTGTCTTTCTGCCATTATTACTTTACGCGATTGTTTATGAATTTTACGTGATTTGTTTATCCTAGGTCCGAACACCAGAGTGATTGTGACAGGAGGAGCATCAGTAAATAAAACTATTCTACAGGTACAGTTGCTTTTGGATTTTATTTATTTATTTATTTTATTTTTTTTTTTCAGTTGAAAATATAACACGTTGTTCTTATTTTTACTCATGTACGTATTTAGTTTGGGCCAGAAATTACTTTATTTATGGATTTTAACGATTTTTCATGATTTTTAGCTCGCCTGCACGAAGTGCATAGAGCTATTGTAGTCACCTCAGTCGTCTCCGTTTACGTTTACGTTTTCGTGTACGTGGACGTTTACGTGTAGGTCCGCGTCACACTTTCGGTTAAAGTTTTTTATGTCTATATCTCTTGACCATGTTGATGGATCAAGTTGATACTTTGCATGTTGCTAGATATTGGTCTGAAGTTTTACGCAGTACCATCATGACTCACCCTGGGTGACCTCGAGGTCAAGGTCACGGTCTTAGAAATTTTGTGTTTTTAAAAGTTTTTGTAAGTCTACATCTCTTGACCATATTGATGGATTGAGTTGATACTTTGCATGTTGCTAGATATTGGTCTGAAGTTTTACGCAGTACCATCATGACCCACCCTGGGTGACCATGAGGTCAAGGTCACGGACTTAGAAATTTTGTGTTTAAGTTTTTGGTTAAAGTTTTTGTAAGTCTATATCTCTTGACCGTATTGATGGATTGAGTTGATACTTTGCATGTTGCTAGATATTGGTCTGAAGTTTTATGCAGTACCATCATGACCCACTCTCGGTGACCTTGAGGTCAAGGTCACAGACTTAGAAATTTTGTGTTTAAGTTTTTGATCTAAGTTTTTGTAAGTCTATATCTCTTGACCATGTTGATTGATCGAGTTGATACTTTGCATGTTGGTAGATATTAGTCTGAAGTTCTATGCAGTACCATCACGACCTACCCTGGGTGACCTTGAGGTCAAGGTCACAGACTTCGAAATTTTGTGTTAAATTTTTTGGTTAAAGTCTAACTCTCTTGAACATGTTGATGGATAAAGTTGATACTTGCATGTTGATAGATATTGGTGTTATATATAATTGATTCAATAATATTGATTCTTTTAAAAGCTATTACTTATAATTTATATATATATAATCAAAGGGGAGTAACCCAATTAATTAATATATATTTCTTTTTATGTTTCTACAATTTATTATCTAGAACTTTGTAGAAGAATGTCATTGATTATTTTTATCACTGTTATATAATTTAGAAGTATAGAAAATTTTATGAGCACTTTGTGGATAATTCCAGATGAAAATGGAGTGAGTGTTTTTTTTTACCATAAGTTAAAAATATATTTGGACTATGTATACTGAGATCTCGAAGGGTCTAGTGGACTCTCGTTTAGTCTTGATGGTCGTTGCGGCCTTGAATTCTCTCTGGAGAATTCTAAATTCTCTTTGGAGAATTTAAAAGAACTTTCGTTTAGTTCGTTTCTTTTCTAGAGAAAAGTTTATTATATCATTCTCTAGAAACCTGGAGAATTTCCTTAGATGTATAAATATAGGTCCCAATTCAGTCGTAGGTATTCAGAAATTTGAAGTGATTTAAAGTATATAACTAGTGTTTTGTGTGGATTAAAATATACATGTGCTCATATTCTGGTTACTGGATTGTGGACTTACATTTGAGGGACAAGGACTTATTTGACATTAACTTTGTAAGTTATTTATTTATTTATTTACTTATCTGTTTGTTTGTTTTTATGTATTTGCAGCATTTATTTGTTTGATTAAATATTGTTAAGTTTAAATTACTTGGTTGTTTTTCGCTGTACCTGTCTAGTTACGCTAGGTCGTAACAGATTTTGGGGGCTCTGAGCCGGGATTGAACATTTTGTGCACCTATTTTATTCTGAATTTGAAAAGATATTTATTGTTTGTCATACCAGCAAAAAGCAACCATGTTATTCAAACTTGAAGATTTCATTGCTGCGCCTTCTCAAGAGCTGTTAAACTTGGCCAAAAAGAGTGATCTTTTAGACATTGCTAGTCATTATAGCATACCTGATGTCAAAACATCTATGTTAAAACGTGAAATTAAGAATGTTATCATTCAGTTTCTTGTTGATGAGGAATTTTTTGAACCCTCAGCTACATCTCTTATTATGGTCTCACAAACCGACATACAGTTGAAAGAGTTAGAATTAAAAAGGCATCTTGAACTGGAAAAATTAAGATTAGAGTTTGAAGAAAAAAGAAGGGCAGATAAGGAAGAAAGGGAAGAAAGAATGCATAGAGAAAAGTTAGAGCTTGAAAAGCAAAAATTAGTATTTGAAAGAGAAGAAAAACAAAAGCAAAGAGAAATGGAAGAACGACTTGAAAAAGAAAGATTAGAAAAACAAAGAGAGTTAGAAGGAAGGCTTGCAAAAGAAAAATTAGAGCAAGAAGAAAGAATTGAGGTTGAAAAAGAAAAACTGCAGTATAGTTTAAAAATGAAAGAGCTTGAATTGAGCAGTAAATCAATGCCTCCTGTGTCTTTTGATCCTAGTAAAACATTTGATGTTACAAAACATATCAGGCTCGTTCCTCCATTTCAAGAAAAAGAAGTAGATAAGTACTTTTTACATTTTGAGAAGGTAGCAGAAAATTTGAAATGGCCAAAAGAGCATTGGACCTTGCTTCTACAGAGTGTTGTTATTGGTAAAGCTCGAGAAATTTACACTCAGCTTCCACTTGATCAAAGTTCAGATTATGACACAGTCAAAAATCTGATTCTTAAGGCTTATGAGTTAGTACCTGAAGCTTATAGGCAGAAATTCAGAAATTGTAGGAAAGAACATGACCAAACCCATGTAGAATTTGCTAGAACTAAGGAGCAATTATTTGATAGGTGGTGTTCTTCAAAGGATGTAAAGTCTGATCATGCAAAATTAAGACAGCTCATGCTTGTTGAAGAGTTCAAACGATGCATACACTCTGATGTCAAATCTTTTCTTGACGAAAGGGAAGTAGAAACTTTAGATGTAGCAGCACGATTAGCTGATGATTATGCTTTGACTCATAAGGTGTCTTTTGTAAATAAGCCTTACAAGAAACCTTTTAACCCTCAATTTAAACCTAATACACCTCAGTCAAAACCATTTAACCCTCAACAGAGAAATAATTCCCCTCAACCTAATCCACAACCACAAGCTGGACTAACAGCTGATAGTTCCAGTCCTTCACATAATCCTAAAAATAAAGATACTAGTGAAAACAAAGGTCAAAGATCCTCATACTCACCCCGGCTGTTTTGCAATTATTGTAAAGGTGACGGTCACGTCATTTCTGAATGTGAAACTTTGAAAAGAAGAAAAGAGAGACAAAATCAAAATAATTCTAGACCAACAGGTCTTACTTCTTTAAGGTCAAAACCACAGTCTATTATTCAGGATGAAAATCCTATTTTGGCCAAAACGTCTGCGACTGATTGTATTATGGAGATTTATGAACCATTCTTATCAGAAGGTTTTGTGTCACTTACTAGTGATTCTGCCCAGTCTACCCCTATTAAAATCTTACGAGATACCGGAGCTTCTCAGTCTCTTATTTTAGCAGATACCCTGCCTTTTTCCGAGAAGACTTCAACTGGGACAAGTGTCCTTATTCAGGGAGTAGAGTGTGGATTTGTTAATGTACCGCTCCATAACATTTATTTGTCTTCAGACTTAGTTTCTGGTCCTGTGGCTGTAGGTATTAGGCCTTCTTTACCTTTTAAAGGTGTTCACTTGCTATTAGGCAATGACTTAGCCGGAGATAAGGTTGTGGTAAACCCACTTTTGACCAATACACCTTGTGAGGATCAATTGCCTGATCCCATTGAGCAGGAAATTCCTGATCTTTACCCTTCATGTGCCGTTACAAGGGCTATGGCAAAAAAAGTCAAATTGAATGATGGGATACAGGATATTGACTTAACTGACACTTTTATAGGTCAGTCTTTTCATGATGAGATTTCAAAATCTCTTTCTTCAAGTCAAACTGACTTCAACAATCAAAGGTCAGACAATGACCTTTCACCTTCAATTTTTGACCAAGGTCACGACCAAATGTCAAGGTCACAACTTTGTCAAGAACAGCATAGTGATCCTGAAATCTCGCCTTTATTTGAAAGGGCTTTAGATGAAAATGAAATTTCTCAGGTTCCTGTTTGTTTTTATGTCAAAAATGACATCTTAATGAGAAAATGGCGTCCTCCTGATGTTTCAGCGGAAGACGAATGGACCATAAATCACCAAATTGTGGTTCCTAAGGCTTATCGTCCTGAAATCTTAAACTTGGCCCATGAAACTCCCATGTCAGGTCATTTAGGGATAAATAAGACTTACCACAAAATTCTCAAGCATTTCTACTGGCCAGGATTAAAATCCTGTCACACTTGTCAAATGGTAGGAAAACCTAATCAGACTATTCCAAAAGCTAATTTACAGCCTATTCCTGCATTTGATGAACCATTTAGTAGGATTATCATTGACTGTGTAGGTCCGTTACCCAAGACTAAATCAGGTTGCCAATATCTCTTGACTATAATGTGTGCTTCAACACGTTTTCCTGAAGCAATTCCGCTCAGGAATATCAAGACGAAAACAATAGTTAAGGCCCTTGTAAAGTTTTTCACACTTGTAGGTCTTCCAAAATCAGTCCAATCAGATCAGGGTTCCAATTTTATGTCAGGAACATTTCAGCAAGTAATGCATGAACTTGGCATTAAACAATACAAGTCATCAGCTTATCATCCTGAAAGTCAAGGTGCTTTGGAAAGATTCCATCAAACTTTGAAGAACATGATCAGATCTTACTGTTTTGACACCGAAAAAGATTGGGATGAAGGCATACATTTGCTATTATTTGCTGTCAGAGAGTCAGTACAAGAGTCTCTTGGGTTCAGTCCGTTTGAACTTGTTTTCGGACACACTGTTCGTGGACCTTTAAAACTTATGAAAGAGAAGTTTCTTTCAAGTAATGACAGTCCTTTGAACTTACTTCAGTATGTGTCTGACTTCAAAACTAGATTGACAAAAGCTTGGGAAGTTGCTCGGTCCAATCTTAAGTCAGCTCAGAGCAAAATGAAGTTGCATTTTGATGAAAATGCTCAGAACAGAAATTTTGACCCTGGAGACAAGGTGATTGCTCTTTTGCCCATTCCTGGCAGGCCATTACAAGCTAGATATTATGGTCCATATACTGTTGAGAAAAAGTTAAGTGATGTAAATTACATAGTTAACACTCCTGGGAGGCGCAAGCAAAAACAATTATGTCATATTAACATGCTTAAAAAGTACATTGATAGGGATAGTGATAATGATAGTTCAGTTATTTCTTCAGTAAGCATAGTTAATTCTGTCCCTCATGAACAAAATCAGACAGACTTTGAAGAAATGAACTCTGTGAACTGTGAACCATTATCCTCAAAACTCCAGAATTCTGACATTCTGCATGACCTCGATCAGAAACTGTCACATCTAGATCCGGACAAGAAACATGAACTAAAACAATTAATTCTTGAATATGAGCACTTATTTCCGGACATTCCATCCAGAACCGATAAAATCTACCATGATGTAGACATTATTGAAGGAGCAAAACCGGTGAAACAACATCCGTATAGACTTCATCCTGAAAGACAACAATATCTCAGGAAAGAAGTTAAGTATTTGCTGGACAATGACTTTATAGAACCTAGTCAAAGTGAATGGAGTTCTCCTTGTATACTTGTGCCAAAATCTGATGGGACATTTCGAATGTGCACAGACTATAGAAAAGTAAATTCTGTCACAAAAACTGACACATTTCCCATACCAAGAATTGATGACTGCATCGACAACATTGGTCACGCCAAATATGTGACGAAAGTCGATCTTTTGAAAGGGTTTTGGCAGATTCCACTTACAGACAGAGCAAAGGAGATCTCGGCATTTGTTACTCCTGATGGACTTTATCAATATAAAGTGATGCCTTTTGGCATGAAACATTTCAGCGCTTGGTTAATAGTTTGATTTTCGGTCTGGATGGGTGTAAAGCTTACATCGACGATGCCATCATCTACAGTGAAGAGTGGAAACAACACCTGGAGATCATCAGAGAATTCTTCAAAAGACTCAGTGATGCTAAACTGACAATAAACTTACCGAAAAGTGAATTTTGCCATGCTAGTTTGACATTTCTAGGACATATTGTTGGACAAGGTCAGGTCAGACCTGTAGAAGCCAAAGTTGAGGCTATATCAGATTTTCCTGTACCTACAGGAAAACGGCAACTGATGCGCTTTTTGGGTATGGCTGGATATTACAGAAAGTTCTGTAATAATTTTTCAGTTATAGCTGAGCCTTTGACAAATTTACTTGGTAAGAAGGTCAGGTATGTTTGGTCTGAGGCTTGTCAGAAGTCTTTTGATCAGTTAAAGGCCATACTTAAGAGTGCTCCAGTTCTATCAGCACCACGCTTTGACAGAGAATTCAAAATGGCGGTGGATGCAAGTGATGTTGGTGCAGGCAGTGTATTGTTACAAGAAGATGACAATGGTGTTGATCATCCTGTTTGTTACTTTTCAAAGAAGTTTGACAAACATCAAAGAAATTATTCTACTATAGAGAAAGAATGTCTATCTCTTATTCTTGCCCTTCAACACTTTCAAGTGTATCTGTCTTCTGCAAATTCACCAATTGTCGTCTTCAGTGATCACAATCCACTGACCTTCATACACAAAATGAAAAACAAGAATCAGCGTTTGCTCAGATGGAGTCTCATGTTGCAAGAGCACAATCTTGACATTAGACACATAAAAGGTAGAGATAATATAATTCCAGACACCCTTTCAAGAGCTTGACAGTTTTGCCTTGTATGTTTGCATATGAGTATTGCAAAAGAAAGTTTTATTTCACAAAACTTTCTTTTCGTTGAAGAGGGGAAGTGTTATATATAATTGATTCAATAATATTGATTCTTTTAAAAGCTATTACTTATAATTTATATATATATAATCAAAGGGGAGTAACCCAATTAATTAATATATATTTCTTTTTATGTTTCTACAATTTATTATCTAGAACTTTGTAGAAGAATGTCATTGATTATTTTTATCACTGTTATATAATTTAGAAGTATAGAAAATTTTATGAGCACTTTGTGGATAATTCCAGATGAAAATGGAGTGAGTGTTTTTTTTTTACCATAAGTTAAAAATATATTTGGACTATGTATACTGAGATCTCGAAGGGTCTAGTGGACTCTCGTTTAGTCTTGATGGTCGTTGCGGCCTTGAATTCTCTCTGGAGAATTCTAAATTCTCTTTGGAGAATTTAAAAGAACTTTCGTTTAGTTCGTTTCTTTTCTAGAGAAAAGTTTATTATATCATTCTCTAGAAACCTGGAGAATTTCCTTAGATGTATAAATATAGGTCCCAATTCAGTCGTAGGTATTCAGAAATTTGAAGTGATTTAAAGTATATAACTAGTGTTTTGTGTGGATTAAAATATACATGTGCTCATATTCTGGTTACTGGATTGTGGACTTACATTTGAGGGACAAGGACTTATTTGACATTAACTTTGTAAGTTATTTATTTATTTATTTACTTATCTGTTTGTTTGTTTTTATGTATTTGCAGCATTTATTTGTTTGATTAAATATTGTTAAGTTTAAATTACTTGGTTGTTTTTCGCTGTACCTGTCTAGTTACGCTAGGTCGTAACATTGGTCTCAGGTTTTATGCTGTACATCACAACTCACCTGGATGACCTTGAGGTCAGGCTCACTGACTTGGAAGTTTTGTGTTTAAGTTTTGGTTAATGCTTTTATAAGTCTATATCTCTTGAACATGTAGATTGATCAAGTTGATACTTTGCATTGGTCTGAAGTTTTATGTTGTACCATCATGACCCACCTGAGTGACCTTGAGGTCAAGGTCATGGGTCATAGATTTTAACAGATGTAGTGGCAAAGCACAAGTCAGGCGAGATACGCTGTCCTGCGACAGCTCTTATTAATCTTTTCATTAAAATTCATGAACATGCAAATTCGATAATTTGCATTACTTACTAATGGATGAAAAGGCTATACCTAAGCTTTAAAATGAGACCACGTTCAGTGGGATAGGATAAGTAACAGTGGAAATATAGTCAATTTGGTATGTGTATGTACACCCCATTCTCAAGAATCGCGTTAACGTTGCGGCCGTGGAAACCATGCATTTTTCATAGTGCAATTGAGTTAATCTTTGAGGAAAATAAGCTCCCGGGGTAATAGATTGTGGGTACATAATTAGAACCGCCTCGCTTTGAAGTAAAAATAAGAGCAATGTAAATCCTAAAACTTCTTGTTTTACTAGATAAACATGGGTTTTATAGGGATACACATTCCTCGGCCATTTAATCATGGTGTAATAAATTGGATTTGGATAACAATTGGTTGTTTCATTGCAAGCCACAAAAAAGTATTCGTCACGTTTGGATCGATGTATAAAGAAAACAAACAAGGTATTTTCATTTAATATTATACACGCGTTTTAAAGCTGCATATGTTCTATAAAATGTGAGATATTTTTGACAATTTTGGGCAACGTCACCATCGACGTCAATAAGAGAAGGGCGTTTCTTTTTTTTTTCAAACGGATTCAGGGTATTAAAATGAGAAAACATAGTTGAGATAATTGTTTTCTTCTCGTGCTTACTTGAAATTCATCTATTACATTTTGGTGTTTGTATAATTTTAAAAATACGCCAGGAACACGTATATTTTTCATTTATTTTTAAATGCTTTTAAAATAAAGTAAGCTCCCTTGTTGGGCTTCAGGTAATTGCCGATATATTCAACGCTAGTGTTTATACGATTGATGTGAAAGACTCGGCTCCACTCGGCAGTTGCTACAGAGCGAAACTTGGTACGTAACATTTTATGGTCTCGTCAGTGGTAAGGAAACCTCTAGGACAGACAATGACATTAAATATATCAGGATTCATTTAAAATTTGTATCGTATGATCACATACATGTGTGAAATATTTTGTGCAATAATGGATGAAATCGCTTGTAATATATGTGAAGGAGAGTAAGCGCCTGCTGCGCACATCGAAATTTCTGCCTAGAAATTCGTTTAGAAAATCAATTACGTAAAACTGATTACCAGCTAAATTTCACATTTTTCTTTTTTTAAAAAAGCAAAACTATCACGAGGACGGATAAAGGATTTTTTAATGTGAAATTTGGAAAGTTTGACTGATGTATTGGCGGGTCAACTGATTTTTCTATTGATTCCTCACTTAATATATTTCTTTCACATATATCCAGCAGGAAAATATGTCCGTGCAATGTATGCCCCCTTAAACCCCACTTTTACATAGACGTTCTGAGGTATCAAGGGGTATACGATGTATCTTAATTTTGATCCAAAATATAGATTGTAGAAAGGTACAAGTAGGCAAAGATCAGGAAAAGGCGCAATCAGAAAAAGATTCCCACTCCAAAAACCGAGGTGGGAAAAAAACAAACTAACAATCAGGTACTTATACCATGAAAACATACCGTAAGCCGAATGAGCAGCTATTTTCCCAATAGGTGGCCACTCAGTTACCTAAACTTTACTAAAAATATGAAAACATACATAAGGCGCCAACAGCAAAAAAAAATAAACACCAAGGCATAAAACAAAAAGAACCACCACAGAAGTATCGCCTTGGAACGATCAGTAACACAAAGTTACTGGCGGGCTTAATCCGGTTTTTATGGCCATAACCTCACCCTCAGCAGTGGTTCATAACATTTAGTTAGTTATTCGGCCCTCGTGGTGAATCACTAACTAGTCAATGAATCATCAAGAACAAACAAATAAATCACGATGAACATCCTGATGAATCAAAAACCAGGACTCACAGATGGAGTTAGCTGCCCGACGATGGAAATCCCTGGGCGCCGAATAACCTACTAACTCCGGAGCAAAAGAAAAACACCAGTTAGACCCCGGTGGGCCAAGCAACAGACAAGAAGCTCTGGTCCCATCCAATTGAAATGAATAGCTTTAAGTCTGACGCCCGACTCACCGGCGTGCAATTAAAGAAGGCAGCATAGTTTATATCAACCATGACTGGGATAAAAACTAAGCATGCAGACTGTCGCATAACATTCAAGTTATAACCTATACGTCTGTAACGTATTACGATTTTTCTGAACTGAAAAGAAAAATCATTACTTCCTATAAGTTTCTTAAATTTGTAAACCAAGTCAACATAAAATTCAGGTTCCGAAAGGCCCTCACTTAAAAGCGTCTTTAACCCAACATTATACTTGGAAATGAATTCATAGTGTCTACATAAAATTTAGAAAAGGTTTTTCGAAGTTTTCGAAGTTTATGGAACCGATAGCCCTGTTGGAGAAGTTTGGCCGTTAAACATTTATTTCAAGCGTTGAAGTCTGTAACATGATTGCAGACTCTAGCAAACCTAATAAGTTGCGAAATGCATACACCATATGAAGCACGCCGAGGAACGTCACCGTCCAAAAACGGAAAATTTACTACATCAAAATCAAAGTCATCGCGCTTATCATAAATTTTAGAAGAAACGAATCCATTTGAAACAGAAAGATGTATATCTAAAAAGGGGGGCTTCGGTATCTGAGATATTGGCTTTGTTCAACTGTAGTTCAGGTGGATAAATTTGATTGACCATACCTTCAAAATAAGGGTTGTCAATGTTCAAAAGGTCATCGAGGTACATAGAAGTGGAATTAAAAGCCTCGATAACATCAGCTTGATTATCATGGTTGAGAGAATCCATGAAATCTCTTTCGTAGCAGTATAGAAATAAATCAGCTACGAGAGGTGCGCAATTTGTACCCATCGGTTTTCCAACAATTTGTCTGTATAACTTGGTCCCAAATCTAATATAAATATTATCCAGGAGATAGGATAAGGCGTCGCACACATTCTGACATGAACAAAGAGTATACCGACTTTGGTCAGAGGAAGTCAAAAAAGCCTTTTTTGTCATTACATGCCAAATAAAGTGAACTATAGTTTTTAATGCCCTTTTGAAGGTCCACTCTATCAAATCCAGAAGTTTTTCTTTCATTAGATTATGTGGTAATGTTGTATACAGAGTAGAAAAATCATATGTGGACAAGCTCGTCGCACGGAACCCTCTGCACTTCAATTTACTGAGCACCTCGCCAGAATTTTTTATTGACCAAAACTAATTTTTATTTGAAGTTTCATACACTGTCTCACAGTATCTTATAACATGAGATTTGATAGCAGTAAGACAGGAAGTTAATAATTTAGAAAGTTCAGTAGTAGTACAAGAGCTAGAATTTGCAATAAATCTAGCTTTGTATGGTCTTTTGTGAAGCTAACCAATACATCGTAGGAAGTTTGTCTTGGCCTTCATTGACACAATCAGAAAACTTTACAGGTAAATCGTTTAAGTGAGCATTAACTACAGACATTTCACCAGTACCTATCTCCAGATAAGCCCTGGTACCATCAAGCTCCTGTTTAGAGATAGGAAAATACAAAATGATTGCAAGCAATCCCTGAGGACTGGAAAAAAGAGCATTAAATTGATGTACGGGGAGACTTTTTAAGGCCGCCACACGGCACAACCACAAGAACTCTGATATAAAAAGGTACAAGTAGGCAAAGATCAGGAAAAGGCGCGATCAGAAAAAGATTCCCACTCCAAAAACCGTATTCATTAGAACAGCTGTTGACTAGGACGCTAAGCCACATTTTAAACAAACGAACAAAACAATAAGTAATTGCCATTATAGTGAACCTAAATAATTCTTCTGGATATCAGATCTCAATCCATTGGGCTAACCATGATAAAGATCAAGTTTCATGAATCATACGAATATGAAGCTATAAAATCTACTATAAAATATTTGCCATCGGAAACAATTTTTATATAATTGAGTCCTCCGTAAAACCACCCATCATTAATATTCATTTTATATTGACCATTCAAATCTGCACATTAGCTAACGGTCAATGACGGTTGACCAACACGTGGGTTAGACAAGCAAACCAACACGTGCTTTTTACAGGTAAATACAGGTGCAAAACCACAATGTTTGTCTATGGAAATAGGGTGGGCGTGGCTATACCTTGCTGGCGGAGGAGTCAATTAAATGATACCTATTCTATATACAGTCATATGGAGATTAAGAAGTACTCATGATGATGTTTCCATTTTGGCAAATAATAATAATTATAATAATAATAATAACAATACTAATAAGCTGTACAGTCACATAGACAGGCTAGAAGTTTGAAACTTCGGATTTATCAAGAAGAGGTATTGAACTATCTGTTTAGCGAAAACAAAGACGCTGATCAGCTGTGCAGTTACTGCACAGCTGATCTGCGTCTTTGTTTTACAGCTGATCTGCGTCTTTGTTTTCACATGTGCAGATTGTTGTTTTTCTTGTGCGGCAGTCCAATAATAATAATAATAATAATAATAATAATAACCGTTTTTCAGCACTAGATGGTAGTCGTAACATTGAAGATCTGAAGGGCTTGCGAGAACCAGTATGTACAGCGACACCTACCTCTGGAGTACACGAGGTTTGTATTTTACAGTTGTTGTCATTTCGTCGAAGAGCTCGATAGCATTGTCCTATACATGAACCATTAGGACCGACATAGGACCGTAATAGGGAAATTATCCATACTCTCATTTTACAGATCAAACTCTTTGTTAACATTTGTGTTAGATTTTTGCAACAATTTAATATTGTATTATTTTTTTTAGTTTTTGTTTACTGTATGATATTCTAACTATGTTATGAACCACTGCAGAAGCTGTTTACTGTATGATATTCTAACTACATGTATGTTATGAACCATTGCAGAAGCTGAGGGTGAGGTTAGGTACTTGTAAAATCGATTTAAGCCGCCAGTAATTTTATATTACTGATCGTTCCAAGGCGATACTTCTGTGGTGGTTCTTTCGTTTTTTGTCTTGGTGTTTGAATAATTTTTTGTGCTGTTGGCACCTTATGTATGTTTTAATATTTTTAGTTAAGTTTAGGTAACTGAGTGGCCACCTATTGGGAAAATAGCTGTCCATTCGGCTTACGATATGTTTTCATGGAATAAGTACCCGATTGTTAAAAAGGTACAAGTAGGCAAAGATCAGGAAAGGCGCAATCAGAAAAAGATTCCCACTCTAAAAACCGAGGTGGGAAAAAAACAAACTAACAAGTTTGTTCTTTCCCAGTGGGAATCTTTTTCAGATTGCGCCTTTTCCTGATCTTTGCCTACTTGTACTTTTCTATAATGTTTTTATGTGTGTTTTTTTTCTCCAGATTTGTGAATGTATGTTGACCAGATACGAGACGCTAGAGGATCGTGTTATTAAACAGTTCAAATAAAGAAATGCTCAATTGTTGAACGCGATCAATGACTTTATATATAGATAGATAACGGAAGATAACGGAAGAATACGGAATATTCTAAAACTTCAAATGAATAACAATATTATAGCTACAATTAAAAACGCAGAGTGTGTTCTTATGGTCGTATAGTCTGCCAACTCTTAGGTTCTTGCTCTAATTATAGACATTACCTGATTTTAGTGATCATGTCACTGGCATGGCGCGTAAGTGAATCGTCTAGGTATGAATAGTCTGTAAGTACTGATCTAAGATTTACGAAAAAGTACCTGCACTACATTGTATGGCTGATGCACAGACACATTCTCACGCATGTAAAACGTCCTAAATTTGGCCAGCATCATGGGCGAGAGAGCTGCTGTGTTTTATCTTGGCAACAGCAGAAACTAGCTACAATTTGTTTGGATTATCTGTGCATTGTTTTCAGTCTCTCTCCTTTTTCAATCTAGATTGTAGCTTTGATTCTAAAATTGAATAGACAAATAAGATTTAGGTTAAGATAGTACCTAGCTGCAAAATCAGAGATAAGAGAATGATGAGGTTTGTTAATTTACCTTACTTACCACGTTTGGCGGTTTGACTGAATTTTTATATCAGGGTGCACGCCGCGTCAATTAATTTACAAGTTAAAATTTAGTTAACAGGGGAATACTTGTTCGTATTTTCTTTCAACACAACGATTGTGTGTGGTCGTAAAAACGCCTCGACGTGACAATTTATAACATGTACTTCTATTTCGAGCATCAAAAAATAATTTATTTTATTAAAAACGTTCATATTTACGACTTTCAAACACTTCTGTATACTTCATGGACATCTTTGCTTTCGTTTACATCGCAGCGCTAGACGCTTTATATACGCGCCTTCGGGGACTGCATATCATTGCAACAATCATCAGATGAACTTGTTGATTTAATTCTAGATTATTCCGAGTTGCATCCCTTATCTGACGTCGCAACAAACATTGCTTATCGTGTTGACACATTTATATTTCCATTCTTCTAACGAAAACAATAGAATCATTCTGCATTGTTATTGTTTACAATTTGGCCTTACTGAATTCCCTTTCAAGATTGCTACTGTTGGTTAATGCATTTCTTAGCACAATTCTCAAACGTGTCTGAATATGTTGGTTCTATGTCCGTGAAATGTATACCCCCTCATACCCCACTTTTATATAATAAAACTGGGTTATGTAGGGGTATATCTGTTTTTTTCCCTTATTATTGCTCCAAAACATAGATTGTGGGTACTCGTTAGTTTTTACAACTTAAGAAAAATCTATATATTACATGGTCGTGTTTTCGTGATGGCGAGATAAGACACAATAGCCATAATTATTATATTTTAGGAAGTGGCAAATAAATGTTACTAAATATTTTGTAGTGCCTTATGAGTTCAACTCTCCCCATCCGTTCTTTCTCTTACTTCCATCCGTTCTTTCTCTTACTTTTCACCTTTTAAGTGCTTAAAAACAACATTTCCAAATGCTAATTGGTATAACGTCATTGTAGTTGCTCAGATCTATTAGGCCACTTTTCCCATTTATTTCATCTTCAAGCTCATTTAGTAACGTTAAGTTGAAATAATAGTGCTCTGAATATTGGATAACCACTCGTATTATTGCTCGATACCCTCGCGAATATTGTGGCAAGGAAGGCTCGCCATCCAATATTTACCCTTATTTAGGTTGGAAAATTAATACATTTATTAAAAATTTACTGAATTTTTACCGTCAATATTAGTACATTGAACATTTAACAAATCCTATTGTTTTACTACACTTACAGTAAATCGACAGGTATGGTTATGTTTAAGTGTAAGTTTCTCTTGTTAAGCACAATACCACAGTACACAATACATGACCACAAAGTTCGGAAAACTGCACACATATCCTGTTATTTTCAGATACATCATAAATGTTAACCAATGCTTCACTGAAGCGATAGAAACAAATTCACCATCACGTCAGTCCGCACTATCACCACTGACAATCACGTGGTATTGTTTACATACAAATCGATAAATGATCGTTGACAAACACTACAATTGAATCAGGAGTTGAGGTTTGATATTCGAGTTTTCTCTTATAGCGTGTACTCTACTGAAAAATAGATGGGTGCAGTCCATGCAGAAATTGAACATTTACTGAAAGAAAGTATTATCAGAAATCCCGGTTATTTTGCTTTTGCACACACTTCAATGTTATTGTGTTGGAAGCACTATATGTACATGGGGCGGAAGTATTTGCAAAAGCAAAATAACCTGGATTTCTTATATTACTTTCATTCAATAAATTCCATTTCTACATGGACTGCGCCTATCTATCAGTCAATAGAGTAAGTGGTATAGGAGAAAACTCGATTTTTTCATCTCAACTTAGGGCAGATTGCATTGTGCGCCATCCTTTCCATACCACGTGTTTATCAGCTGTGACTATGTCCTTGTCATTTACTCATATATGGCAGATGGACTTGCCTACCATTATCATTTAGGTGAGTCCACCGTCATCTCTAGGGGTACCAGGAGTGTTTTTGATTTTATCCGTTTTTCGATGAAATTTCTCTAAGCAAACAGAAAAGCCCCACACGTCTGTATTACATCTGGGGCTATACTGTTTGCATATGTCCCATAAAAAGGCCGCCAGGCTTTTACGAGTTGAGTTCTTGTACCAGAGGTCTTTTTACTTCAAGTACACGTTCACATGACTGTCACATTTACGCAATATATTACTTTACTTATCTGAATACTTTCCGACTATTCAATTATTCATTCAGCAACATGTTACTTAGAAATTTGAACACAGCTCACACTTCTATACCTTTATGAAGCTCAAATCCAAAATGTTTTATTGGATCCGAGTAAGAAGCAACTTTCACGTGTCACTTTTCAGCGGTATTTTAGAACCGTCACCCGCTGTACTATTTTCGACTTCTACACTATTAAACTCCTTGTTCTTGTCTAAATCTTGTAGCTCCTCCGCTTTCTCACTGTCGTCACTATTTGACCTAGATTTTCTTTTCCCAGCTCCGCCCATTCTACGCGACTGACACGCTTTGTATATGATAACACCAGCAATTATCCCTACTATGACAATAACCAGTAGTATCAAAACCCAAACAGGGAATCCTGAAATACAAATACGTAAACTTTCACAAAACAAAATATTGCTTAATGAGCACACCATATGTAAGTTTTAAATCTTTGATACTGTTTTAGGGCCTTTAAAATTGCATCGATTCCTTGTCCCTCTATTCTTACTTTTAGTTTTTGTACTGAAACGAATATTAAAATGATGCATGCAATCAGCGCACTGCACAAAGTTTTTCCAATCTCCCATCCATAGCATTTGGAAATGTTAAAAAGGTTTGCTTCATGAAGGACTTCGTTATTTTTTCAAAATTCACGTACGAGTAAACCCGAAAATGATAAAATTATCAAAGAGTGGTACATGTATTTGCATTTCGATTGTCAAAATTCTTGACATTGTTTGCATTTTTCTATTGGTTTTAACAGCAGTTCAGTAACACTCGTACGTGTATATAATACTCATAAATGAGGGTGTCGCAGCATCTATAATAGATAGATATGTAAGAGCAGAACAGATGTGACATCATGTCAGTAGACGCGAATCGGGTTTGAAATTCATTACCTTTTCAGTTACTGTACCTTATGCAATAATAAAAAACATATTTATTATTATATCTTGGAATTTTATATGCTACGAAAAAGCGTATGGATAATTGATACAATAATGTTTGTTGACTAACCGTCTGCTTCTTTTTCTTTTGGTTGAACGTCTGAAATGAAAACATTATGCAATTAATAATTTAGATAAATTTTATGATTTAATGTTTGAAAATACATGTAAAATGCACTAGTTTTAATGGCTAAAATAGAAAATTAAAGGATTTTTTTTTCTCGATGAGGTGGTCCTGCATGCGATTAATGCTACAGTAATACAAAAGCAACTGTATTCAGCAAGTCAAATGAGTTAAAGCATGTTTTCGCTTTAATGAATTAGTTCCCAGTGCAATCTCTCTCTTTGCAGTACTGCAAGGGTTATTGCCTACAAAGGACCTATCGTTAGACATGTATATTTAATACTATATATTTAAAGTAGGTAATTGAACAAACCTTTCTTTTCTGAAAGCAGTCCAGACCATATCTCCTTGTTGTCATATGTAACAGAACACCAAACCTCCGCGGCGTTATTGTCAACCAGAACCGACTTTGAAATCGTCTCTTTTGATTCAGCAATGATGTACTTTGTCTCACCGGTTGATAACATGTTATCGCTTACTTCAACTTCCTTTGTCTCACCGGTTGATAACATGTTATCTTCATCTTTTTCTGTGACTGTGATATTTATATTCACGTTCTTGAGAGTGGTATAGGCGTTACAAGTTAGCTTTGTACCCGTTTCCACCGGCTCTGATTTCTTTTCTACAACTAAAACGATAGATACAAATTAAAGCCTTTGATTTTTCTATTACTAAATCTTGCCCATGCAATCAATATACAGAGAATTAGTTCTAACATTTGGGGTATACCACTAATTGCAACAGAAAATTGAAAAATACATACGAGAAACATTGATAATATTAATATTTTTGCTCAAAAGGTTGACTCGCCGAGTCGGCTTTAACGGGTACCCACAATATAAGTTTTGTATCAAAACTATGACAAATAGGTACATTGTATACCCCTGTAGAACCCAGTTTTACTGTATAAAAGTGGGGTATAAGGGGCTATATATCAAACGGATATGTTATCCTAGTGTACTTTTTCCCATGCATCTAGATGCTTCGTTGTACATGGTATTACCTTGAAAACTCGTTTGTCAGATTTATATCGCTTAGTGCACTAAAACCAGGAAACTTGTAAGGAAACAAATCACTCTGATAAAACATAATAGCCGTACTTGTGATCAGGCGTGTATTTTACAAAATCCAGATATTATACGTGACGGCGGTCCCCGTGGCCGAGTGGTTAAGAGCGCTGATATTTCATTACCGCACTTAACCATTCGATCATCTCACCGCTGTGTCTGGTGTGGGTTCGAGCCCCGCTCTGGCCATATGTGAGACAAGCCAAGTTCTGCTTGCGGGTGTGTCAGGTGGTTTTTCTCGGGGTTCTCCCGTTTTCGCCCCACCTACTGATTGGCCCGTCTCATATGAGCTGAAATAATCTTGAAAGGGACGTTAAACTGAATCAAAAAAAATACATATATATATATATATATATACGTGACGGTATATTTCATTTCCGCGGACGACATGTAGTGAAAGTGCGGAGTATGCACTAGTCATTTGTAACCACTACCCCCACCGGGGACTTTGACTTTTGGTCCAGCAAATGCATGCTAAAAGTCCCACCCTGTGGGGACTGCTCGTTGGTAAAACTACTGCTGCCCCCACGCATACTATATTTTCATTTCACGGCCCTTTTTTGCCTATATAAAGCAAACCCCGGGTATTTTCCCCTGCCGTGACAAACCTTTGGTCAAAGCCCCGCTCATTTCCACGGCTATCATCCGCCCTACCCCGGGGATGGGGACCGTAGTTATAAATGACTAGTGCATTATAAAGTCGCCCAAATGGTCTGATGATCTATGTATTCTGTGAAACCAGAGACTAAAGTGTATTAAACTATCACTTTGTAACAAACAGTTAACATCGACATAAATTCAAGTGAAATCAGGCTAGGTCAATTAAGAAGGCATGGGTACGCTCATTCAAAAGTTCCATCTTCTAGTAAGCTTTATTTAGCTCCAAGTGAAATAAAAAAAAATAGTAATACTTGTTATCCTGGTAGTTCAAGTAAATTTGAAATCCACCAATAAAGCAGATCATTCGTAAAACGTTTCAAGCAGGTCCCCAACACCAGAGTGGGAACGAATCTAAAATCACTTGAAGAAGTCTGAGGCTTACCACGGTGTCGAGTACAGGTAAAATACAGGTAAAATCTTCTTGTGCTATTTGACATTGTAATGAGAATCCCCGTAATTTGGAGAAAAAAAAAACAGCCACACTTTTCACTACAAATCCTCCATGATTAAGTGAAATGAAAATGTAAGCGCTTTTGATATGGTTGTCCTCGTTTTCGAAATCCGCCAGCTCGGACAAATAGGTTGTAGGCACGCAGAGACGAATTTCACATGTACATATGCATTTTCAATACCCATTTAAATTGAAACTTTATTTGAGAAATATTTTATGGTAACCTCAAAGTAAGTAACAGACATTTTACCTATTAGTGGTAGATTTTGCGAGCTTGTAGAGTTCATGTTCTGGGAAACGTAGTGGCACATCAGTTTACTATGAATGTCTTCCTGGCCTGAAATGAAAACAGATTAAATCAATATGCAAGACAATTATGTATAAAAAATATTCGAAAAGCTTTCTATCTGTTGTTTGCTTTTTCTATATTGAAACTATGAAGACACGAAAATGCAACACACTTATAAATTTTAAGAAGAAAATGTTGACAATGAACCTCAGTGTTTCCTAATTTTAAAACTTGACTGTTTTATAACAATTTGAATATGCATTATTTGATATTAATACTTATCATATGACGTCGCTGTTTTCCAGTGGATAATGGCATGTCATAAAAATCGTATGACCTTACGTGTATTAACACTTTTGCGGGAATACGTAACGTCATTGACGACGTCCGTAACGACTATGTAAATTTTCATTGAAAGTATGGCCACTTCGAAGACAATAAAATCCCATTTTAAAAGCCATATGATAAAACGAATCTTACACTCGTATGAATGACCACTCGTGTAAGATCCTCTATATCTTAAACAGAGAGCTGAGAATTAAATAGATGACCTAATGTTTGGGGATCAACATATACCCATAGATTCTATTCTCATATACTTACCAACTTTCTTTAGCAGTACATCTTGATTGGTCATGATGTTAAGACGGCTAGGTTCAATTCCTTGTAAATCTGCTTCGTGTGTTGAGATGTTTAGGGAGTTCTTACATGAAAATCTCGCGTCAGTTCCTATCTCAGCCACTTTAGGAATCAAACCACCTAAAAAGCAGAACATTCTTAAGTTAGTCTTAAACGTCTTAAAGGAAGGTTGGGGAGGTTGGATGTACATATGGTCCCCACCCGCTAGGGCTATATGAGGACTAGATATGATGTTCTTGTATCTTATGCGGCTTTCACACTAGAGCACGATCTGTTACGATTGCCACGATTGACAAATCGCAGCTAATCGGGACATTTTGCCAAAATTTGACGTTCTGATACGAGTCGTTGCGCTTTGATACGATCTGTTGCGTTTTGATACGATCTGTTGCGATCGGTCAAAATCTGGTGACACGATATTGGTCCCGGATAGACACGATGAGTTGCGGTCAGATAAGATCATTACGATTAAACCCCGATTCTAATGCGATCTGACACGATTATCACGATACTTGACCGCGATTTGATACGAACTGATACGATTAGATGCGATCTGGTACGAGTCTCAAGAACTGATACGATATGTTGCGATAGTTTACGATTGTTGGCTTGATTTTTGGCGATTGTGGCCACGATTGTTTCACGATGAGACCGCGATTGGTATATCTACTTCGAAAACAAACATATACGTCATTACGTTTTTAATCTCTGAAGACGAAACAACATTGATGGAGGAGCAGAGAATGACGGGAATGCGACATTTGCATTAGTGATGCCTTATCCCTCCCCATTCCATCCCTGTCTCTGCTGCCATTTCCTGGCATCCTTCAGATTTCGAATTAATACTGCAAAAGGACCAGTTTGATATTTGTTTCTCTGTTGTTGATCAAAGAATAAAAGTTATCTTGCCCGATGTATTTAATGTATTGATAATTCGTAACAGATCGTAAGCCGTCGTGACAAAAGCGTGGCTTGTCGTGTCTCATCGCATTTACTCGTATCAGATCGTATCCTATCGGGAGTCATTCGCATCGCCTCGTAGTTAATCGGGCCAGGCATTTTTTCTCGAATCGTAACAGTCCGTAACAATTCGTAGGAGATCGCAACTCATCTCAACAGATCGCGGTGTTTTGGTCGATCCCGATCACCGCGATTAAGGAACAAGATGAGATACGATTTGTTGCGATTTGTTACGATGTCATACGATCTGATGCGATGGCCACGATAGTCCCGCCAATCGTGGTAATCGTGGCAAAATTTTTGGCAGCCAAAATTTTTTCCACGATTAGCCCGATTAACACGATTGATATCAAGATGTGATGCGATCTGATAAGATTGGATACGATAGTCCCGATTGGTCCACGATGAAGACCACGATACCAATCGTGGTCGAATCGTGGTAAGTGTGAAAGCTGCATAAGGCAAAGCATATGAACTTCTGTACGACCACATGATTTCTGAGTGCTTTCGTTGTATCTTTTCATTTGATATTATGCTACCTCAGTTACCATGCCAGAATTATACATACGATAATGCACTTCTCAACATAATTCGGAGTTTTAAACTCAAACCCATGTAACACCACCGCATTTATAGGCATTGATGTAGGTTATTTGACGGTGAAATACATACTAAGGGGAATAAGAAACTGTAAAGACATTTTTGGCTAGGTCATCCAGTATGTTTTTCAAAAAAGTACAAGTAGGCAAAGATCAGGAAAAGGCGCAATCAGAAAAAAGATTCCCACTCCAAGACTGCAATAACAACAAATGTTACATAGAGCGGCCACTAACGAATTTACTGATTGGCTTTTAAAATGAGTTTACTGGGCCCAGACCCCATAGATGGGAAGTTTTAATTCCTCTCAGGTTACATTTACCTGTTCGACAGTTTATGTCCCCGAATCCATCCTTACACAAACACACTGGACTCTCATTTACTGTGTCTTCAATGCAGGAAGCCTCATTCTCACACGGGCTAGGCATGCAAGCAGTTCTCTCTTGAAAAAAAATGATAATAATAATAATAACACATCACACAAACGTTTTATTTATAACCTCCAAAGTGCAACTTCGGATTACGTATTCTGAACATTTTTATAGAAAATTTGCCCATGCAATATACAGAGATTTTTTTAGTTGTAAAAATAAAAAAAAAATGTTTTGAAAATTATTGATATGTTTTTATATTTTCACTCAAAACAAACATGGTGAGTACACTTTAGAACCGCCTCGCGGAGGCGGTTCTAACGAGTACCCACAATGTATGTTTTGAATAAAAATAAGAAAATTAGGTATACCCCTGCAAACCGCAGTTTTTCTATATAAAAGTGGGGTTTAAGAGGGTATACATTTCATGGACATGATGTTCCTGATGAATATGACAACATGCTGCTTGTTGGTTTCAACAGTTCCTTTTTTACTTTAATCTCTCGTCTTTTGCCTGTTTGTCTCAAATACAGTTTGGGGAAGAGCTGCTATCGTGACTATTCGTACGTGTAGGTCCATATACAGCGTCTTCCATTTATTACTTTTTTATTTCTCATTAATTTAGTTATTTGGTATTATTTAACCAAACATTAATCATTGTTGAACAAAAGAATGTAAGACTTGGAATCTCCTGTTTATGGGTCGCATGTTTCGAAAATGGTTCAGTTTTGTTAACCAACCTATTTCACAAGTACTCCCTATGAAGTCGATAGGACACCGGCAGCTAAAATCTTTACCATCCTCCACACATACACCATCATGGAGACAAGGGTTGGGTTCACATGGTTTCACGGGTATTTCTGGTAAACAAATATAAATTCTAATAGATGAGTTTTCTGTAAGACAAACACAGGCAATGGTAGATGAAGTCTTTTGCTCCGGAGTTAGTAAGTTATTGGGCGCCCAGGGATCTCCATCGTCGGGCAGCTTACTCAATCTGTGAGTCCTCGTTTTTGCTTCATCGTGGAATTTATCATGATTTATTTGTTTGTCCATCATGATTCAGTGACTAGTTAGAGATTCACCACGAGGACCGAACACTTAACTAAATGTTGTAAAGCACTGCAGAAGCTTAGGGTGAGGTTAGGGCCCTGTAAAACCGGTTTAAGCCCGCCAGTAATTTCATATAACTGATCGTTCCAAGGCGATACTTTTTTGGTGGTTCTTGTTGTTTTATGTCTTGGTGTTTAAATTTTTTGTGCTGTTGGCGCCTCATGTATGTTATCATATTTTTAATTAAGTTTGGGTAACTGAGCGGCCACCTATTGGGAAAATAGCTGCTCATTCGGCTTACGAACTGCTTTCTTGGTATAAGTACCTAATTGTTTGTTTGGTTTTTCCCGCCCCGGTTTTTGGAGTGGGAATCTTTTTCTGATTGCGCCTTTTCCTGATCGCTGCCTACTTGTACCTTTCAATTTACAATTGTATCAATTCATGTCAGTTCTATTTTTACTTTTCGTAAACCTTCGCAACAGCACCAGGATTAAGGCATGAGAGAAGAAAGTTCTGATAAGAAAAATATCATTCCAGAAATATAAAAGGTATTACTAATGCCTAGGTTACATTTGCCCCAATCATCGTACGATTTATCGGACTGCGATTTTCCTTTTGATTTTTAGACATCAACGGTAATAGTGGGCTACGACGTATGTTTTCAATTCATACGGGCGTAGTACGATTTCTTGCTCTGGCTTTCGTCGATGCTCTGAGTCGGAACCGTACGGAGATCGTAGGGCCACCCTGCGGAGACGGTACGAAAATGCAAAATTTGGCATCGTACAATCATCGCAAGCTAATCGTGACAAAATATAACCGGGGCAAATGTAACCGAGGTATATCAGACGTTACAGTACGGAACTTTCAACTGGTGTCATACTACAAGTTAGTTAAAGACCTCGTCTTCGACTTCGACGTCTCATTTTACTTTTAGTAGAGTTGCTTATGTAACGAAAAATGCTCCCGTGGACTTTTCTTGTTAATCAGGGTTTTTATATACCAAAATGTTCATTAGCATGTGTAGGTTTCAAAAATGTTTCCTGCCATTTTTTCTATTAACTTTCAAGGTCAAGGTCAAAGGTCAAAGGTCACGGCTAAGGCTTAATGGTGTGACTTACAATATCAATAATTATGACCAAGATAATGTTTTTGAAAAGTACAAAACTAGTGTCATTGATAGTAAACACATTTCGACAATTTTTGATGTCACTTTCAAGTGACCTTGAAAACCCAATTCTAAAGGTCAAGGTCATTTATGCCAAATTTGTAAGAAAAAATACAGACATACGGCTTATTTATCGGCGCATTACAAAGTCAGCAGTATATATAATGAATCTTTGACATAGATGGTATCTTGAATATTTGTGGGTTTGGTATATTAGTCATTTGCACCTCCATGTCACAAACAGTTGCCATAGCAACAGCACTTTATGATAGCCTTAGCGTGGATTTTGAATGATTTTAATAGCTCATTTAAGTGCTTAATCATTGACTTATCTATTAGTTTTGTAGTGGTTTTAAATCAACATGGGGATAAATGAAAATGTTTTAATGCATTTATTACTTGCATACACAATCCCCACAACTTTAATTTAACTGTTAAAGGTCAAGGTCAAATGATAATGGTCGTTTGATACAACGAACACCCCGTCCATAACCCCCTTTTAAAATAGCGCCGAAACGGGGATATACAAGATTAATCATATGTCAGCAACAACTTGCCTTAAATCATTGAATGTGGTATCAAATCGAAGCAAAGAGATACCCCTTTCATCTCATGGTAACATTTGCAAATTATCTAATTTGCATATTGTTATCTAATTTGCATATTCATGAAAATTAATGAAAACATAAAAATCACTGAAAAAAAACCCAAGAAAACCACCGTGGTATTCCTAGAGCTAATTTGACCTACCTTGCGCCCCAGGATGATTTTAATGGGTGCAAAATCATTCATTGGGACCCCAGAAATGCTTTTGTTCATAAAGATAAATTTGTTTGCACTATGAAAAAATGCATGGTTTCCATAGCAACCATTAACACGATTTTTGAGCATGGGCATGTGCATACAAAATTGGTCATATATCAACTATTATTTATCCTAGACCACTGAATCAGATCTCATTTTAAAGCTTAGACACTGTCCTTTTATCCTATGGTACGTAGTAACAGAGTCCTATACGTGATCTCATGTAGAGTTTTTTGGTACCGGTGTCGATCGTTGAAGATGGCGACGACTCAAACAGGGAATTTGTAAGTCGCCTTTCATTTGAGCCGCCTCGTGGGAAAACCAACAATGTGGTTTCCGAACAGGTCCCACACAAACCGGGCTGTACAAGCACAGAAAAGAGCTAGAAGCTTGAAATTTCAGATTTAAGTAGAAGAGGAATTGTACTATCCGAGTAGCGAAAACAAAGGCGCTGGTCAGCTTCGCAGTTACTGCGAAGCTGATCTGTGCCTTTGTTTTCGCCTATGCAGATTGTTGGTTTTCTCACGGGGCGGCTCATTTGTAAAAATATTAGTTATTTTCAATGCTAGGGGCCCATCTCAAACACTGTCAGGATAGGAAAATATCAGATTTTAGGATTTTGATATAATCGCCATTTCGCAGTCTTGCCTTTGTAGAATTTGGCCGAAATGAGTGGATGGCTTACGTGATTTTAAATCCAAGCGGAGATCGATAAGGCTGTGGCGACGTTTTGTCTTTTAAACAGCAAATATCGTCACTTTTCTACAAAATTCTATTAGCCAAGACCCCCAAACACTTTCCCTAGCCCTGGTAGCACACAGAAACTTTCCTGGTAGAAAAAAATGTGCTTGAATTTACCAGTCAGGCTACTGTGTAGAGACCATTAAATTTTAGCCAGCAACCGTGTAGACACAGGTAAATTTTGACTATTATGTAACTGTGTAGATGCAGATTTTGGATACTGTGTATACGGTCGGGTATATCTACCTGTTTCAATTGCTAGTGGTAAGTTGCAACTGCGGAATATGGCGAGTACGCAGATTATACACGAGTATATCAGATTATATGATTGTAGAACAGTGTCACAGCAATCATTTGATACCAATTATAGCTCTCTATGTCTATCAGAAACAAAGATACAGTTGATTGTCTATGTATACCGCCTTATTTTTTGTAATTTTTCCCGTGAATTCTAAAAGTTTGGTTAATATTCATAAAACAAAAAGTCAAATGACATAATGATATAATTTTGCCCTAGCAATCATTTGATGCCATTTTCAGCATGTTAGGGCTTTTGGTTGTATTTTTAATTTTCCCACTTTTTCATTACTATTTATGGCGTTTTCATTAAAATTCATGAAATTAAAAATCAGATCATTCATATATGTGACTTAAGTGTCATAGTACACTGCAATAGCATTCAATTGCTACTTCTTTCAGCATACTGGATATGTAAACAGCTATGGCACAAGTGATTTTGTGCGTATACCCCATAATATTTCCAAGATTGTTTCTCCAATTTTTGTGTGTTTTATTAATTTTCATGAATATGCAAATTCAATAATTTGTATGATAGGTATTAAGGTTAAACTGCTAAGTCCATGCTTCACTATCAGACCAATTTAAGCATTGTAGAGCATGCTCTTTGATGGTATTTGAATATTTCTTGTGAGTACAACCTAGTCTTTAGAATCACACTAGGGTGGGTGTGGAAACTATGTAATGTTACATTATGCAAAAGTGTTCATTGTTAAGGACAACCTTAATGGCATTAAGGTGGTCCCTCTGACCACACTGGCAGCCATGAAAATTGGTTTCAGGGATATAATTATGGATATTATAACTCACCCAAAACCTTGCAATGGCTAAAGTTTTCCCTCGTTTATCCTCGATTTTCGAATTTTTTGTTAATATTCATGAATATGTAAATGAGATTGTTTTCATTTTGGGCCCACAACATCAATAAATATATCATATGATATGGTTCTATAATAAAGTGTCACAATGATAGTTTGATGGTTTGGGCCTGAAATTCGTTTATTTATGTATTGTTAACGATTTTTTTCTGTCATTTATTAATGTTCACATTAAAATTCATGAATATGTAAATTAGATAACTTGCATTACTTACAATAAGTTCAAAAGGCAATGTCTAAGTATTAGTATTTACTACCATGTAACGATATATACATTGAATTGTAGCCGCATGATAACCAATGATATAAACGCTGGTATAATATTTTGAGGTTGTGACCTTTGATCAGTTACCTTGACCTATAGTGATCAAAGCTAAATAGACAGAAATCATTTTTGAAACAATTATTTTGTAGTACCTTAGTCATGCTTGTAAAAATCCATCGAATTCGACTAAAATCTTGTCGAAATATTTATTCAAACCCCATATTGTTTTGTTAATAAAAGTCTTGGTTGCCTATGACAACACAATTAGAATAAAGATAAAAGTGAGATTCATATTACAGCCATCAAAATACAAAACATAATTGGTCGCTGTAAGTTATCTTATCTTGCTCTGGCTTTGTAATTACGTTGTAAAATGAGATTCTTGCGTATATTTTCGACATATGTGAGCGAAATGACCTTGACCTTTCAAATAAATAGTTCAAGGTCATATGAGAGTGACATAAGAATTACGGTCAGGTATGTGCTAAAGATTTTACCTAGTTAAAGGGCAGTTTCAAAAAAATGGCCCCAAAGTGTGACATTGGCTTAAAACACTAGTGTTATTTTGCAGACAAATCTGGCCTTATTTGTACCGTTATACCACTAATTTAAACTTTTGAATAGAATCAATAAAATATGAAGAATGGTTCTTAAAAATGATGGCGTTTCTTCGAATTTTTAGCTGTAAAGTGGAAAAAAATCTTACACTCCTTACTTTCTAAACAAACACTCATAAAAATGTAAAGAAGTGACAGAGCTAAACCAATTGTTATGATAACTGAATTGGGTCCTGAGCTTAGTATAAACGGTAAGAAAATAAATGACAACCACAAGTATTAAACATTTGTTGACCAATAATTATGAAATCTTACAATCATTACTTTTAGACCCCCAGTGGATTTCCGTGCGGTGATACAAAAATCCGAAACTACCAGAGTGGTAATGCTGTTCATTAGTTTCTATCTATATATTCATATGTTTTATATTTTGTATCTCTTCAATTTCTTTTCCTTAATTTGATGCAGTTTGGCAGCTTTCAAATTTGACTTCATTGAAAAATGTCACACTAAAATCTTAAACACCTTACATCATATATCTGCATAACTTTTTTATTTATAAAGTTACATAGTAGGAATTTTGTCAGATCAAGCCTGTCTGAGCGTTTGTTATTTTGGCAAATCACTTGATAATTTCCATGCATACAGTACAGTCTCAATGGGGTCTAAAGCCTCAAAATGGACCGGGGCCACTTTTAAACTGTCCTAATATCAAATATACGCAGAGAAGCAACCACGAATGATAATATTTTTTCGGTCCCATAAATTCTAGAACCGTGACATTTGACCTTGACCTTAAGATATGTGCAGAAAAATGGCAAGAATAATTGATAAAACATTACAATCATGATTGTCTAAAAGTTCATTTAACAAGATAAGCAACTCGAAAACTTAACCATTTTCCTTAATTATGCACAGCATTCAAAGGTCATACCATGTCCTGCCATTAACCTTCGATGCTATGGCAACTCATTTGGTGGATCGCTGCAACTTACATATATACAGTATAGAACCCTACAAGAATACCTACCATATAAAAGGTCTTGAATTCAACCTCCCTCATGCCTGTCATAGCACGCGCGTTGTTATTTTGCGAATTTTGCGTTCTTTTTGGGCAAATTTTGGATAAATGACCTTGACCTTTCAAATAGAAGGGTCAAGGTCATTTGGAAATTGCACTCGGTAATTGCTAAAATGTATTTACTTTCGATATTTTCCAGTTTGCAGCAGATTCACACGGAAGACCAGCCATAAATTTAGAGATAGTCATATGCCCTATATATTTAATAGCCGTGACCTTTGACCTTTGACCTTGACCTTGAAAGTCAACAGAAAAAAATGGCAGGAAACATTTTTGAAATCTAAAAAATAAAACAAACACTTTGGTATATTACAATCATGATTGTCTTAAAATTCATTGAACAATAATAAATTATAAGCAACTCCAAAACTTAACCATTTTCCTTAAATATGTACAGCACTCAAAGGTCATACCATGTTCTGTCATTAACCTTCGTTGCTATGGCAACTCATTTGGACGAATGCTGCAACTTATATACATATCGAACCCTACAAGAATACCTACCATATTAAAGGTCTTGAATTCAACCTCCCTCATGCCTATTGTAGCACGCGCGCAGTTATTTTGCGTATTTTGTGTTCTTTTGGGGCAAATTTTGGGTAAATGACCTTGACCTTTCAAATGGAGGGGTCAAGGTCATTTGGAAATTGCACTTGTCAATTGCTTAAATGTATTTACTTTCGATATTTTCCAGTTTGCAGCAGATTCACATGGAAGATCGGCCATAAATTAAGATACAGTCATATGCCCTATATATTTAATAGCCGTGACCTTTGACCTTTGACCTTGACCTTGAAAGTCAACAGAAAAAATGGCAGGAAACATTTTTGAAATCTACTCATCAAACCGAACATTTTGGTATATAGAAACCCTGATTAACAAAAAGTGGCCACGGGATTACATAAGCAACTCTACTATTTCTCAAGTTTTCTACTCGGTATTTTAAGAATTTGTCAATATTGACATGAGTGGGTGGGGTATGTTAAACAGACATCTACTGTTTTTTTAATCTGTCAATCAAATGATGATGTGCAATTATTGCTAACAGAAGTCACAGATACAAGGAATGACTCAATATAGTTATTCTTTTAAAATTTTGAATAGCTTGGTTTAGAATTGATAAGGTAACTGGTTTTCGTGGGACCTATTTCCTGGAAAATGGAATGCATTTGAATTAAAATTACACAAAGCCTACATGTCTAGGATACATAATCTGCAAGATTGAGGATTATTTTTGGGTCATGGAAATGTATTTCTCTGGGAAAAGTTAGTGTAAGCATGTTTTTTTTTTTGTTTTTTTTTGTTTTTTTTTTTTTTTTTTTTTTTTTTTTTTTTTTTTCTGGAAAATTCTCAAAGTGGGTAGCTTAAGGCGGCTCGTGTGCGCTTTTTCTTGGCTGAAAGAAAACATGCCTTTTGTTTCAGGTTCTTATATTTATATGATTGAAGTCAATGACTACATAGAAAATTCTGGCTTATGTTTTTCAAAAAGCTTAGAAAAATGGGTCCGACGAGTTCAACCCGGAAGTAACTGAAAAATGACTCACTTGCTCTGAGCTGACCACTCATTTCACAATTATGTATACACAAATCCATGTATTTGCAACATATTCAACAGCCCCATGATAAAGCATGCTAAAGAATGTACCATTGTTGACAAAAATAAACAATGATTTTTTATACAGGTAAATCTTCAAACATGTATGTACAGTGACCACACATAAGTCCTTAACCCAATAATCTAACTACCGTCTTACCTATGTCACAAATAACACCCATGTACTGCGCTGTGCACTCGCATGTAAATGTCACTAATGTTGATGAACATGTGCCGCCATTAAGGCATGGGTCAGGGACACAGGGATCGGCTTCTGGAATATAGGAGTATTTGACGTGAACGAATGTCATAAGATTCCGAAAGCTACGATAATGTGACCTCTTTTATATTTTATGTTTGATTTGGTTTTGGCTGATGTCACAAATAAACTTTGTGATGCCTTTGGCATTTATTAAACAATTAACCTACAACTGAATACGTTGAAGCTTCTCAGAGTTCACTGTTTGAAAGGCAAGTACGTTGTTTACGGTCTTTGTTAGCGACCATAAATGATAAATACCATTATAACATGGACATAATTAAGGTTCATGTAACTCTGTATGCCTATGCATTTTCGGTTATTTTAAGTGAAACTTATTTTATTGAAGAGGAAGGAAATACATGTAAGCTAAAACGATTTTGTAATTGTAAACAGCAGCCAACATAATATTACACTTAAAACTAAATTAATACAACTTACGGATTTCACATAGTTTTCCAAGGTATATTGGTCTTACACATAGGCATGAAAACTGCCCATCTTCGTGATCGACACATGTCCCAGAGTGTTGACATGGACCACTATCACACAGGTTAATACCTGGTAATATACATTATTTTTGTAAAATGCACATTTAACTTAGTGAATAATTTGTCATGAAAATATTCAATTGGTCATTCTGCCATTCATTTTTATTCTAGAACGACATGTTCACAGTACTAAAAGGCTACGTTTCCACGGGCAATGTTTCTTCGGCAAAGAAGCTATGACCATGATTGCAATAAATATTTGCCAATGAGACTTCGCCACAGATTTAAGTTTTTACGAGCATATTTTTCTTTGACAAACCAACTTTGCCAGAGAAAAAATGTCCGTGGAAACTTGGCTTCATCAGGAAAACATGTCCGTGAAAAGTATACCCCCTTAAACCCCACTTTTATATAGTAAAACTGGGATTTGCAGGGGTATACCTATTTTTCTTATTTTTGCTCCAAAACATAGATTGTGGGTACTCGTTAGAACCGCCTTGAGCAAAAATAAGAAAAATCCCAAAAATTTCTACTGAAAATTTTCATTTTTTTACAACTTTAAAAATCTCTGTATATTGCATGGGCAAGTTTTCGTAATGATACACATAATTTTTGTATAATGCACATTAGTGAAAATTTGGTGATAAAGATATTCATTTGGTGATTCTGTCAATTATTTTGATTCTAGAAGAGCGCCGTAAATTTATGGAAAGACATGTTCACAGTACTTAAGGCAATGTTTCTTCGACAAATATTTATTGTCGTAGAAACTATGACCATTGCAATAAATATTGCCAATGAATTTTCGCCACAGATTTAAGTTTTTACGAGCATTGTTCTTTGACAAACCAACTTTGCCAGAGAAAAAGTGTCCGTGGAAACTTGGCTTAACAATGGCATAATACCATTGTTCTTAACGCATAATGCTAACTTACTATTACAACAAATTGTATAAAGTCTGAATGAAGAGTGATTGAGGAGTGGAGAATGAACGCACTTTCTTTATACGCGAATCCACCCATGTAGTTTGTAAGATATCCAGAGGGATGGTCCTCCCCGACCCTCTGGGTATCAAATGACGGGGAGAATAAATGGGTTGCCCTCAGGTAACTGAAAAAAAAATAACTCAGGTAACTGAAAAAAAAAACCGTGGCATAATATGAGTATGCCCAGGGGCTTGCTCTGGAACAGTGTGGCTATGATAACTGACCAATCCCACATGACCATAGCAGTATTCACAAATATGCATGGCTGGGGGAGGCAAATTTTATTTGCATACTAAAAAAAAAATAAAAAGAAATAAAAAGAAAGAAAGAAAATTGAGGGAAAAATGAGGAAAAAGCAAGTATGGTTGGTGATCACAAGAATGTAGAAGAGCTGTAACAAGATATAAATTGTTTCCATCACGAAAACTTGCCCATATAATATACAAAGATTTTTTTTCAGCAGATAAAAATGAAAATTCATTTTACGGACATGTTTTCCTGATGAACACTTTCTTTACAGTTAACAAAATTTACCTTCCTTCTCTTAGAAAGTAAGGAAAATAACTTCCCATAAGTTGCATTGCCATTAAGGCAAACATATAAATAGCACACTATGCAAATACACATAAGTAACTACTACTCACGAGTTTCACACTGTTCCCCACGATACTGGTTTGTACATGTGCATACATAGCTACCATCAGCCTTCTCGATACATGTACCAGAGTGTTGACACGGGGCGCTGTCACAGGGGTGAACTTCTGGCTGAATTGCTATAGAGAAAACGTATACTACGTGAAGTTGAATATCATGTCTACTTATTTACTCGCCGAGCCTTAAGAAATATAACACCAGAAACAAAACATAACTTTCAATGACCTCTGGTCTTAAGTAGTATGAGCCGCTGTCACAAGGGAGAATTTTCGGATGAAAATGTACACGTCAAGGTTAACTAAAACATTTTTTTCTAACCTACTCATCCACGCGTCTACGAGTTAAGAAACCTAATACCTAGAAATAAAACATTACCCTGACATCTGATCCGAAAAATATGTTCATCCAAATATACAAGAACCTCGTTATAACGCTATTGTTGAGATCCAAGCCAATTTTCGTGTTAGCTATCCAATCCGTGTTATACCGAAAGTTAAATGTATAGATATATACATGTAGCAAGAATAGTTCAAAATGACCATCTGGAGTCCAACAATTATCAGTGTTATATCCAAAAACCGTGTTGTAACGAATCGTGTTGATATGAGAACCAAGTGTAATTCGGTTTTTATCAAACCAACAATACTCATTCGCTACGGGCCGCGACTTTAAGCCTACGATCCGTCTCCATATAACTTCCAGAGAGCTGCTAATTTGGATTGCGTCTGCATGAAGATGAATGAAGAATGCGAGTAGAACAACAGAGAAAAAAGTTATGATGAAAAACAATATGAGCCGCCGCATGAGAAAACCAACTATCTAAATATGCAAAAACAAAGACGCAGATCAGCTGATCAGCGCCTTTGTTTTCGCTACACGGATAGTACAGTCTCTCTTCTTCTTAAATCCAAAATTTCAAGCTTCTGTGACTGTACAGACTGTTTGTGTCGGGCCTGGTCGGCACCCAAATTGTTTTCTCATGCACAGGCTCATATTGTAGAGTATACACATGTACTTACCGTTGCAAGCTTTCGAACTCAAGGACCCAGCAATGTCCTCAAGACCGGTAAAAGATCGTGCATCGAATACTTTCGACGGGTCTCCAGCAATATCGGCGAGCTGTTGTATATCTACGCCGTCCGTTATCCCGACACACAATATGTCGATTCCGGCATCTCGTATGGTCTTCGATATTCCCTCAGTCCCGGTAGAAGTACCGTCAGTTATCAACACCAGCATTTTCGCGGCATCGTCTCTACCGCCTTTGGTAGCATCTTGAAAATGTTTCTCATATGTCTCCGTCAGAGCTCTCGCAATATCAGTACCGCCTCTCCGAAATATGATGTTTCCGATTTTCTGTACTAAGTCGGCTTGATTCGTGTTCACCTTATCGTTGAAGTAGAACTGGTGTTTGACTGTGTTAGAGAAACTGACGAACCCGACTTGAACTGCATCTCTACCGATATCAAGTTTCTGGACAATGCCTTGTATGAAACCTAGCACTAGTTTGAAGTTTGAACGTTGGACGGACGAGGAATCATCGACTACAAAGGCTATATCGGCTTTGGCTGAGGGGCAGTCTGTGAATAGAAGATTATAATTTATGACTTTTCATCATTTTTTTTCTGTTTATTCTGTCCGTTTCCGAGTCTGTTGTACCCTCGTTACCTTTATATTTGGTTGATACTAGCAAGATCTAGAGATCTTTAAAGTTGTAAAAAATGAAAATTTTCAGAAGAAAAATTTTGATATTTTTTCTTATTTTTGCTCAAAACATAGATTGTGGGTACTCGTTCGAACCGCCTCGGCGAGGCGGTGCGAACGAGTACCCACAATCTATGTTTTGAGACAAAAATAAGAAAAATAGATACAGCCCTGCATACCAAAGTTTTACTATATAAAAGTGGGTAATAACTTGATATTTATTTCACGGACATGTTTTCCTGAAGTTGATAGTTATCTTGTAAACAAATATTTTGCGATGTTTTACTGTCCTTTTTTTCCCGCCTTGTGTCTGGCTTATGAATTTTCATTTGTGTAAATTCCTCGTCTTTCTATTCTTCCTTTGAATATCATTATTACGAAAATTTACCTATGCAATATACAGAGATTTTTAAAGTTTTCAAAATCGAAAATTTTCAGCTGAAAAGTTTTGATATTTTTCTTATTTTTGCTCAAAACATAGATTGTGGGTACAGTTAGAACCGCCTCGGCGAGGCGGTTCTAACGAGTACCCACAATCTATGTTTTGGAGCAAAAATAAGAAGGTACAAGTAGGCAAAGATCAGGAAAAGGCGCAATCAGAAAAAGATTCCCACTCCAAAAACCAGGGTGGGAAAAAATAGGTGTACCCCTGCATACCCCAGTTTTACTATATGAAAGTGGGGTTTGAGGGGGTATACATTACACGGACATGTTTTCGTGATGTACATATAAATGAGAGCTTCAATTTTAAGTGGTTCATCAGTTTATGGCGTTTTTGTTTGTCTGGATGCATACGCTGTAAACATACATTGTATCTGTGTAAGTCCTGCAGAACCAGAAGGCCTATGATTTATAACTTGGCATGAAACATCTGGCAATTGAGTTCTACAAAGTTCGTATAAATCATGATCCAGGGATGACCTTGATCTATTTTACAACAAGGTCCTGTACTTACTTACTTACTGGAGATAGACGTCAAGCTAGGCATTTCTACTTAGCTAAGCGATTCTGCTTCTTAGACGCCGACTGTCTAGTGGTGGGGGAAAGCCAGGGCAGTCCTCGACGTTCGGTCGGGAAATACCCTGTGAAACCACCGCGCCCGGAAGGTGACAGTCAAACCATTGGTACATACCGATGCAGGAACCATTGATAGTTTTTTTCAATAATTGATAGTTTTTACTGGCATCGCCAGTGGGATTCGCACGGCAGAGGTACATAGCTAGTCAGAAGCCAAACGCGCTACCGACTGAGCTATCCGGGCGCCCCAAAGGTCAACTTAGGTCGCCAATGTATTTGCATGTGGAAAATTAGTAAAATGTAATTCAGTGGGGGATTTGCTGGGAGTATGAAAATGGACAGAAGATTTATGTTTATGAAACAATTTTGTCCCCAGGGGGTTATCTGCCCCTTCCCCGGGGATATATATATATATATATATATATATATATATATATATATATATATATATATATATATATATATATATATATATATATATATATATATATATATATATATATATGACCATAATAGTCAAACATCTTCTCTGAAACCGCTCGGCCAATCAGAGCCACGCTTTATGTTTAGCATCGTTAAGGAGGGGGAATGAAGGTTTGTATAAATTGTCAAGGTCACATGACCAAGACGGCCGCCATGGCTATAAATAGCAAAAACCTTCAAAAAATCTTCTTCAGAACCAGAAGGCCTATGATTTTAAAACTTGGCATTATGCGTCAGGGAATAGAGCTCAACAAAGTTTATATAAATCATGGCCCTGAGATGATCTTGACCTATATCACGGCAAGGTCAACAAAGGTTGGCCATGCATTTAAATGGGAAAAATGGTTTAAATGTCATTTGAATGTCACTGCAAGAGGTATCAAAATGTATATCAAATAAGTTTATGGTGTTCATTTCATCTTATATCTGTAATTTACAAAACATCATTTGTCTGTGCCATTGCAGACAAGAAAGACATGTTTCGTGAATTATTTCCTTTTTTGGGGGTGGGGATTGTTGTTTGGATTTTGCCCATATTTATGTATACCATTGATGCACATTAACATTTAGCATAACAGTAAAACTGTATCGAATTGTAATCAGATTCAATCAGAATGTAATCATGATTACAAGCCATTTTTAATTGTAATCGATTGAATTAAATTACTTGTAATCAGAAAAATGGTTGATTACTGATTACAGCTGATTACTTCGAAATCTGTAATCAATTACAGCTGATTACGATTACAAATTACATTTACCCCAACCCGGTAGCCTAATGTATAGCGTATTCGCTTAGCAACCAAGAGGTTGTGCGTTCGACGGCTGGTACATGTGCCTGTCTTGTTGGTGACAAATGTTCACCCTGACATAATAAAGGCAAACCGCCCATACGGGTGCAACATTTTTATATTCACAATTATGTTTAAAGACCTATTTCCATGTCTATTGAGGGTCATTGGATAAGGGACAGGGCAATATAGAAAACCTAGTGCCCTGACAATGACTCGGAATACAGGTAGAGGCCAAAACAGGAAAAATCAATATTGATTTTAGAGGGAGGCAGTTTTATTGCACAGGATATCAGGGACCATACAATCAATAAACAGTGGAACTACAGGTATTATCCTTTAGGGAACTCTTTATGACCCCCTGCAGAGATGTGATAATCACCTTATTATGACTGTCCTTTGATCTAAGGACCATATTGCACAATTAGGGACCATTAACCAAATAGTGGTAACAATTTTAGCTCCTCCAGAAGTAAGCCTTTAATAATTATTATGATTTATTGTTTCTACATGTGACTCACGAAAGTCTTTTATCGACTTCCAATACAGTACTTTGTTTAAAAAACAATAATACAAAGCGAATACTTTATATTCAATTTAAAGATAGATTCTGACGTGTTTCTTTTTTTTTTAATTCCAGGCGTTGGCACAACAATCAGTACTTACATACGTATATTTTATATAAATGAACGAAGTGTGGAATTGTGCCTTTATATTATAGGTTGTACAATAATAATAATAATAATAATAATAATAATAATAATAATAATAATGAGGAAACAATCTAAGTTCTGAATAAATTTACTAGATGGAATTTGACTTATCGAAGACAATCAAGACTACGAAAAACCTAGAAAAACATAAAATTCAAGTTCAGAGAAAAAGTGGTCGAGCCGAATACATAATCGGATAAAACAGAAAACATCAACAACACTCTGGACGTTAAAGTGTATTTTGATTTACAATTCATTCTTTAACAATGTGATTAATAAAATTTTAAGTTTTGTTGTAGATGACATACCAGATAGAGACTGGTCAGAAATAGTTGGAAGCAATGTTGAAAAGACGAGTTGAGTTCAGACGTTGATTTTAAGTCAGGGGCTACCTCGATATCCTTAGGACTGCCAGGCATTTTACAAAATGTAGATTAAAAGGGGGTAGCGTTAGTAAATCGTCCATAAAACCATTTCTGTGAGTCGTAGAGACACGCCTGATGCCTGAATTGAAAGCGGAAAGACCGCTCTTTAACACAGTGCAAGCCGTTTAAGTTTTCCTACTGAAAGGTCACGGCGCAGGGGTCACCGTGGAAAAATCGATGAACACGGACTTCTTTTTTCTTTTTTTTTTTTTGCGATTTCATTCCCGATTTTTTCCTCTTTTCTCTCTCTTTCTATCGCTCTTTTTTCTCTCTTTTTGTGTCTTTTTTCAGCCCTAGCAGTTTGGTCGCACTTGTTTGGTTTGAGCGTGGTTGCGATTCAAAGATAACAGGGTAAACTCAACCTTTTTAACACAGAAAAATCACGTTTTATCCTAACTTTCTGGGCCCCTAACTCGCTTGTTTGATGCACTGTGCAATTAAGCTTTATATTGGTTAAAGCCTGCTTACTGGGCAATTGAAAAATATAAAAAGATCGCACACGCTAGCTTTAACAATGCCGTGAGGGTCGATCAAAAAGTGTTTGGCAGCAATTACGCATAAATACGCTCTGGTAGTGGAAAGGATATATGCAACAAGCATATCTCGTCTACATCAGGAAAACATGTCCGTGAAATGCATACCCCCTCAAACCCCACTTTTATATAGCAAAACTGGGGTATGCAGGGGTATACCTATCTTTCTTATTTTTGCTCTAAAACATAGATTGTGGGTACTCGTTAGAACCGCCTCGCCAATTTTTAAAGCTACAAAATTTCTGTATATTGCATGGGCAAGATTTCGTAATGTACACTGAAGATAATAGAATTCCACCGGGAATCTGTTGGCTTCGTATGCATGATACAACTCGTTATAATATTAGAGGTAGCACAAATGGTCTTGAGTATTTTGTGTACAAAAGTGATGAAAAGCAGCTAATGTTAACACACGTTTGCTCAGCGACAGAGATTCATTACCACAAACCAGAAAAAAAACAATATGCTATGCTGCTGCACGCAAACAGAGAGAGGACGGAAGTATTTGTTTTTCCCGTTTACAATATGCAAACTTCTTAGCTAAGCAGGGTTTGACAATATACAAATCCGTAAACTCTTTTTTACCACAATGGCGTGAGCATGGGCCAGCATTTACGCAGACATATTTTGGACTATTCAAAGTTGATGTTGTCTACAGTCTTCGATGTGAGTCTTCCTGGCCAAAGTGTGCTAAAGAATGGAAAACTCGAAAAAGAACATATTGGCCGTCTCAAAATATGATAAAGACTATAATAAATTCAGGATTCGACGTTGTTCCAATCCCGTCGAAAGTAACAGTTGATAGCGATGCAGAATTCGAATGGAGAATTTCATTTCGAACAGCAGAAACAAAACTTATTCTTTCATTTAACGAATGTCAACGACATTGCTTAATTGCTTTGAAAATATTTGCTAAACAGTACGTAGAACCCCAATTTCCCAGCGAAGACTTTCTCTCATCATACATTATGAAAACAGTGATGTTTTGGACCATTGAAAAGACAGACAACGAAATATGGGAGAGAGAAAATATTGTTAATTGCCTTTCTATTTGTTTGAAACAGCTACAGGAATGGACTGAGGATGGTTTCTGTCCAAATTATTTTATCCCTGACTACAACTTGTTTAGAACTAAACTAGACCGTATGTTTGTACTCGGGTTCCGAACATGGCTGGTAATCAATATTTGGAAGTATGACTGGAAAGTTCTTCTGATGTGCAAAACTTTCAAGAGACTACATGTGAAAATTTAACTGATTATGGCCAACGTTTGAGGTGTACTGCGGTAAAACATCGTAAAGAAACCCCGAGAATCGACATTTGGCTTCGTATGTATGATACAACTAGTAAATGGTGCAGCATTTACGCAGACATATTTTGGACTATTCAAAGTTGATATTGTCTACAGTTTTCCATAAATGTCTTCTTGGCCAAAGTGTGCTAAAGAATGGGAAACTCGAAAACGAACATATTGGCCGTCTCAAAATATGATAAAGACAATAATTAATTCAGGATTAGACGTTGTTTTAATCCCTTCGAAAGTAACAGTTGATAGCGATGCAGAATTGAAATCATTCCGTCGACAGTAACAGTTGATAGCGAAGCAGAATTCGAATGGAGAATTTATTTTGAACAGCAGAAACCAAACTTATATTTTCATTTAAAGAATGTCAACGTCATTGCTTAATTGCTTTGAAAATATTTGCTAAACAGTACGTAGAACCTGAATTTCCCAACATCATACATTGTGAAAACTTTGATGTTTTAGACTACGACTATTGAGACAACGAAATATGGGGGAGAGAAAATATTGTTCATTGCCTCTCTATTTGTTCGAAACAGCTACAGGAAAGGACTGAGGATGGTTTCTGTGCAAACTATTTTATCCCTGACTACAACTTGTTTAGGACTAAACTAAACCGTATGTTTGTACTCGGGTTTCGAACTTGGCAGGTAACCAATATTTGGAAATATGACTGGAAAGGGATTCTGAAGTGCAAAACTTTCAATAGCCTAAATGTGAATTCTCAATATAAAACGGCCTAATGATTATGTGACTATAGCCAACGTTTGAGGTGTACTGCTGTTAAACATCGTAAAGAAACCCCGAGAATCGACCTTTGGCGAGCGATCGCTATTCTACCATATGTCAAAGTACCCCTTACGCAATATTTTTAAAATCGTGGCCAGACTACATGTGACTACATGTACCCCTTACGCTATATTTTTACATGTGACTACATGTACCCTTTTTTGAAAATCGTAGCGAGACTACATGTGAAAACTTCACATGAAATGGCCTAATGATTATGACCAACGGTTGAGGTGTTCTGCGGTAAACATCATAAAGAAACCCCGAGAATCGACCTTTGGCGGGGGATCGCTATCTTACATGTACAATATGTCAAAGAACCCCTTATGCTTTATTTTAAAATCGTGGTCAGACTACATGTGACTGCATGTACCCCTTACGCTATATTTTTACATGTGACTACATGCACCCCTTTTTAAAATCGTAGCGAGACTACATGTGAAAACTTAACATGAAATGGCTTAATGATTATGACCAACGTTTGAGGTGTACTGCGGTAAAACATCGTAAAGAAATCCCAAAAATCGATTTTTGGCAGGCGATCGCTATCCTACCATATGTCAAAGTACCCCTTACGCTATATTTTTAAATTCGTGGCCTACGCAGTTCGTGAATAACAATGAGAAGGAAGCTTAATGTTGAATTAAACTAATAAAGCGAAACCGACTAAAACATATCTTGAAAAAAGGCTCTTTCGTATAAACCGGTAGTACAAATCTGGCCTGCTTCTCTTGGCCTCAAACAATGTGTAATAGAGGTCCGGCTTATCATGTCTCAATGTCGCGTCTCACTAACATCAAAGGTGCCATAAAACAGGTTATGAAACAAGTATTAGGCGTATTTGTTACAAGCGGCCTTGTTTGACCGTGTATAACGACACTGAGGCGGTATCAAATGAGCTATTAAAATCCGCTTAGATGCCATTAGAGTAACTGAGCTAAAATTGAGAAAACATGAGCAACCTATTTTACACAAACGTGTGTAATGAATAAATAAATTTAAATGTGCATGCGGATGTCAATCCCTTAAACTTCCACATTTTCTCTTTTCATCTGCTCATAATATTGATGGTGGGTCTGTACTAAAAATTACTAGCATTATGCACTGACTGTTTAGATGAAAACATGACACTAGTAGCTACTGAAATGGAAGATTCAGGAAATGCCAATCTAGCCTATTCCAATCATTCTGAGTTTGGACAGAGTAAAAGTAGGCAATGATCAGGAAATGGCGCAATCAGAAATTCCCACTCAAAAAACCGAGGTGGGATAAACTAAATTTACAATTTTTACGAATACGAAAATTCGTTACTAAAAAATGATAATAGGTTGAGAAAAAAAATCCCACGTCCCTGATGGGATTCGAACCCGGATCACCTCAACGAGGAGGTTCCATAATCAATGTTTTGGGACAAAAATACTAGGGGAAAAAAAAGATATAGGTAACATAACATAAAGGTAAAAGTAGGAAATGATCAGGACATGACGCAATCAGAAAGAAATTCCCACTCCAAAAACCGAGGTGGGATAAACTAAATAATTCTTAAAATATGAAAATTCGTAACTAAGAAATGACGCATAGGTTGAAAAAAAAAAACCACGTCCCTGATGGAATTCGAACGCGGATAGCCTCAACGGGGAAGTTCAAATGTGTACCCACAATCAATGTTTTGGAACAAAAATAAGGAGAAAAAATTAATATAGCTACGGTAACGTAACATTAAGGTTAAAGTAGGCAATGATCAGGAAATTCCCACTTCAAAAAAATAATAATAATAATAATAATGATAAACGAGGGGTGGGATAAGCTAGGACAATGTTTCGTTGACGAAGATTATTTGTCACAGAAACTTTGACAATGAGTGGGCGTTCACACACAGCAAAGATTACTTGTATTACTCTCTCACCTTTGTCATAGATATTTGACAATGAAACTTCGCCACAGAATTGAGTTTACAAGGGCATATTTTTCTGCGACAAACCTACTTTGTCAAAGAAAAATTGTCCGTGGAAACCAGGCCTAACAATTCTTACAACAGTTCTCAACGAGGAGGTTAATTGAATGAATGCTTTGGCCCACAGGGGTTCAACTGGTGTTTTTCCTTTTGCTCCGGAGTTAGTAAGTTATTTGGCGTTCGTCGGGCAGCTTACTCAATCTGCGAGACCTCGTTTTTGATTCATCATGTAGGTTATCATGATTGTTTGTCCATGATAATTCATTGACTAGTTAGAGGTTCACAGCGAGGACGGAAATACTAACTAAATTTTGTGAACCACTGCATAAGCTGAGGGTGAGGTTGGGGCCCTGTAAAATCAATTCAAGCTCGCCAGCAATTATATTACTGATCGTTCCAAGGCGATACTTCTGTGGTGGTTCTAATTGATTTATGTCTAGGTGTTTAAATGCTCGTGCTGTTTGCACCTTATGTGTGTTCTCATATTTTTAGTTAAGTTAAGGTACATGTAACTGAGTTGCCATCTATTGGGAAAATAGCTGCTCACTCGGCTTACGAAGTGTTTTCATGGTATAGGTGCCTGCTTGTTTATTTAATTTTTCCAACCTCGGTTTTTGGAGTGGGAATCTCTTTCTGGTTGCGCCTTTTCCTGATCGTTGTCTATTTGTACCTTTTTGGAGCAAAAGTAAGAAAAATAGATATACACTGAATAGCATAAACGAAAAAAATATATATATAGTATTTTTGCACCGATGATATTTTTAGTCTTTCTTAACAGGTGAAAGGGGTCGGTAGCTGGACTCTACATCTCTACATCTATTTTTACATGAAACCGACCTTTTTGCCATGAAGCGTCTCTTTGAATTGATAGAGAAAAATATTTTACCATTTCACATGGAGCTCATAGTAATCCATATATGAAAAACACTTTTGTTTTAATTTTGTCTTTTTATCATTCTACGGGTCTTCGAAAATGAATTATTCGGCATAATTGGAGTTTTACAATCTTGGTGACGTATATGTGATGTCACGTGACATATTTGCCATCGTTCAACAATTTGGCACCCAGCGGTCCCTTCCAGGCTATTGGGACAGTGAAAGGTTGACGCCGGTCTGATCAACCGAACATTTTCATCGAGGCGCTAATGTCCCTCGAGAATGCTCAATATTACTTTTCAGTTTTGGATTGCAGGGGTATTGTTATATCAAAGACTGTTACACTCACATTACTCATTATTTTGACATGAAATTCACAACATAGTTTGCATGCAGATCAACGTTTATGTACGTGAAATTTCAATAAAATCGAACTACTACAAATAAAACATTTGAATAAAAACTTTTGCGTTTCTAAAGCTCTTCAGTGCACGTGTACCATGTGTACCTCCATACTCCAGTTTTGTTATATAAATGTGGGGTTTCAGGGGGTGTTTATTTCACAGACATGTTTCACTGATGAGTGTACCAAATTGCACATCAAGTATCAATGGCAATGCTAGGTGTAGGGTGTCACAGGCTTTTGAAGGCCGCAACCGTAAAGGCAACCTATGCGTCTTTCTCGGCATAGTATGGTACGTGTACATGTAGCTGGGAAACGCGGTAAAAACGTCTCCGCATGACTTAAGGTGCCAAGCAAGTAATCATCTAGCAAACAGATTAAGGTAGAAGATTAAAATTTCTTCTCTGTGCGTGATAGGAATGATAAATGATATAAATACCTTCAGATAGGCAGGTTCCGATCAGTATGCTTGTCCATACGATAAATAAAACTCGCCTTGTCATGCACTTCATTCTCGTTTTAAGTGTTTTACACTAAAATCTCGTTTTTGCAGTGATTAGATCAGACGCTTGCGGAAGTCTTTAACATGACATGTTTAACAATAAATTTGTAAAACGGACGCTACATGTATGTGTTTTAAGTAATTCAATCAAGCTTGGCTATTATTTCCCATGCGTCACCTTGAAATTCATTGAATGACTGAGTAATTGGAGAACACCTAAAATACTAGTTACAAAATGTTGCACACAAGATCTTAAGTAAAACACATTTGAGCCTGTGCATGAGAAAACCAACAATTACATATGCGAAAACAAAGGCGCAGGCCAGCTTCGCGGTAACCGCGAAGCTGATCAGCGCCTTTGTTTTCGCTACACGGATAGTACAATTCCTCTTCTTCTTAAATCCGAAAGTGCAAGTCTCTAGCCTGCTTCTGTGACTGTACAGGCTGGTTTGTGTCGGACCTGGTCGGAACCCAAATTGTTGGTTTTCTCACGCACAGGCTCATCTAGGACCGAATGCTGAAAGTGATAATAACATGAGCCGCGACGCTAGAAACCCGGTCTTCGGGGTTTCCGACCAGGTCTGACACAAACCGGCCTGTGGCCTAGAAGCTTGATCTGTTCTTTTTGAATGACAAAAGGATTGACTGTACTATTTGTGTAGCGAAAACAAAGGCGATGTTGCGTCTTTGTTTTCGCATGGGCGGCTCACTTTATACTTAAGATTTTTCTAATCAAAACGTGTAAAAAGCAAAATATCGATTATTTACATATTTATGATTCCATTTTACAGTAGTTTTAAAGTTGCATGGTGATAAGGCTATAAACTGTTTCGCAATATCAGGTAAAATATCAGAAAGAAAATCCCAATCCAAAAACCGAAGTGGATAAAACTACATTGACAATTAGGTATATACTTATACTTAAGCCAATTCGCATGCGCCAAAAATAAACGCGTGTAAATATACTCCGGTGTGCAACTTTTACTCAGGGTGAGTTAATAGCGCATGCGAACGCAAATACACACCGGAGCAAATTAACATATGGGTACAGTAAATTTATTCCTGGGTCTGACCAGATGCAATTTTCAGTTTTACAAATACACGTGTAAATTTACTATTATGTCCCATGCGAACGCAAAGTAAAATTTACCCATGGGTATTTTTATTTCAAGTCAATATCTGCTTTTAGATAATGAATTTTCACATTTTTTAATCTTAACTGATTATATGACTGTTGCTGAAACTGTTGACTTTGTTGCTATTCAACACATTTTAGATCATATGGAGTGCAAACAGCCACACTATTTCTTCATCATTCTTGATGAGGATTCTTGGTGCATTTTAACAATAGTTCCTTGTGCTCGGGGTCCATAATCTGGTGTCGTCAAGGTATAAGCAGGTTCCGATAATGGTTGTGAAGAATTGGATGTAAACAAAGAAATGGAGTAGACAGGTGAACAGGTAATTTGCACGATAGCTCTTTTATCTTTTAATTTTGAATAAAATCCTGATGTGCAGTTTCAAGAGAATTTACAAACGCTAGTATAAATCAAAACTAGAGTGGCGAAGATGCAAAAGGAAACTAGTTTTTGATGTTCAAAGTTTCGATACGTGGCTGTTTTGATATAACAGTTTCAGCCAGATTCACAAGTTTTGAATATTTATGCACCCATCGACCCACAAATAAATATAACCAGTACGTAGATTCATGGGAATCGAAATCGCTCCACGAAAGCGTGTCCAAAATAAAAAAAAAATCTTGGTATAAGAACATTTTTAAGGTGGCAGTAAATGATAAGACGCTTCATTACGGTAAACGTGCAATCTGACTGCCACTGTACAAGGTACTCATATTGTTTATGCAATCGAAAACACTCTCAAATCTGAAATAATTGAGTTGTTTATAGTGGCTGGGAGACATATTCGCTCAAAAGCTGAACAAGGATCTCATCCCATCCCAACACATAAAATGGTTCCTCCTAATTCTGGCGTGAGTTGCATAACGCGAACCCTTGTCGTAGCGTTTTTTATTCTGCCTTTTGTTCTTTCTGTGTGCATCGGTTCGTTACGTTGGAGCGCTTAGACGCCTATCGACGATAGTTTAATCGTAATCAAAACACCATACCTCTCTTTAGAAGCTAAGATTTTTTTTTCTGGATTTAACAGATGTCTTCGGTCACATTTATAATGAAATTTTATTCTGTAACAGAATTAAGATGTCAAATTTCATGCGGTCGAGATATTGATGACGCCATCATTTGATCTTCCTTGTTCCTTAGCAACGGTGGGTTGCTTTCAGAGAGGCAGCTCTTGAGAACGTTACGTAGCGCTGGCGAACACTTTTTTGTAACACACCGTTGCATAGGAAATAGTTACGAAGCGCTTGCTAGCGTTAGCATTATGCAACGCACCTCTGTTTAAAAATGTATAACATGTATCAGCTAACGCGCGTATTCATATCCTACATAATACTCCCCCAAGTAAATTTGTGGCAAATAATGTCGTATGCAGAGTGCATAATATGCTCAGTTAAGAAATAGATTGTTCTCATTGAATGGGCCTGTTGTGTAGTAGAAAATGAGTCTATTCAACCGGTTTGAAATCATTTTTTTTTTTTTTTTTTTTTTTTTTTTTTTTTTTTTGTGATTTTATATAAAAATGAAAGCGGTATACTCTGTAATAGATATATAAACATGCCTAAAAGAAAGAAGAGGACCAACTTGACAACAGGTAAAAAGCACATGCGCTTGAGGAGAAGTCGGCCTGCTTTAGTCACAAAAAATAAACTGGAACACTGAAATCGGAATATTTGAACATAATGAATCAGTAGACGAAACAAAAAGTGACGTGGAATATGAAAGTGATTCTGAAAATGGGCCGATAAGAAATTATCCAGAAGAGAAAAAACATATATTTAATGTTCAGACAAAATTAGCTCTATCAGTAAAAAGAGAAAACAGTCGAAGCTTTATGCTGTTTGAACCTTATGTATGCTTTCATATTTTATTTAAGTTTGGGTAACTGAGTGGTCGCCTATTGGCAAATAGCTGCTCACTCAGCTTTCGATACGTTTTCTAAGTATAACAACCTAATTGCCAATTTTTACGTAATGCCTGGAACCCATCCTCACATCAGTGACTACTATGACTTATGTATATGTTACATTTGACCTACGATAAGCTTGCGATGACCTCTACGAATTTGTAATAGTCTGCACGTTTACAAATGTTTGAAAAATGCAAGACCGCAGCCCCTAATGTAAAACATTTTACATTAGACACGGGGAGACCGTAAGCCTTAGGGCTCAGTCAGAAATCGAAGGGACTCCTCGCGGACATCGCATGGGTCCATCCGATTTCCAATTCAAGTGTGCGGATACCCGACGATTTCCCTACGATCTCTATACGGTTCTGACTCAAAACATCGACGAAATCCAGAGCAAGAAATCGTTGAATTGTAAAAACATTAGTCGTAGCCCACGATCACCTACGATTTTTTAAATCGTAGGGAAAATCGCAGACCGAAAAATCGTACGATGAACGGGGTAAATGTTACCTAATCATAAACACTATTATATAGTTTCACTATTTATCGTACAAATTAAATGTAATGCTTATAACGCCTATTACTCTTCGCGTTTACCTGGTTTATTATACAGAAACAAGTTAATGAAACTCTTAATATGTGCAACTGCACATATTTTAAAATTACGGTATAGCCTGTCAAAAGATTCCATATCACGAACGAACCTCAATAATAACGAAAACTTAACACTTTCATGTTTTTGAAAATATCTCACAACCCATGATTCTGTGCTTTGCATTCACACCACCCTTATACTTTATTCTTATACGTTGCATGTTTACGTGCTGTTTTTCCTCAAAAGCAAAATGGCATGTTATTTCTTGAATATATACATCATTGAAGACCAACAAGTGTACTCATCTTTAGCAGTCTGCTCAAAATTACAAGTGTGTCGACAAATCAACCAAAATGTACCACTAGTTTATCTTCTCGCAGATGAGACACGTGCTTTTATGAGCTTTGAACATATTCGCTGAACGCTTCTCAAACTTATGCAAAAATTTGTTAATGTTAATTTGATGTTTTAATATGTATCTAGAGACTGCACTTCAAAATTATTTACGAGCTGGAGAGTTGAAAAGACGAAACAAGTATAAGTAAAATTTCATTATATATATTTGGCGGAAACTGTACATTTATTTACATGCAGCATTTAAATTGAAAATTATTGAATGCAAATTCACACTACTGAATTTGTTAACAATCATTTCAGGCCACAACAAAAGTAACAATATAATCAATAGCAAAATAAATTAAAAGTGCAGAACAAAAATGTTCACTTGTGTTTCTTAATGTACATATAGGACTCAAAACAACCTTAGTAAAGAAAATGCTTCACAAATAATTATTGACATTAAAGATGTTTAAAAAAAAGCAAAATGGGAGGGAGGGATGGGTTTTTGGAAATTTCGACTAAAACTGTCGATCTAATTTCGACTTACAACGTCGATGAAAAAATGAGAACTGAGCGGAGCGCGATATTTCGCGCCATCTCAGAAATTTGTAATTTACATAATAATGAAAGAGAAGTCAAAGGTTGTTCTGAGCAATATTTGAGAAACAAGAATTTACAAAGAAATAGTTAAGGTAATCAAAAACTGACCAATACTAAGACATGTTACAAAATTACGAAAACACGTGACTTGTAAGAAAGAATCTGAGGTTATGAGCTTATTTACATATGAATATGAATAACAAATGAAAAGGATAAATTCAAGAAAATACAACTCATGCTAATGTAAGCTAATTAATAGTTATGAAACATAACTAATAAATGTGTACATTGCTGACCTCAGATCTTATATTTTTTTATTATTTTATGAACAAAAACAATGAAACACAACTTCCGAGCATATTGGCTTAAAGAATAGACCCCGTGTTGTGAAAGGATTATAATATGGAACCGAATAACTGCAAAGGTAACGCCTGACCATTACATCTCCTCGGCGGCCAAAGTCCTACAAGAACATCTTGAAAAGGTACAAGTAGGCAAAGATCAGGAAAAGGCGCAATCAGAAAAAGATTCCCACTCCAAAAACCGAGGTGGGAAAAAACCAAACTAACAATCAGGTACTTATACCATGAAAACATTTCGTAAGCCGAATGAGCAGCTATTTTCCCAATAGGTGGCCACTCAGTTACCTTAACTTAACTAAAATATGAAAACATACATAAGGCGCCAACAGCACAAAAATATTTTGAACACCAAGACATAAAACAAAAAGAACCACCACAGAAGTACCGACTTGGAACGATCAGTAACACAAAGTTACTGGCGGGTTTAAATCGATTTTACATGGCCATAACCTCACCCTCAGCTTCTGCAGTGGTTCATAACATTTAGTTAGTTCTTCGGTCCTCGTGGTGAATCTCTAACTAGTCAATGAATCATCAAGAACAAACAAATAAATCATGAAAACCCAAGTGAACGCAATTTAAATTTCCTCACATGTGTTCACGGTGCTGCATTCTCAAAGGTTAAATTCTCGTCTAGGCAGATGTAATAAGTGAATGCGTATTTAATTAACTTATTTTAGTTATTTTTTTAAATTTTTATTTTGTTCTTCATCTGACACAAACATACATGATATCAATACACGAAAGTAGTACAAATTAATATCACATAACTACTCACATATGTGGTTCAATATAGGTCATAAATGGTAATTCGACATAACAGTCTAGTCAGCATATTTAACTATCTTTGCACTAAATAAGCTTCCAGCATGAGAGCAGAACATTTATTCGGCGACTTCAGCCGGCCCAAGCGCTATAGATACATGAATTTAGTTGTAACAAAAACGACAGCTTCTGCGCAGTCATATATTATTTGAAATGTATAGCAATGATCAAATTTAGCTTATATTGTAGTATCACCCTTAATTAACTTGATTGACATTAAAATAAAAAAAAAGATATCTTCACCAGTCTACATATCTAGACGCTTTGTTTTTAATTAATACTGACTTATGACAAAGCTGTGCGCAGCGTCCGTCGTAATTAATTACATGCATTTACCGGCACTCAGGGCAATTTACTCATCACCGAATTGGGCGTGTTTTATAAACATTTCCCATTTCGTTTAATAATGGAGTTTATATGTATCAAAACGTCTATGGTTTACATTTTATGGATTGGAATATTTTTCAGAATCAGTTCCTCTGAAGGTTACATTTTAAGTTTTCATTTTGTAGCGCTTGAAACAAATTAACATTTTACATATCCTTACCTTTCAGTAACTATTTTGCTTGTACAGCTGTATTTGGCCTACGATTACCTTACGATGCATGTACAATGTCCATCTTTGCACTTTCGCGCGGTCTCCATACCGACCCTACGATGTCCCTACGATTCTAGTTCTCCGTACGAGCGCCGTAGCCTCTATGATTTTGTAATAGTCTGCACTTTGAAAATGTTTTAAAAATAGTGAGACCGTAGGCCGTAGACACGTTGTAGTGCCATCGTACGGGCACCGTACGAAGACCCTATAATGATCGAGCGGTCACCGCACGATTTTTAATGACAATTTGGGGATAAAAATCATAAGTTAATCATAAGGTGATCGTACGGCCTCCGTACGGCTATCGCACGGTTTGCCACACTGTGTCCGTACAATACCATTTAAATGCGGTCATCGTACGACCATTGCAGGGCTCTATACGATTTCCATTGCGAAGACCTTACGATTTCCTTACGATCTCCGTAAGGAGAAAATTGCAGACTTAAGATCGTACGCCAATCGGGGCAAATGTAATCTAGGCATAAATTTAAGACTTTACTTTACAGTTGTTTTTTTTTTTTTTTTTTTTTTTTTTTGTTTTAGTTTATGAAACCACCTACATTAGAGTCTTTGAGTTTTCGATGCCTATTATCGTTCTGCATTAGAATTTTACAAGAAAGTCAAACTCGAATTTGAACTGAGTGGGCACTATGTATTTTTTCGTTTTAACTCTATTAAACCCCTACAGTATGAATTTCCACATAAACCTGGTAATACTAAAACATAAACCACTATCAAACAATATGCAGTTTCTTTTCAGAAAGTCCTGACAAGCCGTGCCAACCAAATCCATGTCGAAATAATGGAGTGTGTGTCGCCTCTGGAAAAAACTTCTTTTGTAGATGTCGTAGGCCATTCTCAGGGTCTACTTGTCAACAAGGTAAGCATTTGTCTGGTCAGTGACTGGTTTAGAACGTTTATCGTACGCTTTTTATTGGTCATTATTTGAAAGCACGCAAACGTATATTGTGTCCCCTTAAATACACGTATTCCACTCTATTGAGGGTCATTAGTTGATCAATGATAAGGGACAGGACACAAAAAATCTAGTAGACTGACGATGAATCAGAATACAGGTAGGGGCCAAATCAGGGAAAATCAATATTGAATGCAGAGGATGGTAGTTTTATTGCACATGCATGCAGGGACCATAAAAACAGTGGTCCGGGTATTACAGGTATTAATCCTTAGGGGCCTCTTGATTACCCCCTGCAGAGATGAGATAATCACCTCCTTATGACAGTCATTTGATCTCTAGACTATATTGCACCAGCGGAGGTCATAAATTGAATAAACAGTGGTATCAATTTAGCTAAGAAGCTAAGTCTTTATGCCTAGGTCACACTAGCGCTTACGGATGCCGCGGATAGTTGCGAATACTATACGTAGCGATCCGCAGAATTTTGTGGGCGGGGCTAACGGTTCTTAATGAGTTTATTACCTTTAAATACGAATAGATACGGGTAGTTCAGGAAAGATAGATAGCTACGGATAAATTCGAATACATACGGTTAAGATACTTGACTACATACCTTTCGATACCATCTGTTACGTTTAGATACAGACATACACCTTCAGATACGTAATGTTGCGTTTTCTTGCGTATATAACGGTGAAATCTGATGCAAGAAAACGCAGGTTTTGGTCAAACTACAGTCACACTAGCACATCCGGATGCTGGGGACGCAGCGGACTGGCCTTTCGTATATACCCGTCATATCCGTAACAATTCGTATCTTTTCCGTATATGTCCGTATCTTAACGTATTGTATATGCAAGTCCGATTCCATCCGCGCCCAAATTTTGAAAAAAGTCAAAAATTGGGCACGGATGAAACATCCGTAATAATACGTAATGACATGTAACTGAAGGCATTGATTCGAATCTTTCCGTATCTTTACGGATACCATGACAACATGTGGGTTTCTACCTTTATGACGTTCAATAACGGGTATTTAACAGCATTATAACCAACAAAAGGTTTAAATAGCGTGTTTTTCTAAAAAAAAAAAAAAAAAAAAAAAAAAAAGTATTAGATTTTGACAATTGGTATACCCTTGAATATAACACTTGTACATTTACATTCCTGAGGGGTGCCAATTGTCAAAATCTGATACTTGTATGTTGTGTATATATGAACCCGACAAAATAAACAAGAAAAGATATGACACAAGTGTCATATCAATAGCTTCAATTTTCTATCGCAGTCAATAACGTATAAGACAAAGCGCGCACCGAGCGTGTGGAAATATATGCCGCAAATTCAACCAATGTATTTCCATAGATATACATACGTGGTTTGTCATAAGGTTCGTGTACACCATTTATATTTTCAACAGAAAAATGAATATATCTGCTTTCGCAAAAGTATTTAATAAGCAAATATACAAGAAATTTTATTGAAATCTGACAAAAACACGTCATCTACAGCCTTTTCCCTGCACTTCCGAACCGAGTGCGGGGCAAAGGTCAACGTCTCTATATGACGTTACTTGACATTTTAAGCCGCCAGCACGTTATACATTTGTTTCAGGGTGTTTTTTTTTAACAAAAGATCCTTGGCTATCAACATTTTTATGTCTGTGTATCCAGCTGTCAATTCTCGCAAAATTGTTCGTCCACCTGTTGAACATGTGTAACAATTTCTTGCGGCGAGCATGCCAGACAGGTGATCTTCCGTTTATCATCTGAGCAGCTGAAAATCGTCTGTGCCACAACTACTGAGAACTAAATAGTATCTGACAGACCGATGACGTTTCTAGTTTTTGTAACATTTTCATCGTATCTGTGGGTGATTTCCTTAACGAAACATACAATCGGCGTCGGCTGTTCTCCGACGTCAAATTACGCCATTATTTCAAACAGATTTTTCGGTCTGCTTCTGATTTTTTTCACATAAATCAAACAACACTGCCGCCAAGTCGGAATCTTTCTGAAACTGAAGTCAGTGTTATTTGGTTTTAGGACGAAATGTTTTAATGTTATAACATGTTTAAGTGTCGTTTGACAGGGAAAAAACACAATATGAAAATCGTCACATTTTGTTGACGTTTTGGCACCTGGCCCGTGTGGCCCTACGTACGCTTAAGTAGAAAATATGTCATATTTAACGTGTTGATACTTCAAATTGAAACAAATTCCTCAAATATGCTCATAAGATATTGCTGCTTATATTTATACAAAAACAAAAAAACTTAAACAACAGCACTTTACTTTTCCTGCTAGCCAAGGTGTCCACAAACCTCGTACATGTGCGTTCTGTACTCTTGGTGTACGTTAAAGTATTTTAAGCATGCAGCATGCTTAAAGCTCGACGTGTCTCGGGTATGTGTCTTATACGATTAAGTTCAACACGCGTTATATTAAACGTTTGATACGCGCCTATACTGTATTGTGTGCTTATTAATAACATAACTGTACAAAAGTACATGCAATCCAAAATTTTCAGCATGCTGAGATTGTTATACGACCTGTACACACCTTAGACACACGCTATTCATTTGTGACTGTTATTTTCACCATAGAGACTATGGTGCCTAAAGAAATAGATATAGGCTACTTGTGCCTTCAGGTAAAGCTAAATACACTGCTGACTGATTACTGGTTAACCGCGCTTGTCTGAGCCTGCCGAGGAAACATTTCAAGTCAAACCATCCATACGTATAAGCCTTTTGTGTCTTAGTTGGATAGTTATATTTCAAGCACTTGTTGGATGTGATGACATCCTCATTTTGGGTAAAAGTCCTGTAAAATGGAGGCAACATCCCAACATGACCAGTCCCCGAAGCAGCATAGAAGCTTGAAATTTCGGATTTAATAAGAAGAGAAAGTGTACTATCCGTGTAGCGAAAACAAAGGCGCTGATCAGCTTCGCAGTTACTGCGAAGCTGATCTGCGCCTTTGTTTTCGTAAAGGCAAAAATCCGGTTTTCTTGTGACGCGGCTCATTTGGTAATGCAACATTCATCTGTCTGGGTCTACCAGTTATCGCCAGTTTTGAACAACTTTTTTTCAGCGTACTGCTAAATAGACTCCATAAAAAAGGAAGAATAAAAACGAATGAAGAAAGAAAAGAGGCTTATTATGATAACAAAAAAAAAAAAAAAAAAAAAAAAAAAAAAAAAATGAATAGCGGAAATTCGGCGAGATTCGAACCTGTAAGAGTCTGATTAGAAGATCGATGCTTAACACACTGAGCTAATGGGGCCGACAGACTTTTAACGGCATTACTCATGTTATCATTAATATTTATGGTCTATAAATAATAATCTAAAAATAGTTGCCATTATCGGCTGGTTTCCCGTTATCAGGTTTATGTTATATGTAAATATATTCGGAATAGGAACCAGTGCCATGCTTAATTGATACCGAATCATTTTCCCGCCCTTGATTAGAAGAGAAAAGAGAATCAGGCTATCTCGGCTTCATTCGTACCTTCGAGGTTATCATAAAAAAAACTATTGAAGTGACCACGGCAGTGTAGCGCTAAATACAAACCGCGATGAACTATTATTATTATGAAGAACAGACAGGCACTACAGGCATAATCAATGATATAAATCATGTCTTAAGCATGTCGTTTATAGATTAGAAACCGAAATAACAATTTGTATCGAGATAATTGGGGACGAATATGCCTAAGGCTTGCAAAGACCGCAGACTGATGACTGCCGACCGTGTAATGTTTGAACGCTTTATATTCCAACGCTTCATAAGTTCGTATCCACGAAAGTGCATTCGTGTCAATATATGATTACGTCCCTTGTCTTGTGTTCAATAAATGTCGACACGTTGAAGAATTGTGCCTTCTTATTATTGACTTTATGGCAATTCCAGCCAACAACACAATATATTGGCGACGAGAAATTAAAGAGACAATGTTAATGTTCATTTCTGCGGAGTGATTCTTCAGAAAAATCGGTTTTATTGGGAAAATTTGACTTTCCTTGGAGCGGAATTCAACCGGTGCTGGAGTCGAGATACATTCCCAATAATCATCCGGCACTATATTATATCGTCGAATATCGTCGAAATGGCTTTCCAAATCGGGAAAATTGATTGTTTTGATGCACATACTGAGTCCTGGCTATGCTATCAGGAAAGGCTAGATCAATATTTCGTAGCAAACGATGTTTTAGATGAGAAGAAGGTCCCAGCCTTGCTGTCACTCATTGGGAGCAGTTCTTACAGATTGTTGAGAGACATTTGTCATCCGGATCTCCCCTCAACTAAAGATTATAAGACCTTGTGTGATAAATTAAAAGACCATTTCTCCCCAAAACCCTTAGTTATTGCTGAAAGATTTCGATTTCACAAGAGAGATCAACATCCAGATGAGTCTGTGAAAGACTTCAATGTCGCGTTACGCAAACTCTCAGAGTACTGTGATTTCGGTGCTAATTTGCTTGACTCCTTGCGAGATAGATTTGTATGCGGATTGCGAAATGACGCTATACAAAAGAAATTGCTGTCAGTAGATAAACTTACACATGAAAAAGCTCTTGAAATTGCTTTAGCGATGGAATCGGCTTCGAAAGATGTCATAGAATTACAGAATAAGCAAATACCTGTACAGAAAATAAAGATTCGCAAACCTAAGAAAACCGCTGAAAAACAGTATCATAAAAGTGATAAACAGCCTCAGAAAAGTACTGCTTGCTATCACTGTGCTAGAACTAATCATAAGCCCTTTGAATGCAAATTCAAGAATTCCACATGTTATAAATGCCAGAAAACTGGTCATATTACACCAGCATGTAAACCACAATTCAGAAAAAGTCAAATTCATAGTTTAGAAACAGAGCAGTCTGAAAGTGCTAGTGACACTGATACAGAATTTTTGAAAACTGTAACCACAAATACTAATGGTAAAAGTAATAGAGAAGCCATACATCTGACACCATGTATTAACGGAAAGAATCTTAGCATGGAATTAGATACAGGAGCAGGTGTATCTGTCATTTCACAAGCAGATTATGAGAAACATTTTTCAGATTTAAGCCTGAAAGACACTGATTTGAAATTAAGATCATACTCTGGAGAAGAAATAAACATAAATGGTATGATAAATTGTGAAGTATCATTAGATGGTCAAACTAAGCAGTTGAATTTATATGTAGTTCAAGGGGGTGAAAAGCCATTATTTGGTCGAGAATGGATACATGAATTACAGCTGGACACTGTTACTGTAAATAAACTGAAATTTCAGCCTTTGCAACAAGTTGAACATCTGAAGGAGAAATATAAAGACACATTTTCACCTGAATTAGGCAAGTTGAAGGATATTAAGGCAAAGTTACATTTAAAAGACAATGCTACGCCTAAATTTGTTAAGGCTAGGCCAGTGCCATATGCTCTTAAGCCTAAGATTGATAAAGAACTTGATCATTTAGTAGAGAGAGGCATACTGGAGAAAGTATCTTACAGTGATTGGGCCACACCCATTGTACCAGTACCTAAGCCCAATGGCAATGTAAGAATTTGTGGTGATTTCAAAGTGACACTAAATCCGGTATTAGAAGTTGACAAATATCCATTACCGCGAACAGACGATATTTTCGCATCATTATCGCAGGGTCAAATGTTTTCGAAGATCGATTTGAAAGATGCGTATTTGCAGATGGAAGTTGACGATAGTACTAAAGAACTTTTGACAATTAATACGCATAAGGGTTTATTCCGCTACACAAGATTAGCTTACGGAACAGCTTCGGCACCTGCCATATTTCAACGTACAATTGAACAAGTGATGTCAGGTGTACCAGGAACTCAGGTTATTTTGGACGATATGATTGTGACCGGGAAGACTGATCAGGAACACTTAGAGAATTTGGAAATGGTTTTCCAGCGCCTATCTGAGAATGGTCTACGAGCAAATGTTGAAAAATGTAAATTTTTCAAGGAGAAAATCACTTTCTGTGGTCATGAGATAGACCGAAGTGGACTTCATAAAATTCAGAGTAAAATTGATGCTGTCGTAAATGCTCCTAAAATTGAGAATGTGGAACAATTAAGGTCATTCTTAGGACTCGTGCAGTATTACTCTAAATTCTTGCCGAATTTATCAACCATTCTTAGACCACTTCATGAACTTCTAGTTCAGGGTAAACAGTGGAAGTGGACTCAGAGGTGTGAAGATGCTGTTAATAAAGTGAAACAGTTAATCACTTCTGACGTAGTGTTAACGCATTACAACCCGGATCTTCCCGTAACTCTTGCTTGCGACGCTAGTTCATATGGTTTGGGCTGTGTTCTGAGTCATATCATGCCAGATGGAACTGAACGGCCAATCGCGTTCGCGTCAAGGACTCTGAACAGTGCAGAAAAAAATTATAGCCAAATAGACAAGGAAGCGCTATCGATTGTATGGAGTGTAAAGAAATTTGAACTATATTTATTAGGCAGACACTTTACACTTATCACAGATCATCGCCCCTTACTGTCGATATTCAGCCCGACGAAAGGAGTTAGTGTAACTACAGCAGCCAGACTTCAGAGATATGCACTTTTTCTTGCTGGACATGATTATGATATTCGGTACAAAAACACTAAAACTCATGGTAACTGTGACAGTTTATCAAGATTACCTGTGTCTAGTAAATCAAAAAGTAATGAGCCTGACTCCACGGACATATTCTATGTATCACAATTTGAGTCACTGCCAATTACTGCTAAGGCAGTACATCACGCGACTGTGCGCGACCAACAACTTTCTCGTGTTTATGACGCGGTAGCCAGAGGTTGGAATGACAATTGTGATAAAGAGCTCGAACCGTACTATAGTCGTCGAAATGAATTATCATTACATCAAGGATGTCTGATATGGGGACTTAGAGTCGTAATTCCTCCAAAGTTACGTAGTGGTGTTCTTCGAGAATTACATTCTTCACACTTGGGAATGGTGAAAATGAAAACTCTAGCCAGAAGCTACGTATGGTGGCCAGGAATTGATAGAGAAATCGAAAAGTTGACTAAATCCTGTTCAGGTTGTATTACTTATAAGAAAAACCCACCAGAAGCTCCAATTCATCCGTGGGAATTTCCCAGTAAACCTTGGTCCAGGATTCATATCGATTTCGCGGGTCCATTTTTAGGGTCCATGTACCTGATCATAGTAGACGCTTATTCAAAATGGCCTATTGTGAAAATTATGAAAACCACGACTTCATCTAAAGTAGTTGAAGAACTGAGAACGGTATTCGCGGACAACGGATTACCAGACACCCTAGTGAGCGATAACGCCCCAAATCTAGTGTCAGAGGAGATGAACTCATTTTTGAAAAGTAACGGGGTAAAACACATAACCAGCTCTCCGTATCATCCAAAGACAAATGGATTAGCAGAACGTTTTGTACAGAGTTTTAAGCAGGCTATGAAAGCGGCAAAGTCAGACTCTGGAACGGTTCAGTCAAAACTGTCTAAGTTCTTGATAATGTATAGGAACTCTGTTCATTCAACTACCGGAGAATGTCCCTCAACCCTGTTTCTAGGACGTAAATTGACCACACGACTAGATTTGTTAAAACCAAACCTTTCTGGAACGGTCCAGAAATCGCAGAGTAAAATGGTGAGATCAACCGTTGATAGAGATTACGAGGTCGGTCAGACAGTAGCTGTTAAGGATTATCGGGGTAACGATCCCAAATGGATTCCAGGAACGATAAGTGATAAAACTGGTCCCGTTTCGTATCGTGTAGAAGTTGGCCCTGACGTTAATTGGAGACGTCATGCTGACCAAATCCAGGATTCGCACCTTCACGTGAAGGAGGGTGTAATGAGTGATACTAACACTGGAGTCGATCTACCGATTATTGAGAATCAGCCGATAGAATCGCAGTCACCTGCTGCGATAAGTGGTTCTACGCCCAGGAGAGTTACGTCACCGTCGGAGAAACCGGCAAGTGTTGTGACTTCCGAACGACGCTATCCTGTTCGAGACCGGAAACCAGTGATTAAGTTGAATCTATAAATGATTCATATTGGCTACACTGTGTTAATGGGCCATAATAATGCCCTGTGTAGTCAAAAGAACCAAAGGTTCTTACTCAATTTATGTTTAAATGTTCTGTGTTATAAAGCATAATCATTTAGCATATACCATATTCATATTGGAGATAAACTGTGTGATTACTAATAACCATTACATTCTAGAGGTATTGATACTAGAGATAAACTACATGTTGAATCATACTGGTGATAAACACTATTGTAACTACATAGAAACAATGCTGATCCATACTGGAGATATAATTATGTACTTTTCAGAAGTGTTTCACAAGAGAACAATTTAATATCATTTGTTCTGACAAGTATTTGAGTATACATGTACTTAAAAGTTTCAGTTGAGCCATAAAACTTTTATAAGTCACACATGAATAAGAATAACATTTTGAGACTTTGCTTAGAGTTTAATACATTGCTTAATAATAGTTTAAAAATGGTTATTTAAAGTTCACAATACTATCTAGCTATTTTCAGAAAGCATTAGTATGTTTTATCTTAGCAGAAGGGTATATGTAATGTTTGAACGCTTTATATTCCAACGCTTCATAAGTTCGTATCCACGAAAGTGCATTCGTGTCAATATATGATTACGTCCCTTGTCTTGTGTTCAATAAATGTCGACACGTTGAAGAATTGTGCCTTCTTATTATTGACTTTATGGCAATTCCAGCCAACAACACAATAGACCGAATCACTACCCATGGCCTCTAAGCAGTCTTTTTAATTTGAAACGTTAGTAACTTTCAAACTTTTAAGTGTCCCAGTTGAAAAAACAATCTATTTACTTTTTGTATGTCTACAGCTTTACATCCTAAAATAATCATATTGACGAATAAACAATCTTTTAAAACCGGACTTCTTTTTTTCTCGGATGGATATCTACATGGAACTTTTCCATTACAGTTATAGCTATAGAATAATACATTGAAGGGTTGAAGCTATAAAAACGCTTTGGTGCCACAACCCGGTAAAGTTAGCAAACTGGCAGAATGAGCAGAATGAGCAGAATGAAAATATCTTTGTCGATTTTCCCATTCTGCCCATTCTGCTGGCAGAATGCAATGGTAAAGTTAGCAAACTGGCAGAAGGAGCAGAATTAGCAGAATGAAAAATATCTTTGTCGATTTTCCCATTATGCCCATTTTGTTGGCAGAATGAAATGGTAAAGTTGGCAAACTAGCAGAATGAGCAGAATGAAAATGTCTTTGTCGATTTTCCCATTCTGCCCATTCTGCTAGCAGAATGAAATGGTAAAGTTAGCGAACTGGCAAAATGAGCAGAATGAAAAATGTCTTTGTCGATTTTCCCATTCTGCCCATTCTCCTGGCAGAATGAAACAGTAAAGTTAGCAAACTGGCAGAATGAGCAGAATGAGCAGAATGATAACGTCTTTGTTGATTTTCCCCTTCTGTCCATTGTGCTGGCAGAGAGAAATGGTAAAAATAGCAAACTGGCAGAATGAGCAGAATGAAAAATGTCTTTGTCGATTTGCCCAAAGACATTTTTCATTCTGCTCATTCTGCTCATTCTGCCAGTTTGCTAACTTTACCATTTCATTCTGCCAGCAGAATGGGCAAAATGGGTAAATCGACAAAGACATTTCATTCTGCTCATTATGCTCATTCTGCCAGTTTGCTAACTTTACCATTTCATTCTGCCAGCAGAATGGGCAGAATGGGCAGAATGGGAAAATCGACAAAGACATTTTCATTCTGCTCATTCTTCCATTTTGCTAACTTTACCATTTCATTCTGACAGCAGAATGGGCAGAATGGGAAAAACGACAAAGACATTTTTCGTTCTGCTCATTCTGCTCATTCTGCCATTTTGCTAACTTTACTATTTCATTCTGCCAGCAGAATGGGCAGAATGGGAAAATCGACAAAGACATTTTCATTCTGCTCATTCTGCCAGTTTGCTAACTTTACCATTTCATTCTGCCAGCAGAATGGGCAGAATGGGAAAATCGACAAAGACATTTTCATTCTGCTCATTCTGCCAGTTTGCTAACTTTACCATTTCATTCTGCCAGCACAATGGGCAGAATGGGCAGAATGGGAAATTGTGCTGGCAGAATGGGCAGAATGGGAAAATCGATAAAGACATTTTCATTCTGCCAGTTTGCTAACTTTACCATTTCATTCTGCCAGCAGAATTGGCAGAATGGGCAGAATGGGAAAATCGACAAATTCATTTTTCATTCTGCTTATTCTGCCAGTTTGCTAACTTTACCATTTCATTCTACCAGCAGAATGGGCAGAATGGGAAAATCGACAAAGACATTTTCATTCTGCTCATTCTGCTAGTCTGCTAACTTTACCATTTCATTTTGCCAACAGAATGGGCAGAATGGGAAAATCGACAAAGACATTTTTCATTCTGCTCAGTCTGCTCATTCTGCATTTTGCTAACTTTACCATTTCATTCTGCCAGCAGAATGGGCAGAATGGAAAAATCGACAAAGACATTTTTCATTCTGCTCATTCTGCCATTTTGCTTACTTTACCATTTCAGAATGGGAAAATCGACAAAGACATTTTTCATTCTGCTCATTCTGCCAATTGCTAACTTTACCATTTCGTTCTGCTCATTCTGTCAGTTTGCTAACTTTACCATTTCGTTCTGCCAGTTTGCTAACTTTACCGCGCCATGATGCCACCGGTTATGTGACACAGGCGTTACGTGTTCGTATCTGAACGTATTAAATTGTATCGAAAAGTATGTGAACGACAAGGACCGCAACTGAACGAAACAATACGTATGGAACAGTATCGATCCGCAACAAATGCTTGATCGCGGAATGATACGTTTAGATACGTTTTTATACCGATTAGATACGGACAGATTCGAATAAATGCCTTCAGTTACGTGCCATTACCGATCGTCCATCCGTGCATGAATTTTTGACAGTTATGAAAATATGCCCGCGGATCTTCCGCGCCCTGAGGATACGATACGTACAGTTACGGTCATTACGAATAAGATACGAATCGTTACGGATAGGACGGACAGATACGGAACACCTATCCGCAGCGTCCGCAGCGTCCGCAGCGAACGTAAGCCCTAGTGTGACCTAGGCATAAAAGCTACTTTTTAAAGTGAGAGCTTCTGAAAAAAAAAACTAAAGTGATATCAGTGTATGACTCCTGCTGGTGCAATGTGATCCAAAAGTCAAAGGATGTCATTAAATGAGGTGATTTTCTCATCTATGCAGGGTGCAATAAACAGGCCCCTAAAGGATAATACTTATGGTACCATAGTTTATTGGTTTTATGTTACTTGATCATCTGCAATCAATTATTTTGTTTGTGTTTTTGTTTTAAACCCTACATGTATTTAAGGTCACTGTCAGGCCACCAGATTTTCTAGTGTCCTGTCCCTTATCAGTGATAGCTACTGACACCTTAAACAGATATACAAACATGTCTTTAACGTATCTAATACATTCTGGATTTCTTCGATGTTCTATTTCTACTTAATCACATTTTGACCGCGGTCCCCGCCTATCGGGATGGGCAGGAAAATATTTCAATCGACTGACTGACCAACTGACAACTGCTTTACCGCCAAGGTTTCAGTCTTTCGAGAAAAAGTGGCTAAACCATACAGAAAATACCCGTTCATTTCAACACATAACGGATATATTCCAATATTTGATAAAAACAAATCCATAAAATGGAGGCGAAGTTCCAGCATGACGTCTTTGGAACCAATTGATTTAAATCCAAAAACATGTAGACTTTTGCAGAATAAAACCACTGAAGGCATACACTCTCTACACCCTCTTATTTGCTAATAACCTATATTTCAGTACAACCGTGCCTCCCTAACCCATGTCAAAATGCAGGAACTTGTGTCCCCGATGGAGTGAACTTTAAATGCATGTGTTCCGAACTTTTTACAGGCCAGACGTGTTCAACAGGTATAAGATTTTATTGTTTTAGTTGTAACGGCATGGGCGGTTCCAGAGGGGGGGGGACAGGGGGTCCGGACCCCCCCCCCCCCTGGAATTGCCAGATTATTAATTTTTGCCATGTTGAAATTTTCCGTCAGACCCCTTCTGGGAATTTGGACCCCCCTGAGAAAATTTTCTGGATCCGCGCATGAACGGTGTGTTTATTAAGAGCTACGCATCCGGCAATTTGAAAGCTGGCAAACGTTTAAGATTTTTTTCACCTTTTTCAAATTCAGATACAGTTATGTGACCAAACTTCAATCTTAACCAAAATACAATGCTATAACGTTACTTCATGGCAATTATATGTATTTAATTAAACAACAGCAAATCTTGACAAATTGACGCATGTAAAAGTTAGCCACAGGGTATTTTTGTGTGTTTGTAAAATGTTAAGCGTAAATGCATAGTAGTGAAATATTCACATTTCCTTTCATATAGCAGTTCGTTGTTCATGAAATGATTTTGTACAGGCCTGTTTCATTAACATACCAGCCTTGATATCTGTTAAGGAAAATACAATTAAAAAAAATGAATGTAATGCAATTTATAATGTATATGATTTGTGTCTCACCTGGTCGGAAACCCCAAGACCGGTTTTCTCGCGTCGCGGCCAATATAGAATTATCGATCCATACAGAGATTCCCAAGTCACCCTGCATACCCAATCCTTGTGAAAACCAGGCCAAGTGTAAGGACGTCAATGATACGACAGTTTGTTTGTGCAAAGATGGTTTTGGTGACATATATTGCCAAGCAGGTATTGTTTTTATTTTAACCCATTTATGACGAATGGATTCGTCCATCATTATCATTTGGATGAGTCCACTTTCATTTATTGGGGTTTTAGAAGCCTTTTTAAATGTTTATCTCCTTTTCCGAGGCATTTTCTTTATTTTGTTTGCCTATGCCCCATAAATACACTGCCAGGTTAAAATGAGTTAAACGAATGACTACAATAAAATGTTTGTACAGCAGGTTACCATAGGCTATCAGAAGGTACAAGTAGGCAATGATCAGGAAATTGCGCAATCAGAAAGAATCCCACTCCAAAAACCGAGGTGGGAAAAAACTAAATTGACAATTAGGTACTCATACTAAGAAAACATATCGTAAGTCGATTGAGTAGCTATTTCCCAATAGGTGGCCACTCAGTTACCAAACCTAATTAAAAATATGAAAATGCACATAAGGTGCAAACAGCACAAAAACTCAACAATAAGACATAAAACAATAAGAACCACAACAGAAAAATCGCCTTGTCTAGAAACATTTCTGTGGTACTTGTTAAACTTCTATTCTCTAATTTTGAAACTTTATTAAACATCTGGAAAATTTTGGGGTTCTTAAATACAATTGCTTGTTTAAAACACAGAACAGAATATAGTTCATTAAACATGCAACTCATATAAATAATACTTGATTGCCGGGAAGTCAACATGCTGCGTATGCAGCGGTGTAAATAAATGGCCTTGGGTACTGAAATGACATTAAAACACAAAATGAAAGATATACATCATAATGTGTAATAGGAACGTACTGTAAGCGTTTATTGCTACATGTAGATATTAAGCAAGTTATCATACTAATCTCACGGGTGAATGTCTTTACCTGATATTAATACTTTCAGATGATGTTATACCATTAGTGGCAGAACTGGGAGCAAATGTTGATATCACTTGTCTGAATTCCGTAAATGAATCAAATGTCGATATAGAAATAATAAACATCGCCACAGAGAGGCGAAAAAGAATGTCGCTGAATACTATTATTCGTACTATTATGATAGAAAGTGTTGGTAAGAGTTTTAAGTTTACCTCAATGAACAATGTCCTTATATAAATTCATAAATGTTTTCAAATTTTGCATGCAGTCGTTTTGACAAGTGTTGCATTAGTATAGATCAAAATATTAAAATTTGAGCCACCGCATAAGAAAACCAACAAATTCTTTGGCGAAAACAGGCGCAGATGAGCTTCGCGGTTACCGCGCCTTTGTTTTCGCTACTCAGAAAGTACAGTCCCTCATCTTCTAAAATCCAAAATTTCAGGTTTCTAGCTGTCTTCTGTGGCTGTACAGCTCGGTTTGTGTCGGACCTGGTCGGAACCCAAACTGTTGGTTTTCTCATGCACAGGCGGCTCATTTAGTAGCCCATAACACTGATCGTTCAATGGTGTGATTCTGTTGAAGTTCCCAATATAACTTGCAACTTACTAGACTGGCTCTCGTCCTATGTTCAATATTCTTACCTCATAGTTACCATGTTCTATTACCTCCACAAGTATTTTTGTGTGAGTGACCTCTCTTATTTGGCTCTGAACATGGACTCAGCAATCAGATATAAGATGTGCATATTTTACTTTAAAAATAAAGGTTTGGCGACTGGAGCCAGTCTAGCAAATTACGTACATTTCTTGGTTCGCTTACTTATAAAGCTAAATGTTTGGGTTGAAATATAAACATAAAGATAGACACTTTGGAAAAAGGACACCGTTCTAAAGACATAAGCGACTATCCCATATTTGACAATTTCAAGCAATTCTGACAATAATGTCGCGTTCGTATATAAGTTTTGTCTGGAGCACAAACATTCAATCTATTTCCCACAGCCCCAATGGGCGGAATCCATAATAACATTGTATTACATTTCTCATTTAGATATAACAGACGTCAACAGTACCCTTTTGTGTCACTATGTATCTGAAAACTCCACTTCCACTTCGTTGATGCCACTTCCTCTGATAGGTTAGCAGTCGACTTTTCATGTGCCATCATCAAAGTGACATTTAATATGTTCAGTACCAACTGATACCATTTTACATGTTGATTAACCTCGAGTTGAACAGGCTTACATTGAGTTTTCAGTAAACCATTTTCTGAAAAACAGTGCATTTTCGATGTTTATATAAAAAGTACATTAGAAGGGATACACAAGCACGTTGGAATGAACACTATTCAAATGTTTCATTTGGCGTGTACATCGTCGTATATACGGTCGGAAATCATATTTTACGGCTCCGCTAACGCGTTGCCGTAAAACAAAATTTCCGTCCGTACATCCGACGATATACCGCCCCAAATTAAAATAAAAATGAATACGAGTATAATACCTTCTTCCTTAACAATTGTCTACGTTCGCTTCTATTTGCAGTCGTAGAGAAACGGATGGAAAAGTCAGAAGCCTTCTCAATATTTACCTGTTCTGCGTATACCACGATCCAGAAAGAAATAATTGATATCAAAACTGATATTTCGAACATTGTACCATACGTTATTAAACGAAGTGTTAATACAACTCCAGAAAATTACAAGGATGCTTATTTTACATCCACGAAGGAAGATAAGCTTAACACTGTCGATAACGACACACTCGAACTGGATATAGATGCAAGTAATACTACAACTGGAAAGGACGACGTTGAAACTAATATAGATGCAAATGTTACTACAACGGTAAATGGCATTGTTGCAGAAGTGTCTCAGTCTAAATTGATATTTTCAAAATCGGAAAGTGACAACAGCAATGGTTACAACGTAAGGTGCTCTTTGTCATACAATGGAAAGGATATCTGGTCCGGATCACTGTTAGGAAATATGCCACACAGTGTGTCAAGAAATGTGTCTGACAGCAATGTCGGAACAATAGACAGTATGACGGGAAATATATCTGAAGCCATAGGTATGTACTGGTATTACCCAGTTGGTGAATTAATAAAATCAAACGAAAATGATCTATATTTATTCATGTAGAAGTGCTAGACATATGATTGTATTTGTCTTAATCGTTGCGCCAACTTAACTGAGTTGCTATCTATATAATTTAAAGACGATATCCCGCGTACTGTTTTGGTTAAAATCACGATAAATCATATTAGCGTAACGATTCATGTCCAACCACTTTAAATGGTTTAACATCAGATTCATTATGTCTTACATATCCTTAATCCAAAAATATCTGTGAATAATTCATATCTAATAACAGCTGAAAGGTTCATTTGATACCTTCCTTTTCAGGGAATACTGTAAAACCTAAAGGCACAATGCATGGAGGTAAGCAAATGTTTGAATCATTATAAACTTCATCAAATTAGATCATAGTTATTTCATTAAAATATTTAAATTGACAAAGTTATGCGTATTTTCGAAGTGTTTCCCATTCTCGATTTTTTATAAAAAGGTACAAGTAAGCAATGATCAGGAAAATGCGTCTAACCTTACCCTCATCTTCTGCAGTGGTTCACAACATTAAGTTATTTGTTCGGTCCTCGTGGTGAATCTCTAACTAGTCAATGAATCACCAAGGACAAATCATGATAACCACCCTGATGAATCAAAAACGAAAACTCAACACATTCAGTAAGATGCCCAACGATGGAGATCCCCGGGTACCGAATGATAAAGTCGCATGTCATCTTTTATTCTGCCATACAAAATCGCCTTTGAACTATTGTAAAACAAACTTGCCATTTTGCGTGAGACGAATAAATCCAAAGGGAAACTGACCATACAAAACGGTCCAAGGGAGGCAAATTACTAACATTAAACTGATAGTAACGATCTCCATTTTATCCCTTTATAAAACTTTATAACACAGTATGCAATTTATTTATATTTTTCTCGCTTCAGGGCTGCCAGCTTGGGCTTGGGTTCTGATTGGTATTGCTATCATAGGTGGCATAAGTGCCATAATAATTTTCAATGTTTATAAATGGAAAAAGGATAAAACTGGTGAATGGAGAACTAGTTCGAAATCCACCGAAGAAAGAGAAGACGTGGAAATGAAGGAATGTTCTGTTCCTCTGAAAAGTGATTCCAAAGAGTAATGGTTTTGTATTATAAGTTGATTTTAATGGGGAAATAATTTCGATGAATTGCGTTTCCCCTTGTTGGTGCAACGTTAACTGCCTTGCTGATCTTGTGAGTGACCGACTTGAATGGTGAAGCTTCGAACAATAAGGATGTAAGGAAATGCTCATTCATAGTTCGGTTATTACATGTGGCTCACCTGAGCCAACGGACATAAAAGGAGAGCTTATACGTAGTTTACCCATGATCCGCCATCGTCCGTCGTCCGTCAGCCATACATGGAGAGCTTATACTTACTTTACCCATGTGCCGTCATTCGCCCGTCGTCCGTCAGTCATATTCAAAAGGCTTGAAGATGCCTTTGGAACAAGAGAACGAAAATTTATATTTATAAATAGTCCAGGTTACATGTACATGACCAAGAAGGCCACCACACAAATACGTAGGTCATTCAAAAAGTAATGCAATATGTAGCGTATTTTGTGTATTTTTTATCTGACAGAGGTAATATTTTTAATTTCTGAAAGTATGATTCAATGTGCATTCAGGAAAATAAACATCAACTAAATCGGACCATACACTTTATGTTGCTTAGCAACCACAGAATGGCAGCGAAGGTGTCGTGGCCGCGAAAACCACTTTTCAAAAATTAAATAAATCTACATAAAGTTTTGGTATTTCTTTGATGGTGTTTTAAATAGCTATCTATATACATGTTTGTGTAATGTAACCTTAGCCAGAACTTTCTAGGAAACTGCAATGTTCATACAGCCCCACGCATGTCAACTGTTGCTTAGCAACGCCAGAACCTATGCGATTTCGGTTTTATGCATTTTCCATAGATTTTGGTTGCAAATAAATATGTTATCTGAGATTTGCATTTTGTAGCAAGTAGTCTACAAAGCGTCAATGGCAGATACAATTAGGCGTATAAATATTCGATTAAACAAACTAGATGTCAAATTGTAGCAGAAATTATATCTCTACCCCCATTTTTCACCCTTCTATCGAGAAATTTTAGTCATTTTTTCAACTTTGATTGGGTGTCATTTTAAATATATCAATCGGATTGCATTATTTTGAACTTTAAATGCAATTATTTTAAGTTTGGTGTCAGAAAATAAAGTGAATACGTTTATTTTTGTTTTCCTGTCACCATGGCAACAGTTTTAAGAGTCGTGGCCAAGTGCCTTTACACACTGTTATATTGTTGCTAGGCAACAGGAAGTAAAGCATGCGACTAGGTGATGAACTGTCTCGCAGAGGGCGAATTGAATTTATGTTTCAAGAAAGCTAGATCAGCCTTAAATAACGTGTTCAAACAAAAAATTATGGCCAATATTGCATTACTTATTGAATGACCCTCGTATATACTGAGTTCCACAGGAACTAAGTTTTAGCCCTTAATAGCATTTGAATTAAACAGACTAATAAGGCTTAGTGTGTTTCATTGTTTTTCTAGTTCTTCTGAATGACATTTATCACAACAAATGGTTACACTTTGGACTCAGTATCTACGTAAATCGTTAAGGTCGTGGATGACATGTTTACACATGCAATGGAGTGGGCGGGAAATTGTGAATGTTCCAATAAAGTAGCACAGTGTCCAGTCTTGATTTCGAACCGGAACATGCAGTGTAACGACAACAGCAAGCTAAGTCCTAGGACTATTTCCATAGTAAATAAAATATAAAAGACTGTTTCTTTAGAAATTGGAAGTAAAGTATAACCATCAGAAAAAAAAAACATGTCCGTGCAATAAGAACCGGCTCAGCAAGCCGGTTCTAATGTGTGCCCACAATCTATCTTTTGAGCAAAACTATTAAAATTATCGATTTTTTTTTTCAATGAATTTATTAATGTTTACTGATGAAACAAATCTCTGTATATTGCATGGGCAAGTCTTCGTGATGCAGAAATTAAAGTAGTATACTTCATTATGGTTCTGTGAATATGATATATACACATGGAAATCAGTTAGGGAACACCTGTAATAATGTGACTACCAACTTTGGACTGTATATATCCTTCTTTGTATAAAATATAAGGAATGTTTTGACAACTTGTCAGAATATGTAGTCTCCAAAGTTGCTTCTATGTGAAAATGGTTAGCATCAAACATAAACCGCGGCGGAGAGCGGCCATCTTTGATTCAGAAAATGATTGCTAAATTTAAGAAATGCACTGCTAGTCTTTGCGGTAACTTCATTATTTGAACTCACATTGCCGTAATTTTTCGTAAGCATATAGCAGAAGCATTGCTTGTAGAACTTTGATCATAAATTCTTCATTTTCTGACCGACTGTTGGCGGTAGGTCCATACTTTCCTGTGGGTAGGTTTTAAAGCCACGTTTTGTTCTTTGGGTATACATTTTGCAAGTTGTTAATGTTCGGCCAGATATTCGATATGACCATTTAGGAATCTAAACACGGACGTTCTGGTTATAGTGTCCTAGCGGAATTATTCTTTTACGGCTTTATTTGTAAACTATCTAAAAATTTTGCTTTGCTTTCCATAGAAATTAATGCAAACTGTTGATTTTGTATAATTATTTGGTTTGGAGATGGAGCATGAAGTTTTTGGTCCGTAGTCGTTTATTCATTCAAAACGATCAGATTCAACATTTTATTCCTGTTTTGCTTTCAAAAATTGAGTTTTGCGGAGTGCAGAAGCAAAAAGACAAACTTGTATTAAGTAAAAGTGGAGTTTTTCACATATTGCATTTTGTATAAGATAAAATGTTTTGAATTTCCATAAATTGGTCTGTAGCTAGGCCAAGGTATGAAATGTATGTGATAAAAAATTCGGTATCGCCAGAAAAATGGAAAATGGATTTTTTCAAACTTTCCCTAAGGGCTAAAAGTGTTCCCTAACTTATTTCAATGTGTATATATCTAATATATTTGTATATCAACGCACACAAACTAGGTTACATTATAACAAATAGATTCAAATAGTGACGGCAATGTGTATCTTTCAAAACTCGATACATGTTTATCTCAATATCTGCTTTATTAACTTCCTGTCTTACTGCTATCAAATCCCATGTCTTAAATACTGTGAGACGGTGTATGAAACTTCAAATAAAAATGGTTTTCCTCAATAAAAAACAATCTGGAGAGGTGCTCAGTAAACTGAAACGTAGAGGGTTCCGTGCGACGAGTTTATCCACATACGATTTTCTACTCTGTATAACACATTGTCACATAATCTGATTATAAAGCTTCTCGATTTGATAGAGTGGACCTCCGAAAGAGCAACAAAAACTATGGTTCACTTTATTTGGCCTGTAATGAAAGAAAAGCTTTTTTTCACTTCCTCCGACCAAAGTCGATATACACTTTGGTCATGTCAGAATGTATGCGATGCCTTAACCTATCTCCTGGATAATATGTATGTTTATATAATATTCGGAACCAAGTTATACAACCGACAAATTGTTGGAATTCCGCTGATTTATTTTCATACTGCTACGAAAGAGATTTCGTGGATTCTCTTAAACATGACAATCGAGCTGATGTTATCGAGGCTTTTAATTCGACTTCTAGATACCTCGATGACAATTTTTATTTTGAAGGCATCTTCAATCAAATTTATCCACATGAACAACAGTTGAATGAAGCAAAAACAACAGATACCCTTTCTGGATTTACATCTTTCTATTGCAAATGGATTCGTTTCTTCTAAGATTTATGATAAACCCGATGACTTTGATATAGTAAATTTTCCGTTTTGGATGGTGACGTTCCTCGCCGTGCTTCTTATTGTGTATACACTTCGCATCTTATTAGGTTTGCTAGAGGCTGCAACTATGTAGCGAACTTCAACGCGCGAAATAAATGTTTAATAGCAAAACTTCTCTATCAGGGCCATCGGTATCATAAACTTCGAAAAACGTTTTTTAAAATTTTATCGCAGACACTATGAGTTGATTTCGAAATTTAATATTGGGCTGAAGACGCCTTTACGTGAGGGCCTTTTATATTGGTTTATACAGGCCCTAAAAACGGTCTCCCCGTACATCATCCATAGTGCAGATTATATTATTTCTTTCGGTCCTTTGAGATCAGTAAGAATGTTCAGAGTAGCAAACTATTTTACGTTTAGAGCCATCCTCTAAACATTTTTTTTTTTTTTTCAATTTTAGACCCCGTTTAGGCATGTGTCTTTGATTTAGACAACACTTGTGTAAAATTTTTGAAATCGCAGTATATTTGTCTGGCTATCGTCGCTAGTTTATAAAGGGTCACTGACGAGGGTTCAGTACCCGAAATTGCGCAATCTGGCCCAATTACCTCCCTTTGAACGTTTTACTGCTTCCAAAGGATCAAACTTTTATATTTTATTTACGATTACTGCAGCTGGCGTTGTGCCGTGTGGCGGCCCTAAAAAGTCTCCCCGTATATCATCCAGAGTGCAGATTATATTATTTCTTTCGGTCCTTTGAGATCAGTAAGAATGTTCAGAGTAGCAAACTATTTTACGTTTAGAGCCATCCTCTAAACATTTTTTTTTCAATTTTAGACCCCGTTTAGGCATGTGTCTTTGATTTAGACAACACTTGTGTAAAATTTTGAAATCGCAGTATATTTGTCTGGCTATCGTCGCTAGTTTATAAAGGGTCACTGACGAGGTTTCAGTACCCGAAATTGCGCAATCTGGCCCAATTACCTCCCTTTGAACGTTTTACTGCTTCCAAAGGATCAAACTTTTATATTTTATTTACGATTACTGCAGCTGGCGTTGTGCCGTGTGGCGGCCCTAAAAAGTCTCCCCGTATATCATCCATAGTGCAGATTATATTATTTCTTTCGGTCCTTTGAGATCAGTAAGAATGTTCAGAGTAGCAAACTATTTTACGTTTAGAGCCATCCTCTAAACATTTTTTTTTTCAATTTTAGACCCCGTTTAGGCATGTGTCTTTGATTTAGACAACACTTGTGTAAAATTTTTGAAATCGCAGTATATTTGTCTGGCTATCGTCGCTAGTTTATAAAGGGTCACTGACGAGGGTTCAGTACCCGAAATTGCGCAATCTGGCCTAATTACCTCCCTTTGAACGATTTACTGCTTCCAAAGGATCAAACTTTTATATTTTATTTACAAATTTAAGAAACTTGTAGGAAGGAATGAGTTTCTTTTCCGTTCAGGAAAATCATAACACGTTACAGACGTATAGGTTATATCTTGAATGTTATGTGACAGTCTGCATGCTTAATTCTTTACCCAATCATGGTTGAAATCTGTGCTGCTTCTGTAATTGCACGCCAGTGGGTCGGGCGTCAGACTCTATGATGGTCCCGACATAAAGCTATTGGGACCGGAGCTTCGTGTCTGTTGCTTTGCCCACCGGGGTTCAATATGTGTTCTTCTTTTGCTCCGGGTGTCAGTACGTTATTCGGCGCCCAGTGTTCTCCATCGTCGGCAGCTTACTGAATCTGTAGTCCTCGTTTTTGATTCATCAGGGTGGTTATCATGATTTATTTGTTTCTCCTTGATGATTCATTCACTTGTTAGAGATTCACCTCGAGGACCAAAAAACTAACTAAATGTTGTGAACCTCTGCGGAAGATGAGGGTGAGGTTAGGCGCCTGTAAAACCGGTATAAGCGCCCCAGTAATTTTATATTACTGATCTTTCCAAGGCGATACTTCTGTCGTGGTTCCATTTGTTTTATGTTTTTGAGTTGAATGTTTGGGCTGTTTGAACCTTATCTGCATATTTTTATTTAAGTTCGGCCTATTGGGAAAATCATTTCACTCGGTTTACAATATGTTTTCTACGTATAAGTACCTAATTGTCAATTTAGTTTATCGCACCTCGGTTTTTGGAGTGGGAATTTCTTTCTGATCGCGCCTTTTCCTGATCATTTCCTACTTGTACATTTTTATTTAGTATCAAAATACACTTTACGTCACTATAGGAATCTTCTAGGGTAAGTGTATAACTTCGCAATAAAGTCGGTCGTGTGTTTCTAAATGTTGTTGATGTGGCTGCCTTTCACAAAAAGCTAAAAATACAAATGGAAAAACAAGATGGTTAGAGGGCAAATAGTAAAATGATCAACAAAAGGCTCGACTGCGCGTTAAATATGTTTTTTTTTCCAATAAAATATTTGCTATTTTTCGGAAATAGGGTAGGTCGGGTACCAAGAAGCATTATTCGTTTTTCATTATGTCTTACCCATTCTTCCGTCGAAGTATTTCGAAATAAATTGTAAGAAAACATGTCAATGAAATGTTTTATATAGTAAAACTGGAATTTGCAGGGGTTTACCTATTTTAATTATTTTTTGATCCAAAGCATAGATTGTGGGTACTCGTGTACCCTCAATCAATGTTTTGAGCAAAGAGTTTAAAAATCAATTTTTTTCCATGGAAGATTTTCAATTTTTACAAATTCTGAAAAATTTGTTTAGTACATGGGCGTGTTTTCGTAATATACACCGCTGACCTTGAACAGTTAATAATGTTTACATCTACGTGTCCGCAAAAACGTACATGTACATAAAATATATTGCCTATAAAATAAATATCGTTATAAATTGTATGATATATTTCTGTCATTGGAGTGGATGCATCGTCCCGATATTACCATAATAGCTGTTGATGGGACGTTAAGCATCAATTCAAACCAATAAACAATTTTCATTGTCGCTGCACGTGTAATTTAGCCTTTGCTGCAGTGCGATACGCTTAACATAAATACACCTTGCAGTAAGCACATTATCAGGATGTAATCAAGACGACTTACGTCGAAAAAGGACGTGGAAAGTAGCTTAACGGCACAAATAACTAAGATCAGTTTTCAAGCATTATGAAATAGTCCTGACATTTCATAAATGTTCATAAAGCTTAAATGGGAACGCGAAACGTTAACAAAGCTTTCGGTGGCTGCTTTCTCGATTACGCAAAGTCTGTGGTCTATACAAAGCAAAGTGATGATCAAGAGAGCAACACTAAATGGCTACTTGAGATTTGTTCTGCGATTCCATTCATTTTGCGAATTTTGATTTGAGGGTTAACGTCATTGTTTGATCGTTGAGGAATGGGATTCGCTCTTATACTTAAAATAGACTTCTAGTTCTGCTTTATGCACTAAAAAGACGAATTGACATCAATTTCGTTTTGTGTCGAAAATTTGGCAAACAGTAATTGTCAACTTTCTTTTGTGGTTAAGTATATTATAGACAGATCAAGGTGGTTGTCAAAAATATACTTTGTACAACATTTGACTACACACACTTCTTCCAGTGGTCATTTTAATATCTGTTAAATTGTCTTCTAATTTTTTAACACTCAGTATAAGCATTTAATACCATTGTAATTAGCCAAAATAGTAATGCCTAGTACGTTTCAATGTTTTTCTATTGACTTCTAAATGGCATTTATTACAACAGATGGTTGCAATTTGGACTCTGTACCTACGTTAAGGTTATGAATGACATGTTTACACATGCAATCGAGTAGAGTGGGCGGGAAATTGTGAATGTTCCCATAAATTATGCCAGCGTCCAGTTTAAGGACAATGACTTTATTTCGAACCGGAACATGCAGTGTAACGACAACAGCAAGCTAAGTCCTATGACTTAGTCTTAGCTTTGGAATCAAGTTATACAGACAAATTGTTGTAGTTCCGATTGGTACAAATTGCGCCCCGCTCGTACTTGATTTATTTTATACTGTTACGAAAGAGATTTCATAGATTCTCTTAACCGTGACAATAAAGCTGATGTTATCAAGGCTTTTAATTCGACTTCTAGGTACCTCGATGACCTTTCTGACATTGACAATTCTTATTTTGAAGGAATGGTCAATCAAATTTATACACCTGAACTACAGTTGAATAAAAAGGTACAAGTAGGCAAAGATCAGGAAAACGCGCAATCAGAAAAAGATTCCCACTCCAAAAACCGAGGTGGGAAAAAACTAAACTAACAATCAGGTACTTATACCATGAAACATATCGTAAACCGAATGAGCAGCTGTTTTCCCAATAGGCGGCCACTCAGTTACCTTAACTTAACTAAAAATATGAAAACATACATAAGGCGCCAACAGCACAAAAAATTTTTATACACCAAAACATAAAACAAAAAGAACCACCACAGAAGCCAACACTACATATACCGAAGCCCCCTTTTTGGATTTACATCTTTGTATTGCAAATGGATTCGTTTCTTCTAAAATTTATAATAAACGCAATGACTTTGATATAGTAAATTTTAAATTTTTGGACGGTGACGTTCCTCGTCGTGCTTCTTATGGTGTATACATTTTGCAACTTATTATGTTTGCTAGAGGCTGCAATCATGTAGCGGGCTTCAACGCACGAAATAAATGTTTAACAGCCAAACTTCTCCAGCAGGGCTATCGGTATTATAAACTTCGAAAAGCATTTTCTAAATTTTATCGCAAAAACTATGACTTGATTTCCAAATTTAATATTGGGCTGAAGACGTTTTTACGTGAGGGCCATTCGGACCCAGAATTTTATAGTGACTTGGTTTACATCATGGTTGATAACTATGCTGCCTTCTTTAATTGCACGCCGGTGGGTCGAGCGTCGGACGCTATGATGGCCCTGGCATTAAACTATTCATTTTAGTTGGTTGGGGCTGGAGCTTCCTGTCTGTTGCTTTGCCCACCAGGGTTCAACTGGTATTTTTCTTTTGCTCCGGGTTTCAGTATGTTATTCGGCACCGATGGATCTCCATCGTCGAGCAGCTTACCGAATCTGTAGAGTCCTCGTTTCTGACTCATCAGGGTGGTTATCACGATTTATTTGTTTGTCCTTGATGATTCATTAACTAGTTAGAGATTCGCCACGAGGACCGAACAACTAACTAAATGTGAACCACTGCAGAAGATGAGGGTGAGATTAGGCGTCTGTAAAACCGGTTTAAGCACCCCCTCCAGTAATTTTATATTACTGATCGTGCCAATGCGATACTACTGTTGTGGCTCCATTTGTTTTATGTTGTTGAGTCGAATTGTTGTGCTGTTTGAACCTTATGTACGTTTTCATATTCTTATTTTAAGTTCGGATAACTGAGTGGCCGCCTATTGGGAAATAACTGCTCACCCGGTTTACGATATGTTTTCTAAGTATTAGTACATAATTGTCAATATAGTTTTTCCCACCTCGGTTTTTTGGAGTGAAAATTTCTTTCTGATTGCACGTTTTCCTGACCGTTGCCTACTTTGTATCAAAATACTCTTTACGTCACTATAGGAATCTTCTAGGGTAAGTGTATAACTTCGCAATTGTCGGTCATGTGTTTCTAAATTTTGTTGACACCACTGTAAAAATGTGACTGCCTTTATAACTTCGCGATTGTCGTCATTTTGTTGACACCACTGTAAAAATGTGACTGCCTTTCCCAAAAAGCTAAACATACAAAAAAAAAAATACAGGATGGTTAAAGGACAATTAGTAAATTGTTCAACAAAAGGCTCGACTGCACGTTAAAATCTTTCCTATTTTTCGAGAAAAGGGTAGGTCGGGTACCCCAAAAAAAACATTATTCGTTTTTCATTATTTCTTACCCATTGTTCCATCGAAGCATTTTGAAATAAATTGTAAGAAAACATGCCCGTGAAATGTTTGCCCTCTTAAACCCCACTTATACATGTATATAGGAAAACTGGGATTTACAGGGGTTACCTATTTTTATTATTTTTTTATCCAAAACATAGATTCTTGGTACTCATTAGATCCGCCTCGGCGAGGCGGTTCTACCGTGTATCCACAACCAATGGTTTGAGCAAAGATATTCAATAAATCAATATTTTTCCATGGAAAATTTTCAACTTTTACACATTATGAAAAATATGTATATTACATGGGTTTTCATAATATACATTGCTGGCCTTCAAAAGTTAATAATGTTTATATGAGCTGCTGTACGTGTACGCAAAAACGTACGTGTACATGAAATATATTGCGTATGAAATAAATATCGTTATGAATTGTATGATATATTTCTGTCGTTAGAGACGATCGATGAATGCAAGGCTAATTTTTATTCCGTAGCTAAAATGGCACAGATTGATTTCTGTCGTCTTTATTCAAAACTGTCATCAAAATACCCAAAAGGTATTTGGCAATTTTGTAGCTGTTTTGGCCTCTTTTTACATAACACCCGATGTCCTATCACATGCCTTAGCTTTGAAAATTATCATTTTACATACATGATAGCAAATGCACTTAATAATAACATATGTTCTGAAAAAAAAAGAAAGAAAGAAAGTTAGGAACATTATTGTTGTTTTTACCTTTATCAAGGATATTTATCTTTTATATTCAACTTAGTGAAAAGGGTGTTCTCACTAGTGATGGTTGATAATTGTGAATGAAAATAAAAGCAATGACTAGAAACTAGACAATGTGAATGGAATACTCGCCGTTGGCAAAAACAGCATAACTAATGCGTCATATGCTGGGCAGTCCAAATTAAAAAAGTCGCTTATTTTTCGTTTTGTTGGCATTTTCAGTACATTATTCTACTTTGCTCTCCCCGCCCATTGGGACCTAAAGAAATAGATGGGGTGCTTGTTCCTCCAGGCAAAGCTTGTTCGCTACTGAGAGTGGTCATCTGACTCTGGTTTGAGCCTGCTCAGGAAAGTCGAACCATCCATACCTATAAGCTATATTGTATATTGTTGGGTGGTTATTTTTTAAGCACTTTTTGATGTAATGATATCCTAATATACTTAACCACAAAAGAAAGCTGACACTTTTTGTTTGTGTCCTTCCCGTAAGAACCCTATCCTAGAACTTAAAACAAATGTTTATTTAAACATCAGGACCACAAAGATTATTTTTATAGAAAATTTATTAATCAAACTCCAAAAATGACGTTACGGGCGTCAAAATGACGTTTTTGACATTTTTGTCCCGGGAGTATATGTTTGTTGGAATTTTTGAAAACTTTTTTCACGTCAATAATGTCAGTACCCATGCCGACAAAAGTGCACTCTAAAATTTTACAATTGTTTACTATATCGCTTGATATCGGTTGTTGACGTCGTGATATACACGTGGTTCAGACGGAGGTCGCTAAATATTTGTGTTGTAATCATTTTTGAGAATCAAAGCAAATGGAGTATATCAAAGAATGCTAAATAATGCATATTCAAAAACAGAACTTGGATTTGTCGTAAAATTACTTGGTAAAGGAAGAATATTTTTAGCTCACCTGAGCCGAAGGCTCACAGGTGAGCTTATAGTATATCCTTGCTCCGGCGTCCGTCCGTCGTCCGTCGTCCACCATTTTCAAAGATCTTCTCCTCTGAAACCGCTTGGCCAATCAAAGCCAAACTTCATGTGGAGCATCCTTAGGAAGGGGGAACGAAAGTTTATATAAATGGTCCAGGTCACATGACCAAGATGGCCGCCATGGCTATAAATAGCAAAAACCTTTAAAAATCTTCTTCTCCAGAACCAGTGGGCCGATTTCCACGAAACTTGGTATGTAGCATCGGGGACACGGGCCCATCATAGTTTATATAAATCATGACCCTAGGATGACCTTGACCTATTTTATGGCAAGGTCAACTTAGGTCGCCAATGCATTTGAATGGGAAAAAATGGTAAAATGCTATTTAATGGGTAAAACTTACTGGGAATAGGCAAATGGACAGAAGATTAATGTTAATGGAAAATTTTAGCCCCTGGGGGGTTGTCTGCCCCTGCCCTGGGGCTATATACATGTATATGACCATAATATTCAAACATCTTCTCCCGTGAAACCGCTAGGCCAATCAAAGCCAAACTTCATGTGGAGCATCCTTGGGAAGGGGGAAAGAAAGTTTATATAAATGGTCAAGGTCACATGATCAAGATGGCCGCCATGGCTATAAATAGAAAAAACCTTTAAAAATCTTCTTCTCCAGAACCAGAAGGCCAATGATTTTGAAACTTGGTGTGAAGCATCAGTGACTGGAGCTCTACAAAGTTTATATAAATCATGACCCTGGGATGACCTTGGCCTATTTTACGGCAAGGTCAACATAGGTCGCTCATGCATTTGAATGGGGAAAAGTGTTAAAATGTCATTTGTAGGGAAAACTTGCAGTAAATGGGCAAATGGACTTATGATTGATGATTCTGAAACAGTTTGGACCCCAGGGGTCTGTCTGCCCCCACCCCGGGGCAATATACATGTGTATGACCAAATTATTCAAACATCTTTTTCTCTGAAACCGCTTGGCCAATCAAAGCGAAACTTTATGTGGAGCATTCTTAGGAAGAGTGAATGAAAGTCTATATAAATGGTCAAGGTCACATGATCAAGATGGCCGCCATGGCTATAAATAGCAAAAACCTTTAAAAATCTTCTTCTCCAGAACCAGAAGGCCTATGATTTTGAAACTTGGCATGAAGCATTAGGCAATGTAGCTCTACAAAGTTTATATAAATCATGACCCTAAGATGACCTTGACCTTTTTTACAGCAAGGTCAACTTAGGCCGCCCATGCAATTGAATGGGAAAAAATAAGATAATGTCAATTAATGGCAAAAACTTGCTAGGAATGAGAAAATGGACAGAATATTCATGTTTATGAAAATGTCTGCCCCTGCCCAGGGGCTTTATACATGTGTATGACCATAATGTTCAAACATCTTCTTCTCTGAAACCGCTTGGCCAATCAAAGCCAAACTTTATGAGGAGAATTCTTAGGAAGAGTAAATGAAAGTTTGTCAAGTTGGTCAAGGTCACGTGACCAAGATGGCCGCCATGGCTATAAATAGCAAAAACCTTTAAAAATCTTCTTCTCCAGAACCAGAAGGCCTATGATTTTGAAACTTGGCATGAAGCATCAAGCATCAAGCAATGGAGCTCTACAAAGTTTTATAAATCATGACCCTGAGATGACCTTGACCTTTTCTACGGCAATGTCAACTTAGGTTGCCCATGCATTTGAATGGGGAAAATTGTTACAATGTCATTTGAAGGGCAAAACTTGCAATAAATTGGCAAATGGACTGATTATGAATCTTTATGATTTAAAAAAGAAATTGACTCCAGACGTTGCTCTGACCCTGCCCTGGGGTTATATACATGTATATTACCATTCTAGTCAAACAAGTTTATTGGTATATATCTCAGGTCTCAGGTGAGCGTTTACAGGACCATTGGTCCTCTGGTTTTAACGTCAGAATAAACTAGCGTAAAATCTAGACGGTAGCTGTCATTAGTCTTGCCGCTGTATGTGTATTCTTAGCGCTTGCTTACTTCTTTCTTGTGGTGCCGCATCGGCATTCGATATGTGAAACGTTAAGTAATTGTGGACCTTGCAGTATGCACCTTATCAGGGTGTATTCAAGACGAAAATCGTCGATTTAAACGGACGTAAAATGTAACTTAAGTTTGTTTGTTTGTTTAATTCAGTTTTACGTCCCTTTCAAGATTATTTCAGCTCATATGAGACGGGCCAATCAGTAGGTGGGCGAAAACGGGAGAACCCCGAGAAAAACCACCTTGCACACCCGCAAGCAGAACTTGGCTTGTCTCACATGTGGCCAGAGCGGGGCTCGAACCCACACCAGACACAGCGGTGAGATGATCGAATGTAGCTTAAGAGTATGATTGACTCAGAGCACTTCCAAAACGTACGGAAATAATTCCTGCAATTTCAAACAAGTTCATAAAGCGAGAGTAAATTGAGAAAGCTTGCCGCGTGCTGATAACGTAAAACTGACGTTTTCAAAGCGTTAAACGATTGCTTCTTAAACCCAACCAAGTGTTTTGCGGTAAAACGTCAATACAAAACACATTTTTATCAAAAGGGCAATGAAAATACCTCCGCGAGAATTTTTTTTTTTTTTTTTTTTTTTGTGATTCTATAAAGTTTGCGATTTTTGATATGAGGAGTAACGTCATTGTTTGACCGTTGACGTCTTGAATTCGCTCCTATAGTTCAAAGTTCCCAAAGCATCAAATACTTTTATTGTTCTACTTTATGCTCTGAAAAAACGAATTGGTAGCAATTTCACTGTGCTCGAAAAATCGATGAAAAATAAGTGTCAGTTTTCTTTTGTGGTTTATTAAGCACTTTATGACATTTTAATTAGCCAAAATAGTAATGCCTAGTACGTTTCAATGTTTTTCTAGTGACTTCTGAATGGCATTTATAACAACAGATAATTGCAATTTGGACTCTGTACCTACATGTACGTAAATCGTTAAGGTTATGAATGTCATGTTTACACATGCAATCGAGTAGAGTGGGCGTGAGATTGTGAATGTTCCCATAAATTATGCCAGCGTCCAGTTTTCAGGACAATGACTTTATTTCGAACGGAACATGCAGTGTAATGACAACATCAAACTAAGTCCTAGGACTTTTTCCATAGTAAATAAAATACAAAGTCTGTTCCTTTACAAATTGGAATTAAAGTATAACCTTCAGGAACACATGTCCGTGCAATTAGAACCGGCTCAGCGAGGCGGTTCTAACGTGTAGCCACAATCTATGTTATGAGCAAAACTATTAATTTAAAAATTATCGATTTTTTCCAATGAATTTTCGAATGTTTACTTATGTATATTGCATGAGCAAGTCTTCGTGATGCAGAAATTAAAATAGTATATTTCATTATGGTTCTGCGAATATATTTCTAGTATATTTCTGATATCGACGCTCACAAACTAGGTTACATATAACAAATAGATTCTAATAGTGACAAGGTGTATTTTCCAAAACTTGATACATGTTTATCTCAATATCTGCTTTCTGAATTATCAACTTCCTGTCTTACTGCTATCAAATTTCATGTCATACGATACTGTGCTGCGGTGTATGAAACTTCAAATAAAATCGGTTTTGCTCAATTAAAATCTGGCGAGGTGCTCAGTAAAGTGAAGTGTAGAGAGTTCCGTGCGACGAGTTTGTCCACATACGATTTTTCTGCTCTGTATACCACATTGCCACATATTAATCTGATTAAAGAAAAAAATCTAGATTTGATAGAGTGGACCTTCGGAAGAGCAATAAAAAACTGTGGTTCCTTTTATTGGGCATGCAATGACAGAAAAGCTTTTTTCACTTTCTCTGACCAAAGTCGATATACACTTTGGTCATGTCAGAATGTATGCGAAACCTATCTCCTGGATAATATTTATATTAGGTTTGGAATCAAGTTATACAGACAATTTGTTGTAATTCCGATGGGTACAAATTGCGTCCCTCTCGTACCTGATTTATTTTTATACTGCGACAAAAGATATTTCATGGATTATCTTAACCGTGACAATCAAGCTGATGTTATCGAGGCTTTTTGTTTTATGTCTTGGTGTTGAAAATTGTTTGTGCTGTTGGCGCCTTATGTGTGTTTTCATAGTTTTAGTTAAGTTAAGGTAACCGAGTGGCCACCTATTGGGAAAATAGCTGCTCATTCGGCTTACGATATGTTTCATGGTATAAGTTCCTGATTGTTAGTTTGTTTTTTTCCCACCTCGGTTTTTGGAGTGGGAATCTTTTTCTGATTGCGCCTTTTACTGATCTTTGCCTACTTGTACCTTTTTTTTATTCGACTTCTAGGTACCTCGATGTCCTTTTGAACATTGACAATTCTTATTTTGAAGAAATGGTCAATCAAATTTATCCACCGGAACTACAGTTGAATAAAGCCAACACACCAGATACCGAAGCCCTCTTTTCGGATATATATCTATCTATTGCAAATGGATTCGTTTTTTCTAAAATTTATGATAAACGTGATGATTTTGATATAGTAAATTTTCTGTTTTTGGATGGTGACATTCCTCGCCGTGCTTCTAATGGTGTATACATTTCGCAACTTATTAGATTTGCTAGAGGCTGCAATCATGAAGCGGATTTCAACGCACGAAATAAATGTTTAACAGCCAAGCTTCTCCAGCAGGGCTATCGGTATTATAAACTTCGAAAAACATTTTCTCAATTTTATCGCAGACACTATGAGTTGATTTCCAAATTTAATATTGGGCTGAATACGTTTTTACGTGAGGGCCTTTCGGAACCAGAATTTTATAGTGACTTGGTTTACAAAAGAAGCGTGTAGGAAGGAATGATTTTTCTTTACAATGCAGAAAAATCATAACACGTTACAGACGTACAGGTTATAACTTGAATGTTATGCGACAGTCTGCATGCTTAGTTTTTAACCTAATCATGGTTGATAACTATGCTGCCTTCTTTGATTGCATGTCGGTGGGTCGGGCGTCAGACTCTATGTTGGCACTGACATAAAGCTATTCATTTTAGTTGGTTGGGGCCGGAGCTTCTTGTCTGTTGCTTGGCCCACCAGGGTTCAACTGGTGTTTTTCTTTTGCTCCGGATTTCAGTACGTTATTCGGCGTCAATGGATCTCCATCGTCGGGCAGCTTACTGAATGTAGAATCCTCGTTTTTGATTCATCAGGGTGGTTATGACGATTTATTTGTTTGCCCTTGATGATTCATTACTAGTTGGAGGACCGAACAACTTACTGAATGTGAACCACTGCAGAAGATGAGGGTGAGGTTAGGCGCCTGTAAAACCGGTTTAAGCCCACCCTCCCTCCAGTAATTTTATATTACTGATCGTGCCAATGCGATACTACTGTTGTGGCTCTATTTGTTTTATGTTTTGGAGTCGAACTTTTGTGCTGTTTGAGCCTTATGTACGTTTTCATATTTTCATTTAAGTTCGGATAACTGAGTGACTGCCTATTGGGAAATAGCTGCTCACCTGGTTTACTTATTCTTAGTATAAGTACCTAATTGTCAATTTAGTTTTTCCCACCTCGGTGTGGGAATTTCTTTCTGATTGCGCCTTTTCCTGACCGTTGCCTACTTGTACCTTTTTATGTAGTATCAAAATCTCTTTACGTCACTATAGGAATCTTCTAGGGTAAGTATATAACTTCGCAATTAAGTCGGTCATGCGTTTCTAAATGTTGTCGACAGCACTGTGAAAATGTGGCTGCTTTTCCCAAAACGCTAAACATACAAATGAAAAAAACAACAGAATCATGGTTAGAGGACAATTAGTAAATTGATCAACAAAAAGCTTTACTGAACGATCTTTCCTGTTTTTCGGAAATAGGGTAGGTCGGGTACCCAAAAAAACATTATTCGTTTTTAATTAGTTCTTCCCCATTAATCCGTCGAAGCATTTCGAAATAAATTGTATGAAAACATGCCCGTGAAATATTTGCCCTTAAACCCCACTTTTATATAGTAAAACTGGGATTTGCAGGGGTTTACCTATTTTTATTATTTTTGATACAAAACATAGATTGTGGGTACTCATAAGAGCCATCTCGAGGCGGCTCTACCGTGTACCCACAATCAATGTTTTGAGCAAAGATATGAAATAAAGCGATATTTTTCCATGGAAAATTTTCAATTTTTACACATTATGAAAAATTTGTTTATTACATGGGCGTGTTTTCATAATATACACTGCTGACCTTCAAAAATTAATAATGTTTACATGTACAGCTGTGCGTGTACGCAAAAACGTACATGTACATGAAATATATTGCGTATAAAATAAATATCGTTATAAATTGCATGATATATATCTGTCATTAATGACGATCAATGAATTTGCAACTCATTTTAACTCCGTAGCTAAAAATGGAACATTTGGGTTTCCAACACTATTTGATCAATGCCCGAGAGGGATATAGCAATTATGTAGCCGTTTGGTCTCTTTTTTACATGACCCCTGGTCATCACAGGCCTTACCCCTGAAAATTACCAATTTTCATACATGATAGCAGCTGCACTTAATAATAAAACCTGATCTGCAAAAAGAAAAAGAACATTAGGGACATTATTGTTGGTTTTTACCTTTAACAAGGATATTTATCTTTTATATCCAACTTGGTGAAAAGGGTATTCTCACTAGTGATGAAACATGATTTTCAGTATGCGTTTAAGTTATTAATATTTGGTTGATTATTGCGATTGAAAATATAAGCAATGACTAGAAACTAGAACAGTGTGAATGGAATTCTCACCGTTGCGACGAAATCGTGGCAATAACAGCATTACCAATGCGTCATATACTTGGCAGTCCAAATCCAAAAAAAAAGTCGCTTATTTTTCGTTAAGTTGGCATTTCTGAGTACATTATTCTACCTTTGCTGTCCCCGAACACAGGGCCCTAAAGAAATAGATGGGATGCTTGTTCCACCAGGCACAGCTTGTTCGCTACTTGGTGGCCATCTGACCACCGGTTTACCGCTCTGGTTTGAGGAAAAATGGTTTCAAGTCGAACCATCCATACCTATAAGCCATATTGGCTTAGTTGGGTGGCTATATTTTAAGCACTTTTTGATGTCATAATATCATAATGTTTGGTAAAAAGGTACAAGTAGGCAACGATCAGGAAAAGGCGCAATCAGAAAAAGATTCCCACTCCAAAAGCCGAGATGGGAAAAAATTAATTAACAATCAGGTACTTATACCATGAAAACATATCGTAAGCCGAATGAGCAGCTATTTTCCCAATAGGTGGCAACTCAACTAAAAATATGAAAACATACATAAGGCACCAGCAGCACAAAAAATTAAACACCAAGACATAAAACAATAAGAACCACCACAGAAGGAAAAAGTCCCATAAAGTGGAGGCCCGATATGACCATTATAGCTGTTGATGGGACGTTAAGCACCAATTCAAACAAACAAACAAATAATTTTCCTTGCGCTACAGGTGTAATATAGCCTTTGAGTAGTACTCTGCTGCGATGCAATGTCTCTGTGCGATACGCTTAGAAACATAAATACACCTTGCCGTAAGCACATTATCAGGATGTAATCAAGGCGACTTACGTCGAAAACGAAGAAAGTAGAGATGTAGAAAGTAGCTTAAGGGCACAAATAACTAAGAACAGTTTTCAAGCATAATGAAATAGTCCTGAAATTTCATAAAAGGTTCATAAAGCTTCAATGGGTTGCGAAACGTTAACAAAGCTTTCGATGGCTGCTTCTTCGATTGTAAAAACTCTGTGGTCTATACAAAGCAAAGTTATGGTCAAGAGAGCAGCACCAAATGGCTACTTGAGATTTTTTCTGTGATTCCATTCATATTGCCGAGTTTGATTTGATGGCAGCCCCCGTGGCCGAGCGGTTAAGAGCGCTGTTTTTTAATCACTCGATCATCTCACCGATGTGTCTGGCGTGGGTTCGAGTCCCACTCTGGCCACATGTGATACAAGCCAAGTTCTGCTTGCGAGTGTGCCAGGTGGTGTTTCTCGGGGTTCTCCCGTTTTCCCCCCTACTACTGATTAGCCCGTCTCATTTGAGCTGAAATAATCTTGAAAGAGACGTAAAACGGAAAAAAAACAACAAAAAACGTCATTGTTTGATCGTTGAGGTATGGAATTCGCTCTTGTACTTAAACTTACTAATACATCCAGGACTACTATAGTTCTGCTTTATGCACTAAAAAGACGAATGAGCATCCATTTCGTTTTGTGTCGAAAAATTGGCAAAAAGTAATTGTCAATTTTCTTTTGTGGTTAAGTATATTATAGACAGCTCAAGGTGGTTGTCACAAATATATATTTTATACAACATTTGACTACACGCACTTCTTCTATTGGCCATTTTAATATTTGTAAAATTGTCTTCTAATTTCTTAACACTCAGTTTAAGCACTTAATGACATTTTAATTAGCCAAAATAGTAATGCCTAGTACGTTTCAATGTTTTTCTAGTGACTTCTGAATGACATTTATTACAACAGATGGTTGCAATTTGGACTCTGTACCTACGTAAATCATTAAGGTCACGAACGACATGTTTACACATGCAATCGAGTAGAGTGGGCGGGAAATTGTGAATGTTCCCATAAAGTATGCCAGCGTCCAGTTTAAGGACAATGACTTTATTTCGAACGGAACATGCAGTGTAATGACAACATCAAACTTAGTCCTAGGACTTTTTCATAGAAAAGAAAATATGTAGAGGATATTTGCTTTTTTGAGGTGAATGCCAAATATATTTCATCGAGTGAGTTGAAAACATCAGAATTTTCACGAGTGCGCAGCTCACGAGATGAAATATATTTGGTATTCACCGAATAAAAGCAAATTTTCTTTTTATTTTAAACAATACACATGCATTTTCCAATTCACAAGGCAGGCGGTGAAAATGTAAAAAAACCAAAATTTTTTGAAAACACAAATAATTTGGGTACCACATTGTTCCTTACGTTCTAACTAAGAAAATAAATATCCACACTTTATGTTTTCGTTCATAAATGACGGAGTTATGGGCATTTGAATTTCTGAAGTAAGACACATTTAATGACGTCAAGTAAATGGAAACGTCAGAAGTGATCCAAAATCTACAGTGAAGATATAGGCTGATATCAGTCACTAGTGACTTTTGATATCAGTGAGATTTGATATCAGTGAAATTTCATATCAATGAAAATACCAATTTTATCAAGTTTTGATATACATTTGTTTTTGTTTGTTTGTTTTTTTTTCTGTAAAGTATAAAATAAAAAAGTTTGGTCCTTTGGACCCAGTAAAAATAAGCGTCAAATGCTTTTTCCGTTTGCCCGCAATTGCGCAAAAAACTGGTGAAGCGGCCAGTTTGAAAAATGATGGAAATCAGCGATTTTGACGTATTTTTGTTAAACTGTTCAAACCACCCTTTTCTTAAGCAGCGAAACACAGTGAGAAACAAATAGCTGCAATATACTTCATTCGATAAAGCTAGGTTGCCGGCACAATGTTTGTATGGTTGGCATCTGCAATGACGTAGACCACGTGTCCAAGTGACATTGAACGCCTAAACACAAGCAATTTTGGTGTACTCAAAATCAATGGCAATTTCTGACTTTGTTGTAGGTTACAGCATTGAAAGTGTCATACATTCATTGGACGGTATTCAAATATTCATAGTGAATGTACTGTTTTGAAAAACTCCAAGCCCGTGCGCGCGAGGCATGGAAAATGCATAACTGTTCCCTGAGGCATGTTCTCGCGCATGCGCCGTAAACCATTAAATTTCATAACACATAAATATTTTCGAGTATTTTTGATGCTGATTGGGCACGAGGGTTTTCAGATAATTGACCAATTTAAAATATGAGATGAAAAAAATAAAGTTGCGTTGGCAGTGGAACTCGGTATATTTCTTATATCAACGCACACATTATCATATTTTATTCTGCCGAAAACTAGGTTACTTTATGACAAATATATTCTAAATGTATTGACAATGAGTATTTTCCAAAATGTTTGTCTCAATATCTGCTTTATTTAGTATCAAAATACTCTTTATCATATGATGTTGCTGTTTTCCAGTGGATAACGTCATGTTATAAAAAGTCTTACGACCACAGGTGTATTAACACTTTTGCGGGAATACGTAACGCCATTGACGACGTCCGTAACAACAATGTAAATTTTCATTAAAAATATGTCCACGTTGAAGGCGAGTAATTTCTATTTTCAAAAGTCATATGATAAAACGAGTCTTTCACTAGTGGTCATTTCATATGAAATTTATTAAACACACCGAAGGCTCTTTTAATAAATTGCATTTGAAATGACCACTCGTGTAAGATACTCTATTTACGTCACTTTAGGGATCTTCTAGGGTAAGTATATAATTTTGCAGTTAAGTCGGTCATGTGTTTCTAAATGTTGTTGACAGCACTGTGAAAATGTGACTGTATTTCCCCAAAAAAGCTACACATCTAATATTATTTCAATATCTAATATTATTTCAATATTATTTCATTCAAATGAAAAGAAACAGGATGGTTAGAGGACGATTAGCCTAGTAAAATGATCAACACAAGGCTCCACTATTATTACCGGTAAATCAGTCCCCCCCCCCCCCCAAAAAAAAAAAATAAAATCCTTTATTTCGAAATAGGGTAAGTCAGGCACCTAGAAGATACTAAGCTACTACTGGACGTCAGTTTTATATTATTTCTCACCCATTGTTCTGTCGAAGCATTTCGAAATAAACTATTGCAGTATTGCAAGAGTTTATATTTTGTCAGATACAATGATTCATCTGTACGTGTACGCAAAAACGTACATAAAACATTACTGCGTATAAAATAAATATCGTTAAATTGTATTAAAATTGTATTGTATGTTTCGGTCATTAGTGATGATCAATAAATGTGCTACTTACTTTTAATTCCATAGCTAAACAGTTTGCTTTAGAAAATACTTGTCCAAAATTATTTGACCGAACCAGTCATCAAAATACCCAAGAGGTATCTCTTTTTACATGACCCCTGGCGTCTTAACACGGGCCTCAGCTTTAAAAATTATCATTTTACATATGTGATAGCAGCGCTAGCTTCACTTAATAATAAAATCTAATCTGCAAAATAGAATATCAGGAACATTATTGCTGTTCTTTACTTTTATAAAGGATATTTAACTTTACATGGCGAAAAGGGTATTCTTAAAGACCAACCTTTCACGCCACAAAATCTCCAAACGCCGTGAAAAGGTAAGGCATTAATGGCGTCTGAATAAGAACCAAATATAGCAAAGCTATTGAAACGTATGACCTTTTATTCTCATATTTAAATTCCTGACTAGATCAGAAGTTCATTTGAACACCAACTATAAATAAAGGAAAATATTTGTGTTTGATTCAGCTCTGGTCCTTGTTCTTTAAGTTTCTGCGGCTGATATTTTTGATATTATAACAATTTGCATAGAAATAAGATATGCTATCTTGCAACACATAAAGCACTAAGTCTATTTTGGCATACTTTATATCTATGACCCGTACAGATGCCACATCTATTCGCAGATCTTCCAAACGCATTCGTACATATACCACATCCCACATCAATTTGTGCAGGCCCAACATCTATTCGTACATGTCCCACATCTACTCGTATTGATCTATCATCTATTCGTACAGGCCCCACATCTACTCGTATAGATTCCACATACAGGTCCCACATTTACTCGTATAGATCCCCCATCTATTGGAACAGGTCCTACGTCTACTCTTATAGATCCATCATACCTAATCTATTTGTACAGTTCCCACATCAATGCGTACAGATTCCACAAATATGCGCTAATATTCCTGAATACTTGAACGTACGTGTACCACATATATCCGTGTATGTTCCACATCTGTTCGTTGATATTACACATCTTCATGTACTGTTTATCTTCCACATAGGAAAATGAGATCACTTTTGACAACAGCAAAAGAGTTTTGAGGTAGATTTTATTCCTAGAAATCCCTAAAAAAAGTACTTGCTAGGAAATAAGTATACAAACACACTTGTTAAGAGGTCTTCGTCCATAATTTTTGCAGTATCCGTTGCCAGCAGCGTGGCATCCGTTGCCTATGTCCACACACCCTACGTATCCTAAGCTTCTGCAACCTGCGTGTACCATCACTGATATGAGGAGCACCATGTATAATATAGTGAATAGACGAACTAAGAATTTACTGCCATTCATTTCTTGTAGACTCTGAAAAGGTAATGGAAAATGACATATTATTTGTCAGTTGTGCAGCGTGGCGGCCCTTAAAAGCTTCCCCGTACAGCATGCATAGTGCAGATTATATATTCTTTTTGAGTCTTGGTGTTAATGGTGATATTCTGAGGAATTAGATACTTATGTTCGCTTACAATGTGGTTCACTGGTTCATTTTTATACATTTTTATCTTAAAATGAAAATCGCCAAATTACAGTTTCGATTTTGGCTGATGCTGCCACTTAAAAAGGCTAACTGACGAGATGTGACTAACCAAATCCGCATTCTGGCTCAACCTCTTTATTTCTATTTTCACATAGATTTTGAGGGATCTGATTTAATTTGTATTCCGTAAGTTTTAATTGTCTACATGATAATAAGCAGTACTATATGTATATTGCGAAAGCAGGAAAGTTTTTTTTTATGTTTACTCTGTGAGAAGATGCATCGCTTGTTTGTGATAACCTGTAATAATTAGTCAAACAGTTTGTTTTATACTTAGCAATGAAATCCGTGTAAAATACTATATAAAAATGAATAAAAATGATATTTCACCTCAGAATTTATATTGACATTTTCACAAAGTGTTTGATATCAGCCAATATTTTCACTGTAGCGTTTGTTAATACTTTCGACGTTTACATTAACTTGACGTCAAATAATGTGCTTAACTTCTGAAATTCAAATGCCTATAACTCCGTTATTTATGAACGGAACCATAAAGTGTGGTGGAACAATTTGGTACCAGAATTGTGTTTATACACTTTCACCGCCCGCCTTGACAATGGGAAAATGCCCCTGTATTCTATATACGGTGAATACCAATTTTATTTATTTATTTCTTTATTTATTTCTTTCTTTATTTATTTATTCATAATGTTTTTTATCTAAAATTAATTCATTTTAAGATGATTGAAAAATTTGTTTATAGTACCTGATATTAATAAATTTAAATAAACGATAGATATTTTCACATACGTTGATTATAACTTAATTATTCACTCTTCTCCAAATACTGATCACCCTTTACCAATACAACCTCTCTTATACACGTCTTCCTCTTGTTTTACTGACGTCACATTTGCTTTACATGACATGGATATGCGGATATTTTAACCGCGAAAACGTTGTATAGAGCTTCAATATCGAGGTTTTTTGCAATCAGATTGAATTTCATGTATGTTCTCATTGTTTTTTATTTCCTGTAAAAAGATCCGCGACTTAAATATCTTCCGAAATTATGTCAACTATATTTGACCGAATCGTTAATTTCTTGTCAGGTTAAGTCGGAAATAGTAAAATAGTAACGCATCGTCTAAAAATAATATGTTTACACTACGTTAAGTGCAAAATAGTGATGAAACATGCTTTTCTGCATACGATTTACTAATTACTATTTTGTCGCTTGCGAGTGTAAAATGTGATGACCAGAATCTGGAACAGTGCGAACGAAATTCCCGCCAAAATAACGAAAATTCGGAAAATAACAAAATTATAACAGCATCATGCAACTGACGGAGGAAAATATGTTGAATCAACATAATATCAACAGTTGATATTGTGGCGGTGGAAACAATAATGTGAAACGACCGCATAAAATTAAATATATGAAAAAATGGTATGGACTAGGTGTCAAGAAATTTCATTAACGACAATATTTACTGCGACGAGAGGGCCTGAGAAGGGTTGTAGCATACAGCTTCGTATATCAGCGTCAGTGCTATTTCCTTTTCCTTTTGGAGCACAACAAATAAATTTCAACGTATATGTACATTTATCATATGACGTCGCTGTTTTCCAGTGGATAACGTCATGTCATAAAATCATATGACCACACGTGTATTAACACTTTTGCGGGAATACGTAACGTCATTGACGACGTCCGTAACAACAGTGTAAATTTTCATTGAAAATATTTCCACTTCGAAGGCGAAAAAATCGTATTTCAAAAGTCATATGATAAAAACGAATCTTACACTCGTGGTCATTTCATATGAAATTTATTAAACTCGCCGAAGGCTCGTTTAATAAATTTCATATGAAATCACCACTCGTGTAAGATCCTCTATGTATGCTTCGAACTCTTATGCTGTAAAATACTACGTTGTGTTCCAAATGCAAATAATATCATCGATATATGATAAAGTAAAACTGAGATCCTTTAACAGCAGTGAGCACATTAATGAGAAAAGTGATGGGCCACGAACCTGCTTTTTAATACACGAATGACACATTTTACAATGAAGACATGACACATCGCTGCCTCAGTTAATGTTTGTGTTTGTTTGTTTGTGTTGTGGTTTAGCGTCCAAATCAACAGCTATGGTCATGTCGGGACGTTGCCTCCATTTTATGGGGATTTTTTTTCCCAAAATAAGGATGTCATGACATACAAACACGCTTCAAATATAACCACCCAACCAAGCCAATAAGGCTTCTAGGTATGGTTGGTTTAACTTTAACCACTTTTAATTGGCAGGCTCATGCCTGAGCGGTTAACCAGTAATCAGATGGTCAGTCAGTAACGTAGAAGCTTTGCCTGGAGGCATCTATTTCTTTGGGCCCAAATGGGCGGGGTCCAAACACAGTAAATGCGTATGAATAACAAAATTATTAACTTTTTTCCCATTTACGTGGTCATGTTATCTATCTAAAACCAAAATTTCCAGCATCTAGCCATCTCATGTTCTTATACAGCTCGGTTTGTGTCGGATCTGGTCGGAAACCAGATTGTCGAGTTTTCTCGCGTCGAAGCTCAAGTAAATGAACAGCTGAAGCAACATATAATTAACCTTGGCCCAATGAATGTCACAATGACACTATAAATCTTTCAGAGATCTAAGGAAACAGTTTTAAACAAAGATAATCGACTCAAGCGCGTTTTAGGTTTACAGGTATGCCGTATTTACCACAAAGATTTACATACTACTACTTATTTCAACATACAACGCTATTCAAGGTGCTACAATTGACTCCTCCCCCAGCAAGGTATCACCACGCCCACCCATATTTCCTTAGACAAACATTGTGTTTTTGCACCTATATTTACCTGTTAAAAGCACGTGTTGGTTTGTTTGTCTAACCCCTTGTTGTCTAACCGTCAGTGACCGTTAGACAACGTGCTGATTTGAATGATCAATTCAAAAAAATGAATGCTAATGATGGGCGGTTTGACGGAGGACTCAATTCATCGGTACTGATCACAGTTACCTGTTCGTGCGAAAAATGGTATGGCTTTATTACCATGCATCTACGAATAGACTGTAGTTCGTACTCCAATGCCCTATATTTCCATGATCTACTTAATATATTATGTTTTAAAATAAATTGAGCCACATAATGAGAAAACCAACAATGTGATTTCCGAACAGTTTTCGACGCAAATCGAGCTATGCAAGCCAAGAAGATGGCTGGAGCTGGAAAATTTGTTTTTAGAAAATAGAGGAATTGTACTAACAAGGGCGCTGATGAACAGTAACTGCAAAACTGATCTGCGTCTTTGTTTTCGCATATGCAAAAGGTTAGTTTTCTCATGACGCGGCTCAAATTGTAGCCATGATCTTGATGATAGCTACTTTATCAAAGCTATTTAAATGTAGGTTACGTGACAAATACGGCATCGTAACTGACGTAACATCTATTTAGACCTACTTGCATATTACGACGAACATTCTTAAAAAGGGTCAGTTTGGATGTATGATGCTAAAAATTTATCTTAAGTTAGAAATGCATAGGTTTTGAACTTTTGCAAATTGTATCAATTGTTATAAGTCCATAAGGGGTTGGAAAGTGCACCAGTAATGGTCTCTTGCTCCTAAGAAACTGTGTGCCGAACATGATCTTCTAATTACCAACACAGTGGTCCGTCAACCTAATAGAAACAAAACATCCTGGACGCATCCCGTTCTTAACACTAGCATCTCATAGACTGTCATAGCGCGGAGAACAGACGGGCAGGATGTCAGAGTGACAAAGACTATGTGTGGTGCAGACTACTGCACAGATCACAGACTGGTTGTCAGCATAATCAACCTAAGACCTCAAGAGACTGGATGTGTCAAAGCTGAATCAAGACAGCATGAAACAAGCTTTCTAAACGGACATTTGCAACCAACTAGATGCAATCAAACTCAGTTCAGAGGACCCCGAAGACAACAGGACAGTTGTCCATAATACGGTTCATTCTTCAGCTGCATCTACTTACGGACATCCATCTCGCAAACATCAAGACTGGTTTGATGAGAATGATGACGAAATTCAGAGGCTGAAAACTATTTACGGCCCAGAGAATTCTGGAGGCACGACATTGCTCAGTGCAGATAGAATCACTCTTTTCACAGATAAAGAAGTTGTCTTGGAAAGGTAGGCAGAACACTTCAAGTGTGTGCTTAACTGACCTTCAACCATCAATGAGGATTCAATAGACAGACTTCCACAGATAGAGTGCAATATTCTGTTAGATGATTTTCCTACCGTCATGGAAACGAGAAAAAGCAGTTCAACAACTGTCATCTCGTAACTAAGGCCCAGATGCAGATATAATTCCTACCGATGTTTATAAGGCTGGTAGAGAAACTTACAGAGTTGTTTCACTGTATGTGGAGAAAGGGTGCTAAATTAAAAGAATTTAAGGATGCATCCATAATCCGGCTATACAATCAGAAAGGAAATCCTCAAGTCTGTGACACCAACAGCGGCATCTCCCTCCTATCCATTGCTGGGAACATACTGGCAAAGACTCTGTTGAATCGCCTGAATGTTCATATTGATCAGACAGAACATTGCTTAAAAATGGCAAAACATGTGTTTAACTAGCATAATGTTTTCTGCCATGCTCATGGATGAGTTTCAGGAGAGTGACACAGGTACCGTTTTGAATGCAACATAAACAGCCTTTGAAGGTCGCAAGCCAAAACTTAAGTGCAAACTGATGTGCAGACTGAGGGATTCCTCTTTACAGATGGTATGGATAAGAATGCGAGCTCAGTGGCAAAATGCAAAGAGCCATGGATCAAGTCTCACAGTCATGTGATAACTATGATCTCACAATCAGGACAGAAAAGACAGAGGTTGTACACCAACCAGCACCTGGAAAACCGTACAATGAACCAATCATCACAGTGAATGGACAAAATCTAAGTTGTTGATAAATCTTCTTACCTGCAAAGCACTCTCTCCAGAGCAATGCACATTGATGATGAGCGCACTGCCAGAATTGCAAAGGCTAGACTGGCATTCAGAAGACTCCGTGTAAACGTCTGGGAGCGAAATAGAATCAAGCTTGACACCAAGTTGAAAGTCTACATGGCTGTTGTACTGCCAACGCTCTTGTAGATAATATACCAACGCCATGCAGAGATACTTAACCATTTCCACTTAAACTGTTTGGGGAAGCTGTTAAAATCAAGATTCCAGACGCGGAGACTGGCCATGTTATAAGAATGCCTAATGCGCGACTTCCAGAGAAGGTTTTCTACAAGCGCTCTTAAGGTGGCCAGAAGAAACGCTACTAAGACACCCTCAAAGCCTCTCTAAAAAATTTAGAAATACCAACAGACTGCACAGGAGCGATCAAAGTGGCGAGTTCTCGTCAACAAAGGAACAGCTTTCTAAACAAAAAGAGAATCTGTGAAAGCTGAAAGAAAGCGCAAAGAACGCAAAGCCAAGACAAATGGGCCACCAGAAGATTCCATGACATTGCCTTGCTTTACTTGCAACCGACACTTTAGAGCTAGTCAGCGATCAAAGAAATCACCAACACAATGAACCTTACTCGAGAAATAACGACGGCCTTTCTCATCAGTGATGCACGTGTTAGGAATGACTGTGAATTAAGTAGAAAAACAGAAGAAAAATCAAGACCGAAACGAGGAAAGTAAGAAAATCAGCTTTAGGAAGTCAGATTGAAAATAAATTTAGAATCCGAAACCAGGTACATGTACGAGGCTGAACAGAAATGACAATGTAGGACAAAACAAACACTTCAACATTTCTTTGGAGAACAAGATAATTAGCTCATATAAAACGAAGATGGTGAGTACTTCAGAGAGGCACACCGAACGGTCAGTAACTTAAATGTCAAACTCAAAATAAAGGAAGTATCTAATTTCAAGACGCATATTACTATTGATTTGAGTTGATGGTCGAAACCGCGGTATGGCCCATCCCCGTTCTCATTAATGTGTTCGCTGCTATTAAAGGATCTCAGTGTTTTTAGGTTTTGGCCATGTAAAACGGTTTAAGCCCGCCAGTAACTTTGTGTTACTGATCGTTCCAAGGCGATACTTCTGTGGTGGTTCTTTTTGTTTTATGTCTTGGTGTTTAAAATGTTTTGTGCAGTTGGCGCCTTATGTATGTTTTCGTTTTTTTTTTTTTTTTTAATTCAATTTTAGGTCCCTTTCAAGATTATTTCAGCTCATATGAGACGGGCCAATCAGTAGGTGGGCGAAAACGGGAGGACCCCGAGAAAAACCACCTGGCACACCCGCAAGCAGAACATGGCTTGTCTCACATGTGGCCAGAGCGGGGCTCGAACCCACACCAGACACAGCGGTGGGAATGTATGTTTTCATATTTTTAGTTAAGTTAAGGTAACTGAGTGGCCACCAATTGGGAAAATAGCTGCTCATTCGGCTTGCGATATGTTTCATGGTATAAGTACCTGATTGTTAGTTTGTTTTTTTCCCACCTCGGTTTTTGGAGTGGGAATCTTTTTCTGATTGCTCCTTTTCCTGATCTTTGCCTACTTGTACCTTTTAATTTTCATTAAATAATCGTGAGCTCTATTCAGAAACAACCTCTTCCAGAGAACCACTGAGACAGCCACATCATAATGACAAGAATGAAGCTGACGGTACTGTAAATGAACCAAACAATTCCAACGTTAAGAAGAATCAGGTATCGTGCACATACCACATGAATGAAACTTACACCGAATGATATTAAAACTGACATTTTAAACACTGGGTCGCCGCAGTAAGCTCTGCAGCCTGAAGCATGTGACCTTCGGCGGGTGCATGATCATATTCCTTGTGGTGCAGTAGTTTTCACTTTATTTCACTTTATTTATAAAAAGAATATTAGATTACATGTAATATTAAAACTGATCCTTTAATTTGACAATCTTAATTTCAAATTTGCATTGAAATTTATCATTTTAATTTCAATTGGCAGTACATTACGAAAACACGTCCATCTAATATACAGAAAATTTTTTGGTTTTAAAAATGAAAATTTTCACAGGAAAAAAATTGATATTTTTCTTATTTTTGCTCAAAATTGTGGGTACACGTTAGAACCGCCTTGTGAGTACCCACAACCTATGTTTTGGAGCAAAAATAAGAAAAATTGGTATACCCCTGCAAACCCCAGTTTTTCTATTTAAAAGTGAGGTTTAAGGGGGTATACATTACACGGACATGTTTTCATGATGAGTTGGATCGCTTTGAATCAGTAAGGTATTGCATCAAGGTTTCATAGGTAAAAACACACGTCATGATATAAATTATTTTAAATCGAAAACAAAAATAATAAATACTCACTTAGCATGCATATCCTAAAACATTCATGTGCATGTTTAAGAACTTTCCATTTAAATATGATTTCACATGTTTCAACCTACGTGAAGATCTTTTAACTTACTAGATCGCACTGCGATAACCCCCAGTATGCGACAACCCACCTGCTGTAGGAGGCCATGAAAACTCAGCCTTCATACAAGAAAACAAAGACCTAGATGGATCACACATGTAAGAAGTTGGTTACGGTGCATGCTGAGTTTACCACTACGCAACTGTGCGCTGTGGGTATCAGAAATGCATCACCGGAACCAAAGCGTAACATAGAGATGGCGATAAAGTTTAAGTTTACAAAATTGTTCGTATTAGTTTTCTTATGATTCTATTAGGCTCTTCATGATATATAAACATGCGGATCAGCGCAAACTGATCAATATCTTTGTTCACTGCATATCACTTCTTAAAATAAAATAAAAATGCGTCTTAAAATTTTTGTGTAAACAATGTGTCTTAAAATTTTACCCAGATCTGTCGAGATTCTAGACATAGGTTTTCTCGCGCTTCAGACCACGTGTGAAAATGTCACAGTGATCTTTAAAAAGAGTGTTAAAAATATCAAACATTACGCATCGTGACACTGAAAATGAATTTTTTGTTCGCATCGGAAATTTAATAGAAAACTTAAATTATCGTGCAACCGCATCTTCCGCGGTTTATTTTGCAAATAGTGCATGTCTGATCATTCTGCATGCAGAACTGCAAATTTTCATTATTGAATATGTACACTTGACAGAAATGTAAATGCATCTTCTTTTCGAATTTTTATCGGATTCGTTAGAAAAATTCGTAAATTAGTATAGAATTAAAACTGAGATCCTTTAAGAGCAGTGAACATATTACACTGTAGCATAACATGTGTCCCGTATCGGCTTCCGTAAGTATATCTATACCGGCACATTTGCGTTTCGTAATATTCCGCTGGTCTCAACATAAAATATTAAATTTTAGAATGTGGTGAAAATATGAATAAGAATAACCACCATTCGCGGCGTAGAAAGCATGAAGGTCTAGTGAATGAATGCTCTATATCTTAAAAAAAAATCGAAAACAAAATTGTGTACCGGTCTCGTCAAAATTGTGTCAAAATTGTCCGGTTCTGCCGTAAAATTAAATCTGCCGATGACGAAACTGGACAATTCTGACGAAACCGTACATGGAAAGTTTTCGTTCTTATATAACATTTTTAGTGCACAAATCTTTGAAAATTTCGGATTTTTTTTCAGATGATTTTTCAGATGATAAAAAACAATAGTTGTTTTAATTTCTCCGAGATTCGGGCTTCACAGACATTAAAACAGTTAAGTGTTTTTCATCATCCAGTGAAAGCTAACCTCTGATTTTCAATCCTTAAATGGGCAACGCTATCCCAAGTGCTAAAATGCTTCGGTACTGATCACAAAAAGTCATTTATTTACCGTTATTTACATGTCCGTGCGAAAAAAATGGAATATAGCTTTATTATTATGCATCTTTGAATCATCTGTTCAGTATTAAATTACATGCCCGTGCAAAACATTGTATATAGCATTATTATTATGCATCTTTGAATCATCTGTAAGTATTAAATTACATGCATTTCTAAGGTAACAGCAGTAAACAGCTGAACAATTTGCTGTACACATGTGTACACATTACAGTATATTTATGTATATACATGTATAAGCTAATTTACAAAACAAAGTCGGGGCGACACTTTTCCACGTATTTTAAGCGCCCCAGGTTCACTGTCATGTACGTGATATCGTGTAGATTTTTTGGCACTAGTGTAGATTATACCAAGATGGCGGCGACAGAAAGTGGGAGATCGTAAGTAGCATTTCATATGTAAAAAATCCGGACATTTAAAATGCTAGTGACTCGTCTGAGACACTCCCACGCTCGGAATAAATTAAATTTTACGATTTTGATATTGCTTTTACACAGGCTGATCACATTAGTAAGTATTTGGCCGAGAAGTGTGGGTGAATTGCCGATTTTGTAATCCAAGCGCAGATCATCAAGGTTTTCAAGACATTTTGTCTTTTAAAAAGCAAATCCCATCAATTCTCTTCAAAATACTATTAGCCCAGTCTCTGAAACACCATCCCTAGCCCTGATAGCCCACAGAAACTGCCATGGAAGGAAAAACCCGAGTTTGAAATTTTCACTCGGGCAACTGTGTAGAGACCAGTGTATTTTTGTCAGCAACCGTGTAGACACAGGTGGATTTTGAGAAATTTGTAACCGTGTAGAAACAGGTTTTGGAAACCGTGTAGACACGGTTTTTAGTCGTTTAAGCTACACATTTTATTTGGACGGACTCGAAGAATGCATAACATAGTAATAAATTACAGCCATTAGCATGCTAAGTTTGTGACAAATTTAATATTTGTCATATAATCTTTGTTGTTGTTTTTTTTTTTTTTTTTTTTTTTCTTTCATGGAACATGTTTCAGATGTATAAAGCTGTATGTCTATATCCAAACTCAAAGTATAGTTTCCCGTCACACATGACGTGATAAAGTTTCCTGACACACTTGACCTGACGTTGGCGGATACTTCCGATGGATCATAGTATCATCACTTTTTTTTTTCTTTCTTTCTTTCTTTATCGCATCACCCCTGGAAAAAGATGGCTGGCTGTGCCATCGAAACGTCGGGAAGGAAAATGTGATAATCAAAGAAGACTTGTTCTTTTTGAATGTTACTACTACTGCTACAACTACAACAACAACAACTAATACTACTACTAAAATAATTTGTCTTCTCCGTACTTATATCAATGTATCAAACGCACTCATCATTTAGTGCCCCCCCTCTCTCTCTCCCTCTCATGGGTGGGCGATGAAACTATCCCGTATCTGGCGAGGGCACTTGAAAATGGTTTGGACGTATTACCATGTAAATTTTAAAAGACTTAAGTATCAAAACTGTTAATTTAATAGATGATGATTAATCATCACTAGCCAAATGTAATGGGCAGTTTAAATGAGTCCAACCGTGTCTACACGGTTTCAAAAATCTGTGTCTACACAGTTACAAATTTCTCAAAATACATCTGTGTCTACACAGTTGCTGACAAAAACACACTAGTCTCTACACAGTTGCCCGAGTGACAATTTCAAACTCTGGTATTTTCGGCTCGTCTCGACGAGCCGAATATACGATAGGATTTTGGCTCGGAACCTACGAAAAATACCGAACACTCCGCATGACTACACAGGTTGGTTTCCGATCTACACTAATTAGTCATCCGGTAAGCCGAAAACATGTGATGTTTTAAACGTTAGCAGTGATTGGTTTAATGAATTCCAGCCAATCATCATTTTTCTTTTAAGCAAAGTTCGGATGTAGACCATTTTGCGTATGCTGATATCGGGGCCTGAAGGGTCGACTAATTACCGAACAGGAAATCCAGGAAGCAGGTCATCTCTGCCTTTTTACTTTTCGGTCTTACCAAGTCCACTCGGCCTTTTTTTCTTTTTTATTTCAATTTTATGTCCCTTTGAAGATAATTTCAGCTCATATAAGTGGGTGGTACGAAAACGGGAGGTCCACAAGAAAAACCATCTGGCAAACCGCAAGCAGAAGGTCTCGCACCGTGATCAAAGGGACCCCACTTTCACTGACAATTCACACCAAGTAAACCATGTACACGACTTCCATACATTGGACCGTGTCTGTTCGCCTCCGAAACACCTCTAATTTCTATAGCTATTTCATTGCAAGCAGTACTGTGGCTTATGTCACTTAATGACTGATTAGTGTGGGTCGGAAATCAACATATTTTTTATCCCACTTGTCCATTATGTTTATGCACACAGAGCTGTTTCTAGCCTATAAAAGTGTAACGGAATCTCTCTCTCTCTCTCTCTCTCTCTCTCTCTCTCTCTCACACACACACACACACACACACACACACACACACACACACATTTACTTTACGACTAATTCTCATGAGATCAGTGTGAGAGTAATCTTGAGCTCATGCACATCAAAATAAGAAATTTGTTTTCTCAGAAACCACTAGCATACAAGTTTATTTGTTTAAAAAATGAATAGATTTCCAAAATGGTGTGGTCATAATATCATAATACAAAATGCTAAACGAGCCGCTTCTAGCTTTTTTAAAAGCTATCCTTGTTTCTACCACGACAGTTTCTGTGGGCTATCACGGCTAGGGATGGTGTTTCTGAGACTGGGCTAATAGTATTTTGAAGAGAATGGTCGATATTTGCTAATTTAAAGACAAAATATCTCCAAAACCCTGCTGATCTCCGCTTTGATTACAAAAACGGCAATTCACCCACGCATCTAGGCCAAATACTTGCTAAAGTGATCAGACTGCGTAAAGGCAATAACAAAATCGTAAAATCTAATTTATTCTGAGCATAGGGGTGTCTCAGACTGGTCACTGGCATGTAAAATGCCTGGTATTTTAACAAATGAAAGGCTACTTACAATCTCCCAGTTTATCTGGCCGCCATCTTGGTATGATCTACACTAGTGCCAAAAAAATCTACACGATATCACATACATGACAGTGAGGTTTATAATTAGCTAAGAATAGCCGCAGAAACATGACAGGGGTAATCAATCCGCCGTGTATAAAACCACAATATTTATTGTAAAAACTTCGATAATTAATATTATAGTCATTTTACTTCGCAATATATAAAATAAATGCTTATTTACTATAAGCCTTATTGGGACAACATCATAGGATCTGTTACCCAAATCATAACTCATTTCCCTGTACATGTATTGATCCAGTCGGAATGACGTCATCGTTCATTCGTTCGAGGTGAATGACTCGGTGTTTATGCATATGGCCTTACTGAATTCAAAGCAGAAGATATGAAAAAAACATTGTTTTCTTGAAAGCTTTGAAAATATCTTTCAATCGTTATCATTTCTTCAACTCAAGGTATGAACCCCAGTAATATTTCTGGCAAATTATGACTTTATAAGCATCTAAAAATGATTAAAGTATAGCGATAATGACCAAGTTATACCCTCGACCGAATGAGCAAAGAGGCGGGAAAGGAGCAGTTCCGGTAACCAATATTGACTTTTTTTCCCGAAAGAGTAGCTTGCCGACCGGATGAATATGACATTTTTCAGCACTCGTTGAGCTTTTGCTAATTTAAAAGCAAAAATATACTCATCAATTAAAGTTTACTCCTACTATATTGTGCAGTATTGAAAACAGAGGACAAATTCTCTTTATCGGAAAGTGACTGCCATCCCTCCAGATGATTGACACACAAACACAACTTCAAAAGATAAGCCGAGATGAGACCTATAGGCCCTGGCTCAAATTAGGGGTCAGTACGAAAATTTATACGTGGAACTGCGGGAAAGCATGTATTTGATACGGACATTAGCTCGGCATGTGCTCTTACACATAAAACACAAATGAAAACACGTCAAAGTTTTATTCCCATTTGGAATTTGTTGCATTTTTACGTGCGTATGCGTTACAAATGACGTCAAATAGTGGAGACAGACAAGGTCAGGATTTCGCTTTAGAAGCGACGCTGTAAATCATTTGGACTTAGGCCATAGATAAAAGCAGTTTTATTCTCGCTTATCATTTTATTCATTAAAAACAGACAGACAAATATGTTTAGTATAGCTCTGAACACAACAATGTTATGAGCAAATTCACTACTGAGAATCACGTGGTATTGTATACATACAAACCGATAAATGATCGATGACACACACTGCAAATGAGAACGAAGTTGAGGTTACATTTTCGAGCTTTCTTCTACTGACTGATAGATAGGTGATTGAACATTTATGGAAAAGAAAGTAACATATGAGAAATCTCGGTTACTTCGTTTTCGCAAACACTTCATTGTTATTGTGATGGAAGTACTAAATGTTCATGGGGCGGAAGTGTTTGCGAAAATGAAATAACCTGGATTCCTCATGTTACTTTCATTGAATAAATGATTAATTTCTGGATTGACTGCATCTATCAGTCAGTAGATTTAATGCTATAGGAGAAAACTCGAATTTCTCATCTTAACTTCGGACAGAATTTCATTGTGCGTCACCCATTCCGCACCACGTGTTTCTCAGCTGTGAAATAATACAATGCAAACATATCATGAGACATGTTACGAGCAACAATATAAACATCGGTAAACGGCATGGCATGGGAGACACATTTCGAGCATATACTAAAGCAAAACAGTCTGAGTTAGCTTTTTACAAAAAGTCTAATTAAGTTCAAGTTGAATAAAAAAAAGTCCGTATCTTTGTTTGATTGCTTTATTATGCTAATGGTTTTTTCATGGTTTCTAGTAGTAGATATCTACTCACTTTTTTATGGCTAATGTCCTGAATTTAAATCGTTAGCAGGTTGGTGTTGTGGGGGGAATATCATTGTGGGTGCCTCCCTCAGGTCTCATCTGTCTTTAGCATTGCGAAAAAATGCCCATGCAGTATACAGTGTTTTTATAGCTGTAAAAACAGAAACTTTTCTGCAGAAAATTTTTGATAGTTTTGCTCTAAAATTTCGTTGTTTTCTTTTTTGTATTATTTTTCCTATTCTTGCTCAAAACATAGATTGTGGGTACATGTTTGAACCGCCTCGCCGAGGCGGTTTTAACGAGTATCCACAATCTACGATTTGGAGCAAAAGAAAGAAAAATAGGCATACCCCTGCAAAACCCAGTTTTTTCTATATAGAAGTGGGGTTTAAGGGGGTATGCACTTCACGGACATGTTTTTCTGATGGCTTCGGGGCTTGGATTGGCATTATTGGTAGGGCTGCATGTATTTCATGGAGGCTATACTATTAAAAGCTCTGTTCATTGCATGGGCATGTTTTCGTGATTGGACGGACTCGGACTGTTTGTGGGATCTCCTGGCATTGGTGGTCCTCCGCAGATAAATCTTGACATTTTTAACACGCCGCGCCAGTCAGGGAATCATTCATTAACGACACTATTTCCAACCACAGCTTTGCTGAAAAACCTATATAGACAGCGACATTTGGGTGCTTATACCGTTCTGCCTTATAGAGGGGTCATAATACTGATTGGGCGTCATTGATTTCCTTCAGATAGGCAATAGCACCCCTTCCTAAAATTGTCAAAACTTCCCATTCTTGAATGACGCAATATGTTTTATGGTTTTGCAATCTTGCCAGTATACATAAAAAAAACTATTCGCAAACAATTGATAGTCGGGGAACCGCGAGCTCTTGTACAGGAAGTTTGATATCTATTTTCACCATCATTTCACTATCCATCAGGAAAACATGTCCATGTAATGAATTTCCCCTTACCCTCCACTTTCATAGCAAAACTGGGGTATGCAGGGGTATAGTGAAAATTTTCAATTTTTACAACTTTTAAAATTCAGTATAGTGCATGGGCATGTTTTCGTAATGATTTTTGAAATAGTGTCTAGTGTATGCTATCCGAACGTATATTTACAGACAATATCATGATTGTATTTCCTGCCTACTGTCGCGGTAATGTCCTTAACCCATATATGACGAATGGACTTTTCCATTCTTATCAACTGGATCAGTCCACTTTCATCTTATGGGGCATCAGGAGGGATTTTAAATTTTCTATTTCAATTTTAGATGAATTTCCTACAAGCAAACAGTGGCCTTCGGGCTGTTAGGAATCCTCGTTAAATAAATAAAGCATTAAATTAACTCATTTATGCGTCCCTTTTATGGGACACAGGCAAACAGTATAGCCCCAGATGTGACGCCGCGAAACGCGGCGTCCCATCTGGGTCTATTCTGTTTGCTTAGAGAATTTTCATAGAAAAATTGAATAAAATTTAAAAATCGCTCCCCTAAAGATGAAAGTGGACACACCCAAATGATAATGATGGGAAAATCCATTCGTCAAATATGGGTTAAACAGAATAGCTCCCGATGGAACATCTGATGTTTTTCTTTTTGCCTATGTCCCATAAAAAGGGCGCCATCGTACGCGTGTCACCGCCTAAGCAGCTCATGCAATATACTCCCAACTTTGTGTCTGTACAGGGATAAAATGGTCAACAGTTAAAAATAGCATCTGAACGCTACATCATTACATATTTTGTTTGATTGTTTTCCGAAAGAAAGTAATGTGTCATATATGGGTCATGATAAAAAAAAACTGGAGCAATCCAGAGTGGCAAAACGAAAAAAAGTAATTGTCCATTTTTTTGTTTTTCTTTTTTGATACAACAGTTTTATTAACAAGAGCACATAGAATAGAGAAATAATATGAAACTAAGGCATTGCCTTTAAAGCGAAACAAATACCTAATAATCTTTAATAACAAAATACTTTCTCTATTTTCAATAATCACATGATTTCATAATAATTAGGAAAATGTGTTTAAGTTTGATGGGTAAAGGAGATAAAAAAAAAATATGTAAACATTATTTAACACCCAAACCCACCTTAATAGCATTGAAATCGGTCCACTAGTTCCAGAGAAGATTTGTTTTAGGTTTTTGCTATTTATAGCCTTGGAGACCATCTTGGTCATGTGACACAGACCATTTACAAAAACTCTAGTTTTTTTCTATCCATAAAATGCTACACATAAAATTTGGTTGTAGTTAGTAAAGCGGTTTCTGAGAAAATTAAGGTTTGCATTTAATATGTTAATGTTCTTTGGTCAAGGACAAGAAATGACCTTAACCTTGAATACTCAAAAGACTTCATAAACTCAATAAGTTATCTGTATCTACCAACTTTCATGTCACAGGCTACAAAACTTCCCGAAAAAGTTTTCATTTTCTTTTCCATTGACAAGCCTATGTGACCATAATTGACCTTGCGGTAAAATAGGTCAAGGTTAATCCAGGGTCATAATTTATATGAACTATAATGAACAGAAGTCCGTAATGCTACATACCATGTTTCATTGAAATCGGTCCACTGGTTCCAGAGAAGAAGCTGTTTAACGGTTTTTGCTATTTATATAGCCCTGGTGGCCATCTTGAACATTATACAAACTTTGGTTCTCAACTCTAAGGATGTTTCACATGAAGTTTTGCTTTGATAAACCCAGTGGTTTCAGAGAAGATGTTTGAACATTGTGGACAACGACGAAGACGACGACGACAGACGACTGAGCATGGGTATACTATAAGCTAACCTTATGAGACTAACGACTAAGCTGAGCTAAAAACGTGATGGGAAAAACTAAATTGGCAGTCACTTGCTAACACAAACAAAGGCAAACAACATTTCACGTCATAAATTGTATCTTTTTCATAAAGCTAATACTCAAATAAACCACTGATATACAGAACTTTGATGTTAAACACATTGATGATAAAAACAGATCCCAAAAGGCTTAGACCATGATGAGCTTATAGCCTAATCCGCGGGGTTGTCTGTACAAATCGCACTGACCTATGAACGAAAATGCATTTGCACATATCACTTATGTCTCAGCATTAAAGAATAAACATCGTTTACCAGATATGCAACGTATGTATATGAAGGATATTTTTATTAAATTTTCGTTGTATTTCGAAATTTAAATACCATTCCGTGCGTTAGCAATTTTCGCGTTTGTGACAACAGATTAAATCGCGTCGAGGCTTATCTAAAATGGTGATCATTAGTAAATCGCTTTCTCAGCTTTGTTGAGTCATATCTTATCAACCAGATAACATCACAAACTTACACATACACAAACACGCACAGGTACAAAATATCAAAATTACTGTCAGTCAAAATTGAAGATTGAAAAACGTTTAACACAACAAGGTAAGCATTTTTTATGTTACAAATTTATTTATTTATTTATTTATCTATCTATTTATTTATTTATTTATTCTCAAATGTTTAAAACATATTTACATTACTCTTTGTTCTATAAACTAAAATATGTTATACTATGTAAGAGTTACACTTCTGTATATATGAGTACCGTAAATTATGATGATATGCATTTACATTTATACCGGCGCTACAAATATATCAATTCCTACAATTGCTATTTGAAATTATTTTGAAATAGAAACCTTTAGGCATCTATATATTCTGCCATTGTAAAGGGGATCTTGTCCTCGTCGGTCTTGGTCGGAAACCTCTGGAAAAAAAGGTTTATTACAATCGCGAACTTTTAACTAGAAACATCTTTGGGCAAAACAACCTGATGAGTTATCCATTACAAAAACTTGCCCATGTAATATACAGAGAACTTTTACAGTAGTAAATATGAAAATTTCATCAGAAAAGTTTTAATATTTCTTAGACTAATATTTTTGCTCAAAACAAAGAGTGTGGGTACACGTTAGAACCGCCTCGCCGCGGAGGTTCTAATGTGTACCCACAATCTATGCTTTTGGAGCACAAATAAGAAAAATAGGTAATCTCCTGCATACCCCAGTTTTGCTATATAAAAGTGGGGTTCAAGGGGCTATACATTACACGGACATGTTTTCCTGATGAATCACTATTATTTTGATTATGGTATTTAAAATGCGTTTTAAAATGAACAACTGCTCTGCTACACAATCTTATTTATTTATTTATTTATTTATTTATTGCAGGCAAATCAAAGATGGCTATACCAGCTCCGTCACTGATACTAACTCTCATCACAGCAACCATGACTGTAGCATTATTCCATTCCAGACCATCAGTTCTGGACAAATGTGTCCCAAGTAATTCGTCATATCTGAACTGCAACGGTGCTGGTTTACACATCTTTCCTTCTGACGCATTAGACATCATCGGCAGTCACAAAGTGCTAGATTTCTCGAACAATCATATCAGCAGTATATCAGTTCTCAACTTTTCGTCAGCAAAAGATGTTGAGATTTTGACACTAGCAAATAATGACATAAACGAAATTAAACCTAATGCGTTTGGAAATCTTTTAAACCTTCAAGTATTGGATGTATCCAGAAACAGACTCGATGGGCGCACAATAAAAGAAGAACAATTCAAAACTTTGGACCGTTTACAAAATCTCTCTTTGAGCTGGAATCCATTGCAGTTTATTGGAAAATATACTTTCCATTTCTTAGAACTGCCTTTTGTAGAAAATTTAGATTTATCTCACTGCGAAATAAGTGTTATTGAAGTTGAAGCGATTGCCTTGACAAATCTGATAAAACTCGATTTGAGTTGGAATTTTCTGAGAACATTTCATGAAAGTTCGTTGAAAATGATGAACAATCTTGAAGTACTGGATTTGAGCCATAATAAACTTAAGATCCTGGATACATTGCCAAGTTTGCCAGAAATCAGAGTTTTGAATTTTGACAATAACATGATAGATAATGTTATAATAAGGGACGTAGTTTGGTACAAAGCATACTCTCTAAAAGAGTTTTACATGCGTGGGAATAAATTGATAAGGTTTACAGAAGACAGTTTCCCCTGGGATCTTGAAACAATACAAGGGATTCATCTAGATGATAACCCTATTCAATGCGACTGCCGAATGAAATGGGTGGGTGTTCAGGACTACATGCACGGGAGAAACTACACAATAACGTAAGAAAGATTCTATGTTTTATCCATCAAATCTAGCTTGACTCTCCTTTGGTGGGGTTTATAATTAGATTTATTTATTTGGGTGTTTTGTATCGATAATAATTTATATACATGTATATGAATTAAATACAAGCAGAAAATGGTGCAGACATCCATATTAAGGAATTAAATGCATTTATATATGACGACGAAGAGCAGTCAAGATAAAATGCTTGATCTTATATTTCGGAAACTATTGATAATTATGGTTTTTCGTCATGAAATGATTGAATCAGTTTCTAGAGTAACGTTTGCCTATTTTGTGCCTATAAACGGTTAACTAGGCCCTGAACGGGTGTTTAGAGATACGTACTAACAAAATAATGAAAGGGTTGAAGGATAATTGTGTAAGAAATAAAGAGATATGGGGTACTGAATAGGCCATGGAAAGATATTTCGTGATTTTGATGATATTTGCCAAAATCAAAGGGATACTTTTGCAAAACATTTAAGGGATATGGGGTACTGGGACTCCTCCCTTCCATGGCCTTGTAAACACGTACTAATTTGCATAAAGATATGTCTATGTTTTTTGTTTTATAATTCTGTTTTTAATTGTCAATTTTGAAATTCCAGGTGTGAATTTCCAACAGAACACAAGGGCAAAAACTTACTAACGATTCCATCAAATGAACTCACATGTAGCACTTCAGGGGCTCGTTTCACAAAGCGTTTTAAGACATATTTTATCCTAAGTTTGAACTTATTACTACTTTTGGGATAAGACATGTCTTTTCTTTAAAATATCATAACTTTCGACTTAACACTGAGATACATCTTACGATCGTTCTTAGCTAATAGGAAACTAAATATGGCGGCTGTGTTTATGTTGGTACAAAATAGAAGAGCTCTCAGAAGGCAACGGATTTTTAGAGACAGAAACAACCCTTTAGATTATCTTCATGATACAGATTTAATCCAAAGATACCGTCTCTCTAGAGACGTTATCAATCGTGTCTGTGACATTGTTAGAGACGATATTGACAGAGCAACGCATCGGTCGTCTCCCTTGCCCGTGTCATTGCAAGTGATGGTTGCTTTGAGGTTTTATGCCACTGGAGCGTTTCAAACAGTTATTGGCGATATCCATAATATCAGTAAAGCAAGTGTGTCAAGGACCATTTATAATGTTTCCGGGGCCATCGCTCGGAAATGTCATCAGTTCATTTCCATGCCGACTTCAAGACAAGACTTGCTAAATATATCGGCCCAATTTTTACCAGCCTCCACTTTGCCAAATGTTTTTGGCGCTGTTGACGGGACCCATATCGGCGTAAAAGCTCCAGCAGATGAGGAGCATATTTATGTAAATAGGAAGAATTTTCATTCCATCAATGTGCAGGGTGTGTGTGATGCCAACATGAAGTTGTTAGACGTTGTTGCCAAATGGCCAGGTTCTGCTCACGACTCCTTTATTTGGTCAAACTCGGCATTGTGCCAAATGTTTGAGAATGGGACCATAACTGGCGGATATTTTCTCGGTAATAATAATAATAATAATGATGAAAATAATGATAAAGTCTTTATTTATAGATGGCTCATATTAAATACATAAAGTATTCTCATCCATCAGACAATGATATCCTATTGTATGCCCAACTGAGATATTTCTGTCTTAGTACTAGTACATTTTCGCTGTCTGAAGATGCCATTCCTTTTTGCATTTAGCCAATAGAAATGTACACCTTTATGTGTACACCCATATAAGGAAGTGATAAGCTGGGCGTCATCTGTTAGTGACTGGTGTTCATTTCAAGAACTTTACAGGAATAATTGTATCCTAGTCTGCTGCTTTGTTAAAAACTAATTCAAACTTAAATTATGTTGAGAGTTTTATGCCCCCCCCCCCCACCCCCCAAACAAAAAATGCAGATTAAATATGAGTGCATATCTAATTTTTTTTTCAATGGTAAATTTGCATAATGTTTCATGTAAAAACAAAATGGCTGCTTGAACAGCTTCAAAGCCTATATTGAGAGTCAAAATGGATGGGTGAGAAAAATAATCAATGATGGTATTGAGGCCTCAACAAGGAAATCTAAAGGCCCATTTTATTATGACTCAAAGCTCTTCACTCCCTAAATAATTATAGATGTCATATATGTTTTGCAAAACTTACTATAGATATTCGTCCGAGGGACAAAATAGTCCGTTTTTGAAAGACTGTTTATTTGTCCAAATTATTTTTTTTTTTGAAATTATATTATATTCTATTAATGAAAATCAATTGTTTGGTCAATTGTGCTACTTAACAATTAGAATGGTATTAAAGTTTTGAATTGAAAAGTGAGATTATTGGCCATAATGCGTAAATTGTCCAGACATTTCAGTTCATGGTCTGTGGGAGACGTATATTTTTCGCCCCCATTTATTTCGATACATATTGTTGTTTTGCTTTCTAAAGTATAATTACAGAATGTTCAAACTTCATGTTTCAGCAATTTATTATAATGCTTTAATTGACTGTCTATTCGTGAGAATAATTATTTAATATGGTTTGTTTTTCGTGATGTACTGTTGGCTCTATTATTTGTCCTTTTGTGATAATGTTTATATTATATTGGGTCGAAAAGACTCGATGTTCTGTTAAGGTACAGATTGTAGACTGCTCCACTGCGCACGTGTCGGATTTGAAAGCGTGAATAGCAGACTAATTGGCGGATTAGTCAATTCCGCTTATCGGAAAAGGTGGCGATGACGTCATCAAGCTTACATCCGGGTCTCGTTCACGGGTACAACTTTACACAAGATGGCGGACTAATCAAGTGAATCGAAGCGTAATGTAATTAAGATAATGGATTATCCGTGAAATTCTACCAATAAAGATGGGAAAATATTCCTGTGCTATTGGCGGATGCCCAGAGAAAAGCTACGCTAAATCTCCCGGCGTGAAGTTTTTCTATTTAGCGACATTGACGGACGAAAATGTGAAGCGACTTCCGGTTCCGGTTTAAAGATGAAGGAAAAAAAATGCTGAATTAAAAATCAATTTACATCAGTGTTAAATGGAACTGTCATGCCAAAAAAACTAAGCAGGAATGAGAAATAGATGTTAATCTTTCAAAAGGGTGTAAATTCCATTTGAATCCCACGTTCTTTACAGAGATAATAGACGTCGAAAATTTTGCATTATGCCAGGCGGAAAGAAATCCAAAGGGAAGGGAAAGCAGAATGCCAATAAATCCCCAGGAAAACACAGTCAAATAAGTCATAATGATGAATCAGGAGAGGAATCCTCTCCCTGTGCAGAATGTGAAAATGATATATTTGATGAAGACCCTGCCCTTCAATGTGACCTTTGTGAAAACTGGTTTTGCAATCATTGCCTTGGTCTCAAAAAATCTGTATATGAATTTATGAATTCAAGTAAAAACACGGATGGAATCATGTGGTTTTGTACACATTGCCGTATAAGTTTGCCAGCAACAAGAAAACTTTTGCAGCGGTTGGATGACCTTGAATCCAAACAGACAAATTATGAAAAACAAATTAAATCGCTTCAGAAAAGTATTGAACAGAATTCTCAAACTCCCCACTCAAATTCTAGTAGCTCTACAAGTAATGCAGAAAATGTGCCACTTAATGTTACAAGCATTATAAGTCAAGTTCTTGAAGAGCAGCAAGAAAGAGAGAAAAGGCGGTTGAATATTGTGTGTTTTGGTCTACCTGAAAGCCAGGAAGCAAATCCTGAAACCAGGAGAGAGGATGATGCTACTCGTATAGTCAAGATAATAGATGAAGTGATGGAGGTTGACTCGACAATGGTAGGGCAGCCCATTAGGCTTGGCCGCTACAATGCGGAGGCTGACAAACCTAGACCTGTTAGGTTTTCTGTTCCAACTATGGAGAACAAGCAAAGAATCATAGAAGCAGCTCGCTCAAAAGTAAAGCAGTCAAAGGAGGAAAGATGTAAAGATATGTTCTTTCAAAGTGACTTAACTACCAATCAAAGGAAAGAGGCTTATCTTCTTAGAGTTGAAAGGCGGAAAAATAAAAGAACACAGTCAGCGGCGGGTAGTTCTACAGGGAATGAACCTGCAGAGAGTAGGATTACCAGTTCAAAAGCTGTTGGTGCCACAGACACTGGCAGCGGTTCCTTTCAAAAGTAATGACAATATAAACTCAACTGTAAATATGTTGGATGTTCAAGTTAACGTTTCTGTTGATAGTGTTAATTCTGGTTATAGTTCAAGTTCTGAACTTTTATTTAGTGTTAACAATATTACAAACTCTAGTCCAGTCATGAATGCAAATTTTGACAAATCTCGTTCAAGTTCTGAACTTTCATTCAACATTGACAATTATACAAATTCTAGTCCTTTAAACAATGGCTTGCAAATTACCCAACGAGATGCATAAATGAATGGAACAATTTACCAGAAGAAATTGTGTGTAAAACAAGTATTGATGGCTTTAAAATTGCCTTGGATAAGCTTTGGCATCATAAGAGATTCGATACTTCAACAATCTACTGAGACTTATATACCCGGAACTGGATAATGTGAATGTACAAAGAAGATGATCGGTGGAGCAGAACAAGTCAGTAATGACTTACAGTGCTCCGAAGACACAGTACACAGTAAACACAGTAAACAGTAAACAGTAAACAGAAGAATGCCTGGAAGGATAAAATTCTCAGCACTCGAGCGGACATTTCCAACCGAAATCAAATAAACGATGTAGCAATTTGCAGCAGACATTTCGTGGACGGGGACAAACGAAATTTGCCAACTATTATTCCTAAAGTGAACAGTAAGAAAGAAGTGATTTGGCCTGAACAGAAGACGAGACGGACAATCATAAGAAAGCTCCCATTCACCTCGCCAGTTTCAACGACCAAGCAGCCAAAAGAATCCCCACCCACTAATTCCCAGCCACACACACCACTTCCTTTGAAAGACAAGTTGCTGAAAATCCAGTCAGCATTGAATGCAACACCACCAAAAGAGGTATATACATGTATTTAATTCATTGTATTCTGTAAGAACTACCCTAAATCTGTTAATGTCTGAATTTCGTGTAAAATAAATAGTTTTTAACCAACACCACTGTGTTGAGTCTGGGCAATACACTCCATGATGGCTGACATAGCTACATACTAAAGTTAAGGACTCCTTGGATGTCCCGACATGACTAAAATTGTTGACCGGGATGTTACAGTAAGAATCAACACATGCCTCATAACCAGGCTAGTCAAGAGGGTGCTGGTCAACTCGTACTTTTTTTTTCTCGTACTGTGGTCGACTCGTACTAAAAAAACTCGTACCGCATTTTACCTTAGTCAACTCGTACTTTTTACTTTGGTCAACTCGTACTTTATAATTGGTCAAGTCGTACTTTTGCCAAATCGCACCCCTTTTGTTATCTTGAGGTTAATTAGAGTAGCAATCAGTGTGAGTCTTTGTTGGGGGTTAGACTACGTTTTTCAGACAAAAAAGCAAGTATATACAATATGTATATGCCTTCAACAGGTCGAGTTGAAACGTGAAAATGAGTATATACCTATTTCTAAGTATATACTTAGTTTTAAGGATAGCAGCTCATAGTAAGAGATAGGAAAATCAATACAAAAAAACTACCTAATGACTTTATACAATAAAGAGAAAGAGTTGCAAAACCAAACTTGGCCAGTTGTTAAAGGGTCATATACACTTTCAGATTTTAAAATAATTTTTAACATCTACCGATGCATTCTTGTGTTAGCACGCTTTTTGTTTTGTATGTATTTTCCCATTTGAAGATTTATTGATTATTACTAATCATTGTTTACTTTGAGTATATCCCAGTGGGAGGTATCTATACTAAGTGAGAGAAGGGTGTGTATTTGTGTGAAATTCAAGGGGTTGTCTCATACATATCCTAAATGCATGTTTCCTTCAAAATGCAGAAAATGCAACGGTAGAAGTTGAAAATTATTTAAAAATCTGAAAGTGTATATGAACCTTTAACAACTGGCCAAGTATGGTTTTGCAACTCTTTCTCTTTACTGTGTAAAGTCATAATTTAATTTTCTGCATTGATTTTCCTATCTCTAAGTATGAGCTGCTATCCTTAAAACTAAGTATATACTCAAAAATAGGTATATACTCATTTTCACGTTTCAACCCGACCTGTTCAATCAATCAAATTGTTTTTAACACAAAATTAGCAACATAACGTCGAGAGACCAAAATCAATCTTACATGTCTTCAAGCACTACAGCACCAGTCTCATCACCACCTCGAGACATATCGGTATCACTTGTCAGGTTTGGAATAGTTGATATATCAAACATGGGCGGTGGTATGTCCAAGCTCTGACGTGCTGTGGAATTCAGATCATGGCTGTGCTCATTTCTTTGCAGCCATGACAAAGAAAATTGACAGAAAGGCGATCCTTGCACATCAGCCTATATGTGTCAGAGATGCGTGATTCCTAGAAAAAAGAGTAAAATATACGAGCAGCGGCACAGAAAAAATGCTTATGGATATATCAAAACACTAGCAATATTTTGTTGCTGCTTCCAGCTAATTTGATACCATTTAAATTGATAATAAACATCAAGAAAATGACGGTTACTGTTTAACTTAATAGAAATTCAACAAATACATGCGTCAGCCCGCCATCGTGTCATTGGGGTTCAAACCCATGTTTAGTCAGTTTATGTTGGAAGATGCTTACCGGTGTCGCATTTTCTATGTTGCCACATGCCACAGGAATTGCACTGAATGGCATGCTGTCTCCCCGTCACCTTCTTGCTGCATGAAATGCAATTTTCAGTTTTTCTTTCATTCCCCATTTATGTTAAAATTGATAAAACTGATAAAACTTTATTTAGAAATAATTTAAAAGACGCAGTCGTTCCCATTCTGCATGGTCATGTAGGTAAAATATTCAATTAACCGTTACTATTATGTAGTAAAATCCGCTCACTCAGGTGATGATTTACGTCATGCATGACCTAAGCCTGAATATGAGATTCAGATAAATTCTGCTCACACGGTCAATGTTTTAATTAACTAAAGCATAAATACGTCATGCATGTAGTGCTTGTGATTACATCTTTTTTCAAGAAAAGGCACAATAAAATGCAAAACATCATATTTGTCAAATAAATATTCATAAAATATATAAGATTGTTTCAAAAGTACGAGTTGACAAAAAAAAAAAGCACGAGTTGACTAAAGGAACGAGTTTACGTCAGTACGAGTTGACCAATTGAAAAGTACGACTTGACTAGGGACGAGTTGGAAAAAGTACGAGTTGACCATAAACCAGTCAAGATTTCACAGACATGGCTATGTTCTGCTTATGATCAAAAGGTTCCGTTTTTGTTGGGGTTTAACGACACACCAGCAGCTTAAGGTCATTCGGAGAAGGGGCTTCTGTTTAAAGTCCCAGCCGAAAAAAGTGAAGCCGGGGTGGGATCGAACCCATGACCCCTGCTTAGTCAGGCCAGTGTCTTAACCACTACACAACAGCGGTTTCGTCAAGAGTTTAAATGTGTTTGTATCTTTGCCCATTTGTTGAACATAATGCACCAGTCATTTGTATCTCCGGCTCCCCATAGGGCCGGGGATTAGCGGGGCTTTTAACTTTTCAATCTTTAAAGCCCTGTTAAAAGCCCAGCACTGCGGGGCCAGATTTGTGGTAAAATCCCTGCTAAAAGCCCCGGCTCCCCGGAGGCCGACATAATGTGGAACAACAGCTGCGAGTTGTCCCCGGCACATCCATGGGACTCATCAGATGTTAAAACCTGGCACTTCAGCCCCGCTGAGTCCCTAGTGCGGTGCATGAATCCTGTACGATGCTTAGATCGCACGAAAAATGCACCCATGTAGGGAAAGGTTGAAATTGGTCTCAAATTAAAGCTTATCATCTCTTCTTTCAATTACCGGTTGTCGTCGCGTCCGAAAAGTGTAGCGTCATATTGTAAAATGGGGAGATAACTCTGTACTAAAATGTTATAAAATGCAATATTTCAAAGAGCGCATAATGCTAAATCGTCAATATCTCCACTGTTGAATATCCTAGATGACTAAACTTGCTCTCATTCTAAAGCTTAGACATACGTCTTTTATCAAATGGTAAGTTATGCAAATTATCTAATTTGCATATTCATGATTATTGATAAAATCATAAAAAATGACGATAAACGGATTCAAAATCAAAAAGTAAATCAAATAAGACCAAAATCACAATTGTGGTGATTTTTGTTGCACCTTTGATACAATTTGACAAGTTCTGTCATGTTATGGACCTGTAGGGAAATCGTGCCATTTGCCATATTTATGAATATTAGACAAATACGAGATAAATCATGAAAAAAAAAACTGAGGGGCTATACCTACACAAACACATGTACCTGGGTTGTTGTTAGACATAGTTTTTTTTCAAAGAAATGTTCTAATGAATGCTCAGCCAATGACATTTTTTTTGCCAAAATAGTCAGTATACAATCATGTGATTTTAGCTTCATTAATATTAATGAAAACATTAAAATGAAGAAAAAAGAAAAAAAAAATGCAGTAGACTTACAAAAATGACTTGCACCTCGACTAAAAATAACACCAAAGTGCTGACATTTATGTAAAATAAAAGTTTATTGTCCCTCCTTTCTGTTACTTCTTATTGTCATGTCCGGCATGTGTACGTCATAATAGTAAATAGGGGAGATAATTTTATACAATAACACTTAAAATACAATATTTTGTATTTATTTTGTGTTTTGAGTCTAAAATGCTTAATCAATAGTATCGCCTCTGTTAGTAATCTACCATTAACCTGGTCTCCGTTTATAACTTAATCCAGTTGTTAATTAGGCAACTAATCTTATGCATATTCATGAAACATCAATAAAGATATCAATAACGTAAGAAAAGCATTTAAAAACCAAACATTTCAGACCAAACCATCATTGTGGCACACTGCTACGGTACTATTTGACACATTTGCAAATACCATGGACCTGTATAAGATTATCACATTTGCTTATCTATTAATATTTGTCCAAACTTCAAATAATCAGAGAAAGCAACAGGAAAGCTGTCCTTGCAGAGAATGGAGTGCTATATAGATAGATATAAGATCTACCCCGTAGCTCTAGAACAATTCCTCATGTATACCAAATTGTTCAGAGGGACCACCTAAATACAAAAATATGTCCCTGCTAGCGAAATGTTGTTGGAATGACATAAACTTACAAGTTTTACATGATTTTCAACCTATAATATGATTCTTAAGGACGATGTGTACCTACTTAATGGCTCTTTCTCCCTTTACAGTTGACTAAATTACTAAAATTAGTGCCATATTAATACAGGCATTTGACACTTTTACCTGGTTCTACATAAACATAGAACACTGAAAGCTGTATCAAATACATACTATACTAATTTGTAAACATCACCTGAGTTTCAATTTCATGATTATTAATGAAAAATTGAAATTGATGAGAAGAAAATGGAAAATTAAATGGGTATACCTACAAAATGACCTGTATAACTGTATAACCAAAACTTTTGATGTGCTGAAATTGGTGCCGAAATATTTTTAATATAATATTATACACCCTACAAAATAAACTATGTGCCGTTTGACTTTCGTTACATGAATATGAATAGAATCTTGAGAAATCAGAGACATATTGCAGAAAAAAATTTAAGGCGGTTAATCTATAAAACCACCCCTATCTTAGCTAGTAATAACCTTAATTAATTAGACATTGTATTTAAATGATAACTACGACAATGTACTATACCCATTTAATCTTATCAATGAATTACATGTGTATATGAATATTTTTCATGAATTTTCATGAGAAACTCAAAAATATGTGAAAATTCACGAAAAATTAAAGGGGTATACCAACATAATCCCTTGTATGTCAGTTACAAATAGCCACAAACTATTCGAAAGTGCATCAAATAACTCCTACGGCTATTAGTCATTGCCATATGGCCAGATTTACAACCAATTAGTTAAAATGAATGTATAAATGGTTTTATTGGAGCTCAGCCTTATTTTTTCTGTTATGTTTACATTTTTATGAAGTTTTACGTAGCGTTCAAAAAACATTATCTAAAATGGTTAATATATACCAGACTGCAGGGAAATAGTTTATTGCCTTAGAAATCTTTTGGTACCATTTAAAACACTCTATGACTTTTGCAAGCTGTGATATAAGCGATTTTATTGGTATAGCCCCTTTATTTTGGTGATTTTTCTTTGATATCTAATGTTATGATTACTATTCGCACAACAAAGAGTCTTATGATTTATATACTATCTTATTACATGGATATAGTACACTGACCTAGCAATCATTTGGCACCATTTTCTACACTCTGTGGCGTCTTGTAGCTGAGATATTTGTGATTTTGTTGGTATACCCCATCATTTTTCTGTGATTTTTCTCCTCTATTTAAGGTTCTTGTTGATATTCGAACATTAAGAAAGTCCAAAACCTTAAATATATCTTATTTCTTGATTAAAGCACATTGTCCTAGCAATTACTTGGAATCATTTTCAACACTCTAAGGCATTTGGTAGCTGTAAGATATAAGAATTTTGTTGGCATGTCCCTTCATTTTTCTGCGATATTTATCTTATATCTAAATTTCTTATAAATATACGAACAACAACTATTTCAGCGGAACAACATATTTTATTACACGGTTATAGCACAATGTCCTAGCAATCATTTGGTACCATTTACAAAAATCAAAGGTTTTTACTAGCTCAGATATAAGCAATTTTTCATTTTTCAATGATTTTCTCAACAATCTGAAGTTTCATTAATAATTGAACAATACGTTAGCCAGCCGATTTATATTTCTTATAATCTGGTAATAGGACAGTGTCCTACCAATCATTTTATTTCAACTTTAGCTCTCTAGGTATAAAAATAGCCAAGATAGGTGTGGTAATATAGGTATACCCCCTTCATTTTTCTGCGGTTTTCTCCAATTTCTTCAGATTTAATTAAAAACAAAAATCAAATGACTTATCTATTGTAGAAAAGAGTCATACAATTTTGCTAAGGGAATCGTTTGATACCAATTTTAACACTTTAGGGGTTTGGTTGCTGAGGTGCAAATCATTTTGCAGATATTCCCGTTTTTTTATTCTATTTTTTATTTTTTTTTTTATTCAATTTGCAGTTTTCATCAATATTCATGAAAATGAAAATTAGAAAAGTATGAAATATCAGACTTGACGATGATCGACCGTTGTCATAGCATTCACTTGATACCACTTTCAGTGTTCTATGCTCATAAACAGCCCTGGTACAAGTGATATGGTAACTTTTCCCCCTTATTGTACCAGTTTTTATCATGTTTTATTAATTTCATTAATATGCAAATTCAATGATTTGCTTATGCATGTATTAAAATATGTATTCATGTACAAAGTTCTATGTCCGTGAGTAACTAATTGACAAACTATAATATTGTAAAGCATGCTGTCGCTGGGGTATGAGCTTTTCTTTAAGTACACGCACATACTTTACAATTACATTGGGGGTTGGTTGAGAAACTGTGAAATTTACATCATAGAAATGTGTTCAGCGTTAAAGACAACATATTTTTGGTATTCTGGTGGTATTCTGACCAAACTGGTGACCATGAAAATTTTCTAAGGGGGTCTAAGATCCTATTTCCCACCCTAAAGTCTTCAATGGCTAACAGTTTCATCAGGTTTCCTGATTTTTGTCATTGTATGAATAGTCATGAAAATACAAATAATATAATTTTCATATAGATACATGACATCAACAATTTTGTCAAGTGGTATAATTGGTGCAATAACAATGTGTCACGATGGTAGAATAGGTATGAAATTAGCTCACTTATTGTTTTATGTGTGTTTTTTCTATGGTTTTGGTGTTTTCATTAAAATTCATGAATATGCAAATTAGATCATTTGCATTGTTTATCATACAATATGAGGTATATGTCTCCGCTTTAAAACGAGACCAAAATTTGTGGTCTAGGATAAGAAACATCTGAGATATGGACCATTTTCTTTGTGTACCCCTATTATAAATTCACAAAAATGTGCAAGTTTTTGAACGGGGATGCGCTACTTCTAAGGGATGTAACTCCAATAATAGAAATAGTACAGAACCGTAGCAAACATGGCTGAAAAGCTTATGAAATTGTCTCCAAGACCAAAGAAAATTCGTTTCAAAAGTATACATATGAATCGCGCAAATTAACTTGAAAATATTCATTTTAACTTCATCCCCTCACCAATAGGCTTAACTATAGCAGTTTCCCTTACTCCCCGCAAAGTTTGAGGACCGTTCTGTATGTTTCGGTAACTAGTAGTACCTATACGCACTTTGGCGCCAAACCGGAACAACCGCTATCGCGGGAAAAGCGCACGTGCAAATCAGAAATTTCCTTTGCGAGTACCGAAACGGATGTGTTTTTGAAGTTGGATATAATTTTCAACTTTTCTTTTCTACTCCGTATGGTTTGTTCGCGTTTTTCCCCGCTTTGAATTGTATTTATTTCATTGTTTACTGTTTTGTTTTATTACCGGTTTGTTCTACGTTGATATTATTTATCTCGTTTGAACTTTGTTTATTTTCCGGTTTTTTTCGTCACGTTGTGACTTGTTTATCACTAGTATGTCCCAAATTCGTGGTTCGTGTGGCCATTTGAAGGCGTCATGGGATAACCACTTATCTTGCTTTTCATGTTCTGGTTGTAGCTTCGCTAATAGATGCTCTACTTGTAAGAAGTGGACTTCAGCGGTTTGGACTTTGGTGGCGTGTAGACGTACACACATGGGTCGCAAGAAGACTACAGATGAAAAGAAGAGGGACAATGAGCCAGGGGATCAAGAGACAGTCATTCCGTCTGTCGAGGGTCATTCCGGCTCTGGAACTTCCAAGAAGTCTCAGTCGGAGACTTTGTCTTCTACTGACAAGTCCTCGTCAGGGGGGAAGTATCGAGAGAATCGAGAAAACTCCCTGACTGACACTCACCGGTCTAAGGTTTCATTACCTGACCGGTCAGGTAGTTCTGCTACCGTAGTGTCTAAGGACAAGAGGGCACAGAGTTCACCAGGTCATTTGACTGGTAACTCTGATAGAACCTCAAGGTCGCCAGTCAATCAGGCACCGGTCACCCGGTCGCCAGGTTCACGGCAACCAGGTGTCCAATCACCAGACCATCAGAGGACCAGGCACCGGTCAGAAGACCGTCAGAATGCCCGGTACCGGTCACCAGTCCACAAGGACACCAGGCACCGGTCACCAGGTCATCAGACAACTAGGTACCGGTCAGATAGTGGTTCTCCTTGTTATACATCATCGAATGGTCGGTCACTTTCTTCTGACAACCATTCAAGGTCTGACATTGATGATCGTAGAGTTGACCAGTCATCTAAACACCAGTCAACCGGGCACCGGTCAAAACGGCCTAAACAGGTTCGAGATTGTAGGCCTACTTTCAGGTCATCTCGTTCCAAGTACAGTCATACTTCTAGACGTTCTAGGTCTAGTAGTTCTGACTTGTCTAGATCACGATCCTCTTCATACAGCTCCTCTTCAGGGAGAGATCGACACCATAAGAGGAAGCATTCTTATCGTCGTAAGCCCCATTCGGGACATAAGCGTCATAAGAAACATAAACATTCTTCTAGTTCTCGCCATAGAAGGTCTGAGTCTAGAAGTTTGAGATCTAGGGGGCGAAAACGTTCTCGTTCGATTACTCCTAGGTCTCATCGTAAGAGGATTCGTGTCTCATCTACGTCGGGGAGTGTGTCCTCCGATAGAGATGATACTCTTTCACTAAATGTGGAACACAATGATTTTGACGGTGACAGCATAGCCGGTTCACCTACCAAGATCAATTGTAAATCCAAGAAACAATCTTCTGAAAAACATGGTTCCGACTCCAACGGAGAGGAAGAACCTACTGTTTCTTTTGCAGATGCCATCAAGGAGGTAATGGCTTTGTTACCACCTGATGTTTGTCCGAGGAAAGAATCTTCTGATTTTTCTCATAAACCGAGATCTACTCTTGATGCTCTAAATCCGTCAGACGACAAGGATTCGGCATCGTTACCCCAGTCTTTGTTAATCAAAGATACTGTTAATTTGTTTCAGGATTTGATCTCAAAAAAGATCAAACTTGAACCTGGTTGGGTAACAAACCAATCTATTGAGAAAGATCTTGGTGTCTCAATGAAATATTACCGTACACACGGTCAATTATTTCCTGCTGTCATCCCTAAACTAGATAAGGATGCGTCTCTGTTGGATTTGTATTCTTCTGGTAATACCAATATTCCAATTAAGAGTCTTGAAACCATGGAGAGACAAGCTCGGAACATGGTTACAATTAATTCTTATGCCGATCTTTTTGCCGCAGCATCAGTCAAATCCTTAGAATCTGATGATCTTGATGCTCTTCTCTTGAAGAGAATGCTGAATACTCTTGTTAATTGTATAAAGCATTCTACATCTATGGCAGTAATTTTGGCTGTAGAGTTGTTACAAGCCAGGAGAGAGGCTGCTATTGAAAAGTCAAAAATCTTGATTGATGCTTCGAAGGATAAACTTCGTTCAGTATCAATTTCTGCAGAGTCTATGTTTGGAGGTCAAGTTACTGAGATTCAGAAATCTAATGCAGAAGCTCAACAGCAGAAGTTTATTGCCTCTTCTTTGAATAAGAACACTAAACCTGCAAATTCTGATTCCTTCAAGATCCCTAAACGACCGGCTAAGAAACACGATCAGAAAGGCTCTGCCAATTCTAGACAACCTATTCAACGTGACAAAGGTGGTTCTAGGAGAGGTTCTAGACGTGGCGGCACTAACGCTCGGGGAAGGAGTCACCAGGCCCCCTCCCGAGGCGGTGCCTCTAACGTCTCCAGTCAATGAAAATGCCACTCCACTGCCTCGTCCTCGAAAGGATCTTCCGGTAGGAGGACGATTGGCCCACTTTCAAAAACGTTGGGAAGAAATAACAGAGGACTCGTGGGTCCTTTCTGTAGTAAAAAAGGGATACAAGATTCCTTTTTTAAGGAAACCCTCTCTTTCCCCAACGCCGGTTTTCCTTCAACAGACCGAAAGTCTTGTCCTGGAGGAAGAGGTCAAGAAACTCCTATTGAAAGGGGCAGTGGAGAAAATAAATCCGGAAGGTCCAGGATTTTATTCTCGTATTTTCCTAGTTCCCAAGAAGAACGGGAAATTACGACTCATAATAGATCTATCCAAACTGAATGCTTTTCTGAACATTCAGTCGTTCAAAATGGAAACAGCAAACAAAGTCAGACACTCAATTCAACCCAACGATTGGGCGTTCTCTCTGGATCTGACCGATGCTTATTTACACATACCCATTCACAGACAGTCTCGGAAATTTCTACGATTCTGTCTCAAGGGTCAGGTGTTTCAGTTCAGGGCTCTCCCGTTCGGATTAGCCACAAGTCCTTTTGTGTTTACTCGCATGATGGTTGCCATAGCAGTCCATTTGCGAAAGAGGTCCATAGTTCTGTTTCCATATCTGGACGATTGGTTGGTCAGGAATCAGATTCGTTCAGATATCCTCAAAGACCAACATTTCACTGTCATGTTGATAACATCCCTAGGACTGATTATCAACGAAGAGAAGTCGGAGTTAATTCCTTCCCAGAATTTTGTGTTTATCGGAATGGAATTTCTGACAGACAGAAATATTGTTCGGGTACCATGGGACAGAGTACGAGACATCCTGAGTCTTGTACTTTGGTTCAAGGGACAGAACCTTGTGTCAGCAAGGATGTATCTGTCTCTATTAGGGAAACTGAGTGCAGCTGCCCAGTTTCTTATTTTGGGCAGACTTCATTTACGCCCTCTACAAATGGCATTATTTGCACAATGGAAACCGCATATTCTGCCATTAGAACATCCCATTCAGATCAGTACTCAGATCAGGAGTCACTTAGAATGGTGGAGCAACAAAGATCGTTTTCTTCGGGGTGTAACACTGAAACCACCTCTTCCCACTCACACTCTTTTCACGGACGCGAGTCTTTCCGGTTGGGGTGCGCATCTCGAACCGGAGGGACTTCTGTGTCATGGAGTTTGGTCTCAGGATCAATCTGCTCTACACATCAATGTTTTAGAGATGAAAGCGATTTTCTTAGCTCTAAAACAGTGCCATCAGTATGTCAAAAATACCACTGTAATGATAGCCACGGACAATTCATCAGTGGTCGCTTATCTGAAGAAACAGGGAGGTACCCACTCCCCATCTCTTTGCATGGAGGTGTGGGATACTCTTCTCTGGTGCGACAAGAGAAACATAAATCTTCTTGTTCGTCACATTCCTGGCAAAACGAACGTACTGGCCGACAGGTTGAGTCGTCTTTCCAAACCTATTCCAACGGAATGGTGCCTGGATCAGACGATCTGCAATTCAATCCTGGCGATGACAGGCTTTCCGAACATAGATCTGTTTGCAACTCGGTTGAACAACAGACTTCCTGTGTATGTATCCCCGATTCCAGACGACAGAGCTCTAGGGATAGATGCCCTGTTAATGAACTGGGACGGAATGCACGCTTATGCGTTTCCGCCTTTTGCTCTAATTCCGGCGATTCTCAACAAAATTCACCAACATCAGTGCAGAATTGTTCTGGTAGCACCATTATGGCCCGAAATGTCTTGGTTTCCAGAATTACTTCGGTTACTCGTAGCACTTCCAATTCAACTTCCGGCAGAATGGAATTTGCTGGGTACTGTTATTTACCAAAACTACTACGAAATACCGGAACTACTACGAAATACCGGAACTACCAAAACTACTATGCAGTTATATGTTATGTTATGTGGCAAAGCCTGGACAAAGGTATATGAGTATGATACAATTGTATGGATGAATGAATGAATGAATGAATGAATTAATTAATTAATTAATTAATGGATGGATGGATGGGTGAGTAGGTGGATGGATGGGTGGATTCAGATACTGACGGATTGGCAATGTTCACTATGTGCTTCTTGTGGCCTGATCAGCGTCTCTTTAGTTATGCATAAGTTTTAAATTTCTACATTCTCCTGGGGCATAATACACTGGATCGACGCATACACGCGCACACGATACACGAGTGCAAGATGCATGCATAAGTATGATGAGATGAACTCTTTGATTAGAAATCATACTATTTCGTTTCAGGGTATAGAAGATGTTCATGACCAAATCTTCCTGAAAGAAGTGCAAGGATAGATTGCCGCTCTTCATGGATTAACGCTTCTTTATGATGCGTCAGTTCTTGATCATTGCTTAATCATACTTCTCAATTAAAATGGAAATGCAGCGGGACATGTTCATTATTAATGGTCTGTTTAAAGTCGAATGCACACAGGGCTTGATAATAAAAACCAAGAGTAGAATATTTTGAAAATACTTTATTACACATGTATCAGTGAACACAGTGATATGAACTCTCTCTCTCTCTCTCTCTCTCTCTCTCTCTCTCTCTCTCTTCAATACCAATATTAATATCAACAAATTCATTTCAGATTCATAAAATTACACAATGTATATTCAAAATTTAAACAATAAAACATCAATCAAATTTTGGCAATGTTTCTCGTTTCCCAAACAAAACATCAAAAAGCATATAAAAGAAACTTTTTCAAAAAAGTATAAAAACAATTAAGTAACAATTTGCCTTGATATAAATTAAAGTCGGCCTTACTATGTAAAATAAACATTTTATGTAAAGATATGCATACATGTATAATTATCACAAAACATCGTAAAAACTTACTATGTGCCATTCGCCGAGGTGTAAAAGTAACGAAATTGGCAAAATTTTGTAAAATTTAAATGTATGTAAAACTTAGTAAAATACTCGCATGTATACATGTTCACAAAATATAGTTGAAATCGTATAAATTGTAAAAGGATGTAAAATTTAACTTTCGCATATACATTATAGAATTATATAAATATATGAAACGAAAATGGTAAAATTTCAACTTAAAGTGCTGAAATAAAAAATGAAGCAACTTTAAAACAGCACATCGGATTTGATATCATCAAAGCACTATTCAGTCTGTTACAAAGTAAATCGTTAATATGGCTAAAATTTCATTGCAGCTATTTTCCACGTTAATGTAAGAAAAATTGCAACTGAGATCGGTTCTAGTCAGTCAAGACATGAGTTAGGAGAACGTGCCTACCAGAACCCAAAGGTTCTGGCTCCCTACATAGCAGAACGGCGAAGTGTTCCCCTAAACTCGTTGCCAATGACTTTATGTTTTCATTTTCTTCAAAGACAGTGTTCTCTCAGTGCGTTTTCTTTTGCCCTGGTTAAGTTTTTTACCCTTTGTTTTGGGCGCAACTACATTCGACTCCCCGTCTGTCGATGTTACGATTCGCGGATCCTTTGCAACGAATGACCTAAAACGTTTGTAATGCTTCTCTTTCTCGTCAGGTGTCTTACCCGCCCATACGCTTCTATTTACAGCGAACTGCTTATGGGTATCTGCCAGTTTAAACTGGCCAGTCCCAACCAATGACCTTCTAAGGTCTTTAAATTGAACTTCGACAAGCTCGTAGATTGCCTCAATTAAGTCTAGCAATGGCTTTGATTTCCATTCAATGTTCTGCTTTAGAACGTGATTTAGACTTTCGCAATTGTTGTTCGTCCATTGTTTATCTGCCCTAGAGATGAGTTCCGGTTCTTTACGTTTTCTATTCAAATTGTCCTTAACTCGTTTTTGAAAGTACCGGAGAAACGGCTGGGATACGGACTGACTGGCAGCTTCAACCTCTTCACATTTCTCTTCGAAGCAAACGGTATCATCAGCATTGATGATACCGTCTTCTCCGAAAATTTTGTTAAGAAGCATCTGGCGGTCAGATTTATCCACGGCAGCATCTGTCAATTTCTGATTAACATTTTGGCGCATATGTCTTGTACAAAGTACGTGATTGGCATCAGAAAATGACGAAGTGATGGCATTTACCAGCGCTCTTTCATCATCCGTGCCAATGACTAGTTTACTCGTATCTACCCCGGAAAGTTTCGTTTTCAAATGTGAAAAGAAAGTCGAATAACTCTCAAAATCACTGTTGTCGTGTACGTACAACGGACCAAAAAATAAAGGCGGTTCATCTGTCGTATCTCTCTTTACTGCTAACTGCTTATAGCATGACACGGTGACATGCATATCGCACAAGTTAAATGTCTTATCAACGCCCAGTACTGTTTGGCCCGTGCAACAAAGATTCTTCAGATCAATGATCTGCTCATCAGAGTATAGTATGATTGAAGGGGCCCTACCGTTTTGCCTAATGACTGATCGTATGAACGGATGGTTCGCGGTAACCTGGTTTTCTATTTCTTTAATATGGTCAGCAAAATTGCTTCTGTGATATATTTGACCGTTATCCTTTCGTTCCTTAGCCCTATCTCTATTTCTTTTGTTATAGACCTGTTGAAAGTTTGCAGGACCGGACAATTCGTCATACTTTGCCGTAAGTTTGTCATAAACGTGCTGGGGTTTATTGGTTTTGAGCATTTCACCCATTTCTACCATAACCTGATGGGGGGTTCTGACATATTCTGGTTTGTGTTTGGAATTCCCATGAGGGGCTAAACCTGGATAATCTCCTATGTATTCTGCTATAGCAATATCTTTATTGCCACCTTGACTCAACCACGAAACCCGTTTCCTATAATTGTTGTTTTCTTTCAAATAAGCATAATATCTATGAAGGTGTAGCACCTCGTTTTCAGATGGTTGGGGATTAAGTGGGGTGTAATAGAATTTCCCTTTAGATTTATTTTCAAAGCAGTAAAGGTCGTTTTGATCACGCCTTTTTACTATTTTCTTTAAATCACCACTAGGGAGTATCAAGAAGGAAGATTTGGGTGTCGTTCCCTTACCAGATTCCCAAACCCCACAATCGTCTCGAAAATTGCTCCTATTCTTACGACCTCTTGTCATAATGTTTTTTTCATTTCTTATTACAAAATATACATTTTCTTTAACACCGTCTGGTATATACTCAAGAGGTTTTTCGTTTTCTGCCAAAACGCGAATTACTTCGTCAACCTTAAGAAATGCACCATCTAAGTGGTCACATGTTTTTCTATCGAACTGCTGAACGAAAGACTGAGTACTTGTACTATCTGAAACGGATTCGTCTTCGCAAACGGATTCGCGCCTAGACTCGTCATCTACACATTCGTGTGAAACGTCAACGGAAGGCGGCTCTGACAGGTTTGTATTTTCGATTGTTTCAGCTACGGGTTCAATCAATGGTTCTACGTTAGAATCTGAAGGGAATGAACTATCACATGAAACTGATCTGCATTTTTCATCGACGGGGTCAATTGTTACATTGTGACATGATGTTTCTGTACAATGTTCTGATACATTAGAAAACAATGAACTATCACATGATACTGGTTCGGGTAAGACTACAGTAGAAGCATCAACATTTGAAAAGAGTGAACTGTCACATGATACTGACTCGGGTAAGACTACAGTAGGAGCATCAACATTTGAAAAGAGTGAGCTATCACATGATACTGGTTCGGGTAAGTCGACAGCTGAAGCACCTATGTCTGAAGGTAATGACTTATCAATTGACTGGTTTGTTGTACACATAGACATAACAGAATTGTCAGGCGTATTGGAAGGACCGTTAAGGTCAATGACTTCAATTATGGGATTCTCCCTAGGAATAAGAGGAACAAAGTGGTTCGGTCTGAAATCGCGCGCAGAACGCGGTATTTGCATTTGTGTCCACATAATAGAAGCCACTGAGACATTATCCTTAACCTTCCTTCCAACTACTTTCCTGGTAAATGGTTCTGATAAAAACTCACTACAAATTTGTGGTGGAAAGTACGATCTTAAGGGTTGTCCTAATGAAGCACTTAGTGCATATATGTGGGCTAATTCAGAATATGAACCGATAGTAATCGAGTCCCTGACAAGTTTGTCATAATCACTCACAATTACCCTATTGTCACTTATAAGATCTTTGTACGATTTACTCTTATGATCATAGTACTGTCTGTTCAGTATTACTTCCAATGCAGTCTTTAGTCGAAGTAATGTATGATACTGTTCTGTACCACTCAAAGCTCGTGAAACCGCCCGATACATACAATTGCCATCACCTAGAACACTGGCAGGGTAATAGTCACACAACATTACAGGGTGAAACATTTGTAACACTTTATGGGACACATAATCAGGTTCATGGACAGTTTGTTCTGTGTGTGGGGGTATGCTGACGTTGTAGGTTCTCAGCAGCAGGTCTTCATTCTTCGCCGTTGTTAGTAGGGCGTTTCTCTTCCCCGACTCTAAAGACATACGCAACCTGAAAAGAAAAAAAAAAACATTCTTGAATTTACCGGTAATTACACATATTCCAGTTACCAATTAATGCACTATTTATGCCAATAGTTCAGTATCTTGCGTCACAATCTATGTTTTGCGAAATTATGCAATATTTCAAAAATATTAACATGGTAGCATTTTAAAGAATACCCATGGTTAAATCAGTGTCCTAAATTGTTAACACCTTGGATACACAGTAGCCACGTGCCAAGTAATAAACAGTCTAAGCTTGAATAAACACAGGTAATAAACGGCCTGCAACACCTTTCAATAGCTCGAATGATACCCAATACACATATTTCACAAATTTAATACTAAAAATATGTGGGGTTTTAATATTTTGTTTAAAATATAATAATATTGGTTCTGGGTCGTCAATATATCTTTGTGGTCAAGATAGAATTTTAAGACAGAATTTTATTAAAATGAATTATAAGTTACAATATTTAAGAGAGAGAGAGAGAGAGAGAGAGAGAGAGAGAGAGAGAGAGAGAGAGAAATACATATATAATATTATACATGCCTAAAGCGTCAAACGTCACAAGTTGTTAAAATGAATTTAAACCACAACTTATTACAAATTTGATGCATGTACCTAAATAATAAATAAATACATATTTGCAAGAGGATAGAAAGAAAGAAAGAAAGAAAGAAAGAAAGAAAGAAAGAAAGAAAGAAAGAAAGAAAGAAAGAAGCGTCAAACGTCACAAGTTGTTAAAATGAACCACAACTTATTACAAATTTGATGCATGTACCTAAATAATAAATAAATACATATTTGCAAGAGGATAGAAAGAAAGAAAGAAAGAAAGAAAGAAAGAAAGAAAGAAAGAAAGAAAGAAAGAAAGAAAGAAAGAAAGAAAGAACATTATGAAAATATGCCCATGTAATACATAAATTTCAAGAAATAAGCATATGTGCAAGATGTGCATGTACCTAATATTCGTACATGCCTAAAGCGTCAAACGTTACTTGTGGTTCGAACATTACAAAGAACATGCCCATGCAATAAACAGAGAATTTTTCGTCATATTTTTTTATTTCATATTCTAGCTCAAAACATAGATTGTGGGTTAGAACCGCCTCGCCGAGAGAACATATATGCTGTTATCTAAAATTGATATGCGCAAGTACCTGAGAAAAGAAAGAAAGAAAGAAAGAGCAGCTTACAATCTAACACTTTAAAAGGAGAACATTTATTCTGTCATCTGAAACTAATATGCTCAAAACATAGATTGTGGGTTAGAACCGCCTCGCCGAGAGAACATACGAGTATATACTGTCACCTCAAGCTGATATGCGTAGTACCTAAGAAAGAAAGAAAGAAAGAAAGAGCTGATATGCCTAGTACCTAAGAAAGAAAGAAAGAAAGAAAAAAGAAAGAAAGAAAGAAAGAAAGAGCAGCTTACAATCTAACACTTTAAGGGGAGAACATACATATTCTGTCATTTGAAACTAATACGCGCAGATGTTCAAAATGTACATGTACCTAGTATTCGTACATGCCTAAAGCGTCAAACGGTACATGTTTTTCAAATGAATTAAAATACACAACTTAATACAAATTTTACGCGCATGTACCTAATAAATAAATAAATAAATAAATAAATAAATAAATAAATAAATAAATAAATAAATAAATAAATAAATAAATAAATAAATAAATATTGTCACCTTCGAAAAGTCAAAAATGCAGTGTACTAATGCGCACACGTTCGCCACGCGGCATAGAATAAACACAACCAAAAGTATCTTCAATCATCAGACACAATTCAAATCGTCTATATATCTGATGTATATTTTATACAAACCCACAGGCTATGTTTCCGAGCAAAACTAAACCAAAATATGTTTTATTCCATACATATTTCTTAAATTGTTCATCAATAAGCGTTTTAGCTCCGTCCAGACATGACTGAAACATTGTTGACTGGTACGTGAAGCATAGATAGATCGATAAATAAATAAATAAATAAATAAATAAATAAATAAATAAATAAATAAATAAATAAATAAATAAATAAATAAATATGTTCATAACACATAAAAGCAAACAATCGTGCAACGAGTATTTTCACGAAAATGTCCATTTCAATTCAGTAGTACATGCAATAAAACTCGCCGAAATGCCATTCGCTCATTTATACATACTACTGAATTGACTGTCATTTTTTGTGACAACTATGTTAACAAGCTCTTTATACACCAAAATGGCACTTTTATGTGATATGAAAGGTTTTACAAAGAAACGAAAGTGATAAAATAATGCGAAAAATGACTATGTGGTTAACTTACCTTTCTAAGGACTGGAGTGCGTCAAAATCTATTCCACTGTAGCAACACTGTTGGCAATAGAACTTAAGTAAATGATTGTCCCATGTTTTCAACTGACTTTCAGTCATAGGGACACACGTAATGTGAACCCATCTATCACACATGGAGCACTGTATACATGGCTCTGAACAATGTTCGAAGCACTGAATGCACGGATACGAACCAGACATTTTCACAAATATTGAAATTAACTAACTAACAATCCATGTTAACACTGAATAGTTTTGAAATTCACACTTTAAACTGGTATTATCTTAAGCCACGATTAAACAATCCATTTTCATGTTTGAAAACCAACATCATACCGATGGAGGCACAATGCAGCACTAGTGAAGAAATGGTGCTTGCGTTCAATTTTTATACCAAAAATTTTATTGAAGTTTTAATTGGATACCAAATTAAACGTTTGATGTACATGCTATTAAAGAGATTAAAGAGTTTAATCCGTTTCCTTAATTGGGATAAACCGCTACTCAAGTTAGCCAAATGGTTATCATTAACACCTCTTTTTCTCTTAAAAATTATTGTTTTGCGCCGCTTTTCTTTGCATGATTAACTGAACTTATAGAAGAGAATGACAAATGGAGATAGTAAGAAGGAAAGATAGAAAGATAATCTTTACGAAAACACGCCCATGTAAATACACTGATTTTTCCTAAGTTGTAAAAATTGAAAATTTTCAGTGAAAAAAATTTGAATTTTTTCTTATTTTTGCTCAAAACATAGTGGGTACAAGTTAGAACCGAGGCACGGACATGTTTTCCTGATGAATATTATTTTACTCAAGAGAAAGGCAACTTAATAGGTATGGTTGCACTAAATTCTGGTCATGGCATCGTTTCACAAGTCTACTATAAGCATCCTGGTCATTGCTTGTTTTTACCCTCACTTGACAGGCATTGCAGATTCGCATTTCATTATCTGTTATACGAAACGCGCATGGTAGGACTAGATAGCGAAACGAAACTCTTTTTGCAAAAAGAGGCGAAAAGACGTTTTTATTTCGAAAAGCGGTGTTTTCATATGATGCATATGGTGCACTACAAATCAGTTATTTAATACGATAATATCAGTATGATAAAATGCCTCTTTTCGCTATCTAGACCTACGGCACTGCGCACAACAAACAAACAACAGAAAACAATAAGGGGATACATATTTAATATACAACATTATTTTAATATACAACATTCAACTTTAAAGCACAAAAATACATGTAAGACTAACACTGTGTATCTTTCGTCTTTCTATGGGAACTTCTTATTTTTAACCAAAGTTTATTGTATACAGTTATCGTATATTAATGTCTTATTTAAATGTTTCTAAAAGAAAGCAGCACTCGTCGAATGATGTAGAAAAACTTTTGATTTCCCCTATCATTGAAATGTACTAGATCGGTCTTGTAGTCTCGGTGATATTTTATGTCATGAAGCACAATAAAGTCTTTCTCATACATTTCCCTCAATAGTTTATTAATCTTCTTTCGTTGGCCATCGAAACTCTTTTTCTTAAGAGCCTTGTCTTTAAATTTACCACGTTCAGTTATTTGGGCTACATATACCTTCTTTACACCAGTTTGTTTTAGCTCATTTACAATCTTGATAACCTCGTCAGAGAGTTCGCGGGGTTTAGATGTAGATGTAATACTATTTCCACACAAATTCATGAATACTGCATCAGGTTCAAATATTTTAACTTCCTTTAATATATCAGAATAGTTTTCAAAGTTCATGCCACCAACACCGAAGAATCTAACATCACCAGGAATTTTCAAATCACCAGAACAAAAACGTTCTAAATGAGAAATATAACTATCTCCGAATAACGCAATCTTAGCCATTTTAAATAATATAATTTGATAATGAATTTGCTTTGCTTTTATACACGTAGAAATAATTAAAAAAAATGAGATGGAAGTGTCAGAGAAATCATATGAAAACTTCTCACTAGGTGTAAATTTCTTTTAATTAAATTAATGTGAGCAAAGTTTACTAGCTTCACCAATTAATGAGCAGGTCATTTAGATCAATGCCCACTATTCTAGATTTTCATTTTATTTTAACTATCGTAAATATTTAAAATGATCTTACACTCACGATTATCTTAACTATCGTAAAGATTTAAAATTATCTTACACTCACGATAATTCACAATATATTTTATAAAGACATAGAACGTAAGCGATGAAACTATATTCGTTTTCCCTTGATGTTCCTGTTTATTTTACATATATCTATACATATCCCTCCTTTCTCCCTCCCTTATTTCTTTCTTTCCTTTAACATATCCAGACTTCATACCTGCTATATTTCCAGTAATCATTCCTTATTTCTCAACCTCTTCTTTCTTTCTTTCTTTCTTTCTTTCTTTCTTTCTTTCTTTCTTTCTTTCATTCATTCATTCATTCATTCATTCATTCATTCATTCATTCATTCATTCATTCATTCATTCATTCATTCGATATAAAACGGGTCCCTTTCATCTTCGCTTTTAATTAGCAATGACAAAAAACGATTACTAATATGTGCGGAAATCGTATTAAGGATAAATGCATATTCACCTTTCTTTTATCCCAAGAATGCTTCTTTAATTATTTGAGATAATAGTAGTACAGAAATAATGATTGATGACTTTTCAAAATATGTTAAACAAACAAACCATTGATAAAGGTGTCAATTTAAGATTGTTTGTTATCTATTGTATAATCCTCAAATGCGGTGCCTTGGGCAAAACACAGTTTGATACTTTAAACGGACTGCTAAAATGCATACAAAAATAGTTAAAACTATCAAGAATATGTATGTTCTACATAAATCTAAAATACATTTTAAACAAGATCCATCCACCAAACCACCCATCTATGGCCATATTAACATTATTATATCGATCGTATTGGTAGTTTTGGTAGTTCCGGTATTTCGTAGTAGTTCCGGTATTTCGTGGTAGTTTTGGTAAATAACAGTACCGGAATTTGCTAACTCAAGTCCACTTTGTAAGGGAAAACGTGGAAAATCTTCGATTACACGCTTGGGTATTGTGCGCAAGTCAATCAGAGATAAGAGCTTTTCGCAGGAAGTTGCCAACCTCGCTGCAAAAGCAAGACGAGCATCCACCAGGAAGGTCTATGATGCTAAATGGAATGTTTTCTCCGATTGGTGTCTTAAAAGGGAAATTCCTCCTGACAAGGCAACTTCTGCAAACGTAGCAGACTTCTTGCTACACTTGTTTCAGGAGAGGAAAAGCCAAGTCAGTACTATAAAGGGCTACAGATCGACTATTTCTAACACTCTGAAATTCAAGTCTGGCCAAAACGTTGGATCTGATCCTATCATTTCTGAACTTATTAAGTCCATGGAATTACAGAGGCCTGTTCAAAGGTCTTTAGCTCCGAAATGGGACCTCTCTTGTGTTCTTTCTTCGTTATGTTCTGAACCATATGAACCTTTACACCGTGCGTCCAGGTTCCATCTCACTCTGAAAACCGTTTTTCTGCTTGCATTGGCAACAGCAAGGCGGGTTAGTGAGATTCACGCTCTTTCAATGGATTCAGGATATCTCAGATTCAACCAGTCAGATGGCTCTGTTTCTTTAAGAACACAACCAGGCTTTCTAGCCAAAAATCAATTACCATCCGTTTGTCCGGATGATATTTTGGTTCAAAATTTGTCAAAAACTGTAAAATGGAATGACTTTAACAGGCTTTTGTGTCCTGTTAGAGCTCTGAAACGTTACTTGAAAGTAACAGAGCCTATTCGTTTGAATCGGAAAAGGCTTTTTCTTCCCTTGAAGGGAAATCATGATATTACTAAGGGATCTATCTCCGGATGGATTACTTATACAATTAGATTAGCTTATAAGAATGTATCAAAATCTAAGGTAGCTTTACTTAAGATAAAAGCACATGAGCTTAGAGCTCTTTCTGCTTCATGGTCTTACTTTAATAAAACTCCTGTTGAGGATATTATTAAGGCGGCAGTATGGTCATCTAGTTCGACCTTCTCTAAGTTCTACCTGAGAGATTTACAGAATGGGCAAGGAGACAACCTCAGACTACTGGGTCCAGTGGTATCTGCTCAAAAAGTGGTGGGGGGCCGCTCTGGTCTGCCTATCCAGGATTGCTAATCTTGAGGAACTATCAACTGAGGCCTAGCAATACCAGATCAAGGTACTTGAAATGATGGTTCACTCAATCCAGGGATTGAAATGGTGGAAATTTAGATACTTTCTCTTTTATTTCCTTCTATTTCTTATGATTGGTATCATAAGTTTCAACAGGATTAATCCCTGGATTAAAGGATCGTTCTGTATTTTCTGTATGTTTCAAGAATCCAACCCTCCAAGAGTGATTCTGCTATAGTTAAGCCTATTGGTGAGGGGATGAAGTTAAAATTTAGTTTTTATAAGTAAAACTTATTTTAACGAAGATACTCACCAATAGGCTAACTTCGATTACCCTCCTCCCTACCCCTCATTCTTGATGGGGCAAAGGAATTTCTGATTTGCACGTGCGCTTTTCCCGCGATAGCGGTTGTTCCGGTTTGGCGCCAAAGTGCGTATAGGTACTACTAGTTACCGAAACATACAGAACGGTCCTCAAACTTTGCGGGGAGTAAGGGAAACTGCTATAGTTAAGCCTATTGGTGAGTATCTTCGTTAAAATAAGTTTTACTTATAAAAACTAAATTTTCAACGATTTCATGGGTATATTACGTAACATTACGTAATAGCATCGTCTTGGCATTCAAGGATTCTGAACAGCAACCAATCGCCGCGAAATACATGTCTGTGTTATATAACAAGGAATTTTCAGTTGTCCCGTGTATAATTCTGTGATTTTTTCAAACGAAAACACCTAACTGTCGGAACTTGCTGTGTTGTAGTAGGGAGTTATCTCCCCTTTTCCTAATATGACGCTACACTTTTAGAAAGCGACGACAACCGGGAATCAGTAGAAGAGGTAATAAGCTTTCATTTGAGACCAAGTTTGTCCTTTCCCCTCATGGGTGCATTTTATCGTCAAGATTCAGTTTCATGCACCGTACTACCCCGCTATCTCTGGCCCTAGGGGGCCGGGGATACAAATGACTGGTGCACAATAGTACATGTATATTGGTCATCGAGGACACCTAATTAATGATTGCGACAGTTCCTGATCATTGCTTATTTTTATACATTTACTTTCATATAAAAATTTTAAACTGCCAACATGACTGAAAAATAGTTGACTTGGACGTTTAACCACAAAACCTACGAAGAACATGTAAATGAAAGCCCAAGTTTTGACTGTTCCTCTTCTTCAAGGAGCTTTGGATAGGCTATGGTATTTTACTATAATTATTTTATTTGTGGCACTCAAATGGCCATTTAGCTGTTTAAATAAATGTCAATGGTGTTTTATCGTGGAATATTTGTGCAGCTAGCTATTCACTCTGCAGGTATAAATCATCAGCAAATGGACTGGTACAATGTGCATTTAGTTCTGGTAAATGATAAAGGTGCTTTTGTTGCAAGTTCATTCTAGGCAGCACTCCGCAGCATAAAATGTCATTTGATTGTGGCGTTTACAGCCCATCAACACATTTCTTGTTTGTTATAAAGCATACCAGCTTTGGTTTTTTAGAAGGATTAATGAAATGTAGAACAAAAATTTCAAATTTATATTTTTTTCTAAAATAAAATATCATTTCAGCAGTACATGATGGTAACATCCAATATGTCATACAGTGCATATACATGTATGTAGTTAAACAGTATATAAGAGTGCAGTGGCCTAGAGAATCACATAGGAGCTCTGGGTTGTGTTTTAGCAAATTGCATTGAATTCGCATACATGTAATTTCTGGTTAATATACCATGTATGCAGAAAAGCTTAAATTTGCTGTCTCATCATAACTGAAAATTGTTTACTGGGAAAATAATTTAAAAAAAAAAAGATAAATAAATTTCATACTAATCATTTTCATACATGACTGATAAGTAATTTGAGCTACTGCAAGGGAAAATCAACAATCTGCATAGGCAAAAACAAAGTCCCAGATCAGCTTCACAGTAACTGCAATTCTGATCAGAGCCTTTGTATTCACTACACGGATAGTACAATTCCTCTACTTCCTGAAATTCAAAATTTCCAGCCTCTAACCATCTTCTGTGACTGTACAGCCCATGTTTGTGTTGGACCTGGTTGGAACCCAAATTGTTGGTTTTCTGAAAATGAAATGTATTCATAATCATATATTCTAGGTTCGAGAGGCAGTGAAGCGTAAACACAGTGAGCTTGAAGCTATGTCACCGACTGTGCGGAGTATCGTTACAACCATGACAGTTCAATCTGCAGTGAAATCACCGCCCTTGTCCAAGAAGCTATCTTTAATGAAAGACAAGATAGGAAAAGAGCCCAACGGAGTAAGTTTGCTCCTTTCATACCCAATATGGGTCAGTAAGTTTTGTGTCGCACCATGATCTTTATTTGGTTTTCAGTGGCTATACTCTATATTAAATTCAGTTTTACATCATTTTCAAGATTATTTCACTCTCAGAGACAAATCAATCGGTAGGTTTTGGTAAATAAATACAATGCCATGGGGTACATGTTACAAGGATACATTTATACAATATCTACATGTACATACAATGCATAAAATTATGTATTTTAATACATATTGTTCCATCTTCAACATGTTCAAAGCTTTGCGACATTTTGAGTGATATAACAATGTTGAAATTATAGTCTAAGTGAATTGTATAACATGTGATGTTCATCAAAATTGCTTCTTGCAGTTGAACATCTACCTTATAATCCCAAAAAAATCATTAGCTGTACATGGTTTGTGTGGGACCTGATCAGAAATCCTATGGGAAATGTTTTTTGTGAATCTGATGCTAGACAAAGATGGATAAAATAATGAGCTTTATATACATGTAGGCCAGTGCAAATATAAAACACAAACTGTCATGTAAGGCCAAAAAAAAAAGGAATGTTTCCGGTAACCCGACCGACCCTGTCAAAAACTCCCCGACTCTAATATTTTTTTCCTGTTTTCCGAAAATAAAAACTCGAAAATAGAAAAAGATCATGTTTTTCAAGTATCGGACCGGCAAAAGAATAACAAATGTTGAATTGAAGTTTTAACTTAGAAGCTGTGCATGTGCACTGGACGAGAAAACAGTTTAATTCTGATTAAACTGTATATCTATGTTCAGGTACTTTACATGATAAGGCTTCCCTAAAAAAAAAAAAAAAAAAATCCCGACCTATCGACCCATTTTTTTTCTGGCATGTTACCGGAAACATTCTTATTTTTTTTTTTTTTTTTTTGGCCTAATGAACAAAATCTTATAACTACTCTCCTTACACGATCCTTTGGAAACCTTTTTTTAGCATTTCAACATTGTCTGTTCACAATGCAGAACAAAATTACCTTTTGATCGATTTGCATATATAAAATCCTTTTAAAACTACATAAAATCAATTTATATAAACGGCTAAAACACAATCAGGGTGGACATTTGGGTTTCACTTTTGTCAAAAAATGAATTTTAAGTGGGGCATTTTTAGATGGCATTTTTGTTATCCAAGACACCTTGTAGGTGCAAAAACGCAGAAATTTTCATTTTCTTTTCAGGCTTTCAAAAATTTTACCATATCTATGCCCCTAGGGCTTAGGGGCCTACATATTTGAAAATACAACATGCATAATGTCGAATGCAATTTATCTTGTATCGAGAATTTTTACTTTTGGGACACTTTTTTGTGTCCGATAACAGATTATATCTGGAAAATCTGTCAAAATTTTTAACTTATGGCAAATATGAAAATGTGTCGTGTCCGTAGCCCTATCTATTTTCAGACAGTTTTGTCACAAATATTAACATGCAATATTCATACATGTACTGGTACATTTATGACTTTTAATGATGTTTTTGTTTGTTTACAACTCAAAACAAAATGAAATAAGCTTAAAATGATCATTTTAAGCAAACAACAAAAATGGCGGCTACGGACACGACAGGGCTACGGACAGCATTGTTACAGCGATATCTGATGAAACCATTCAGCTAGCCACAAAATGTTTATTATAAAACGACTAATGGCTGAACCCGCAAATGAAAGTTAAGGTCATGTTTATATTGACCATTGTTAACATACTTTAATAGGGGCTTGAAAATAGGGGGCTACGGACACGACATTTACATGGTGTTACAAAATTGCATCTGGCAGATTCCACAATCACTTTATATTCAATAAGGGCTTTCCAATCAAAATTCAAAAAGTATCTTAGGCTTAATATGGCATTTGTGATTTTATATTTTGCAGTTTATTAAGTTTAGAAGCTCCTGATTTGGGGGTATTAAAAAAGCCAAAATGTATAACAAAGGGCTACTTTTAAGAAAAGCTCTTAGAAATTTATACAAAGGCAAGTACCAATGTATTTATCACCTCAGATAAGAGTTTGGGTATTCCTTTTGAATTTCTGACATAAATTTATTGGCTAAAGATGAAATTATAATAGCTGGTGCCTTGTAAAATAATAGAAAATTTGAAGTGAAACTTTGTAACACTCAAAAATGGCCCAATTTTAGCCTTTTGACTAGGCAGTAAACTGTTCCTCTACTAATAACCCACACATATTATATATCACTGGAAAGGTTGTGAAATTTCCTATATAGCTATGACAATAACATCATTCTAGGAGTGCACCAGGGCAAAATACTGGCGTATAACATGTATTTTGTGAAATGTCCACCCTGATTGTGTTTTAGCCGAAAGGATTACTAATTTTTATGTTTTTGAAAAAGACAGAATGCAAAACAGGTTGCTTCCTAATGATTTTGCAAGGACAGTATAAATTTTTCTCCTGATGTGTATGTAAAATATTTTTCAGGTTTCTGAAGTGACCACCACCAAGACACCCGTGATAAAGGATGAAACCATCAAAGAGTTGAAAAGGCTGTTAGATGAAGAGCGTGCCAAAAGTAGACAGCTCGAGTTAGAATTGGAAGAAAGTCGCAAGCAACAACTGTTTGGAATTGATCGATTCAAAGGAAATCCAATCGACTTCTGTTTTTATACGGGCCTGCCAGATTATATGACATTCTTGGCATTTTGTGATTTCCTCCAACCAGAACGACACCGTGTTTATTCAATATATTACCAGACTAGACCTATCCATGATTCATACACCACAATGAGAGGTAGAGAACCAGTGTTGAGTGTTCAAAATCAAGTATTCCTTGTGCTGTGTAGGTTAAGACAGGGTTACAGAGAATTAGACCTTGAGCATCGCTTTGATGTTTCCCAATCAACAGTGAGTGACATCTTCTGCAAGTGGATTAAACATATGGAACATGTACTTTCTCAGTTACCCTTGTGGCCACCTAAGTCACTTATTCAATCAAGGATGCCACAGTCATTCAAGGACCTAGGGTTTGACCAGACGCGGTGCATTGTGGACTGTACTGAGGTATTCCTCCAACAGCCATCATCCAATCTAGTGCTACAATCTGTGCTTTTCAGCTCATATAAGAACCATCATACAGCCAAGGGCTTGGTTGCCATTGCTCCACATGGACCAATAACATTTGTGTCAGACTTGTATGTCGGATCAGCTAGTGATATTGAAATTACTCTATTCTATTCTATTCTAATTCTCATCTACCCTGTTCTGCCCCATTGTATTGTATTCTATTCTTTTCTGTCGTAAAGTTAGCTGCATGCGCTGTGCACATTTTGTGCTCTAAGGTGTCTTTTCGTCAAAGACATTGAATCCTGCAAGATAGCATCTAGCACCGATTCCAGGGATCTTTTGACTTTGCGGTTTAGCCAGCATCGACGTCACCATCCCAACAAAAGCATTAGTATCTTCGTTGTTTGAGTATGAATTGAGCCTTCACGTGAGAAAACCAACACTTCAGGTTTCCAACCAGGTCCGACACACACCAGCCTGTACAGTCAAAGAAGCATGCAAGAGAAATTATTTTTTATGTCTTTTGACATTATGAATAACGTTGTTCTACTAAAATTCATACTAAAAATCAACCTGATGCTCAACTTAAAGTTGGTATATGTTTGATACTCAGCACAAACAATTTAAAAGGAGCGATGTATCCGCATTTATTTTTCCAGAGTCAAAAGAAGTCGAAATCTAACCAGTCAAAACGTGTAAGTTCTGTTATGACGGGTTGCTTGTTTGTTGTTTTCTTGTGTTCAAAGTCATTGCAACATACACCATGTCAAAAATATGTACACAAAATCATATTCAGTACACATATACATAATGCTAACCATTAGAAAATTAATTCTTGAAGTGGGTCTTTTACAGACTATCTTTGGAATTTTTACCTCTAAAAAAAAGTTAAGTAAAGATTTCATTAACTGCCACCCATACACACTTTTTAGCTCACCTGAACCCAAGGCTCACAAGGTGAACTTATAGGATAACCATGCTCCGGCGTCCGTCCGTCCACAATTTCAAAGATTTTCTCATCTGAAACCGCTTGGCCAATCAAAACCAAACTTCATGTGGAACATCCTTAGGAATGGGGTACAAAATATTGTATAATAGTCCAAGTCACATTACCAAGATCAACGCCATGGCTATAAATAGCAAAAATCCTTTAAAAATCTTCTTCTTCAGAACCAGAAAGCATATGATTTTGAAACTTGGCATGAAGCATCAAACAATGGAGCTCTACAAAGTTTGTATAAATCATGACCCTGGGATGACCTTGACCTATTTAAAGGCAAAGTCAACTTAGATCACCCATGCATTTGAATGAAAAAAAATAGGTAATGTCAATTAATAGCAAAAAACTTACTATAAAGCAAATGAGCAAATGAACAAAAGGTTTATGTTTATGAAAATATTTCGGCCCAGACGGCTGTCTGCCTCTGCCCTAGTTTTATATACATGTATATTCCCATTCTAGTCAAATTAGTTTATTAATATATATCTCCGGTCTCAGGTGAGCGTTTACATAACCATAAGTCTTCTGGTTTGCATTTATATACATATGTCTGATTTAGAGCAATGTAGTATGTATATCATAGCCAAAGTCATTATGCATAATATGTAACGTTTGTATGTCCAGCTTTTTTTACATATTCCATATTTACTTTGTCTATTGTTACATGTACTTCAAAATTAGCTGAGTTAGTCATGGGCATTTATATCCTGTGTTCTACATCTTGTTATCTCGGTAGTTATGCCATGTCACAGTTTCAATTTAATCATTACTTCCTATATAATTTCCATGTCATACATAATCTGGAAACAGTTCATGTAACCACTGCATAGTCACATTACAGCTGATGATTTAATCTCCACACTCATTTAGACCTAAAATAAAAAAATTCCTGTTCACTGCCAGTATTCATATTTTAATTCCATTTCAAACCTAATGAAAATTTTGGAAAAAAATGTAACATTACTACCTTGAACCATTTTTATATTCAAAACAACCCATATTCTACATGGCACCCAATAGAATCAACATCAGCTGTAAAGTCCATGACTAGCATTTCATGACTAAAAAACAGACAGTAAATTATTCAATTTTAAGCATTGTCTTCTGTTATGTTTTTATACCAACTATCCGATTCTTTGTTCAACTAAGTCACCAGCTGACATGGTGAAAATTTAGTATGCCAACGAACTGGCTACATACATCGTCTTTCCCACCTAATGTAAACATTGGCTGTATTAAAGAGAATCATCATTTCCTACATCTTTATGACTCAATAAATGACAAAACTGATTAAACGCTAACATATCAAGATGATTTTCTTCAACCACCCATACATGCGTATAAGCTTTACTTGTTAGCTTACCTGAGCCGAAGGCTCATGGTTAGCTTATAGCATGGTACTCGAACCGGCATGCATCCTACGTTAACACTTACAAAGATCTCTGAAACTGCTTGTAAAGCCATATCTCTAAGAAGGGGGGAGCAATGTGTATATAAAAATACAGATCATATGAACATATAGCCACCATGTCCATAAATGATAAAAACCCTTCAAAAAAACTCTGAAACCAGTAGACTGATTTCAAAAAAAAAACTTGGCCTTAAGCAATAATGACTCGATACTACAATATTATGTATATAAATCGAAACCCTGTAATGACCATGTCCTACTTTACGACAAGGTGATGAAATAACATTTAAATTTCAGAACAACAAATGATGCCACTTTTTTATTTTTGATCCAGAATGAAAGTCGGATGCGTGGCAAATAAAACAGATAAGGGAGATACCTGACTAATTATTTTCAGCCGTATAGAAAAGTAAATGCAGCATATTTTCATAATTGAGTCAATTGATATGACACTTTGTGTCATATCTTTTCTTGTTATTATTCGAGTCTCATCCTCGGCAGAGCTTCTGATGAGACTTCAATAATTTGAAACATTGCCTTTAATTTCCTTGTATCGCCCTCGACCCCATCATATATTCTTTGAAGCTCAAATATGGTCATGTTGATATTAAAACCTATATACTTAAATACATATGCATATGTACAAAACATGATGTCTTGGAGACCTAACAAAATAAACAGTCAGGCATGAATAAGCACCACCTGACCATATTGTGCCATATCTTTTTTAATTAATGACATTATACAATTAATGACTTTTGAGGCATTGGATATGATGTGATATCGACCCGAGAATACCAATATTGACCGAGGCGAAGCCGAGGTCAATATTGGTATTCTCGGGTCGATATCACATCGTATCCAATGCCTCAAAAGTCATTAACTGTTTTATTATATAAGTTTTGACAAAATGTCAAGCAATGAAAAGAAATCAACTGAGACAGATATAGAATAAAAATGTTCCCAAGGCTTCTTTTTAAACCAGAGTGGTGTAATTCTGATGTAGATAAGACCAGCATGTGCAGTTATTTTGCAAAGGTCACAAAATATTCCCAAATTTTGTACCTCTTTCGATGGACACGCTATTATGCGCAGCTCTATGCGAAAGCGGAACCAGAACGTCAGCTCTAAATTTAGTAACTAATATAGACCTGCCAGCACGCGCTAGCCAGTTAATATGACAATTTGAAGACTTACCACGTGCGCGCTTTGGGCCAATGAAAAGCGAGATTTTCAGTAGCTTATATAATAATACTTAATGTATGTATTGAAACCGAGCCTGATTGCCCAGGAGTTAAGTAATATTGTGAAACTGTCAAGGACATGCAAACTATTGAGCTTTGTTTTAATATCATTCCTTCCATGTTTGCTCAATACTACATGTATCAGCTTGTAGGCATATATGATCCGAATTTTCACCACTATCAAGATTCTGTCAAATATATATATTTAACAGTGGCGTCTTACTGCGTAGACGGGCTTCAAACGATTGTAAAACGAAACACGTATATACGAAGTAGACGCATTGTTAAAATACATTGATGTGTTGCGATCCGCCGTGAATTTCTCCTCCTCCGTTTCGCTTTCGGTGGAAGAGGAGAGGTACAGACGGCTAATCTCATCATCATGCGACTGTGCAAATTATTGCTGGACGTATAACCTTGTCAACTCGTGTAAATATCACACACACACACACACACACACACACACACACACACACACACAAGAATTTCAAGCTGTATGTACAGTCTGCTGATGAAATTATTTTATGGCATATATTTAGAACGGTACCTGTACATTGAAACGCAAATGGCAAATGATGAGCTGTATAGTACAACTAAGTGACTGTCCTTCGTATTTCATGGTCACTTTTATCTTGAAAGAACACAAAAAGCTACAAATGAGCCTCCACATGGCAGAACCATCAATCTGCACAGGCGAAAACAAGGGCGCAGATCAGCTTCACAGTAACTGAGAAGCTGATAGGCGCCTTCGTTTTTCGTTACATGGACATTCTTTCTTAATCCAAAATTTCCAGCTTCTAGCCATCTTCTGCGCTTGTACAGCTCGGTTTGTGTCAGACCTATTCGGAGGCCACATTGTTGGTTCCAGCACGAGGCGGCTCAGATAATATTATAAAGTAAACATTATAATGGCATGCCATAATAGCATGCCCATAATATTAGAGTCCATTTGGAAAAATGTCACTTACTGAACGTCTGTTCTGCAGCCTACCAAAATCTTTTTATCTCTGTAATTGTGTATGCCATCAAATTTTGATGTTAAATATGCACTTTCTTTTTACTCCGATCAAACTCATATCCCCATGAAAAACATACAATGAAACTGTTGCCTGGCCCGTGAATTTCAGTTTTAACGAGCTGACCGGTTATACTTGCACAAGTATCACGTGCTTCAAGCGCGAAGAAATCACTGCTGAGCCGTTGCATAACAAAAAAATAAGTATCAATTCCTAGAGTGGGAAATGAATACCAGTTGACCATGCACCCACCTGTATCTTCTTCTAAAACAATGCCAGATGTGCACAAGCCTGTCACTTAGCCGTTTTCAGAATTCTATATGCACCTGTGCTGGACTTCGCCGTGTTCCGGCCAATATAACATGTAAAGGGAAGATATTCGTTTTAAAAAATGTAAATCATTTATTACTCAGTTAGTTCCCCGTGTATAGTTGATAACCTATTTTACGCTTAAATAGAGTCACAAGATATATATTATGTTCACATTATATTTTGTGCATATTATATTGTTAATAATAAAAGTGCGTATTTAGCAATATAGCATATAAAGCTTACATATTACTTCATAATTTGTGCCATTAAAAAGGTACAAGTAGGCAAAGATCAGGAAAAGGCGCAATCAGAAAAAGATTCCCACTCCAAAAACCGAGGTGGGAAAAAACCAAACTAACAATCAGGTACTTATACCATGAAACATATCGTAAGCCGAATGAGCAGCTATTTTCCCAATAGGTGGCCACTCAGTTACCTTAACTTAACTAAAAATATGAAAACATACATAAGGCGCCAACAGCACAAAAAATTTTTATACACCAAAACATAAAACAAAAAGAACCACCACAGAAGTATCGACTTAAGACGATCAGTAACACAAAGTTACTGGCGGGCTTAAACCGGTTTTACATGGCCATAACCTCACCCTCAGCTTCTGCAGTGGTCCACAACATTTAGTTAGTTATTCGGTCCTCGTGGTGAATCTCTAACTAGTAAATGAATCATCAAGAACAAACAAATAAATCATGATAAACATCCTGATGAATCAAAAACCAGGACTCACAGACTGAGTAAGCTGCCCGACGATGGAGATCCCTGGGCGCCGAATAACCTACTAACTCCGGAGCAAAAGAAAAACACCAGTTGGACCCCGGTGGGCCAAGCAACAGACAAGAAGCTCCGGCCCCAACCAACTAAAAAGAATAGCTTTATGTCGGGGCCATCATAGAGTCTGACGCCCGACCCACCGGCGTGCAATTAAAGAAGGCAGCATAGTTATCAACCATGATTGGGTTAAAAACTAAGCATGCAGACTGTCGCATAACATTCAAGTTATAACCTATACGTCTGTAACGTGTTATGATTTTTCTGAACTGAAAAGAAAAATCATTAATTCCTTTAAGTTTCTTAAATTTGTAAACCAAGTCACCATAAAATTCAGGTTCCGAAAGGCCCTCACTTAAAAGCGTCTTTAACCCAACATTATATTTGGAAATCAATTCATAGTGTCTACGATAAAATTTAGAAAATGTTTTTCGAAGTTTATGATACCGATAGCCCTGTTGGAGAAGTTTTGCCGTTAAACATTTATTTCGAGCGTTGAACATGATTGCAGACTCTAGCAAACCTAATAAGTTGCGAAATGTATACACCATAAGAAGCACGACGAGGAACGTCACCATCCAAAAAAGGAAAATTTACTATATCAAAATCAAAGTCATCGCGCTTATCATAAATTTTAGAAGAAACAAATCCATTTGCAACAGAAAGATGTAGATCTAAAAAGGGGGCTTCAGTATCTGAGATATTGGCTTTGTTCAACTGAAGTTCAGGTGGTTAAATTTGATTGACCATACCTTCAAAATAAGGGTTGTCAATGTTCAAAAGGTCATCGAGGTACCTAGATGTGGAATTAAAAGCCTCGATAACATCAGCTTGATTATCATGGTTAAGAGAATCCATGAAATCTCTTTCGAAGCAGTATAAAAATAAATCAGCTACGAGAGGTGCGCAATTTGTACCCATCGGAATTCCAACAATTTGTCTGTATAACTTGGTCCCAAATCTAATATAAATATTATCAAGGAGATAGGATAAGGCGTCGCATACATTCTGACATGACCAAAGTGTATACCGACTTTGGTCAGAGGAAGTGAAAAAAGCCTTTCTGTCATTACATGCCAAATAAAGTGAACCATAGTTTTAAGTATTTATTTAGTTTTCTTTATGCATTATATACTTTGTTAATTACTTTTTGTATAACTCGTGCCACACATCTAATACAGTCGTACCGAAATCAACAAGACATCACCCCCATCCTGAAATTGTACTTTTCAATATTTCAACCACTAAATTTTTCACAATCTGTATTTTGTTGCTGCTTCCACCATGTCATGTTAAATGTATTATTGTATCATATCCTCATGATGTTTGTATCCGCAGCCCTTGAGTGAATAAAGTGTTTTGTTGTTGTTGTTGTTGTTGTTGTAATAACAGGATGCATCGCCCTACTCTTCATGAATTCAAGACACACGTTTTGCACAAGTCCTGTATTTTGCGTTTCATTTAGCCACTTTACACAATGTATAGTGTTACTACAGCATCTTTTGAAATACGTTCAGTCCAAAATATAGTAGACAAACCATCCGACTTGTAATATTGATATATATTAAGGATAAATCAAATCTAGCTTCACCTTTATATTATTAACTATGCAAACACACATGTTCCAATGAAATAATGAAGAAATAATTACCAAAACACAACTATTAAGCACGTGGTATTCTTTACATACAAATTGATAACAGATCGGTGACGCACAATGCAATCTTCCTAAAGTTGGGAAGAAACATTCAAGTTTTATCCTATACCAATTACTCTATTGACTGATAGATAGATGCAGTCCATGCAGAAATTTAACTATTATTGAATAAAGTATTATAAGAAATCCAGGTTATTTTGTTTTCGCAAACACTTCCATTCCATGAACATATCGTGCTTGCAACACAATTGATTTGAAGTGTTTGCAAAAACAAAATAACCGGGCTTTATCTTAATTTTTTTTTAATAAATGTTCAATTTCTGCATGGACTGCTCCCATCTATCCTGCTATAGGAGAATAACTCGAATATCGAATACGAATACGAAGGTTTATTTTATACTTAACACTGAAATTAATTGTATATCAAAAATGGATAAAAGTGATCACTGCAGAATTGATATTGATATTTTCAATAGTGATTGAGTGATTACATTGTTTATAGCCACAAGATATACATAGTGGATATCTAACCTAAATTTCTGTCTCAATTGCAGTGTTCGTCACCGATCATTTATCGGTTTGTATTTTAAAAAATACACATCATTGTCAGTATTGTATTAAATAGGTCAATGTAACTTTCAGGTGACAGTGCCTACCCAGCCAAACCCTACTTGCTGACACCAATTCATAGCCCTACCACCAGGGAAGAAGAAAGGTACAACAGGGCGCATGCTCGGGCGAGAAACGTGATTGAAAGATGTTTTGGTCTCTGGAAGATGCGTTTTCGATGTATTGATCACAGTGGTGGTATATTGCTGTATTCGCCCACAAGAGCTTGCAGGATTATTGTAGCCACCGCCGTACTGCACAATAAGTGCATTAACAACAACATCCCCCTGCCGGCAAACCAACAGGTAACGTGAGATGTGATAATACTTGTCTGCTAATCAAAGTCTACAAATTCGTAACAGTTTGCGGTGATGGGCTTTCATTCTCATACCAGTTTTGGTGGAGATAGATAATTTGACCCCGGAGTGCCGGCCTTTTGAAGGTAAAAGCTGAAAACCCCACTATAGGGGACATTGATAGAAAATTATGACTGCTGCACTATTATTCATCCCAAAATGACTCAAGTTTACAGCTGTACTTGTGTTGTTTGATATGTTGATACTTGTAAGTTGTTTCAGTGAAGTAAATGTAATATTATTTTATTTCATATACTATCATTAGGCAAACAACAACCAACACCCTGCTCAAGGACAAGGAAATGGTCCCAATCCTAATGGGCTGATTGATGGCTTCCAAGTCAGACGTAACTTAATCCAAAAGGCTCTTTTAGCAGGTCAGTATTTCTCAAATATTTTTAGTGATGAGGTATATAAAACCAAATTTTGCCAGCCCGTCTATTTTTTTTTATTTCCTACGTAAAATCAAAAAAAGAAACAATGCATATTGTATTAGCCAATTTGGAATGCCTTGTTATACATACAAAAACTGTTTCACCATTCGCCTATAGCTGTACGAAATTAAAATATGATAAATTTTATTATTGCTTATTTTCAAATGATTTCTGTAAAGATTGTAACGCCTCAAAACCAAAAACTAAGTTCATCTTCAGATCATGCTGATGTATTCTATTTGATTTAACAAAGTCGACACGCGTCAATCATTATTCAAATATCCAATAAAATGATGACTATCGAAAAGTTTGTGATCAAACCTAATATGAAATAGGCACACCTAATGGGCAACCAACCAATTTATCAGGATACCGCACGCTTGAATTTTGTTTGTTTTGTTCCTTAATCAAATGAACAACTTTGGTCAATGGTCGTATCTGTGCATCAAATCGTAACTTAGATGCCTTTACTTACAAAAACGTATGGCTCTCATCATTAAACTGTATGCAAAATGGACTTTCAAACTGGTTTACATGACTAGATTACGGATATGCATCATATGCACCAGAAGAAGTATTCAACAACATGAACAAGGCATCAATAAATGTATTATTAAATAACCAGTCTGCAATTCTATAGTTATTCTGTTCCAAGACACGTTATCTCTTAAAACGTGTTGTAAATTAAGCCTATACACCACCAGGCCTCCCATTTATTTTACTTCCCATTGTAAATTCGTAAAGCCATGTTTCAGTTTTACAGTACAGTCAACCATTTTTCATTATTACAAGACAGGCCACATTGTTTGGATACTTGATGGTTACAAAAGCATTGTTCAACAACACATCCTAGTACTTATGTCATAGGAGCAGGATTTGAACTACAACCTTTCTATCGAGCTACATGTACAAGTACATGTAGTCAATATAATGGAAATGATTTTGGTTTAAATATCTGGCACAGAGTCACATGTACAAACTAGATATAAACACAGCAAGTATATGGGTGCATAGAATTTATTCTTTTAAAATGAATATCATTTCCTATAACATTTACAATTTTAGCCACATCATGAGAAAAACAGGATTTTTGCAAATGTGAAAACAAAGCCGCAGATCAGCTGAGTAGTAACTGTACATCTGATTAGCGCCCTTGTTTTCGCTGTACATATAGTACAATCCTTTTCTACCTAAACTTTCAAGCTTCTTTCCTTTTCCTGTGACTGAACAGACCGGTATGTGTAAGACCTGGTCGGAAACCCTGAAGACCAATTTTCTGGTGTCATGGCTCATTTAATAGTCTTACATTTCTGAAATATTTTAATTAAAAGAACTCCTATATGGAAAATGTTGCCAAGCATTTTTCAGTTCTAATGTCTCACTTTTCTAACTAAGATTCTTGAAATTAAGTTTTAATATTTAAGTGACACCTTCACAGGTCTGTACAATTTAATAAATATAGTGCATTTTCTTAAGCTAAAACAGACAACTTTCACATGAAAAGTAGATGGTATTTGCTAACTTTTACTAAGAATATTTGAAAAACAGTAAAGTAGTTTGATGATTCAACTACAGGTAGTAATTGCGCTTTGACAAGGCAGAATCCTGAATGAATGAACTTGCTGGCAAGATGGGGAGTTTCAGAATTGAATCTAAATTAGTCCATAATGTTTATGCTGACTGAGCATTTCTCTGGTAATGTGTTAACAATGTTCGAGTTTCCATGGTCAATGATGCATTTGACACTGGTCAATACTGTATTCCCACTTCAAAGATCAAACCGTAAATAAATCTGAAACAGATTTAAACACCTCTAATAAATTACATGAAACCTTGCCAAGGAAAATGCCTCAACTTCTATAAAAGTAAAGTGTAAAGTGCATATAAATTCACTCTATATTCTGTAAAAGATTTCATATTTTAGCAATTAAGATGGATATTCCAAAACTTTAGACTATGATTAAGTTTTAAATCATAGATGTATAAGTACAAATTTATTAGATGCATATTTGCTTGACTTAATGCTTTACATTCGCAGACAATTGCTGCTCAGCTGTGTTATTAGGATGGTCAGATATATACAAATCAATCTGAGGCAGTTGTTACCATCCTGTATACCTGTGATTCTTACAGTGCAGACTGATGCAGCATTTCACGACACATGACAAGCAGCCCAGTGATTGGAAGCTAAATAATCCATTGGGATTCAACCTGCAGCAAAGAGGTCATTGTCTGTCTGTAGGTATATGCTTCACCGTAAGTTGCACTCAAATCAGTCTGGATTCCAAACACTACACTCCATTTTGTCATGATGGAATGCTGCATCAATCTGTGCTTAAGAAATTTGGTTGCATCACAGATATACAGGGCTTTACCAGTATACTTTTTACTGACATCTGTTCTTGGATCAGGGGAAGCAGAATATGAGGAAAGAAGAAATGTATAAATATCTTCATGACCAAATCTTCATGAATAACCATACTGTACTTCAACCAAGCATTCTTAAAACATACCTTTTTAGCTATTCACCTAGTTCAAAAACAGCAACAGGGAAATGTATCTGATATTGTTTTCCCACTGCATTCCTCGATCCCTAAAAAGTTCAACACAAATTTTGAAAATCAGTTGACAAAATCATAACATTATAGTACTGAATAGCAGTGTTAACCCTGCATTTTACATGCACTGGTGGGAGGTACTTCAAAAATTTAAAAATCAATTATTTCAGCAAATATGAGACTTCTGTTGTGAGAAACATTCCATTGAAAATCAGTTGACAAAATCATAACATTATAGTACTGAATAACAGTGTTAACCCTGCATTTTACATGCACTGGTGGGAGGTACTTCAAAAATTTAAAAATCAATTATTTCAGCAAATATGGGACTTCTGTTGTGAGAAACATTCCATCTAATTTTCAGGATGGAGCCTAATTCACGAATATTTTTGGAAATAAAATTTTGAATTTGTGAACACAGTTTGAAAACTCTTGCATACATCAAAACATTTGGAAAGCAAATTTTATGCATGTCAATCACTAAATTTTATTCTACTCTGGAAAAATGTTATGGTGGTTTCCAGAGGAGGGTTTAGGGAAAGAGGGTCATATAAGGAGCACTTACCTATGAAATTATGACTTGTACAATAACAGAAATTAATGCCCCTCCTGGTCCAAAGGTCACAGTCCAGGACAGCACCGTGAATATCTACAGTTGCTGAAAATAATAATAATCAACTTATTATGATCTACATATTGAATCTAGTATAGATTGAATTTCTACATCAAGTTTGCTTATCCTAGTTACTTCAGTTTTGTGTTCATAAGAACAAGCAACAGGTGAAAGAATGTTTGTGTTCATTGTAGTTTGGCAATTTATAAACCGTTTTTTCAAAATTTCCTGATTTTGGCTTAAATTGCCTGACTGATGTCAAAAATCCCTGACAATTCCTTGGCTTTGAAAAAAGTGATTTCTCTCTGACTTTTTCCCTGACCATGGACACCCTGAATAAGTATTTGCAACAAAGACAGAAATTTTATTTGTCTTACCCAAGGCTAATTTAGAACACCTCAATGACCATGGATTCATGACCACACTGCTGGTTTTTCACCTGAAAATAAATCAGTACATGTATACAGTTCAAAGATACAGTAAAACTTATTCAAATAAAAGTGTTGTTTTTTTTTTTCAAGATTATTTCAGCTCATATGAAACGGGCCAATCAATAGGTGGGGTGAAAACGGGAGAACCCCAAGAAAAACCACCTGGCACACCCGCAAGCAGAGCTTGGCTTGTCTCACATGTGGCCAGAGCGGGGCTCGAACCCACACCAGACACAGCGGTGAAATGAATCAAATGAAAGTGACCATAGTGTCAGACAATAGAGTATTGGCAGAACAATTTCATATGAAAAGTGGTTCATATTAATCTTGTTAACTTTTTTTTTTCCATAACTGCTCTTAATCATTCCTTTGTCTCACCAGTGTATGTGGGTTCAAGCCCTCTTTGCCTTGGGTAGTGTGCTTAAGGGTGTACAAAGTATTTTGTCTTAGAGTACTTCAGTTTTCGCCCCGCCTACTGATATGCCCATCTCATATGAGCTGAAAGAATCTTGAAATGGCGTAAAAAGTAGGTTTAGAAAAAAAAAACAAGTTTCACTATCCATGATGTTCTTGAACATTTATGATTTAATTAAGTTCAGACAGGCAAGCTCTTTGACCAAGTGGTAGGGGTCTCCAATTTCTTGGGATCAATACTATTGTAAAAGTTCTGGGATGTTATGCAATATTTCGATTATTTGCAAGATACTTACAATATTCATCATGAGACATTTGCAAAAGTGCCTCAATCTCCCTACATTTACAATAAAGTTGTTAAGTTTGTTTTGTCACAAGATAGACAAAAAAAAATTACCCAATTATTTTCAAAACTTGAAACAGTTTTGCATCAATTGGTAAAGAGATGTTTGCAAAAGTGTCATAGAAGCCAAGAATACACCCTTTTGATTTACTAAGATTTTGCATTTGATTGTGTAACCAGAACTTTGAAATATTGGGGGCGGCCCTAGTGGCCGAGTGGTTAAGAGCGCTGATATTTTATTACGGCACTTAACCATTCAAGCATCTCACTGCTGTGTCTGATGTGGGTTTGAAGAAAAAAAAAGATGAAAATTTCATCCGAAAAGCTTTGATGTTTTTTTTTTTATTTTTGCTCAAATCATAGATTGTGGGTACACATAAGAACTGCCTCACCGAAGCGGTTCTAATGAGTACCCACAATCTATGTTTGGGAGCAAAAATAAGAAAAATAGGTATGCCCCTGCATTCCCAAGTTTTTCTATATAAAAGTGGGGTATGAGGGGGTATACTTTTCATGGACATGTTTTCCTGATGATGAATTTATTATATAATAAGCAGATTTAAAACCGAGACTTCTAACTGTTGTTGTTTAAAAATCACTCCGAATCTATCAGAAATGACATCAGAATAACATGTCCGTGAAAAGTATACCCCCTTATACCCCACTTTTATACAGTAAAACTGGGGAGTGCAGGGGTATACTTTTTTCTTGCTCCAAAACATAGCTTGTGGGTACTCGTTAGAACCGCCTCGCCGAGGCGGTTCAGGCTAACATGTACCCACAATCTATGCCGGTTTTGAGCAAAAATAAGAAAAATATAAAAAATGACGAAATTTTAATTTTTTTTACTACAACCAAAAACATTTCTGTATATTGCATGGGCATGTTTTCGTAATGATACAGGGTCTGTGGTGCGGCTTGTTGGTGAACTGTCTTATCTCGATTGTTTACAGGAAATGTATTGCTGCATATTGAATTCTGTACAGTAAATTTGGACTGGTTTAGCCCCTATCTCACTGGAATGCGACAACTGGAGACTAGTTCGTGAATAGTTCGCGACTATTTCGCGACAAAGATTGATGATATACACAACTTTCACATTGCAGTCTCATTGAATAGACATTGATGCGACAAATTCGCGGATTTCGGTCTAATTTTGAAAATAAATCTTGCGACTGTCGCGCAATAGTCACATGACTTTCCCGCGAATGTAGCTTATTTTCATTTAAATTCGTACCACAGTCGCGCAACCTTCGTGCGAGTGTCGCATGACATTTGTACGAATGTCGCTTAGTTTTATTTTCTCGCCAGATTGTTGTGAGATTTTCACACGTTTTCTTAAGACTGTCGCGCAACTGTCAGAATCAGAATCAGAATCAGAATAGTTTACTGGTGAAACGTCAAACTGACAGTACTACGACAATACGTGAGACACTCGCAGGACATTCGTACAAGTGTCGCGAAAATTTTGCATTGTAAATCAGTCTTCGCGAAAACTTCAAAACAGCTGCTGGACAGCTGTCTGACAGACTGAAAATTTTTGCTGGTCAGAAAAAAAAAATTGTTGGACAGAAAAAAAAAAAAAAAAAAAAAAATAGAGCTTCGTAAGCTCGTTTTCCATGAATGAGCAAAAGAATTATTCGTTTTCCTGTTTACTACTCTTTGAACAATATCGTTTGGCATTCGAATTACCTGTAGGGAAATTACGGCAGCGCTCAAATTATTCAAGAATTTCACAACAAAATTACGCGACTTCGATCGGAGGAAGGTCAAGGCCCCGGGGAGGGCACTCCCTGGTAAGCAGTGTACCGATGCGTGATCAAAGGATTGTTGAACATACCCTAAACAGTGTGATCGACATCTAAAATTTGACCCCCCTTTTCACTGTGTTTTCTTTAAAATGTGACCCTTTCCACTGTGTCCCGTCAAAAAGTACCCCTTTCCACTGTAGTCAACTAAAACACTGGAATGCAATAATTCTTTTATAACCACGTGAAGATGCTATATGTGTAATATGCAAACAATCTGCCTGATGGCTTCAGAGAAGTAATTTTAAAATATAGACAGACTACAGTAACGGAAGATGGATGCCAGGTACCTGCCTATCCTATAAGATCACCTTTGAGACTTTGGCTCTGTTGGGTTAAAATGCTTAAAAATGTGGAACTGATATGATCATAAACAAACATTTGGTCATGCAATCAACACATGAAATAGCTAAAGTTACAAATAGGCAACATACAGGTACAATAAGAAAAGATGGTAAACCTTAAAATGCACATACAAAAGAAATTGTCATCACTGAAACGAGAAACAGACTAACCACAGAGGAAGTATCGCCTTGGAACTGTCAGTAATAAAGTATTGGGGGTTTAAATTGTTTCAGGGCTTTCAAGCTTTGCCCTCAGCATCTGAATTTGTTCAAATGTACACAGAAAATTGACACAAATATATTTGAAATAATGGTTGGTTGGTTAATTTTGTGTTTTGTCCCACTAAACAGCTAAGGTAATATGGCGATAGGAAATTAGTTTAAGTCTTGTACGAAAAACTGGAGAAGCCTGGAATTGAGCCCTGGTTTACAAGGCAAGCAGCTTTCCCACTACACCACTAGGCTTCTATACATACTTGAAATAAATCTTGATATAGTAGATAAATACCAAGCACTTACATATAGCAAGCATTATGGAGAACAGGGTACAAAAGACAAGATTTAATACAAACCATTTTTATTTGTATGAACTACTCAATTAGCAGAAACAATAATTTCTATTGAAGCAACACACATTGTTGAACAGAAAGGGAAAATCATATTTTATCCCTTAGGTTTTAGACATTTTAGTCATTTCGGCCCAAAACATATCGGCCAAGGACGCCTCGGTCCACCCCTTTTCACAGCGTTTTAGCAGAATTGTAAAAAAACATACCCTTTTTCCACAAAAACGACATTTTGCCTACCCTAAATGATGTCAGCGCTGCGCACTGCCCTTCTTGAAAAAAAGTACCCTTTCTCATCGTTTTTTTGATCACGCATCGGTACACTGCTTACCAGGGAGTGCCCCCCCCCCCCCCCGGGGTCAAGGCCAGTGCTTTAAGAGTTATTTCCCTTCTCTTCGGGTCAGGTATGAAAGCCATGACCACGCAGTGCCTGCTCTTGCGAACCAGCTATAATATTCATGTGCCTATTTTCACGAAATAAAACGATCTTACATTATTCCGTGTGTATCAATTGTAACGAACAACCGAGCCAAGCCACAGCAAACCCCGTCGGTGGAAAAGCATGCTCATCCACCAAGGGTTGTTTACTGCGCTATATACCCAACACTTACTCAATTCACAAAGTCTCGAGTTTGAAATTTGCATATTTCCAAGGGAAGCTATCCCGTCACACACTATTTCAAAATAATTGACTCATATAAATTGCGTTAGTTATATTGTAAGCTATCCCGTCACATTACTTCCCCCTCCGAGAAGACTTGTCCCGAGTCTTGGCCTGGGGACTACATGGGTAAGGCAACCCCGGTCTGGCGGTTGTCATCATCCCACCGCTGCCACCAAATGTAACGAACAGCCGAGCCAAGCCAGAGCATACCCCGTCGGTGGAAAAGCATGCTCATCCACCAAGGGTGGTTTACTGCGCTATATACCCAACACTTACTCAATTCACAAAGTCTCGAGTTTGAAATTTGCATATTTCCAAGGGAAGCTATCCCGTCACACAATATTTCAAAATAATTGACTCATATAAATTGCGTTAGTTATATTGTAACCGTGTATTATTTTCACACTTTAAATGGTCATTCTAGGTTCGGCATACCAAGCATGGCATGCGCAGCGCGGTCGAAGGTTTCATTACCTGACCAAATATTTTCTGTACAAATGTATTCGATTGGCTGAAATTCTTGGCTGACCAATCAAAATTGTAAACATGAAACCAACATGGTTGCCCGCAGGCATCTCAACAAACTGCAAAAAACAATAGGAACAAAGTTGATTCACTTTATCATTCGTCGCTGAAAAGGCGAGATGACAATTTTGTAGTATGAATTGGCCTTTTTCTCGTCGGACCGATCGACCGGGAACATGACAGAAATCGTCGGTCAGTTTCAAAATTTGTCGGAAATGACCGAGAGACCGACACTTTTCGTGAAGACTGGTAAATTTGCCAAAATTTCGCAGCGACAGGTTCGCGACACTTTCACAACATTCTTGTGAAATATTTTGGTTAAAAAATTCGCATAAAATTTTAAAACATGTATAAAACCTTTGCGACCAGTTCGCGACAAGCTAGTGACACATGAAAATTCTCACGACACTCGTGAGACAATCGCACAAATGTCGTGCGAAAGTACGCGACAAAATTTGCATGCCAGTGAGATACTAGCTTTTCTCGTATCGGATCTTTTTTCAATGTCAGCGATGGACAATCTAGATGTAAAACAAAACCAGCTCAAATTTTACTACATTCAAACTATCTATCTTCATATACTGAGTCGATCAATTTCTGATCATCATCTGATTCATCTCAGATGGGTGGGTGCTAAATTTTGAATTTAGCAAGTTTGGGAGAACATTCGGGATGGGCCTTTAAAACTATTTACAAACTAATTACAGTGGAAAGGTCTGAGGACCTTTCCAATTAATGTCTGTAAGCATAAGATTTCTTTCACGTATCCTTTGAGAATGTCGTCTTATGGCAAGTTACGCTACCCCACCCACCGGTGGCGGTGGTTCGGATTGTTTTTAATCTGTTAAATTTACACCTTCTGTATATTAGATACTATAAATATTTTGTTGACAATGTTTAACATGTGCAATGTCCACCTACTCGCAGTAAACAAGGTGCATATCCAAATAATTCGACCGGTCCCGATAGCGTAATGGTTAGAGCGTTCGCTTCGGAAGCGGGAGGCGCGGGTTCAAATCCGGGCCGCGTCATACCAAAGACGTTAAAAATGGTACCAGTGGCTACCTTGCTTGGCGCTCAGCATTAATAAGGCAAGCACTGGCTTCTCTTCTCTCAAAAAGATAACTTCAATGATGGGAGCTCCATGTAATACTCTGTTTATGAGGTGTTTGGAGTACTTGGCAGATTCAGAATCATAGAGGAAACCGAATCAGGTAGTGAAATTTCGAGTCCTGGACTCCTTCATCGCTTGACAAAGTTGTCTTTCTTTGAGGCAACTAAACAGCGAAGTGCTAATCAGCGGTACCAAGTAATGTCCTACCGGTTAAGGCTGTGAAACAGGGCTTACCATTGGCTTAAGTCAGCATGAATGAATTAGTTGAACCATTTCCATGCATTTCAGAAGCATAATTTTATCTTATTTCAACTGCCTCCCGCCATCCAACTAGCAAAGAACGATTTCTGTTGCTATGCAACAATTACGGAGAGAATGAACCACAGCTTGTAAGAGGAAAAATAATGATAAAACGAAAGTAAAGAAAAAACATGTTTTGCATTTCAAACGCAGTTTCGAGCGTTTGTATGTTCTTGTATAATTTTATTTTGAACTATCACAACTCTAGCATAGTTTTATTTGTAAGATTAAATGGATTCGCTTGGCGGAATTCGACTGCGGTAAAATTTTCCGGAAGTTGAATGACACACAAAAATCGACGTCTTCATACTGCAAAACAGAATAGAACAGAACAGAACTTCTAATCGTAAAAGCAACCAACTCCTCGTTGTTGCCGCTAGCGCGGCAACAACTCGGTTGGTTGGTTGCTATTAGCTCAAGGGGTTTCCTCATTACCTCACGGTGAACATTGGCGTAGGGTTCAACAAAATTTGATCTCGCCTCACAATGCGACAAAGAATGGATTAATTAAACAGTGCTTATATAATACTTTGGAATAATGACTTTGATTCATAATATTGATGTGTTTAATTTAAGGTAAGACACACTTTGTATGTATGCACATGTAACTTGTTGGGTCTCAATATTCCAAAATTCAAAAATCTGACCGACCTACTTTCTTCAAGTTGAATGTTTTCAAATTCCGTGATTATCAATCGTTTTAGCAGTTGAATGAGCCAGTATGAGAACTTTCAGAATGACATATGTGGATAGGGTACGAATCAGTGACATCTTCACTTTCAGTTGGCTGGGGAGAGTAGCGGGTTAGGGGCACTGATGGCTCTGCTACAAAGTTATAGATAGCAAACAGTTTTTGTGTTAAATTACCATTATGAGTTTTGAACAAAAAATAATTTCAATATCGTTCAAACTCACCATCTGATTACCGGCTACAGCTACTGTCTGAGTCTGCCTCAAGTCAAACCATCATAAAATGGAGACAACGTCCTGACGTTTCCATAGCTGTTGACTGGGTCGTTAAAAATCACTTCAACCAAACTTCAAATGTTTACAAGAATAAAGTTGGATTGACTTTCTAATAATTATCAACACTCATTAACACTAGGGATCATTTCCACCACGGGCTGTACGCCAGCCAAAGAGGAAATATAAACATTGAATTTTTGTCTATTTATTTCTAGGTGTTCCTTTTCCACTGAGCGGCATTCTTTTTCGACTGCAAGACGTTCCTTTTCGACTTGCAAACGCTCAGTCTCCACTTCCAGTCGCTTCTCCTCTATGGCAATCAGTCGCTCTTCCGACGATATCTCCGGTGGTTTAGCAACGTCGTCAACAGATTTCTGAGATTCTGTGTAAAAAGTGAATTGGATTAATTTGTGAAAGATAACAGGCGATATCATTTAATGTATTTTGTGTCATAATTCATGAAATATGCGCGACAATCATGGATATAATCAATATTTTGAGCCATTATATTGAAAATGAAAAAAAAGAAATAAAACAAAAACAAATTTAAAAAACAACGTATTGCCTGGGCATGTCTCGTAATCATATTGTTATTGTTGTTTGGATCTATTCCTCTCATTTATGAAAAAAGTTCATAAAATTGTATTAATCGACAAACATTTATTATGAAAGCTGAAATCATAATCTTGTTCAAGCACTGGTAGCTCTAGTTGATTGACATTTTAAACAGCGATTGCATACTGGAGATAAACCTTGTGAACATTGTTTGCACGTTGCGATGATGCCTTTGTACAGTGGTACACTGTTATTCGAGTTCTTCAAACGTGAATTTTAGCAGAAATAAAACATTGCATTTCGAGTCTCGATCATAGATAACTCGACAAAAGATTGCGTAACCATCATCAATTCCTCCTAGGGCGGTACGTCCCATAATGGCTCTATTCTTTCTTCGATGGGAGTCAATGGTGTAGCCACTGACGGCCCTCCTCCTGCAATAAACGGAACATGGAATGCAATGCTATATCTAAAATGATAATGATGAAATTTAATAATAATAATAATAGGAAAAGATATTTAGAAAAAAAAAACCCAGCTTATTTCAAATATGATTATCAATAATATGCAATTAGGTTACAGACAAACACATGCCCGACACATTACGAAAACTTGCCCATGCAATAAACGAGAGGTTTTTGATGATTAAAATTTTCAGCTGAATAATTTTGATTTTTTTTGTTCTTATTTTTGCTTAAAACACAGATTGTGTTTACACGTTAGAACCGCCTCGCCGAGTCGGTTGTAACGAGCACCACAATTTATGTTTTGGAACAAAAATAAGGAAATAGGTATACCTGCATACACCAAAGTGGGGTTCAAGGGGGTATACAATACTTAAGGATTGAAATTCAGATTTTTAGCTTTCACTGGATGATGAAAAACATTAGGCTGTTTTAATGTCTGTGAAGCCCGACTTAACGTAATTTTGGAACAGCCAAAACGTCAAATTTTCGCGCCTAACGTCATGGCGATACGCGGTCAACGTCACGTCAACAAGAGTAAACAAACAACGTCACTGGATGAGTTTTGACGTCAGCCCGCCCATAGGTGTGGCCTCTAGACCACGTGACTTAATGTTTTTCATTGGGAAATGAAGAACATCAAGAAAGATACTTTCATCTAGGGCGATTGCAATAAAAATGTAAATATACGGACATGTTTTCGTGATGAAAAAGAAACGCAGTTGTCACAGTGATATTTTCTCGTTAAGTTTTTATTTGGCTAAAATTCAAAACGTCATGAAATGTCTATTTGAGCCACTGCATAAGAAAATCAACAAAATGCGTTGGCGAAAATAAAGACGCAGATCAGCTGTGCAGTAACTGCACAGCTGATCAGCGCCTTTGTTTTCGCTACACGGATAGTAAAATTCCTCTACTTTCTAAATCCAAAATCTCCAGCCTCTGACCATCTTCTGTGACTGAACAGCCTGGTTTGTGTTGGACCTGTTTAGAACCCAAATTGTTGGTTTTCTCATGTACAGGCTCATTTCACTTCTAATCTTACTAACATTCATGTTGAGCTTTCATGAAGATGTGTTCTATACAAATATAAAGACTATCAAACGGCGAGCATCTATAGAACCTAATTATTCAAAGGTACCATAAACATAATTGTATGATACCAAAAATATACATTATTGCATTAATCTAGAAGCTTGTGAAGGTTGAAGAATGCGTTTTGTCTATAAAATCGATCTTGACCGCTACAACTTTACAATTTTCAATGCTTATACGGTTCATCTCCAGTATGCATTTTTTAAAATTCGGTTGAAACAAGGGCTGCCAAGCCTCAAGACCCTGTGTTTGGACAATTTGAGTGAATAAAAAAAAATAAATAAATAAAATGTTATACGCACCAGTTTTATTAGATTCTAGTCGAATCAGGTTCCATTTGGCTTTCACACTACTTGCCAACATTTGCCATTTTTTCTTGACATCTTCCGCAGTTCTTGTATTGTTATCGACAGAATTAACATTTTCTTTAATACTCTCCCACACGATTTTCTTCTTGGAATTTGTTATAATGTTGTTTTGTTTAGCAAAAATGATATGTTTATGCATGTCTATTTCATCCACCAAAACTTCAACTTCAGCTAATGAAAAATTTGATTTTTTGGACTGAGACAAAGTTTACTATCATCAAAGTTTACTAAATCTGTATCAAATCATTAATATGAAAATATAGTTCCACGTGTTTATATAGGTATAGGTTCCATAATTTTCCCGTGATTAGTATATAGTTACCTTAACTTTCACGGGAATGTTATATAAGGAATTATTACATAAGTAATTTAAAGCCCCGTTCTCAATGTCCCGACTATGGCCACGGCTCTGGCCGAGGGTTTCTGTGTTAAAATAAGCTTTTTCTGTCATTGTTTCAATCCTTGTTTAATAACGGTTGAATTTGATAAACCATGATAAACCATCTCAAAAGTAAATAAAAACACGGTGATGCTGTCATCATCTGTGGTCGTCGAGCCGCGTGTTTGAGTTGAGTTATATAAATCAATATATTTATATATTGTTTTATAATAATAATAATAATAATAATAATAATAATAATAATAATAATAATAATTAACATAATTTGATTTCTATGTGAAAACTGATGTCTCCTCCTTTTCTACGTGCATGTCCAAAATATGCAAGCAATAGTTATAGTTCTTGTGCTAGTGAAAGCAGGGCATAATGAAATCAATTTTTACGTAATTTTGTAGGTAAGCACTAAACCGATGCACCCATATGGCCTCATTGTTGAATGGGGTGTAAAACGTACACTGCCTCCACATCAGCCCCATCGCGAGAAAACCAACATTTTGCATTTGCGAATGCAAAGACGCGGATCAGCTATGAGGTACGTGTATCCCCAAACTTTAGCTGATCAGCGCTAAATGTTTTCGCTGCACGGATAGTGCACTTCCTCTTCTTTCTAAATGTAAAATTTCCATCCTCTAGCCGCCATATTCTGTGCTTGTACATCTCGGTGTCTTTCGGACCTGCTCAAAAACCATTCAATGTAGTCTAAATCATTTCAATAAAAAAGGATGGTAAGTATTACAACAAAAAAAAAAAAAAAAAAAAAAAAGGTGGGATTCGATCTCATATCGCCTGGTTCATATCGCTAGAACACTCGATTCGGCCGCCTACCCACTGAGCTATTACATCAGTCTTGAATCGTTCGCACGATTCGACCTACTTGAAATTAACTGCTTGATTTATTTGACCTTGAAATGAGACTCATCTTAGGAGCAAGTCATAACTCCAACTTATGATAATCATAGTACACACTTATGACAAGTATTAAATATAAGATTGCCCATAAGATACAACTGAGATCACTCTCGATCATAAGATAAGATATGTCCTAAGAGGGCTTCGTGAAACGAGCTACTGTTTTCAAAATTCTTATTCTAACTGGATTATCGCTAGTTGTAGCGCTGTGTTTAACATTATTGATAATCCTCTACATGAAACGGAGAAAATATAAGACTGGCAAGAAACCGAAAACAAAGAGAGTAAAGGGAAGCAACTATACTGCGGTTTACACGAAAGACGAAGATGATAATATTACGGTGGAGATATCAGATGAAAAACGTTTGTTGAGCCAAAGTGGGGTTGAGTTTAATGTGTAATGTATTTGTGTTTGTTTTGTATTCTGCTTATCTGTGTGTTTTAAAGTTGTTGTCTGGGCCAATGTACATGTAACACCAAACTGTCAGTGATCAACCGTGTCTTGTCATATGCGTATTTGTCTTCTCAGTGAGTCCAGGTAACAGAATGTCCGGCTGCTTACTCGGCATACGATTTGCTCTCTTTGATCAGTACCTGAATGTCAATTTGGTTTTTCCCACCTTGTTTTTTGAGGTAGGACTTTGTTCAGTCTGATTGCACCATTTCCTGGCCGTTTTAAATTTTGAACATTATTACTGGTATTCTTTAAAGAAAAGTCAAATATTATGAAAATGAGGAGGTAGCTGCTGTTTTAATTGTTGGTTATACCTGATATTGATACATGTTTGAAGAGACTTCCGCCTTATAATATAAACATGCATAAAAGAGTAAGATGGCCTACACCATCTAAGATATTTAGACGGCAAAATCGGGGTAAACATCATCCCTGTTTTTGTCGCATTTGCAAAGGATGTTTAAAGAAAAAGGTTTGCAATCTTACCGGGGCTTCTTTAGATAATAAAAGTTAAAACTGAGATCATGAGAGCAGTGACTATAATTATCATCGAGAATAGGGGATGGGCCATACTAGACTTTGAGGAGCCAATAGACCCTGGTGCACCATACCGGGGATTTTTTAAGGCTATACTTTTCTGAAAGCCCATCCAATTCCCTTCAAAATGACACTTGTTAGCACTCTGACCGTTGGGGCGTTTGGACGTAGCTGCCTTTTGAATACGTTACGTACGTGACATGGTGCCAATTTCATGGGAATCGCCATAAAACAAACATTTGGTATATTTTTTTATGAATTTTAGTGTTAAAACAAACACACAAACTAGGAAATAAGAAAAATAAGCTAAAACAGCTGCTTTTTTCATGAACATAATTCATTGTACCACGTATGGTAACGTATGTAACAAAATATGCAGTTGACGTTCTATAGGAACTAATATCTAAAGTTCTCATTAATATTCGGGCACGAAACAAGTCAGAATTATCATATGTCTTACATAGGGTGTCATAAGTGTCCAAGCAATGATTTGGTTTTGATTTTAGCTCTCCAGGGCTTTTGGTTGCTGATATATTAACAATTTCGGTGGTATACCCCCTCCATTTTTCTATCATTTTTCTCTAATTTTAAAGCTCCCATCAATACTCGAAAAGCAAGAAAAGTATTTCTTATCACTTATATATAGAATATGGCCCTAGCAATCATTTCAAACTAATTTCAGCACTCTAGTGTTTTTGGTTGATGAGATATTGTCAATTTTATTGGTATACCCCCTTCATTTGTGTGTGTTTTTCTCTTCTATCTTAAGTTTTCGTAATGTTTTGCAAGAAGATAGTGGGTTTGTTCATATATCTTATAACATGGTTTTAAATTATTGTCATATCAATTATTTGATACCAATTTCAGCTCTCTAGCACTCTTGGTTACTGAGATATTAATGTTTCCATTGGTTTACCCCCTCTATATTTCTGTGATATTATCTAATATTTTAAGTTCGTATCAACATTCAAAGAACAAAAAGTCTAAATATTCTTTTATCTTTTCACATATGTATAGAACTTTATCATAGCAACCATTTGATACCAATTTTAGCTATCTAGGGTTTTTGGTTGCCGAGTTATAATCTGTTTTGTTGGTATACCCCCTCCACGTTTATGTGACTTTTCGCTAATATTTAAATGTTTATTAATGTTCTTAAAACAAGTAAGTCAGAGTGTTTGTATGTCTTACCATATGCTTATAGAACAGCATCATAGCAATCATTTGTTACCAATTTCAGCTCCCTAGAGCTTTTGGTCACTGAGATATTAACAGTTTTATTGGTATACCCCTTCGTTTGCCAGTGATATTTCTTTTTACAAGTTGAGGTTTCTTAAATATTTGAACAACAAGAAAGTCAATATGTTAATATATCTTATTTTATGGTTATAGAATATTGTCTCAGCAATCATTTGATACCAATTTCAGCTCTTTAGGGCTTTTGTTTGCCGAGTTATATATGTTTCTGTTGGTATACCCCCTCTATTTTTCTGAGATTTTTATCTAATAGTTAAAGTTCTCATTAATATTCCAACAACAAGAAAGTCAGAATATTTATGTGTCTTATCACACGATTATAGAACATTATTATAGCAATCATTTGATAACAATTTCAGCACTCTAGAGCTTTTTGATCACTGAGATATAAGCAGATTTATTGGTATACCCCCTTCGTTTGCCAGTGATTTTTCTCATATATCTCAAGTTTTTGTAAATATTAGAGCAACCAGAAAAGTCAACTTTTTATATATTTTATTACATGGTTATAGATTATTATATGGCAATCATTTACTACCAATTTCTGGTCTCTATGGATTTAGGTTGCTTATGTATAAACCTTTCCGTAGGTATACCTCCTCCATTTTCTGCATTTTGTCTATAATATTTTTAAAGTTTTCATCCATACTCGAAAAGCACGAAATTCCGATTAATTATGTATTTTATTTTGCGGTTTTAGAGTGTTGTGGTAACAATCAGTTGTTACAAATTTCAGCTATCTATGGCTTTTTGGTCGCTGCGCTATAAACATTTCTGTAGGTATACCATCTCCGTTCTGTGGGTTTTCTCTAATATTGAAAGTTCTCATCAATATTTCAACACAAAGAAAGTTGGGTTCTTTCTGTATCTTATCACATTATTATAGAACATTATCATAATCATTTGATACAAATTTGATACAGCTCTGTAGAATTTTAGGTTGCTGAGATATCAGCAGTTTTGTTGGTACACCCCCTTCATTTATCTGTTATTTTTCTCTTATATCTGAAGTTCTCTTTATTACTTGAGCATTAAGATAGCCGAATTGTTTATATATCGTATTACATGGTCATAGAACATTGTCTAAGTAATCATTGGATACCAATTTGAGCTCTCTGGAGCTTTTGGTTGCTGAGATATAAGCAATTGTGCTGGTATACGTACACTTTTCTGTCATTGTTTTCTAATGTGTATAGTGTTTACATTAATATTCGAACACCATGAAGTCAGTTTGATCTATATTTCTTATTACGTGGTTATAGAGCATTGCCAAAAACATCATTTGATACATATTTCTGTTCTCTATGCCTATCAGTAGCCAAGATACATGTGGTAATATAGGTGTACCACATTACTTCCTCTACTTATAAGTGGTGGGTATGAACACTCTGTGATTTTACGTGCCACAAATTGGCATTAAAGTGATAATATGACCAAACTGGCACCATGATTCTAAGGGTGCAAAGTACATCCTATAACCCACCCCAAATCCTTCAAATGGCAATAGGGTGGTCCCCGTGGCCGAGCGGTTAAGGTCGCTGACTTCAGTGCTCTTGATCATTCGATCATCCCATCGCTGTGGGTTCGCGCCTCGCTCGGGGCACGGGTCACATGTGGGACAAGCCAAATTCTGCTTGCAGGTACGCCAGGTGGTTTTTCCCCGGGTACTCTGGTTTTCGCCCCACCTACCGATTGATTCGTCTCAATATGAGTAATAAAAGCTCGAAAGGACGTAAAACGGAGTTAAAAAATAAAAAATAAAATTAAAAAATGAATAAAAGGCAATAGATTTTCCCTTTGTAAATTTTGATTTTTTTTTTTTTTTTTTTTTTTTTTTTTTTTTTTTTTTTTTTATCGGATAATTGATTTTTAATTGGTCTAGGATAAAAAAACAATTGAGATATTTTCAATTTGCTATGTGTACCCCCATTCTAAAAAGCAAATAAATGAATATTTAGGGTTATTTTATAAACATAGCGTAAAACGCAAACGCTTACCCTTCCATCTGGCTAACAGAGTTTGATAGCTTTTTGAATGTACTTTTAGAAAATTGTTATGTAGAAAATTTCCCTCTAGAAGACTAATAAATTGTATTCCATTTATGTTACTCGTATAATTCTTTTCAGACTTATTTGTTATCAGGTAAGCGATTGTTGCCCTTAAGGTTCTCTTCTTTTAATTTTTAGGAAAGCTATTCAGTAAATTTAATATCCTAATTGAAATAATTATGAGAGAACAATGATAATCTGCTATACATTATAAATATTTGATTCTATAGTGAAATACAAAATTGTTACCTACGTTACCATGACATTGCGTAAAGTATGTTACCATTATCATGCTACATGGGCTGTAGTTGCTTTTTGTGTGCTTTTAATACCATTTAGGACAGATATTCAATAAATTTAATTTACTAATTGAAATAACTGTGAGAGAAGAGTGATAATCTGCTATTGATAATAAGTATATGATTCTATAGTGAAAATACAAAACTGTTACGTACGTTACCATGACATTACGTAGAATATGTTACCATTATCATAAAGCATGGTCTGTAGTTGATTTTTGTGTGCTTTTAATGCCTTTTGAAGTTTTATTTCGATAACCGGGATGTTGTTCAAGAAGGGAAGTGTTTTTTGTGTTGTTTCTTCTAGGACAGGGTTATTAATGGGCATATTATTTAAATGGGGGTAGGGTAAGGGAATGAGCATCTGTGAAGTAATGGAAGGTCACAGAAAGCTCTACTATATGTCATTTTAAAGGACAAAGACTGTAGATAACTATAATATAATTTGTATTATGATATTTGGTCTGAGCTATATTCTATAAGAATCGAAACACGGTAGATATGCCAAATTACACGCGTTACTTACTGTACCAGTAGTCATGATGTCTAATCATTATTGAATTTGGTCCTGTTAGATTATATAGTATCTCTACTACATGTCTAAATGTAAATAACTTGTCAAATATTTGCTTTTTGACATAAATTTTGGTGATCTCCTTAACAGCTTGGATTTTAAAAACGTACATATGTAACGTATGTAGCACCCTGTGGCACGATAAAGCCCCAACAGTCAGAGTGCTAACAAGCGGCATTTAGTAGCTTAGGATACTGGCTTTCAGAAAATATATGTCTACAAAAATCCCCGGCATGGTGCACCTCTGCCATATACTGCCAGATAGCCTATACCGCGATTTCGGCTACTTAAGCCTCTTCATTGACCCTTTAGAATTGGCAACAATGAGCCAAAGTGATTTACTGTATTTTACTTTCAACATGTTAGTCGATACAAACACTAGTAGGCCTATTATCAAAATTGGGTCAAATATATGAAATAGTGGTCAGAAAATGTATCTAAACTGAACATAATTTTCTGATTTCTCAAAATATCCTCACTGATCTCAAAGGACCAAAAGGCAAATACAATCTGCACTATGGATATTGTACGGGGAGATTTTTAAGGACCGTCACAATGCACAACACCAGCTGAAGTAATAGCAAATAAAAATTAAAACTGAGATAACTGAGGCCGTTTTCTTAAGAGCAGTGAACATATTATTGAGCCGCCACACGGGAAAACTAGCAATCTGCATAGGCGAAAACAAAGGCGCAGATCAGCTTCGATCAGCGCCTTTGTTTTCGCTACTCGGATAGTACACTTCCTCTTCTACTTAAAATTTCAAGCTTCTATCCTGCGTCTGTGCTTGTACAGCTCGGTTTGTGTCCGACCTATTCGGAAACCACATGGTTTGTTTTCCCACGAGGCGGCTCATATTATTGAGAAAGGGGATGGGCCTGATCTGATCTGATTAGAACCTTACAGAATTAACAGACGCAATGAAGTATGTAACAGAGATAATTGTCATTTAACGAAGTGATTGATGGTGTTTAGTATACGAACATGCACGTATACGTTTTAGCGGAACATGTACATGTACCGCTGTACTTTAGCTCCCTGAGGCGACACTGCGTCCAGGCGTCCACACTTTCTGCGTCCACACTTTCAAACATTAATATGACTTAGTCCAGTAGGTCAACCTCAATCTTTAATCAGAAGAATCATCAGGGTGGATGATTGCCTGCATGATGTTTGGGAGCTGAGCAGATCAGAACTTTGATTTTAAAGGCAGTAGATAGCTCCCTTAGTGTTTTGATGGAATTCACTTCATTCTTTCAGGTCCCTGCCCATTAGGACAGTAAGAAATAGACAGTTTGCTTGTGTCTACAGGCATAGCTTATAAGCTGGGTGGCCATTGGTTACGGGTTAACTGCTCATAAGATCTGTGTCTGCCCAGGAATAGTGGCTCAAGTCAAGGCTATAAGCCTTAGTCGCTTACTTTGGTGGTTATATTTTCAAACGCATATTGGGTATATCCGTAGGTTTGGTGAAGTCCGATAATAACAAATCATTCTTGCAGAAGGTCAGCCACAAACTTTCTTTGTTTCTTTTGTTGAAATTGCTATCATTTGTAAAATAGAAACGAATGCTCTGCCTATCGCTAATGCATTAGTGAAAGTTGCAAAAGTAATGAATAAGAATAATTAGCATCGTTATAAGCCTACAATTGGTTTGCAAATGCAGTAGCATTAGCTGAGAAATAATTGATGCATGGTTTGTGTTCAAGCATTAGGTTAATGCATTGTCAACCCCTGCTTCTAGTTATGCTTCTGAAACCGACATATACAAACAATAGTTAAAACGTATTCAGTTCTAGAAGGAAAAGAACCGTATGGTGAAACTGCACTAGAATTCATATCATGATAATTGTGACATAATAGGTATATTTAGTGAGAATACATGACGAATTGCGATCAAATTTAAATTGTACGAAATCGCAATGAGATAAACATTGATAACAAAAAACGAAGATTCAAATTTCAAATTGTACAGGATGGTCGACGAATGTGCAGTAATGATATGCGTTATCATATGAGCCTTGATGCGAGAAAACAGGTCTTCGAGGTTTCCGACCAGGTCCGACACAAACCGTGCTGTACATTCACAGAAGATGGTTAGAGGCTGGAAATTTTGGATTTAGAAAGTAGAGGAATTGTACTATCCGTGTAGCGAAAACAAAGGCGTTGATCAGCTTCGCAGTTACTGCGAAGCTGATCTGCGCCTTTGTTTTAGCGTATACAGATTGTTGGTTTTCCCATGCGGCGGCTCATATGGTTTTCTATCTCTTCAATATGATGTTAACACGGTACAAACTTCAAAAGTTAAGAAAGGTATGTTTTTGTACTTTTTATTTGTCGAAATTAAACTGACTTATTATTAAACTTTGTGTTTTGAACAATTTAATAATGATATTGTTAAATGAAAAAGTACAATGTTGCTGTAGAGTTGTGTATGTTTTTTTTTCTTATATTTATGACTTATATGGAGCGAACTATATAATATTTTGTGCACCTTTTGAAGCCAATCTGTTCCTTCACTAATATCCTACATAAACATTTCCAACTGTGTTGTAATGACTTTTTCTTAGTAGAAGACATGATGGGGAAAGTTACCGTGAGCATACTCCAAATAGTCGCCTCGGCCATTTTGCTTGTTCTCAGTGCAAAGAGTGAAACATCTTTACTAGGAAAATGTGAGAACAGTGGCACAATAGCCTTCAACTGCAGTGGTGTCGGGATTTCAACTATACCCACGGCAAGGCACGTACCGTCATATTATCAAGTACTAGATTTCTCCAATAATATTATACGAAACGTATCCAAATTAGAGTTCGCCCTGCACAACAACATCACAACTTTGTTATTGAATGATAATCAAATCAGAACAATCGAACCTGAAGCGTTTATATGGATGACAAATTTACTTTACCTAGATTTATCCGGGAACATTTTGGATGGACATAAAATAAAGGAGAGGCAGTTCGATGATCTGAGCCGTCTTGTTAATTTGACTCTCAAGCGAAATCCTTTACAAGTCATTCGGAAAGAGACATTTACTTTCAGTGAATTGTTTTGTTTGAAGTTTTTAGACTTGTCTCACTGCGCTATTAGTGAAATTGAGGACGATGCTATTGAGCTCTCATTTTTGGAATATTTAGATCTCAGCTGGAACGAACTGAAAACTTTTAGTAGAAGATCGTTAACTGTTACCAATTTGAAAACACTTGATTTAAGTCACAATCATTTGACGATCATATATCAGATGCCAAACATGCCAGATTTAAAGATATGGATCATGGACAATAATCAGATAGACAATGTAACGATGTCTGTGGCAATAGATCACCTTGCGTACAATTTGGAACACCTTTATTTACGTAACAACGCCATTGAGAGTTTCACCACAAGGAGTTTTCCATGGAGTTTAGACTCACTCCAGGGAGTACATCTAGACAACAACCCTATTGACTGCGACTGTAAGATGAAATGGGCAGTCCGAGGGTCAATAACAAGAGGAAAGAATTACTCAGTCATGTAAGTATCCCTACTGCATAACATTTCGCCGGCTATTTATGCCACACGTAAGAGATACTCTATTCATTTTAGTTGATTTAGCTGGAACGTTCCGACAGCAAATCTACCTATTGTAATACTTAGCTAAATCAAAATTTATCAATATGAATCCGATTTCTTTATAGGCAAATGGTCTACCGCAAGTCAACTTTTGGGTAAGACTTAACCATACACTACCTGTCACTCTTTATCAATTTGAAATAACAATGTACATGCAGTAACATTTGATAACATTTAGCAATCAATGTTATATTTTGCAGATGTGAGACGCCGTCAAACCACAAGGGAAAGAATTTACTTACACTTTCACCTGAAGATTTAAAATGTGGAAATTCTCTGGGAATACTGTTACTAGTGGTTGGTATTTCAATACTCGTGGTGCTACTCGTAAACTTCATGGGAATGGTCGTGTGGATCGTGAGGCGAAAGAAGGGAAAACAAGGAAAGAGAGACAAAAAACCTTCCGAAAAACAACCTCGGAAGAAAACTGCGAATGGTGGAGATTACACAGCTGTTTACACAAAAGAACAGGATAAGGTCAGAGTTCATATTTCCGACAGGACAGAATTACTCAGCAATGATGTAGAAGAGATAGATGAACTTGATGTGTCACAGGACTAAATGAAAAAGTATTATTGGAATTCAAGCGATAATCTGACCGAATTTGCTGTTTGCGAACAGGTCTGACACATATCGGCTTAAGCAGGCAGTGAACAAGAGGGGATTTATCTGTGTGCCCAAACGATTCATTTTTATTGAAAATTTGAGAAAGGTGAAAGTTAGTGAAAACATCTTCGTTCCTCTCGATGGTGATGCTTTCGGAAAAATTTTGATTATACAAGTTTTCTTCTAAAACATTTCACCGTTTTTAAATCGCAATGAAACTCAATAATGTGAATCTCTCATATAAATGGAAAATCTTTAGAAAATTATAGATTTTGAAAACATTTTATATTTACGCAAAAAAGAAATAAAACATTTGGGTTTCTTTTTGTACTGAATATATATACTGAACAAAGTTCCCAACGCACCTAGTAATATTTTGTTAAATATTTCAAAAACGAAACGACTGTAACAGTCTTCGAATTGCGTACATGATGAAAATAACCATTTTTAAACCGAATGCTGAAATATTATCGCACAGGTGATTTCTGTCGAAAATAATGGAACTTTTGGAAACCGTACCCTTCATTCGAAAAAGCCAAAGCTGCTAAAATAAAAACAACAGAATCGATACGCCGGTGAAAATCGCAAAATAAGTCCAAAATCATGATCTGTTCAATAATGCTATTGAAGCTAAGTAAATAGTATAGCACCGACTGACATAAGTAAGTTTTGTATCGAAAAAAGCGCATCAAAAAGAATTGTAATTAAAATTTGATTTCTTAAGGATACAGATCGTTTTATCTTAGGTGGATACTCGAACCTCATTTGCTCTTACTAGCACTAAAACGATTTCGCATTGATAGAGTGTGGCCCTGTCACAATTTTAATACTGTTAGCCCACTGAGCAAGGCAGATTTGAAACCAAACGTTTACCACTTGCATTCGAATTATTGTTAAGTGTGACAACGTCTTGGGACGACAGACAGAGAAAAGGTGACTATAAATGTCAACATAAGAAGAGACGGTCGAGGCCCAAACTAGAGGTGTCATGATATCATGCGACTTGTTAGAGTAAAAAGGTGAAAATAAAACGCCATTGTTCCATTGATTGTAAACATATTTTAAACGTATCTAAGCCCTCTCTACTTAGCCGGCCGCTCTAGCGAAGTTTTCGACAGACGGAGGCGAAATTCTTGTTTGTGCCTTCCATTCGACGAGCATCAAGCTGTCTAATTCCATTCAAAGATTACCAAAATACAGTCACATGATCAGCAGGTACAGAAAAACTGCTTCTGCATGCTCCTCATATGACATGGCCACGTGATCAAATTTATTTAAAATTATCTAGTCATTATGTGAAAATGTTCGTCAAGGAATAGTATGCAAAATTTGAAAACAAAATCTTTAATGGAACGAAAGTTATTTAATTTTTAAAACTGATGCGTTGGTATTTTTGACAAGTGTATATACTTTTGTCTTTGTGTGTTTGGCGATTCATGGATAAAATGGTCAACGGTTAAAACCAGCTTTGAAATTACAGTAGAGATCTTGGTTTATTTTTTATTCTGATCCGGTTTTGGTAGTCGCTGGTGCCTTTTCGCTATACTGATAGATATGGTAATTTCGCTGTCCCAGTGAGAATGGTTTTTGTTAATGATAATAATAATCGCCGTATTTCCGGTGTCTTTTGTTGGGATTTTGGCTTGGTTTTATCAAAAGTTTTTGTTGCATGTGTTCGCCAGTTGATCACTTTTTTTGTTTTTATTTTTTTTTTTCTTTATGAATTCGAGAATGTCCCAAGGAGAAGTGGTTTTCGGCGTTGTGCCCTGTAAAAACGTTAAGTTGTGTCCCAGATAGAGTGGTTTGTCTTCATCATACTTGTCCCCTGTTGGAACGATAATCGGTGTTCCAGGAAAAGTGGTTTATCTTCATTATACTGCTGTTTATTGTGCCACCTCTCTGTCGTACTCGTTCCCTTTCGTTCCTATTGAAACTTAGCCGGATGGCTACCTTGTTGGGAAAGAGCTAGTCATTCTGCTCTTCAAGTGTGTTGTCGGAAAATGTTTTGTTGTGTTGTATGTATTTTCTTACCCACCCGCTGTCTCTGTTTGGACTAAATTTAATTGCATCGATTCCTGGTCCCTCTATTGTTACTTTGAATTTGTTTGAATTGATGCTTAACGTACCAGTCAACAGCTATGGTCATGTCGCGACACTGCCTCCATTTAATGTGACTTTCACCCAAAATTAGGACGTTATTACATCCAAAATGCTGCTTCAAATTTAAACACACAACTAAACCAATAAAGCAGTACGGCTTATAATAACATATTATGTATGGATGGTGTGACTTGACCCATTTTTGTTGCACAGGCTCAGACGTGAGCGATTAACCAGTAACAAGATACCAGTCAGTAGCGTAGAAACTTTGCCAGGAGGCACAAGAAGACCGCCTATTTCCTAAGGCCGAAATTGGCGGGGCCCATTTTCCCTCCGACCTACATTGTTATAAATGGCATTCGAACGCTACTATCATAACATCTTTCCAAAAAGAAAAAAAATGTATTATAAAGAGGGGAAAGTAAGCAATGGTCAGGAAATGGTGCAATCAGAACGAATTCCTTCTCAAACAAGAGGGTCAATGGTCCTGATATCGCTTACCTGAGATTTGCTTTTTGATAAATGACATTTGGCTACGGCCATGTTGTTCAACGTTAAAAGGTAAACTGAACCTCAATTACTCACATAATGCAGGAAAATCCATTTTTTCCACTTTTTCCCATTGAAAAGGCTTTGTAACCATATTTGACATTCACGTTGAAAAGGTCAAGGCCAACCCAAGGTCATGATTTATATAAACTATGATAGGCATTAGTACCCGCAGCTATATACTAGATTTCATTGAAATAGGTCCACCAGTGCCAGAGAAGAAGCGGTGTCCCAGGAAAAGTGGTTTATCTTCATTATACTTGTCCCCAGTAAAAACGATAATCGGTGCCCCAGGAAAAGTGGTTTATCTTCATTAAACTACTGTTTATTGTACCTGCCACTCTGTCGTGCTCGTAGCCTTTCGTTCCGGTTGAAACTTAGCCGGAAGGCTACCCAGTCGGAAAAGAGCTAGTGATTCTGTTTTTCGTGTGTGGTGTCGGAAAATTGTTTTGTTGTGTTTTATGTATTTTCTTTCCCACCTGGTGTCTATGTTGGGACTTAAAATTTAATTGCATCGATTTCTGGTCCCTCTATTCTATCTTTTAAGGTTTCACCACATACGGACAAGACGGCCATCTTGATCATGTGACCTGGAATATTTATACAACCTTCGGTTCCCCCTTTTTAAGGATAGTACATACAAAATTTGGCTTCGATTGGTCAAGCCGTTTCTGAAAAAAAAAGTTTTGCATTTAATATGCAAATAAATGTTTGCCAAGATCAAGAAATACTAGGATAACTTAATAAACTAAACAGGTTGTCTGTATCTACCAACTTTCAGGACACAGGCTACATAATTCACGAAAACTCAAATGTTTTCACTATTTTCGATTGAAAAGCCAATGACTAAATTTGACCCTGCGGTAAAATGGAACTAGTTCAATCCAATGTCATGATTGACATATAAACTATTATGGGTAGGAGTCCCCAATGCTACTTACCAAGTTTCATTGAAATCGGTCCATCAGTTCTAGAGAAATTTTTAAGGTTTTTGTTTTTTATTACCCTGGCGGCCATCTTGGTCATGTGACCTAGACCATATACAATAACTTTAATTTCCCCTTCCTAAGGATACTACACATAAAATTTGGCTGTAGTTAGTTAAGCGGTTTCTGAGAAAATTCAGGTTTACATTTAATATGTAAATGACCTTTGGCCAAGGTCAAGAAATGACCTTAACCTTGAATACTTCATAAACTCAATAAGTTGTCTGTATCTACCAACTTTTATGTCAAAGGCTACAAAACTTCCCGAAAAATCCAATGTTTTCACTTTTTCCATTGACAAGCTTATGTGACCATGCGGTAAAATAGGTCAAGACCAACCAAGGGTCATGCTATAAGCTAACCTTGTGAGCCTAACGGCTCAGGTGAGCTAAAGACGAGATGGGTAAAACTAAATTGACAGTCATTTACTTATACATAACAGAAAGACAAAATAACATTTCGGGTTATAAATTGTATCTTTTTTATAAAGCTAGTAATCAAATAAACCACTGATACACAGAACTTTGATGTTAAACACATTGATGATAAAAACAGATCCCAAGAGGCTTAAACCATGATGAGCTTATAGCCAAATCCGCGCGTTTATTGTCTGTACAAATCCTACCGGCTGATGAACGAAAATGCTTTTGGAGATATCTTTCTTTCTTTGTTTCTTTCTTTCTTTCTTTCTTTCTTTCTTTCTTCAGATACTGAGTCAATCAATTTCTGATCATCACCTAAGGTGTTATCACCTCACTTAACGTCTCAGCATTATAGGACAGCGTTTTCCATACATACGCAACGCATGTAACATACAGAGGCTTTTTTGTTCTAAAGTTTTTCGTTGGTTTTTAAAATGTATGAATTCAAATAATCAAATAATATTCTCTGTGTTAGCAATTTTCATGTTTGTGACAACAGATTAAATTGCGTCGATGCTTATCTAAAATGGTGATCATTAGTAACATTACGAAAACACGCCCATGCAATATACATAATTTTTTTTGGGTTGCAAGGATGAACATTTTCACTGGAAAAATGTTGATGTTTTCATATTTTGGTCGGCGAGGCGGTTCTAACGTGTACCCACAATATATGTTTTGAGCAAAAAAAAAAAAAAAAAGAAGAAGAAGAAAATATCGAAATTTTTCAGCTGAAAATTTCAAAATTTTAAAGCTAAACATCTCTGTTTTGCATGCGCATGTTTTTGTAATGTAAAATTGTAATCATATCGCCTTCTGCAGCTTTATTGAGTCATATCTTATCAACCAGATAACACCATAAATTTACACATACACAAACACACACAGGTACAAAATATCAAAATTTATCACTCAAGATTGAAGATTGAAAATCGTTTCACACAACAAGGTAAGCATTTTCTATGTTACAAATTTATTTATTTCTTTCTTTATTTATTTATTTATTTATTTATTTATTTATTTATTGTCAAATGTTTAAAACATATTTAGATTATTATTTTTTCTATCAACTAAAATATGTTATACTAAGTAAGTGTTACACTTCTGTATATATGAGTACCGTAAATTATGATGATATGCATTTACCGTTAACCTCCGGCGCTACATATATATCGATTCCTACAATTGTCATTTGAAATTATTTTGAAATAGAAACCTCTAGACATCTATATATTCTGCCATTGTCCTCGTCGGTCTAGGTCGGAAACCTCTGGAAAAAAGGTTTATTATAATGGCAAACTTTTAACTAGAAAACATCTTTGGGCAAAACAACCTGATGAGTTATCCATTACGAAAACTTGCCCATGTAATATACAGAGAACTTTTACAGTAGTAAATATGAAAATTTCATCAGAAAAGTTTTAATATTTCTTAGACTAATATTTTTGCTCAAAACAAAGAGTGTGGGTACACGTTAGAACCGCCTCGCCGCGGAGGTTCTAATGTGTACCCACAATCTATGCTTTTGGAGCACCAATAAGAAAAATAGGTAATCTCCTGCATACCCCAGTTTTGCTATATAAAAGTGGGGTTCAAGGGGCTATACATTACACGGACATGTTTTCCTGATGAATCACTATTATTTTGATTATGGTATTTAAAATGCGTTTTAAAATGAATAACTGCTCTGAATGAATAACTGTTCTACCCGAAATTGTACAATATGGCCCATCTTCTTGCTTTAAATGTTTTACTGCTTCCAAAGGATCTAACAATTATTATTATTTGCTATTCCTGCAGCTGGTGTTGTGCCGTGTGGCGGCCCTAAAAAGTCTCCCCGTACATCATCCACATATTATATTTTCCTTTTGATCCTTTGGGATCAGTGAATATATTTGGAGTATTTAAAATATTTTGTACGTTAAGAATCATCGTCTTAACAGTATTTTGATTATTTGGCCCCTTTGGGAATATGAGTCTTTGATTTAGACTACACAGATGTAAATTCTTGAAATTGCAGCAATAATGTCTGGCCTTCGCTGCCAGTTTTGTAAAGGGTCACTGATGAAGGTTCATTACCCGAAATTGTACAATATGGCCCATCTTCTTGCTTTAAATGATTTACTGCTTCCAAAGGATCTAACAATTATTATTATCTGCTACACAATCTTATTTATTTATTTATTTATTGCAGGCAAATCAAAGATGGCTATACCAGCTCCGTCAGTGATACTTACTCTCATCACAGCAACCGCGACTGTAGCATTATTCCATTCCTCACCATCAGTTCTGGACAAATGTGTCCCAAGTAATTCATCATATTTGAACTGCAACGGTGCTGGTTTACACATCTTTCCTTCTGATGCCTTAGACAGCATTGGCAGTCATAAAGTGCTAGATTTCTCAAACAATCATATAACTAGTGTATCAGTTCTCAATTTTTCGTCAGCAAAAGATGTTGAGGTTTTGACACTAGCAAATAATGGTATAAACGAAATCAAACATAATGCTTTTGGAAATCTTTTAAACCTTCAAGTATTGGATATATCCAGAAACAGACTCGATGGGCACACAATAAAAGAAGAACAATTCAAAGTTTTGGGCCGTTTACAAAATCTTTCTTTGAGCTGGAATCCATTACAGTTTATTGGAAAATATACTTTCCATTTCTTGGAACTGCCTCTTGTAGAAAATTTAGATTTATCTCACTGCGAAATTAGCGTTATTGAAGTTGAAGCGATTGCCTTGACAAATCTGATAAAGCTGGATTTGAGTTGGAATTTTCTGAGAACATTTCATGAAAGTTCGTTGAAAATGATGAGCAGTCTTGAAATACTGGATTTGAGCCATAATAAACTTAAGATTCTGGATACATTGCCAAGTTTGCCAGAAATCAGAGTTCTGAATTTTGACAATAACATGCTAGATAATGTTACAATAAGGGACGAAGTTTGGTATAAAGCAGACTCTCTAAAGGAGTTTTACATGCGTGGCAATAAATTAATTAGGTTTACAGAAGACAGTTTCCCCTGGGATCTTGAAACAATACAAGGAATTCATCTAGATGATAACCCTATTCAATGCGACTGCAGAATGAAATGGGTTGGAGTCCAGGACTACATGCACGGAAGAAACTATACAATAACGTAAGAAAGATTTTATGTTTTATCCATCAAATCTAGCTTGACTCTCCTTTGGTGGGGGTTTATTATTGGATTTTATTCATTTGGGTCATTTGTATCGATGATCATTTATATACATGTAATACAATACAAGCAGAACATTGTGCAGACATCCATTTATATATGACGACGAAGAGCTATCAAGATAAAAATGATTGATCTTATATTTCGGAAACTATTAATAATCATGGTTTCTTCATGAAATGATTGAATCAGTTTCTAGAGTGTAACGTTTAACTATTTTTTGCCTATTAACGGTTAACTAGGCTCTGGGAGGGTGTTTAGAGATACGTATTGACAAAATAATGGAAGGGATGAAGGATAATTGTGTAAAAAAATAAAGAGATATGGGGTACTGAATAGGCCCTGGAAAGATATTTTGTGATTTTGATTATATTTGCCAAAATCAAAGGGATATCTTTACAAAAATAAATAATGGGATATGGGGTACTGGGACTCCTCCCTTCCATGACCTCGTTAACACGTACTGAATTGCATTAAGATATTTTCTATGTTTTTGTTTTTATGATTCTGTTTTTAATTGTCTTTTTTGAAATTACAGGTGTGAATTTCCAACAGAACACAAGGGCAAAAACTTGTTAACGATTCCATCAAATGAACTCACATGTAGCACTTCAGTTTTCAAAATTCTTATTCTAACTGGATTATCGCTAGTTGTAGCGCTGTGTTTAACATTATTGATAATCCTCTACATGAAACGGAGAAAATATAAGACTGGCAAGAAACCGAAAACAAAGAGATTAAAGGGAAGCAACTATACAGCAGTTTACACGAAAGACGAGGATGATAATATTACGGTGGAGATATCAGATGAAAAACGTTTGTTGAGCCAAAGTGGGGTTGAGTTTGATGTGTAATTTATTTGTGTTCGTTTTGTAATCTGCTTTTCAGTGTGTTTTAATGTTGTTCTCTGGGCCAATGTACAGTCAATAGACATAATTGTTCGTCACTCTCGAAATACTCCATAGACTTCAATGTATTTTCATGTTTGCAAGAAAAATTCTCCGGGTCAACACATTTTAATGTTGTTGGTGTCTTTTGAAAGGTAAATGAATAAAGCAATAAACAAGGTATTTTCATTGAAATCCATCCACGCGTTTTCAAGCTAATTTTTTTTAAAAAGTTGCGAGAATTTTTTTGACCATTTTCGGGCAACGTCACCATTGACGTCAATGGGAAAGTGGCTTTTTCAAAATTTCCTTTCACTTTATACTCTTATACTTGAAAAATGCAATGTCGAAACTTTATCAAATGACCTTTGTTTATATATCTATTTACCTTTCAAATGACACCAAAACCATAAAAATATGTTGGCCAGAAAAGGCAGAATATTTTTTCTTGTAAACATGAAAATACATTAAAGTCTATGGAGATTCCGAAAGTGACGAACAATTATGTCTAACACCAAACTGTCCGTGATTAACCGTCCCTTTTCATTTGCGTATTTGTCTTCTCAGTTGAGGTCAGGTAACTGAATGTCCGACTTAAGGAAAATAGCTGCTTACTCGGCATACGATATGCTCTCTTTGTATCAGTACCTGAATGCCAATTTGGTTTTTTCCACCTTGTTTTCTGAGGTAGGACTTTGTTCAGTCTGATTGCACCATTCCTGGTCGTTTCTTTGAAAAGTATTACCGGTTTTCTTTAAAAGAAATGCAAAAATTATGAAAATGAGGTAGCTGCTTTTTATAATTGGTTATGGGCAGCCATACCTGATATTGATACAGATCGAGGTTATATGTTTGAAGAGACATCCGCCTAATAATACTAGCTTGCATGAAGCAGTAAGTTTGCATACATCAACTAAGATATTAGACGTCAAAATCGGGGTAGACACCATCCATCCTTTTGTCGCATTTGCAAAAGATGTTTATGGATTTGTCAATAAGACCAAGACAAACTTCCTACGATGTATTGGTTACCTAAGCTTCACAAACGACCATACAAAGCTAGATTTATTGCAAATTCTAGCTCTTGTACTATCACTGAACTTTCTAAATTATTAACTTCCTGTCTTACTGCTATCAAATCTCGTGTTATAAGATACTGTGAGACAGTGTATGAAACTTCAAATAAAAATTGGTTTTGGTCAATAAAAAATTCTGGTGAGGTGCTCAGTAAATTGAAGTGTAGAGGGTTCCGTGCGACAAGCTTGTCCACATATGATTTTTCTACTCTGTATACAACATTACCACATAATCTAATTAAAGAAAACCTTCTGGACTTGATAAAGTGGACCTTCAAAAGGGCATTAAAAAACTATGGTTCACTTTATTTGGCATTTAATGACAGGAAGGCTTTTTTCACTTCCTCTGACCAAAGTCGGTATACACTTTGGTCATGTCAGAATGTATGCGACGCCTTGTCCTATCTCCTTGATAATATTTATATTAGATTTGGGACCAAGTTATACAGACAAATTGTTGGAATTCCGATGGGTACAAATTGCGCACCTCTCGTAGCTGATTAATTTTTATACTGCTACGAAAGAGATTTCATGGATTCTCTTAACCATGATAATCAAGCTGATGTTATCGAGGCTTTTAATTCCACATCTAGGTACTTCGATGACCTTTTGCACATTGACAACCCTTATTTTGAAGGTATGGTCAATCAAATTTATCCACCTGAACTTCAGTTAAACAAAGCCAATATCTCAGATACCGAAGCCCCCTTTTTAGATCTACATCTTTCTGTTTCAAATGGATTTGTTTCTTCTAAAATTTATGATAAGCGCGATGACTTTGATTTTGATATAGTAAATTTTCCTTTTTTGGATGGTGACGTTCCTCGTCGTGCTTCTTATGGTGTATACATTTCGCAACTTATTAGGTTTGCTAGAGTCTGCAATCATGTTACAGACTTCAACGCTCGAAATAAATGTTTAACGGCAAAACTTCTCCAACAGGGCTATCGGTATCGTATACTTCGAAAAACCTTTTCTAAATTTTATCGTAGACATTATGAATTGATTTCCAAATATAATGTTGGGTTAAGGACGCTTTTAAGTGAGGGCCTTTCGGAACCTGAATTTTATGGTGACTTGGTTTACAAATTTAAGAAACTTAAAGGAATTAACGATTTTTCTTTTCAGTTCAGAAAAATCATAACACGTTACAGACGTATAGGTTATAACTTGAATGTTATGCGACAGTCTGCATGCTTAGTTTTTGACCCAATCATGGTTGATAACTATGCTGCCTTCTTTAATTGCACGCTGATGGGTCGGGCGTCAGACTCTATGATGGCCCCGACTTAAAGCTATTCATTTTAGTTGGTTGGGACCGGAGCTTCTTGTCTGTTGCTTGGCCCACCGGGGTCCAACTGGTGTTTTTCTTTTGCTCCGGAGTTAGAAGGTTATTCGGCGCCCAGGGATCTCCATCGTCGGGCAGCTTACTCAATCTGTGAGTCCTGGGTTTTGATTCATCAGGATGTTTATCATGATTTATTTGTTTGTTCTTGATAATTCATTGACTAGTTAGAGATTCACCACAAGGACCAAATAACTAACTAAATGTTATGAACCACTGCAGAAGCTGAGGGTGAGGTTAGGTACCTGTAAACCGGTTTAAGCTCGCCTGTAACTTTGTGTTACTGATCGTTCCAAGTCGATACTTCTGTAGTGGTTCTTTTTGTTTTATGTCTTGGTGTTTAAAATTTTTTGTGCTGTTGGCGCCTTATGTATGCTTTCATATTTTTAGTTAAGTTAAGGTAACTGAGTGGCCACCGATTGGGAAAATAGCTGCTCATTCGGCTTACGTGGTGTGGAGTGCCTGATTGTTGGTTTGGTTTTTTCCCATCTCGGTTTTTGGAGTGGGAATCTTTTTTCTGATTGCGCCTTTTCCTGATCTTTGCCTACTTGTACCTTTTTAAAGAAAAGGGTTTGCACTTTAACGGGGCTTCTGATCTGATCAGAACCTATTGAAAGAAGTTATCGTTGGCGTTTGAAATACGAATTGTGGCAAACCATGTTTCGCTGCACTTTCCCTCCCTGAGGCGACGGCTCACGGTGAGAGCTTATAGGCTGCTTTCATCTATTCGTGCGTCCACACTTTTAAACATGAATATGACAGACCACTAGGTCAACTTCAATCTAATTTAATCAGAAGAATCATCAGGGTATGGGATTGCCTGCATGATGTTTTGGTGCTGAGCTCATCAGAACTTTGGTTTTAAAGGCAGTATAGCCCCCCTTAGTGTTTTGGTGGAACTCACTTCATTCTTTCAGGTCCCTGCCCACTAGAGCAGTTAAAATAGACAGGCTGCTTGTGTCTCCAGGCATAGCTTATTAGCTGGTTGGCCGTCGTCTGTGTCTGCCCAGGAAAAGTGGTTCAAGTCAAATTATCTATACATATAAGCTTTAGTCGCTTTCTTGAGTGGTTATATTTTCAAACGCATAGTGGGTGCACTGACATCCTTATGCTGTTTGAAAACCTAGTTTCCACGGCCAATTATTCATTGACGAAGATTATTTGTCACAGAAACCTTGGTAATGAGTTTGCGTTCACGCACAGCAAATATTACTTATATTACTTAATTACCTCGCTCACCTTTGTCACATATATTTCACAATAAAACTTCGCCACAGAACTGAATCGAGCATATTTTTCTTCGACAAACCTATTTTGTCAAAGAAAAAGTGTCAGTGGAAACGAGGCCGAAGTCCCATACAAACAAATTGTTCTTGCTCAACCACAAACTTAAGTTTCTTTTGGTGAAATTACCAATATCATTTGTAGAATAGAACTCTGCCTTGTGAAAGTTGCAAATGTTTTTAAAGTAATTAATACGAATAACTGGCATTGTTATGGCATTGTGATTTGCAAATGCAGTAGCATTAGCTGAGAAATAACTGATGCATGGTTTGTGTTCAAGTATTAGGTTAATGCATTGTCAATCCTTGCTTCTATTTATGCTTCTGAAACTGACATGAACAAACAATAGTTAATAATATATTCAGTTCTAAAAGGAAACGAACACGATGGTGAAACTGCACTTGTAATTTTGTTTAAATTATATCATGATAATTGTGACAAAATAGATATACTTAGTGAGAATACATGACGAACTGCGTTCAAATACAAATTTTACGAAATCGCAATTAGATAAACATTGATAACAAAAACAAAGATTCAAATTTCAAAGTGTACAAGATGGTCGCTGAATGTGCAGTAATGATACGTGTTATCATATGAGCCTTGATGCGAGAAAACAGGTCTTCGGGGTTTCCGACCAGGTCCGACACAAACCGTGCTGTACATTCACAGAAGACGGTTAGAAGCTGGAAATTTTGGATTTAGAAAGTAGAGGAAATGTACTATCCGTGTAGCGAAAACAAAGGCGTTGATCAGCTTCGCAGTTACTGCGAAGCTGATCTGCACCTTTGTTTTAGCCTATGCAGATTGTTGGTTTTCCCATGCGGCGGCTTATATGGTTTTCTATCTCTTCAATATGATGTAAACACGGTACAAACTTCAAAAGTTAAGAAAGGTATGTTTTTGTACTTTTTATTTTACGAAATTAAACTGACTTATTATTAAACTTTGTGCTTTGAACAATTTATTAACGATATTGTGTTAAATGAAAACGTAAAATATTGTTGCGGAGTTGTGTATGTTTTTTCCTTATATTTATTACTTTTATGGAGCGAACTATATAATTATTTTTGCACCTTTTGAAGCAAATCTGTTCATTTATTAATACCCTACATAAACATTTCCAACTGTGTTCTAATGACTTTTTCTTAGTAGAACACATGATGGAGAAAGTTACCGGGAGCATACTCCAAATCGTCACCTCGACCCTTTTGCTTGTTCTCAGGGCAAAGAGTGAAACATCTTTACTAGGAAAATGTGATAACAGTGGCATCATAGCCTTCAACTGCAGTGGTGTCGGGATTTCAACTATACCCTCGGCTGGGCACGTACCGTCATATTATCAAGTACTGGATTTTTCCAATAACATTATACGAAACATATCCAAACTGCAGTTCGCCTTGCAAAACAACATTACAACTTTACTTTTGAATGACAACCAAATCAGCACAATCGAACCCGAAGCGTTTGTTCGCATGACACATTTACTTTATCTAGATTTATCCGGGAATATTTTGGATGGACATAAAATAAAGGAGAGGCAATTCGATGATCTCAGACGTCTTGTTAATTTGACTCTCGAGCGAAATCCTTTGCAAGTTATTCGGAAAGAGACATTTACTTTCAGTGAATTGTTCGGTTTAAAGTTTTTAGACTTGTCTCACTGTGTTATTAGTGAAATTGAGGACGATGCTATTGAGTTATCATTTCTTGAATATTTAGATCTCAGCTGGAACGAACTGAAAACGTTTAATAGAAGATCGTTAACTGTTACCCGCTTGAAAACACTTGATTTAAGTCACAATCATTTGACGGTCATAGATCAGATGCCAAATATGCCAGATTTGAAAATATGGATCATGGACAATAATCAAATAGACAATGTAACGGTGTCTGTGGCAATAGAGCACCTTGCGTATAATTTGGAACACCTTTATTTACGCAACAACGCCATTGAAAGGTTTACCACAATAAGTTTTCCATGGAACTTAGCCTCTCTTCAGGGCGTACATCTAGACAACAACCCTATTGACTGCGACTGTAAGATGAAATGGGCAGTTCGGGGGTCAATCACAAGAGGAAAGAATTACTCAGTCTTGTAAGTATTCGTACTTCATAATATTCGGCCGGCTATTTATACCACAGATAAGACATACTCTATTCAGTTGATTTTTAGTTGATTTGGACCGGAACTTTCTTTTCTGTTACTTCATCAAATATGTTTTGACTGGCGTCTAAAGGGTCACTGAAGTGGTCGAAACCGTGGTATGGTCCATATCTTTTCTCATTAATGCGCTTACTGCTCTTAAAGGATCTCAGTTTTATTTTTACTTTTTATTATTGCCGTGTGGCGGCCCTAAAAGTCTCCCCGTACATCATCTACATTGCAGATTTCATTTTCCTTTTTCTTCCTTAGAGATCAGCGATAGTATTCTGCGAAATCAGAAATTCATTATCGATTAGATTCATTTTCTAACCAACGTTTTATATATATGGCTCTGTTTGGAAAATACTAGTCTTTGTATGAATCGACTACCCTGTTTAAAGTTACTAAATTACAGTTTTTCTCTTTTGCTCCATTTTGCCAAATCTAAAAATTCACTGAAGAGGCTTAAGTACGAAACCGCGGTATGAGCCATCCCTTTTCTCATTAATGCGCTCACCGCTCTTAAAGGATCTCAGTTTTATTTTTATTATTTACATGTATATCAACTGAGTCTTCTATGACAGTAAATCTAATTGAAGTTATTGTTATACTTACTAGCTAAATCAAAATTTATTAGAATACATAGGCGAGGTGGTTCTAACGTGTACCCACAATCTATCTTTTGGATTAAAAATAAGAAAAATAGGTTTACCCCTCTAAACCCCAGTTTTCTGTATAAAAGTGGGGTTAAAGGGTGTATTCAATATATTGATATGTTTGTGTGATTTTGCAGATGTGAGACACCGTCAAACCACAAGGGAAAGAATTTACTCACAATTTCACCTGAAGATTTAAAATGTGGAATTCCTCTGGGAAAACTGCTATTAGTTGTTGGTATTTCGATACTCGTGGTGCTATGTTTCATGGGAATGGTGGTTTGGATCGTGAGGCGAAAGAAGGGGAAACAAGGAAAGAGAGACAATAAACCTTTCGAAAAACAACCTCGGAAGAAAACTGCGAATGGTGGAGATTACACAGCTGTTTACACAAAAGAAGAGGACGAGGTCAGAGTTCATATATCAGACAGGACCGAATTACTCAGCAATGATGTAGAAGAAATAGATGAACTTGATGTGTCACAGGACTAAACGAAGAAGTATATTGGAATTCAAAAGATTGTCTGACTTAGTTTATTTGCTGTTTCCTAACAGGTTCGACACATACCGGCTTAAGCAGAATGTGGCAGAATTAGAGGGGATTCATCTGTGGGATCGAATAATTTTCATTTTCATGGAAAATTTGAGAAAGGTAAAAGTATGACGAACTGGCTTAGTAAAAAAAACTTCGTTCCTGGATCGAAGACATAAGTGTGAAATATTTAATACACCAGCGAACAACAATATATGCAAGAAAATTACGATTCTTGCACTTATTATTAATCTTGAAATTAAATTTGACATATAGATCTACATGATTTCATAACGTTTTATTTCCACAGGGTGCTAACACGGTCCCAATATGAAAATGGTGTGATTCATTTTTACTAAATATTTCGTAAGCATACGACTTACAATGGGGAAAACTAAAAAACAATCTTTTTCTCTGAAACCACAAGGCACAGAACCCTATATTCTATCTGTAGCATTGTTTGGTAGTCCCCTTTAAAAAACCTGCCAGCTGTGCCCCTCGGGTCCACACAAGCCACTCCCCAGGAGCCTTATCTGCCGAAGACTTTTAATTGGAAACAATTCCCTGAAACAACAAGACCCAAAGCTTGTATATATTTATATGGCGTTTTACATAGGCTCTGCCAACGATGCTTTTGCGGTTCACAATCCGGGGAACATCAGCTCCCATTTACTAATATTAGGTAAACAAACACACACCTTATTTCTCCAAAACATGAGCCCTATAGCTTTTATATTTGTGTGTAGCAATAATGTATTATTCTCATTATAATGCCACCCGTGCCCATGGGGTCCATAAAGACCACGCCGCAGGGCAGGGGTTATTAGCTCCCCTACAAGTAAACTTGTCCAGATCAGACGAGCGTTTACCATTGGTCCTCTGGTTATTTGTTCCATAAAGTATAGAGTCTACAAATGCATACTAGTGTAGAAAATTAATGCGTAATTTTGACAAATGTACTTTGTTACAGTACCTAAATTTAACTTTTTCCACCTCGATCCTATTTCATCTACATGACTACAAGGGAAGATTTGATACCAGCATTTCATATTGAATTCGTTGTTACAAAATATAGTAACTGCATCAGATGATCAGCTGTCAATTAGTCATACAGTCTTTATTTTAGACTTTGTAACAGTAAATTAAAATTTGAAGCTTTCTTTGTTAAGTGATACCTACAAAACAAAGTCATTGTATCAATGACCACAGCGCGATAATGAAGGTGCGATTGGTGTATTTATATGTGTTTAATATTTGTCTGAAATAATCAAATGTGATAAAGTGGTTTTGATTTGCATTTTACTTTTTCAAGGCGATCTTTGTAAAAGTGGCATTACATTTCCACTAGTCTTGTTTGAGTACGACACATTTTGGGTATACGTTTCTAGCTCATCCAATGTCAATATGCTAGCGGCAACACTCTTCACTGTGTTTGTTTGGAAAGCATATGCAGATGTCAATGTCAATCAATGTGACAGAACGACTAATAAGACTGTTTTGAACTGTTTCTCATCCAACCTTACCGAAATACCAAGTATGGTGCTGGGTGCAAACCATCCGCACAATTTCCATACTCTGAACTTCGCAAACAACAAGATTACACAACTAGGAAAATTGAACTTCTCGTCGGATAACGAAGTGCACGAATTGCTTTTCTCTCATAACGAAATTAGTTCCATCGGTCTGGACGCGTTTGAAGAGATGACCAAATTAGACACACTAGATTTATCCATGAACAAATTAAACGGTGCAATGTTAGACGAGAAGCAATTTGAAAAACTGACTAATATCAAAATTTTGAACATGAGCTGGAATCCTCTCGTGGAAATAAAGAAGAACGTATTCTCTATCATGGATTTCGATTCACTGATACACTTGGATTTGTCACACTGTCAGATCGAACGGATTGAAGACGGGGCGTTCATGCTCCTTAAATTAGAGGAGTTGGATCTAAGCTGGAATGAGCTTCAACACTTTCACGCACATGCATTCAGGTCGATAAGAAAACTGGTTTCTCTAAATCTTAGCCACAATAGGTTCAAAATCTTAGATGAAATGCCCAATCTACCTAACATTAAAGTTATCGATTTTGATAATAATCAAATCACTCAAGTGATGCTGAAAGAAGCGATGGGTTATGGTACTCAAGAGCTGGAAAAACTGTTCCTTCGGAACAACAAACTAAAGACATTCACAGAGGATGGCTTTGACTGGGGTCTTCCGGGTCTTGTTGGTATCTTTCTTGAAAACAATCCTATACTTTGTGATTGTCAGATGATGTGGACAGCCAGTGACGAAGATATCAGATCTCGAAACTTTACAATACCGTAAGTACTTATACTTATTTAGAAAATTATTATCGGTTTAGATTCATTTTCTAACCAACGTTTAATATATTTGGCCCCAATTTGGATTATACTAGTCTTTGTACCCTGTTGAAAGAGGCAAAATAACTGTTATTCCCTTTGGCTCCGTGTTGCCAAATCTATAGGGTCACTGAAGAGGCTTAAGTAGCCGAAACCGCGGTATGGCCCACCACTTTTCTCATAAATATATTCGCTGCTCTTAAAGAAACTTAGTTTAATTTATAATTATTAAGTAATTGTAGTTATTAATACTTGTCTACATTTATGAATAGTTACGCATCTTGGTTTTGTTGCTGTTTTTCTTGTTCATATAAAATTAATACGCTTGAACTTATAATAAATCCATTTGCTTAATTTATGAGTCAAAATGGCATGTTTTAACATACGCGCAGTGCTGTGAAAACTTTCTCCACTCCTCATTCACTCTTCATTCAGACTATACAATATGATGTAATCATTAGTTAGCATTATGAACAGGTCAAGAACAATGGTTTTATCAATAATAATATAGTAATAATAAAATTATATTAGATTTTGCTGCGTATAATAATCTGTAATTCTACCAACCTTAATACATGAATTAAAGTGAAAACCCTTCTTAACCCAATTTTCTATCCCCTAGCCTAAGATTTGTTCAATGTGCGTGAGAAATACATGTTCATCTAAACTTTACATGTATCACATAATATTATATTTGCACTTTGCAAATTGTATTTTGACCCAGCATGGCCACATTAGTGTAAAAAATCTTAGTAAGTTAATACTTTAAAAACAAAGTTTGAAAGTACAGTGTAATACCCTTGATACTTTAAAGGACAACTTTTTATTTCAACTTGCAGATGCGATGCTCCAACCAAACACAGAGGCAAGAACCTATTATCTATTCCCGTTGAACAGCTGACCTGTGACATACAACCAATACACCCTCATATAATCTCCATTTCACTGGTTGTTTGTCTTCCACTGGCGATAACGATGGCTTTCGTCATCTCCGTCTATCTTACTGTTAGGAGAAAATGTCGCAAAGCAAAGCGGAGAAACAGGGCCTCGAAACGATACGGAGGGGCCAATTATACATCCGTGTATACAAAGGAGGGAGAGGAGATGATGGTTTATCTACCAAAATATGAACAACTAGTCAATGATCCTCAAGAGTTTGACGTATGAGCCACGTCGTAGAAAACAATATGGTTTTCGAACAGGTCCGACACATACCGGGCTGTATAGCCACAGAAGACAGCTAGAGGCTGGAAATTTTGGATTCAGAAAGTAAAAAATTGTACTATCCCTGTAGCGTAAACATAGGCACTGAACTGTCCTATCTCTGTAGCAAAAACAAAGGCACTGATCAGCTTCACAGTTACAGGCGGCGAAGCTGTTTTCGCATATGCAGATTGTTAGCTTTTTCGCGCGACTGAATGAAATGATTGTGATGCATACATGCATATGAAAGTTTTTGAACAAAGGAAATGTAAGGGTCTAGTGTATCTTAGATCCATAGATGCAGCCATTATATTTTGTTATAAAACTGCTTGTATCAATGAGTAGTAATGATAGATGTCATTTTCAATGACAATTCTTAAAACTTCCTTAAATAGACTGATTAAAAATTGTACATGATCAGAGGTTGATGGGGAATATTTTGAAAACAAAAAGCATAAAGAATAGTTAATTTGCTCACAAAGAACAATGCATAAATATGATGGAAGAAAAACATAATATACTTTTCCTAAAATGTTTTCCTCATTTATTTACACCAAATTTGATGACAAACATAGTGTACATCAGTATCAAACAAATTGATGATAACTATCTTGTTTAAAAAGCCCAACCTCATGGCTTCCTATGTGTTGCAAAGTTTTACCACCTAATTGTTTACATATTTATGAAAGACAGATTTAGGTTGTTTTGTCAAGCCGGAATCCTACCAGGAATTTGTGGAAAAGAGAAAAATTCCACGTGGAAAATGCAAGCATTTCACTGTCCAGTTAGGAGTCAGGCTGAAAATCAGATTCCACACTGACTCCTGTCTTTGTCCAAATGGACTACCAGTGGAATCCTGTTCAATTTTTCGTACGGGTAGCTACGCTAATACTGATTAAATAACCAGGAGGTTGTGTATCCGGCAATATTTTGACTAATACTATGCACAAGCATATAATACCGTATTGACGCTTTTCAAAATGATTTAAAGTTAAAGTAACAAAACATCGTTCTAATAAGCGCACACTAGGAACAAAAACAAAAGATAAACTGTTGAAATTACCTTGCCGAAAATACCAGTGGTGATCACACTGGAGTGCTGCAATCTTTGCAAAATAGTTTTTGATCATCTAAGGTTAAGTTCTAATGGGGACAATACAATATTTATTAAAATACCAATATATTAGTCATGCAGTGTAAGCTTATGCATATGGTTTTCAGAAACGACCTTTGTGTGCGCTTATTGGAGCATGTTTGCTAATTAGAATGAATAGGTAAATGAAGTAATTCTACATACAAGTGTGAATATTAAGGCAAATAATAGTAAATCAGTGCTGTTCATCCCAGGTTGGTTGTAAGTCATATTTTATTCAAAGCTTAGTTCGATGAAAAACGAGACAAACTATTTGAAAAGATACAATATTAACAATATCCAATTGCGATAAAAGGTCACAAAAAAGTGAAGACATTAACCTGTTGAAGTCATATCATTCAATTGTAGAGATACATGTATAAATGTATGTAAAACTTTTAATTGAAAAAAGAAGTAAAATCTATAATCTTGTCATTTACATCCAAGCACATGATCAGAAAATCAGTATATCTTGGTAAGCATAATAAGTAAAAGGATCCACCAATAGCGAACGTCACAGGTGGGACACCCAGCAGTTGGTGTTAACGTTGGACATGCTGTGCCTGAAAGAGAAGAATTTGACGAAAAAGGACATCAAATACAATAAAAAGTATGTATGCCTAAACAAGAGTTTTCCAAGTTCTTTTCATTTGCCCACTACCAAACTACCAAAGTCTCTGATGATAGATACATGTATGTTGCGATAGACAACCAGTCAGTATGGCCTTAGGAAGTTGAACAAGAACAAAGAAAAAAAAATGTCAAATTACAGGTTAAGCCCCTATCTCACTGGAATGCGACAACTGGAGACAAGTTCGCGAATAGTTCGCGACTATTTCGCGACAAAGATTAACGATATAAACACAACTTTCACGTTGCAGTCTCATTGAATAGACATTTATGCGACTAATTCGCGAATTTCGGTCTAATTTTGAAAATATAGCTCGCGACTGTCGCGCGACTAATGTCGTGCAAACCATAGAATAGTTTTTTTTATCATTGAACAGTGATGGTCAATGTGAATGTATCCCAGAGTACGTTAATGGTGGTTATGCATGCCACTTAATACACTATGCCCTTTGCGCCTTATCAGTAACAAATGACTGATGCTGCATTAGAAGACAAACAATCTGCACATGTGAAAACAAATGCGCACATCAGCTTCGCAGTAGCTGAGAAGCTGGTCAGCGCATTTGATTTCGCTACACAGGTAGTTCAATCCCTCTTCTTCTTAACCCCGAAATTTCAAGGTTCTAGCCTGCTTCTCTGACTGTACAGGCTGGTTTGAGTCGGACCTGGTTTGAAACCCAAATTATTGGTTTGTTTTTCTTATGCGTATGCTCATATTTCCTTACCAATACAAAAAGAGCCTTCGACATTCTCTGCGAGTACGATATCGGTATACGTCACCGTGTAGTTGTACTCAGCATCGGTCATGTTGGTGCTGGCTTTCCACACGACTTTGGTTAGACCGTCGGCTCTGGCAGTACTGTCGTGTGTTGCTGAACCGTTCATCACATCTGGTTCTTTATCCGTGTTGTTTGTATCCTTAAATGGAAAACAAGAAGTGGAATTGTAATAAAGCGCATTTTGTAATGTGCCAAACGGAAATTATATTTAATATCTTTGCTCTTTATCACTGTAATTCAGTACGTTTCCTTTCAAAAGCTTTCCTTAGCACTTACCACTTTCACAACTGTTATCTCTTGGATTAGTTCATTCACATCGGGATACATCTTAGTTACCAGCGACTCTACTGCCATCACGTTACCTTCGTCGACATACACTGTTGTATCAGTAATGTTTCCTGCAAAATCAACCAGTTTTTTCCATCCATTATACCCTTGATGCAATCACGTTTCTTACTGCACCAATCGATTCAGTGTCGACTTGAAATGGAGTATGGTGATTGGACGCCAGATGGATTGAGCAATAATCTACAGCGGTGCAATGAATGTTTCACTGTCGGTTGTTGCTCAAACAACCCGGCTTCCAATCACCTCTTTTTGTTTCGACACATGATATATAATGCTGCATAGGTCTGCGATCTGCGTAGTAACAAATTTGGTTGCATCCAGTTAACGGTATTTAATTGTGTCACTTCTTCTTTTGAAACATCCCGCTCATCTGGATAACCGTTTGAATCCACCTGCCCAATCACAAACCTTAGACTGTGACAGAACTGCGTAAACTCATATGAGCCAGACGTCCTATTTATGTTTTGGACATATTAGCCACATAACATGTCTGGCTATTATGCATGCGTAACTCATATAAGCCTGGCATCCTTTTTGTGGGACATAGGCAAAGAGTACAGTCCCAGATGTGACGCCGCCGAACGCGGCGTCCCATCTGGAGCTATTCTGTTTGCATAGAGGAATTTTTATTTTAAAAAATGAATAAAATTTGAAATCACTACCGATTCACCTAAAATGAAAGTGGACTCGTCCAAATGATAACAATGGGAAAGTCCATTCCTCATTAATGGGTAAAGAGAGAAATTCTGTCATAAATGAATTTGTACATTTCTTTACGATACAAAACCACAAATACATGCACATATGGTCCGAACGAAATCAACAAATGATTATATATTTCGACTTATTCATCGTTACCTTTTATGAAAATAGTAGTAGATGGTGAGTGTATGACTTCCATTGGAGTATCCGTATACAAATGGTAATCAGGCGGTTCGTCCATCCCTATCTCCGAGCCTTCGTATGCTGGCTCCTCGTCGATCTCGTCTCCGTAGAACTGTTGCACTTTCCATACGTCCCCGTCCATTGCCTCAGTGACGTTAACCAGCGTAAACGTAACGTTGTACAGAACATCACCACCATGGGTCGTCTCGCAGGATATCTCGTACAAACGCCAGGGTAGGCCTGTATCTTTACATTTTCTATTTACGCGGTGAGTTGCTACGTTGTTTAGGATGAAGGCCGCTCGGAAGACGAAAGGGGTATCGCCGCCGGTGAATTCTAGCGTTAGCGGGTCGTGTAGCTTAACGTACGCATAAGGGCTTGGTTGAAGGGTTGGGCTGTACAACTGAGCCTTTATCAAAACCATTCTTGCTGTTAAGAAATATGAAATATTCACCATATTTGATATGATATTATTTTGTAGACTGAAAAACACCATACAGAATGGTATTATATGTAGATATTCCGTATTCTTTCTTTGTATTCAAGATTTGTGACCAGCTTTTTCGTTTAATTACATGCATATTATACGTTAATATACTGTTTTTGTTTGTTTTATGATGCGCTTTACGTCCACGGTACATAGTTGAAATACTGTTTGTAAGGGCAAATATTAAAACAACGTTGTGTCTTAGCACAACTCTCAATAATTTTCTATCGTTTATGTCACCATTTACTGTAACTAAACATGCCCATGTAATAAACAGAGATTTTTTTAGCTTTAAAAATTAAAAATTTTCAGCTTAAAAATTTTGATATTTTTCTTATATTTGCTCAAAACATAGATTGTGGGTACACGTTAGAACCGCCTCGCCGAGGCTGTTCTAACGAGTACCCACAATCTATGTTTTGGAGCAAAACTAAGAAAAATAGGTATATCCCCTGCATACCCCAGTTTTGCTATATAAAGGTGGGGTTTGAGAGGTAAACATTTCACGGACATTTTTTCTTGATGTGTAACTAGAAAATGCCCTTCTTGAATAAATTGGAGAGGCAGAACAGCTGTAAGGCGATTTTACTGATACTAGACATTTCTTGCCTAATCTGAGATGTACTCTGAGATGTAAGTACACCACACATTGTCCAAAAGTCAGGGATTATCTCAAGATATTTCATTGCATTGACGCTCTTTCGTTTATCCAAAGGTAAAAGTAGGCAAAGATCAGGAAAAGGCGCAATCAGAAAAAGATTCCCACTCCAAAAACCGAGGTGGGAAAAAAACTAACTAACAATCAGGTACTTATACCATGAAACATATCGTAAGCCGAATGAGCAGCTATTTTCCCAATAGGTGGCCACTCAGTTACCTTAACTTAACTAAAACTATGAAAACACACATAAGGCGCCAACAGCATAAAAAAAATTAAACACCAAGACATAAAACAAAAAGAACCACCACAGAAGTATTATTTGTAAATTAAATGTTTGTCTGTGCGCACGGTTCGTTTGTTTGTTTGTTTTCTTGCTTTACGACCACAGCGTACAGCCAAGATTATGTCCGACCTGTCAGTTATCCTTACCCTGAAATCCTGTCACACCAGGGCGGCGCTATCACGGCATTCTAGAAAAATGCAGGGCGCCGGGGTGAGCACGGTACGTACGCCACCAACGCCGTAGCACACGACCTTGCATCGCCAGCTAAGGCCGTGGGAAATCTTAGAACGCCAAGCGTCAGCGTTTCGTTTGGACATACTCAAAACAAATGCCGTCGCTTTGGGTTATAATAAGGGCGCCGTATGAACGCCCTGAGGACGCCATGGCAACGCCTTGAGAACTTCATCAACGCGCCATGAGCTCCGCGGGCACACAGTGAGATCATAGTGCAAACGCCGTGGTAGCCTATGGCGTTTGCACAGAGATGGCACGGCGTGCATCACGATGTCACTGCGTCTACACCGCGCCCATTCGGCGCTTTCATGGCGTGTCATTTATTTTACTGTTTTCCTGTTGCGTTTGCTAGGCGCTGTCACGGCGTTCGCGAGGCGCTGTCACGGCGTTTAATGCGTTTGCGTGGAGCTTTCACTTACCGCGTCCAATGGTGTGTTTTTTATGAAAACAGATGAAAAAAAAGATAAGCAGATTTTAAAAATAACAAAGGCAAACATTTAACACTATTTAAATCAGATGCACATACATGTATAAGGATTTCTTTCAAAATGTCAGCTGGTTTATTACTTGTATACATGTAGGCGCAGCAGAAAAAATATTGCTGTTGATGCTGCCAGCATAGTTCTTTAAAGACACAGAGCAGGGGGCAAAGAATGCTTTGGGTCTGGCCATGGTTGGAGGCAGCCAGAAGTTTTCAGCATAGTCATTTTCACAGAATGTTGCCAGAGCTAAGAGGATATTCTTGAAATCAAAACGTACAAATGACAGACTTCGTTTCCATTTTGCCTATAATCCGTCATTGCAGTGCCAGAACGCCGTGGAAGCGCGATGCGAACGCCGTGGAAACGCAATGTACACACCCAAAAGCGCCGCGCAAGCACAGTGAAAGGTCGTGCAAGCCTTTTGAATCACCGACTAGAACTCCGTAGAAACGCGGTAGAACGCAGGGTGAACTCCGTAGCAACGCAATGAGGACGCGATGAGGACGTCAGGGCTTGCATTTTCACAAATAAAGTCGTTTTTCCTTGGCGTTCTCGCGGCGCTCTGCCCTGACCAATGCGCCACGCGTAAGTTGCGCATACGCTGAGTACGTTCTTCGCACGTTTCACATACGCTGCATACGTTCCGAGTACGCTGCTCGTAGGTTGGCAATGCGTTATGCATACGCTCATACGATAAAAACACCCAGGAGGGCTTTGGCGTATGACAACATATGCGAACGTATGAGTTACTTACAGGTAACGTTCATGAACTTGTGCATAACGTATTCGTTGCGTACGCCTAACCTATGAGTAACGTATTATCAGTACGTCGGCATACGTTGGAAATTTTGTGCACGCACATAATTCTGGGCGTACACGACGTATGACGTTCGTATGCCAGCGTATTATGGCGTACCCATAAGTTATGCAAAACTTATGCCGAACGTATGCAACGTACACCAACGTATGGACAAAATATCTTAAACGTCGGCATACGTTGGCGCTATACGCTGTTGTATGAGCACCCCTTAAATGGAAGGCCCAGGGAGTGCTAAAATAAAATAAAGGTTACCTTTCCACCGTGCACGCGTATAAAACACTCCAAAAAGTGTTCAGCTCGGCAATTATCCGCGTCCAGTGTAATAATTTTCTGTGCTTATGCATCTTATCGTTCAAGCTACCGCTCCCGGTTTTGGTGTCTGGCTCGTATTGAAGCAAGCCCGAGAGTGATGACCACGTCCAGCACATTTCTTTCATGAAGCATGTATTCATGCACATTTCTACGTAATAGATATTCTCCGTCATCCGCTGATTTTTTTTTTGTTTCATTTCAGCGGTTTGTATTGCGGTTTAATATCCCTGTCAACAGTTATGCCATGCCGGAACAGAACCACCGCTTCCTGGGTATTAACCTATGGTGAAAGAAATGTGAACAGAGGAACCTGACAAGAGAAAGTTTTCTTGCACTGTGGCCAATTATAAGAATACGATGCACAAAACTATGTACGAATAGACAAGAAATGTCATGAGATAACCTGCTTTTTGTCAGTGCACAGATCAGCATTGGTGTGATCGCTTAGCCGATTAGCGCACATTCTTTTATTGGACCAGCTATCAGACTTGACTGTGCAGCTCCTGGTTAGCGTTGGTCTGATCAACAACTAAAAACGGATGCACATGTATAGAAGATTGGAATTTTATTTTCAAATTGAGACATCCCCATAAAAAACACGTTTGTATTACAGTGTATGGTGTACAAATCTATCTCGCGTTAGGCAAGAAATGTCTATTAGCCTGGTTTTGTATTTATAGGACATAGACAAACTAAATAGCCCTATATGTGACGCTTTTATTTGTCTTTGTAGATGTTTCATAAGAAATTAATTAACTTGAAATTCAAATTTTCTTCTGTAACCCCTAAGATGAAAATAGGCTCATCCAAATAATGATGATATGCAAGTCCATTTCTCATATATGGGTAAAAATCTTACATTGCATCACTAACAAAATAACTATAATGATGCTTGACGTTGCCATGTCGTCGTTTCTGAAATAAAGTAAATGATTTTCAGAAGATATCTTTTCCAAAGTGATTCATTTATTATTTAGGCATGCAAAACAGAAATTGATTAATTCATCTGATATGGAATACGTATATTTGAAAAAAGGCATATTTTAACTAGTGAAAATATAAAACAGGTACATGTATGAGAAATCTCAAAGTGTTGGATTGCCTTGAACTTTTCTAGTTACTGTTTTGAAATCGTGTGTATAAAGCTCAATAGACAATTCAAATGCTTTCTGTTGAATATGATCTTTATTTCCATTGTAAGTAAAACATTCGTTATACATTCATAAATTATTTTGCGTCATTTGAACAATTTGAATACCATCTATATATTTGCAAAACTACACTGTATAAAACAAAAAAAATATATTAATGGATGTTTAATTATTTAATTATTTTAATTATTTTCGCAAAATGTATGCCATTTGGGGGTTCTTGAACCAGTACGAGATACAGTTTAAATGAATTCTGTACGGAGAAATCTTCATACAATACTCGTAACCATTTGAGCCTGTGCATGAGAAAACCAACAATTTGGGTTTCCGACCAGGTGTGACACAAACCAGCCTGTACAGTCACAGAAGAAACCCAGACTCTTGAAAATTTGGGAATAAGTAGAGGAGGAAATGTACTATCCGTGTAGCGAAAACAAAGACGCTGATCAGCTTCGCGGTTACCGCGAAGCTGATCTGCGTCTTTGTTTTCGCCCATGCAAATTGTTGGTTTTCTCACGCACAGGCTCATTTCAAATGATATACATGTATAATTCCAACTTTACTAATTTCCTACATTCTGATTGGTTGTTTTGAAGACTTTATGCTTCGATAAAAGCAATGCGTAAGAATACTCAGTTTTCACCTTAAAAACGGCGCGACGTTACGTGATTACAAATCTAAACGTCATAAAAACAATGGAAGAACGCGTTTTGAAGGCGTCGAAATGAATATTTGGCATTTTTATTAACATGGGCGCTTTTTTGTTAACAAAACATGGTACGGTAAGTGTTTTAATCTTATTGTTGTGTGTTGAAATTTGACGTTTGAATTTCTAATGTTTCGAGACCCAGTTCAAAATCGACATGTCTTTCTGTCGGTCCAGACGGCGATATTGTCTCCCAAAAGAATAATTTTGAATGAAGGGGAGATGGTTTAAAGCTCCCGCTTTTACAGCCTGCCTATAGCAAGCCAGATATAGCTTCTATTAATTGCGAGAAGTGAGTTCTATGCTTTGGAAATTTTCAAGATGGCTGCCTCATGAAGATCCGTTTTGCTCTATTTTCCTTCCGCTGGTTAGAAAAATTCAAAACAATGTAAACAAATGCAGTGTAACGAGACAAAGTTGGAATTATAAGGAATGAATTATTATTTTTGTTGATTTTATCGATGTGTAAACTCAGGCGAATCACTCACAAACTTTATTTAGTTTGTGAGTGATTCGCCTGAGTTTACACATCGATAAAATCAACAAAAATAAAATTCATTCCTATAATAATTATTTCATTGACTAATTAATTAAATAGTTAAAAAACGAAAGAAAAGTGTAGAAAGAAAGAAACATAAGTTCGAGGACACAATTATCGTTTACTGTATAACAGTATTATCCAAAGAGCATAATCATGAATTAATGGAATCACAATCAATAGAGACATGTCTTATAATTGAGCCTGAGCATGGGAAAACCAACAATTTGCATATGCGAAAACAAAGACGCAGATCAGCTGTGCAGTAACTGCACAGCTGATCAGCGCCTTTGATTTCGCCACACTGATAGTACTATTCCTTTTCTACTTATACCCAAAGTTTCAAGCTTCTAGCTTTATGCTGTGACTGTATAGTCTGGTTTGTGTCGGAAACCCAAATTGTTGGTTTTCTCATGCACAGGATCATAGAATGAAACCACCCTTAACCCATTAATAACGAATGGATTTTCCCATCATTATCTTTTGCATTAGTTGTTTGTAACCACGCCCCCACCCCCGGAGAATAGCGGGGACCGACGGTTGGTCAAGCAAATCCCCGCTTAAAGCCCCACCCTGCGGGGACTGCCCGTTGGTAAAACCACTGGTGTCTGCTATCGTTTCATTTCACGGCCCTTTTCGCCTATATAAAAACCGGGTATTTTCCCCGCACTACAGTGGCAAAACTTTGGTCAAAGCCCCGTTCATTTCAACGGCTGTCCCCCGCCCTCCCCATGGTTACAAATGATTAGTGCATTTTGGGTGAGTCGACTTTCATTTTAAGGGTCATCATGTGTGATTTTAGATTTATATTTTATACTTAGATGAAACTTTGTGTTACTTATCGTTCCAAGTCGATACTTCTGTGGTGGTTCTTTTTGTTTTATGTCTTGGTGTATAAAACTTTTTTGTGCTGTTGGCGCCTTATGTATGTTTTCATATTTTTAGTTAAGTTAAGGTAACTGAGTGGCCACCTATTGGGAAAATAGCTGCTCATTCGGCTTACGATATGTTTCATGGTATAAGTACCTGATTGTTAGTTTGGTTTTTTCCCACCTCGGTTTTTAGAGTGGGAATCTTTTTCTGATTGCGCCTTTTCCTGATCTTTGCCTACTTGTTCCTTTAAGCAATTAGAATTGCCCCCAGATGGGACGCTGCGTTCGGTGGTATCTGGGGCTCTGCTGTTTGTCTATGTCCCATAAAAAGGGCGCCAGCCTTATATGAGTTAAACTTACTTAGACTACTCTCAGGCCTACAATGGGCGTGTCAGTCAAAATCGAAAGAACCTGGCATGGCTCTGTTTCAAAGGGGTTAAATAAGCTCTATCAGTGAACATTCATATTGATACATGATACTAAGATGGGTCTTATCTGATATTTGCAGATTATCATGCAAAGTAAATAAAAATATTCTGAGATCCTTTAAGAGCAGTGAGCATATTAATAAGACAAAGGATGGGCCATACCGCGGTTTCGGCTACTTAAGCCTCTTCAGTGACCCTTAAGATTTTGCAGAATGGAGCCAAAGACTGTTTGTATCGAGACGGCCTCTCTCAACTGATCAACTGAATTTTATTTGGTCACACTATATTAATGAAATCCCTGAGCTATCCTCCGTCTAGAACTGCCTTATTTATTCTTTAGAATTTATGACCTGAACATGAATTCGCTGAGTATTACAAAATTAATGTCCCGGACACAAGCGTCAGCAAGGTTTTTTTTTTACAGATACCACTTGTATTGATACCACTTGTACTTATACCACTTGTAACGCCTTACGTGCGTACATGTAAGCATGGCTCGAACGGGACACAGGTCCTACCGCTTCCTAATTTGTTGTTAAGGCCGATAATAGGCCTGATACTGAATGATGAACGTATGGTAAAGTGTGAGAGAAGTCATTTCCCAATAAGTTTGTCATCAGCGAACCAAATATAAAGTTGGCTTGTTGTTTATTTTGGCCTTAGTAAAATTGATGTAATAGGGCCGAGATTATAAGCTCTGTCCCAGCAGGCACATGACATCAGAATGACGTCAGATCGACGTCGATGTGACGTCATGACGTCGCATCGACGTTGATATGACGTCATTCTGACGTCATGTGCCCGCAGGGGTGGATGAGCCGAGGTAATGACTGAGTGTGGAATATGTTAAAATGACCTTTTGTTGATCATTTTCCAGGATTTCTCCCACAAAATGTCTTTAACCCAGGGCCCAGTTGTTCAAAACTAACGACGTCGTTAGTTAACGTTTCGTTAAAATCTCAAACATTAATATTACAGATACACTGTAATTTTTTGTTGAAAAAATGTGAGAATCCTTTGCAGTATCCTTTGCACTGCAAAGGATTCTCACATTTTTTCAACAAAAAATAACAGTGTATTTGTTACTTTAGCTGATATTTGTTTAACACATTTATGTCTTAACGATATCGTTCAGCTAACGATGCTTTGAACAACTGGGTCCAGCAGGTCGTCAACTCAGCACATCCGCTCAGCTTTTAGCCTCAGTGTCATAGGGCGAAATAAATGTATTGTAACTATTTATTTCCCATTGCTTTTGTTGTTATTTATTTCCCACAACATTTTCAGTTTCCTATAATCCCATAGCCATCCTTTACTTCTGTAGTGTTACCCTTTTTAGGTAGGCATAGCTTTAATTTGGTATTGTTCGCTATCTGGTGTTACTTTGTATCGCTTCGGTACACTTAGCATATTATCATCCGCCATTATCATCCACCTGTTTATTATTGTTACGATGGAAATCAGAAAATATATGTTGTTGTACCATATATTTGCAGGTTAGTGATGCTATTATTCATTTTAGTCATTAATACATTAGACAAAAGCTTTTATATGTATTTTGAAGAAGCTTAAATAACTTTAAATTAGGATTATTCAGAGGCAAGATAGAATGACGCATCGATAACTGGGTCATGTGTATTGTTTACATTTGTTTACTTTTGGCATTAGGATTGTCTTAATGCTTTGATTGTATTTGATTGTCTTTGATTGTAATTGACACTTAGCATATTATCATCCGCCATTATCATCCACCTGTTTATTATTGTTACGATGGAAATCAGAAAATATATGTTGTTGTACCATATATTTGCAGGCTTTCTAGTCCTTAAGAACCCACGACATTTAGCGTTGTGCACGATAGAATGGGGCACGTATACACCGCAGCCGTGGACATCAGCACATACACTATCATAATGCTCTCGTTTGAGATATTTCATAAATACAACGTGCACCTGTTTAAGGCCCAGATTCGATGCCCTTGTCATTGATTTATATAGTTAAAGCAGTGAGTCTTGTGTCTGAATGTAAATGATATAGAAAGGTACAAGTGGCAACGATCAGGAAAAGGCGCAATCAGAAAAGGATTCCCACTCCAAAAACCGAGGCGGGAAAAAACCAAACTAACAGTAAGGTGCTTATACCATGAAAATATTTCGTGCCGATGACCACACGACAGAAGTACGATGTAGTCCCGATGTGAGAAGATGGCCTCACGATGGCTTTACGATGGCCAAGATGTACTCGCGAATTCTACACGAAATTGAACCGTCGTGTGTTCTTCCTGTATTTTTTTGGCATGTCAAAGATTTTGATGACGTTCGCGATGGTGATGCCCGGAAGGCTTAAAAAATCTCCCGATGGACATACGATGTCTTCACGATCCCCGCCGAAATTGAAAATTTTCATAATCGTGTGTCCATCGCGTGTTAAAATCGGCCAGGTATGACGCCTACATAATAAGCTGAATGAGCAGCTATTTTCCCAGGTGGCCACTCAGTTACCTAAACTTAACTAAAAATATGATAACATACATAAGGCGCCAACAGCACAAAAAATTTAAACACCAAGACATAAAACAATAATAACCACCACAGAAGTATCGCCTTGGAACGATCAGTAATATAAAATTACTGGCGGGCTTAAACCGGTTTTACAGATACCTAACCTCACCCTCAGCTTCTGCAGTGGTTCAAAACACCCAGCTAGTTGTTCGGCCCTCGTGGTGAATGTCTAATTAGTCACTAACTCTAACTAGAATCTTTTGTATAATTAAAAACAAATGAATTTCAGTGGAAAGAGCAGCCATTATGGCCTTATCAGTCTTAGTGCGGTAAAACAATACTCTTGATGAACTCAGTATATATTTTCGATTGCTGAATCCGATATGTTTCTGCTGACTTATTTCTTTGAGCACAACATACGGAAAGTTACATCAGGAAAACATGTCCGTGCAATGAATACCCCCTTAAATCCCACTTTTATAACGTGAAACTGGGGTATACAGGGGTATACCTATTTTTTCTTATTTTTAAAAACTAGAGGCTAGGCGGTTCTAACGTGTACCCACAATCAATGTTTTGAGCAAGTATATTTAAAATATCAAAACACTTCCGATGATTTTTTTTTTATTTTTACAACTTAAAAAAGTTTCCATATAAAAATCTCTTAATATTGCATGGGCGTGTTTTCGTGATGTTATACTTTAAACGACACAAAGGAACAAAGTGCAGGACCCTGAAAATGTTCAAACGGGCAACCTACGCAAGACAAAAAAAAGTCATAGGCCCTCGACTAGCAACATAGTCATAGCAATTTAAACGCCGCACTATTGTTAAAAAATCGCAGTCACAAGATGTCCTCAATAACTGAACCGGAAACTGAGCCTTCTAATGCAGTGGCTCCTCGGCGTTTCAATTTTCTGAGTCAGTCCAGCTAGTTTTTGCCTATCAGACCTTATCAGTGAGTCAGTCTCACGGTACAATGGACGTGATGATTCAGAAGGACCAGAAAATTAAACAAAAATTAATGATAAAACCAAAGTTTTATTTGCATTTATTTGTTCACGTTTTCTTACGGTAGACATATTTACATGTAAATAACAAATAGTATGGATTTTTGCAGTCCTATTATTCCATTTATGTAACTTTCTAATTTTCTAAGTTAATGTTTGCGATTGCTTTCAACGCTGATCAGTCATTCTTTTTTCTTTATAGTGTTTAATAATTCGCTCCTCTAATATCTCGTATCTTGTCAGCATCTCTTCATAAATCTGAAATTCAGAAATTTAGAAATATCACATCAAATCTCCGAACATTCCTTTATTACTACAGGTTAGGATATCGTACTTTGAAATTTCGAAAACTAAAACCATTTCTCTATGAGGTCTATTACAGCATTTATTCCTATCTGTTACACTGCTGATCGGGTTGTCTGATGAAATTGAGCTGGTAGAGCTCAGGTAGTCAGAGCTACATACGTATTTGATTTTTTTTTTTTTTTTTTTTTTTTTTTTTTTTTTTTTTAATTCAGTTTTACGTCCCTTTCAAGCTTTTTCACTCATATCGAGACGAATCAATCGGTAGGTGGGGCGAAAACCGGAGCGGAGTACCCGGGGAAAAACCATCTGACACACCCGCAAGCAGAACATGGCTTGTCTCACATATATTTGAAATTTGAAAGAGATATCTACATGCAAGGTACGATGCAAATAGGTGACGCGTGTGTGTAGATGTGATTTAGACTTTCTTCCAAATATTGACAGAGTTGTGGAACTTTTCAAATTTGATTGAATTTACAACTTTTCAGTAATATTTAACAAACAGTGTAGCTAGGGTTTCGAAATTCCATATACAGGAAATATATTCTTCATGAAAATACAGTTGACCCGTATCATTCAAGTCTGGGTTATGCCCCTTTTCTGAATAACGACCCACAGAAAAGCGAAATGGAAAAAGTTATTCAAGATATCTCAAAATGTATTTGAGCTAGAGTCTTGATTATTTCGTACGCTGATTGTGTTCGAGTAGTAGTTTACCTGAGCACGTTTATTAAAATGACAGACAAACGGAAATTTGACATTTTGATAGATTTTTATCATTTTTCGCTGAAATGAGCCATGATAAATTGCGACAGGTTTGAAGCAACCATAACCTGACTCTTGTATACTACCTGAGTGAAAATACAGATAATGTTATACTTGCTGTACATCATGAAAACGTGTCCGTGTAATGTATACCCCCTTAAACCCCACTTTTGTACAGTAAAACTTGGGGTTGCAGGGGTATACCTGTTTTTTCTTATTTTTTCTCCAAAACTTAGATTGTGGGTACTCGTTAGAACCGCCTCGCAGAGGCGGTTCTAACGTGTATCCACAATCTATGTTTTGAGCAAAAATAAGAAAAAAATATCAATAATTTTATGTTAAAAATTTTCATTTTTAGAACTTTAAAAATCTCTGTATATTGCATGAACAAGTTTTCGTAAAGACAAACCTCATGTACCCCAGGTGTGGGTGTAGCTGTACAAACGGGCTCTGTTAGACCCATTAGATCTTCAACGTTACGACTGCCCTCTAGTGCTGAAATAGCCATAAGAAAACACAATCATTTGCACTGAAAGTGAAATCTTCATTAAATTAGGTTTGCGATAAACAGTACAACCCGCAGTTTTTTTTACACATTGCACTTTGCTTCTACGACATTTTAAGAACCATTTTAAGAACGGGGAATCTTAACTACTGTATGTTGACATTTTTGTGTTCTAAATATAATTATGTTTGAAAGTTTGAAAGATACAGCTTGGTTTAAGAAAGAATGATAAACATGTTTTAATGGATTGAAGAAATTTAATTTGTGCTTAAAATTATTTTAAAACTTAATCCTGTACCTAGCTTAGCCCTGTAGCAGCCCCCTAGCGGGGCAGAATCTTTCACATCTATGGTGTAAACAGAAGCGTTGAATATATCGGCCATTACCTGAAAGGTACGTTTACCTCTTTTTAGCAGAAGGATATAACAATGCAAATGTGTCAATATAAGCAACATTTGTCTTTCAAGCCCCTCCAAGATTCCTTACATCCGTTAAGGTTGGCTTCAGAAATCTACGCCAGTAACGGCTTAAATTTGTAAGAACTCTTATCAACCAGAAAGAACTATTCGTCGAATATCATAGTGAAAGGCCTACGTAGTTTAAGGCCTGGTGTTTATCTACGTATTAAAGATTTGGAGACTGAACAATAGAATTCGGATAAAAGACTGTTGAAAATGGCAGCTGGAACTAACTGCATATAAAATCAACTTTATGTCAATCACTATTAAACTGAATATTCAACTATACGGACCCACGCGACGACCATTTTAACAACTCCATGTTAAATAATGATACATTTTATCCAGACATATTGCATGCAAAGTTCATTTACAGCGTAGGTTGTCGCACAGAGCAAAGCTAATGTTGGCAGTAGTGTATAAATCATCATCATGGTATTTAAACTTATTGTAGATGGATAACAGATATAATATGTTACTTTAGTTCCGGGGTCTAAGGAAACACCACATCACAAAGGTAAACGATTTATCTAAAGGCTTGTACAAACGAAGTGTATATGTGAATACCTGTAGAATTGTTTGATTTATTGAGGGTCCTCCAGTTGCAATCACTCTTGTGTTGGGACCTTAAATAAACAGTTATTCAGTGAACGTCAGGAAAGCGAAAAGGATGATACATGTATGTAGCATCCATTCTTGATCCTTTGCTTTTCTACATGATCACGTGTTTAAGCAAAACTAATGTCACAATTTATCTACCATCCTATAGAAACTACAGTATGAGGACACCTCTGCGTTGTATCGACGAGTCTTGTTGTTCCTATAGGGCCTTATGAGAAGCCTCCCTGGCACAATGGTTACTGAGCCACACGCCTTGAAAACCAGGGGTCTATTTTTTTATTCCTGGCTTCCCCAGTCCTTCGGATGAGACTATAAACTGAGGTCCCATGACAATTTTCCCAGACAACATCATGACTAGTACATCTTGACAGTTTGTGACGAAAAGATGGTCGGGTGGGAATATAGGCCCTTCCCATTAAGGCATAAAGAATGTGCATCCAGCAACACTTATTTGCTACTGACTGACCATCTGATTACTGGTTAACCACTCAAGTTTGAGCCTGCCCAGGAACTGTGGTTGAAGTCAAACCATTTATACTGCTGATTATTCATAATGGCAGCTAAGCCAATCGTTAGATAGTATACGGCGCAAGCAATATATATACCCGAAAGTTTCATTTTTATCAGCTATCATTTTAACAGTGACAGAATTGCTTAGATATATTAATCCAGGCATGGCAAATTCAACACAAACCTATCTCAACTCCACAGCGTCTGGCGTAGAGCAGTCGGCAGACAAACTGGCTTTCAAGAACAGCCCTCACTTCAATCTCCGATGGCAATGAATCAACCTGCAACGTTTGTTTTCGAAAACTGTGTTCATTTATATTTAATACGATTATGTGTGGTAAATATTTATGTTTAATACGATAATGTGTGGTACAATATTTATGTTTAATACGACAATGTGTGGTACAATATTTATGTTTAATACGATAGTGTGTAGTACAATATTTATGTTTAATACGACAATGTGTGGTACAATATTTATGTTTAATACGATAATGTGTGGTACAATATTTATGTTTAATACGATAATGTGTGGTACAATATTTATGTTTAATACGACAATGTGTGGTACAATATTTACGTTTAATACGATATTGTGTGGTACAACATTTATGTTTAATACGATAGTGTGTGGTACAATATTTATGTTTAATACGACAATGTGTGATACAATATTTATGTTTAATACGATAATGTGTGGTACAATATTTATGTTTAATACGATAGTGTGTGGTACAATATTTATGTTTAATACGATAATGTGTGGTACAATACGTCACAATTTTCAGACAAAAATGTTTAACACAAAAACATTACATGATAAGACTGTTACGACATAGAAGAAGTAGCGTATTCGTGATCGGTGTCATTAGGGCTTCTTCCTTTCTTTATTCGTCCCTTAACTTTGAAGCTTGAAGAGCACTCGTCACTTATACAAGAGGACTGATCAATGACGCTTTGTCTACTACCAATGTAATAAGAATTTGACCGGAATTGTTTTATTTTTCGACAAAATAAACATCCTATTGATGGCAGACTTGCCACAGGTATTAAGGAAACGATTACTTGTTAAAAAGGTACAAGTAGGCAAAGATCAGGAAAAGGCGCAATCAGAAAGAGATTCCCACTCCAAAAACCGAGGTGGGAAAAAACAAAACTAACAATCAGGCACTTATACCATGAAACATATCGTAAGCCGAATGAGCAGCTATTTTTAAACACCAAGACATAAAACAATAAGAACCACCACAGAAGTATCGCCTTGGAACGATCAGTAATATAAAATTACTGGCGGGCTTAAACCGGTTTTACATGATCCTAACCTCACCCTCAGCTTCTGCAGTGGTTCATAACATTTAGTAAGTTCTTCGGTCCTCGTGGTGAATCTCTAACTAGTCAATGAATCATCAAGAACAAACAAATAAATCATGATAAACATCCTGATGAATCAAAAACAAGGACTCACAGATTGAGTAAGCTGCCCGAAGATGGAGATCCCTGGGCGCCGAATAACCTACTAACTCCGGAGCAAAAGAAAATCACCAGTTGGACCCCGGTGGGCCAAGCAACAGACAAGAAGCTCCGGCCCCAAACAACTAAAATGAATAGCTTTAAGTCGGGGCCATCATAGAGTCTGACGCCCGACCCACCGTCGTGCAATTAAAGAAGGCAGCATAGTTATCAACCATGATTGGGTTAAAAACTAAGCATGCAGACTGTCGCATAACATTCAAGTTATAACCTATACGTCTGTAACGTGTTATGATTTTTCTGAACTGAAAAGAAAAATCATTAATTCCTTTAAGTTTCTTAAATTTGTAAACCAAGTCACCATAAAATTCAGGTTCCGAAAGGCCCTCACTTAAAAGCGTCTTTAACCCAACATTATATTTGGAAATCAATTCATAGTGTCTACGATAAAATTTAGAAAATGTTTTTCGAAGTTTATGATACCGATAGCCCTGTTGGAGAAGTTTTGCCGTTAAACATTTATTTCGAGCGTTGAAGTCTGTAACATGATTGCAGACTCTAGCAAACCTAATAAGTTGCGAAATGTAAACACCATAAGAAGCACGACGAGGAACGTCACCATCCAAAAAAGGAAAATTTACTATATCAAAATCAAAGTCATCGCGCTTATCATAAATTTTAGAAGAAACAAATCCATTTGCAACAGAAAGATGTAGATCTAAAAAGGGGGCTTCGGTATCTGAGATATTGGCTTTGTTCAACTGAATTTCAGGTGGATAAATTTGATTGACCATACCTTACCTTCAAAATAAGGGTTGTCAATGTTCAAAAGATCATCGAGGTACCTAGATGTGGAATTAAAAGCCTCGATAACATCAGCTTGATTATCATGGTTAAGAGAATCCATGAAATCTCTTTCGTAGCAGTATAAAAATAAATCAGCTACGAGAGGTGCGCAATTTGTACCCATCGGAATTCCAACCATTTGTCTGTATAACTTGGTCCCAAATCTAATATAAATATTATCAAGGAGATAGGACAAGGCGTCGCACACATTCTGACATGACCAAAGTGTATACCGACAGAGGAAGTGTCAGAGGAAGTGAAAAAAGCCTTTCTGTCACTACATGCCAAATAAAGTGAACCATAGTTTTTTAATGCCCTTTTGAAAGTCCACTCTATCAAATCCAGAAGTTTTTCTTTTATTAGATTATGTGGTAATGTTGTATACAGAGTAGAAAAATCATACGTGGACAAGCTTGTCGCACGGAACCCTCTACACTTCAATTTACTGAGCACCTCACCAGAATTTTTATTGACCAAAACCAATTTGTATTTGAAGTTTCATACACTGTCTCACAGTATCTTATAACATGAGATTTGATAGCAGTAAGACAGGAAGTTAATAATTTAGAAAGTTCAGTGGTAGTACAAGAGCTAGAATTTGCAATAAATCTAGCTTTGTATGGTCTTTTGTGAAGCTTAGGTAACCAATACATCGTAGGAAGTTTGTCTTGGCCTTCATTGACACAAACAGAAAACTTAACAGGTAAATCGTTTAAGTGGGCATTAACTACAGACACTTCATCAGTATCTTTCTCCAGATAAGCCCTGGTACCATCAAGCTCCTGTTTTAAGGTGTTAACGTAGTGAAGCCTACAAACGACAACAACATTGTTTGCGGCTTTGTCTGCCGGAGCCAAGACATACTTTCTATGAAATTCTTGGATACCCTGCTTCAAATGCCTAAATGACGATTTGGGTTTAGGAGGTAAAAGATTAGTATTTTGTGAATAAAACTTAATACGTTTATCCACGATAGTGAAGATACTTCTTTTCCATTCTTTAAGAGCATTATCCTCAACACCCTCTCGTTTACACCATCGATTACCGAAATCATTTAATGCAGATCTCCTCTCTACATTTGTCGAAATTAATGTAGGAAGGGAATCTATATTTCGGACCTTTAGAAACAATTTTGCGAATTCTAGAATCCGAAATTATTTTTAAATTTCCAGTAATATATGTCCGGCTGGTTGATAAACATATTTTGAATCTTTACAATCTCAAGACTTGGGTGTATTAGCATGGATATCAAGATCAGAAACAAGTTTATTGAAATTAAAAATAGTATTTCTGATTGGTTTGTTATATTTGTAACAATACCATATTGTTGCTTGGATCAAACAAATACGTTCCCTGTATTGCCGGGGTGATCTCAACAACATCAAAGTACATTCCTGGAAATAAATAGATTGATGATAAACAAATGTAATACACCTGACAACCGCATTGTTTCAAAAAACATATGTTAAAAGTCACCACCAATTTTGAATAAAGTTAGAGTACAATCTAGGGAATTAATACAAAATGTGTTGCATTACCATGAGAATAATAATGCCAAAATCGCTTAACATGATCACGTTATAGCATGCATGTTATGGGCGATTCTTACAAATGCCTCGGATCCAAAATAACGGTGTTGATTGGACACGAGCAAAGTGCTAATTAAACTGCTAAATTTTGCTGACTGTTTAGCATATTTATTGACAAATCTATGAACACAATGATATATTTGACGTTTACAGAATCGAGATTCATATTAATGTGTAATATAAATTGCAATCACCATAGATGAAAGTGGACCTCTTGATTTTCTTCATTTCTCGACGAAAATAGCAGTCAAGTTACGTGATCTAGAGACTACGCCTATTAGCGGGTCGACGTAAAAAACAGTCAGGGATGGATTCAATACCAAATAGATGATGTGTACAGATGAAAATCTGATACTTTTGACGATATAAGTTATAAATGTCACTTATGATCTGTAATTTTAAAAGAACTGAAATTCAGATTTTTAGCTTTTACTGGATGATGCAAAACATTAGTTGTTTTATTATCTGCAAGAAACCTTTGGGATTTACAGACATTAAAACAACCTTAATGATTTTTTCATCGCCATGTGAAAGCTAAATATCTGAATTTCAGTCCTAAAAATAATAAGTCTTGTATAATATCAAATCACCTAATTATTGTTTCTATTACTTATAACTCCATAGTCTCTTACAGCTTGGTATGTATGGTTGCCTCCTTCCCAACGCAGCACGACACTATGCTGCGTATCTTTAGTAGTATAATGTTAATATGTATATTAGAATTTAAATAATCATGTGTGTGTGTGTGTGTGTGTGTGTGTGTGTGTGTGTGTTGACTTTCCGTCCACTCGTCCGCCGTTAGTCGTTGATAATCATGTTTCGCAAATACCTATGTACCCATTATTTCCTGGTGGCGTTGAGTCAAACATTTCTGTAAATCTCTCCCATGTGCCAGCACAGCGTTCCATTACACCCTGGCGAACCGGAGATGCATTCTTCCACCTGTTGGGATTATAATATAAAGCAACATTTTCCTTGAGCTGCGATATGATCGAAAGTTTTAAGATTCTGAATGGAACATATAGATTTGTATTGATTAGCACAAGGAATTTCGTGTTTTACGCCCCACGCTAAAGCTATAATGTCATATGGTGGTGAGTGGTTAAACCACTTCGCAACAGGGGTTTTGACTGGATCAGAAAATTATCATCGGTTTAGATTCATCATTCCTAACCAACGTTTGATATATTTGGTCCCATTTAGATTACTACTAGTCTTTGTATCGACAACCCTGTTAGTTAGAACGTAAGGAACAATTTGGTACCAAAATTATATGTGTTTTCAAAAATTTTTGGTTTTTGCATTTTCACCGCCTGCCTTGTGAATTGGAAAATGCCCGTGTTTTGTATAAAATAAAAAGAAAATTTGCTCTTTTTTTTCGGTGAATACCAAATATATTTCATCTCGTGAGTTGAAAACATCTCAATTTTCACTCGTGCTACGCACTCGTGAAAATTCTGATGTTTTCAACTCACTCGATGAAATATATTTGGTATTCACCTCAAAAAAGCAAATATCCTCTATGTACTGTCACTATACACGATTTCACCGCGGATTTAAATTGTTTTATGCACATGTATTACAAAATCAACATTTACAGCTGCGTTCAGTTATTAATATACCCCTGCAATATTCAAAAATAAATAGACAGCTCTCCTTGTTTTTAAACAATCGTCACTGGCAAGAAATGGATAACTGGAGGAATTTGTTTTGCTTATATATTTTAAAAGTATGAGGGTAAATATTTACTTTGTATATAAAACTTCTAGATCGTGTGATGATTTTTGCCTAATTTGATTACATAATATATGAAGCAAAATATTTCACATACAAATAGCTGATATTCAAAATTCAAAGATTCCACAAGGAACGGTTAACGGTTTATAATTTTATTTAACATTTATAAACAAACAACCATTTTTGTACAAAGGCTGAAAATTTGGTGTCTTTATGGGCACTATTTACAAGGTCACCCCCTGATTTTCATTCAAAGTGCATTTTAGACTTTCTTGCTAAAGTGGTTGTTATAATTTAAAACTAAACACGTCAATTGTATTTTGAAGAAAAACATATTCCAACAGGACGTTTGTACGCTCAAACCTTGCCAGTGTGTTCCTTTACTAGGTAAGCATTAGCTTAAGCACTGCGGGGTCGCCTCTGGCCAGTGACAATGTTCAAAAACAAGAAGAGTTGTAAATTTTTTTTTCTGATTATTTCAGGGTAATATTAATAATTGAACGCAGCTGTAGATAATGCAATTGTGTCCTCATTTCATTGTGGGTTCTTATTTATTGACATTAAATGAGCCGCGCCATGAGAAAACCGTATTTTTGCCTATGCGAAAACAAAGGCGCAGATCAGCTTCGCAGTAACTGCGAAGCTGATCAGCGCCTTCGTTTTCGCTCCTCGGATAGTACAATTCCTCTTCTTTCTAAATCCAAAATTTCAAGCCTCTAGCCATCTTCTGTGACTGCACAGGCCGGTTTGTGTCGGACCTGTTTGGAAACCACATTGTTGGTTTTCCCACGAGGCGGCTCATTAATAATGTTACCCAATCAACGGAGCGTATGTATTTGGGTCCAAGCAATTTATCATAATGTTGCTATACAATCCTGCAGCTGGAGTTGGCTTTGAGATGACCTTTACCATACCGTCACCCGTCCCCATGGTGATCTGCAAACAAATCGTTTGTTTTTCTTATTTATTGTTTTACGTCCAAGTCAACATGTATGGTCATGTCGGGTCGTTGTCTATAATTTATCGAACTTCCAACAAACAATGAGATGACATGATGATTTGAAATGTGCTACAAAACACGAAAACACATTTGTATGGATTAACAATTTCCCAAGATAGGCTCAGACATTCTGAGCGGGCAAACAGTGATCAGATGATCTGTCAGATCTGTCAGTCAGTTATTAACACCGCCTTGAGACACAGACATTCCATGTATTTCTCACAGTTCCAATGAGCAGGGTCCGATTTGCAACAGAAAGGCCACGGACTACCTTAATTGTTTAAGGCTTTCTAAATAACATAAAAACTTAAATTTTTGCCCCATAAAAGGCGTGGAATACATAATGAGTGTGAAGAATTTTATCATTATTTTAATGACGGAAACCGGCTAGAAATAACCAAACATGAATAGCCAATTGGGAGATTCAGAGGGTGTCGCGATATAATTAGTTTGTCTAGTGAGGACTCTGACAGACTATTTTTATTCGTGAACATCAATTGGGTATCAAAGCGTTTGGGAGACATACATGAGGTAGAAATTGCAGGAACAAAAACACACGAACTTGGCAATTAAATATTACCATGACCCATCATTTATAGTATAGGTGTATATGCGTATTGACAGCATTTATACTTACAAATACATCATCTGCTTTGACGCCTAATCCCACTAGAGAATCTAGGGTATCCTGTGTGAATGGTATCACTTTGCAACGAGGCGAGAACCCGTGCTTCTTTACCAGATAACTTGATACATTGCCCTGTAATAATACATTATAAACAGTAACTTTGAATGATTGAAGGCAGATCGCCTTAACTCGAAGTATCGGGAAACATTTGATTCTGAATGTGATATGCAGTGCCGGTGGATATATGTACATTTAAGGATATTCGCTGCCAATGAAAAATTATTCAAACTATTTTATAACCCCTCTTTTTTGGTTCAAAATATAAAATATGACATATGAAAACAATATAAGTATAGGGTAGTGTGCATTTTTCAAGCTATAGGGCCGTGAAAGAGACCTCTAAACATGATGTTTTAAAAATAGAAAAAAATGATTTAATTTTCAATTCTTACACATTTACCTATCCTGAACCTATACATCAAGATTGCTGTTAAAATTCATTCTGTTTTCGTAACACAGACTATTTTGGACCGCAGACATACAAACGTTTGCAGCTTGAAGTGGATTACAAATTTTTGACTCATTTAACAACCCTACCCCCTAAACTAGAATGTCGAACAAAAATCAATATTTATAAATGTGCAAATTTCATATTTGTAGATTCAATTTTCTTCTTGTATTTTCACACAATATAGAAGTCGTTCATATTATTCCAACAAAGGAATGAAATATAAAGGGTAGTGTGCATATAATAGAGAACCAACAAGTTGAAAATCGCCCTTTTATGCCTTTTTTCGGCTATTTTAATCCTTATATCCCATTTCATAAGACTATCCAAATCTATTTTGAAACTAGCGCACCAAAGAAATAAATACTGTAATTTACTGCCACTTAAATAATGATCGAATTACTGTAATAAATGTGAAGATGTGTAATATTCAAGTTTAATCTAACCTACCCCCTAAATTTTACAGACAACTAGAATTTCTGAAAAGTTGCAGAAAATGGGGTGAAAAAATAAAGTTCCTTAGATTGATAGTGTCCATTGCTCGTTCAATGCATATTATCAATATGTATACAAATATAAAATATTAGGAAAATATCTGCAATCGTTTACGAGAAATTCTACAAAATAAAAAACGGAAGTTACAAAATGTCAAATGTTAGCAGCAAACATCTTTAAGTGGTAAAACGTGACAAGTAACTTCTACGAATATAACCCAAGTGGAGCAGACTCTAATTCTGGTAAGACTTGCCGCTGAAAACATCTTGCTATATTGGGACAGCTTATATATTGGCAACAGTCAACTATTGCACATCAATGTTATAATCTAACATAAGTCGGTTGATAAGATATACCTTTGTGTCCTAAAGGTGACCGAAGCACACAAAGTGATGCAAAAGGGTGATCAGAAGGGCAGAATTGTCGATCTCATCCACAAACGAACGTTGGAAATATTTCATTGCGCGTTTTAGGCAGAAATATTTGATTTTTTATCTAGTTTATCTTGAAAACAAACGCTTTTATTGCGTCTGCTTTTTAGCTTGCCTGTACGAAAGTACAGGAAGAGCTATTGCAGTCACCCCGGCGTCGGCGTTAGCGTTAGCGTCGGCGTCGGCGTTGCTCAAAATGTTAAAGTTTTTGGTTAAAGTTTTATGAGTCTATATCTCTTGAAGTTGTGGATGGATCAAGTTGATACTTTGCATGTTGGTAGACATATTGGTCTGAAGTTTTATGCTGTACTGAGACAGAAATATCTCGGTCAGGCACACAACTATGCTTGTTTGATGGGTGAGAATATAATGTACTTGACTGCTGCCGATATGGATATGGTTGTTCTGAAAACAAATCGACAACGTCAATCATTGTAAGTTGGTCAACGAAAGAAGTATATGTACTTTACTGCTGCCAATTTGGTTGTTCTGAAAACAAGGCGACAAAGAGCATATAATAGAGCTTAAGCCACTGAATATCCTTCATTTGTCTTATAACGCCCCTGAATAGGTTTGGTTTGGATAACGCACCCGAAATATACTTACCAAAATTTGGTCTGAGGGAACTGGTTCCCCAAGTGTTTGTATTAGTTCATCGTCGAACAGCTAAAATATAGAACAACAGTCAAGCAAACACATTTAATATGCACTAAGTATTATATCACTTCAAAGATCAAATCTTGAATTATTCACCTTAACATTAATTGTGCCTAGCATACATTACATACCATAGATTTGTACATGTACAATTACATCATTACCTTCAGTTTGCAGCCTGATATTTGCAATTCAACAATTAATATGATACGCATTGGTTAGAAAACATAATCACACTGTGTAATAAATAACATTTCACTATACGTTTTATGTAGAAATGTTAATTTGTTCTAGGGTCATGTATGACCTATTGCAGATAATATTTATCATAATTGAAATGTGAAAGGATGATTCCCTCGATCCATATTGACATATTACAAGGATTATAAATTCTTCTTCTTTTCTTCTTCTTCTTCTTCTTCTTCTTACCTTCAGTAGTTCAGGACACCAGGTTTTTGTTCTTATATCCAACAGGGCAGAGATGGAGCCATCACCATAATCAATTGGAGCAATGTCACCAAGAAATAATGAGGCGATGAAACTACTGTTGAATGAAATTCTCTGGAAAAAAATCGTTGAAATACGTAAAGGACGTGACAAAAGTCAGTGCCGTCTGGATAAATGCCGTCTGGATAAAGCGATGAAGAATTCAAATGGTAAGAAACAAGCTGGCATTTGGAATCCTTCTAAAATGCCTTTTAATGGGGGTCAAAGTTAGGTACTGTGATATACGGAAAAAACGTGCGGTTCTCGTTTATATATGTTGAACAGTGTATATTTGGCATATCGCACCTCTGGGGCAACAATATAAAAAGGTACAAGTAGGCAATGATCAGGAAATGGCACAATCAGAAAGAAATTCCCATTCCACAAACCGAGGTGGGAAAAAACCAAATTGACTTATACTTAGAGAACGTATCGTAATCCGAGTGAGCAGCTTTTTCCCAATAGGCGGCCACTCAGTTACCCGAACTAACTTAAACTATGAAAACGTGCATAAGGTTCAAACAGCACAAAAACCGACTCCAAAACATAAAACATATAGAACGATCAGTAATACAAAACTACTGGGTCAAAGACGAGTCGTACCTCTGTGGCGTTATAGGCTTCTCGTTGATGTTTAAACACGTTCAGCATATGAGCTGTTGGGCTGTACTCGAAGGCCACGTTGCCCACTATTGATGCCAAATTCTGATGATGAAAAATAGAAACACACTTCAAGCACAGTAAGAGATTTATATGTATTCGACATCGCCTGGCTAAAATGAACAAATAAAATAACTGATCAAATAAAAATATATAAATATAAACATTTGTATTACTATATAATATATACTATATATCAATTAAAGAGTATTTTGGGATACGGGATATTGGCCTTTTTTTTTTTTTTTTTTTTTTTTTTTTTTTTTCAGGGATACTGGGATTTGTTTTTTTTTTTTTTTTTTTTTTTTTTTTTTTTTTTTTTTTGGTTATGGGATATATTTGATTTTATTCGGGGATATGACATTATTGAAATAAATAAATAAATAAATAAGTAAATAAATAAATAAATAAATAAATAAACATAAGATCAGTGCAGAATTGTTATTCTGTTCTATGGTATCAAATTGTCCCTTGGAAACAAACCTTCCAGGACCCAAGGTAAGGCGCACAAGGCGCCCAAAATCTATGGGAATCCTCTCCGCAACTTTGATGCTGGAAACTAGTCTCACTAGACTCTCAAGCCTTCAAGCAAATGAACTGCACCAAGTTGTGTTCCTTATCAAGACATAAATTTGTTTCCCATAGTACTGGTACATGGGCCACGCACAAAGAGGTGGCTCCATTCCGAAATGACCTTGGCGTTAAACCTCAGTCTAAACAACATCATCAATGAAAGCAACGTATCTATGACACTTCGAAAATAAAGCAATACTAATAAATATCATAAATCCATGATGTTAAACGACATAACAAATTGTTTCATTGACTGCTGACCTTCGGACCACCTACTGCATCTTCCAACTGTCGACACTCTACACTACAGGTACTGTCCCTCCATTCGTGGGGTTCTGGTATGGTGAACGAATCCTTGAACAAAAATTTTGGAAGAAGGGACAAGATAAGCATTTTTATATAGGGCTTTACGTAATTTGGCGGCAAAAGTTGCTCATATAACATATTTCCACAATTCAATACTGTTCTCATGAATAATCATTAATTTCTGGCATCGGTCGTTTTCATCGTAATATGTATTGTTTTCCAAATTATTCCGTGAATGGAGAATTCATGCATCTCTTTCTTTTCCTCAATATTTATATTTAAGTAACAAGGTAAATATCTGGACAGTAGAAATAAATACTAACGTCATGCGTACTATAACAATATACTTATGTGTACATGCACGCACCTTTAATTCTTCGTACAGTGATTTTTCAGGATCCAAGTCTCTCAATATGTCCCTTGCCCCGTATTTCCAATAGCCAACTGCACTACCCTATAAAATTGATCAGAAAATGGCTTGAGTAACACTTTAATACATGTATGTACATGTAACAATCTGCAATGGTGTTACGAAAGTTCGTTCTTCAATTTAGCAAATGTATTATTAATGTAGCGATTGAAACATTGCCTTACGTCATGTTGCTTTACATTTTTTTCTTAGGAAACTGTATTAAATCAACAAGTCTATTTGTTTTGGAAAATTGTCAAATATGACATTTGGTTGTTCTTATTACAGGTCTACATCTTAAATGCACAGATCAGCGCCATTGTTTTCGCTACCGAAAAATACCCAAAAATTGTACAATCCCCCTTCTTTTTTAAATCCGAAATTTCAAGTTTTTAGTCTTTTTCTGAGACTGTACAGACCAGTTTGTGTCGGGCATGGTCGACATCCCTTAAGACCGGGCTTTGTCGTGCCTCGGTTCATTTTTAGGACTTAATGGGTTTAAATGCGACCTAATACCACAGTGTATGACCCCTGCTGATGCAATATGATTCAGAGATAAAGGACTGTCATAATAAGGTGATTATCTCATCTTTGCAGGGGGGAATAAAGTCTATACATGTGATAACTCTGTTTTTTATTTTTAGGTTTTATGGTCCTTGATAACCTGCGCAATAAAACTTCCTCCCTCTGCAATCATTATTGACTTTTTTTCTCTTTATTTGGTGGGGGTACCTTCATTTAGAGTTATTGTCAGGCCACCAGGTTTTCGAACATCCTGTCCTTTATCAGTTATCAGCTAATGAACATCAATATAGGTATACAGATATATTCCTCGAATAGTATATTATGATTCGATTAACATTATTATAGTATATATAACCATGTATTGTTTTTTATGTGATGAGAAAGTGCTGTATACTACCCGGCCGTTCCCACTAATTCCTATAACTTTTCCCATATCGACACCAGCAGTTTTCATTCTGTCCAATATCATATCCAAAACTTTAAGGGTCATCTCCAAGGGAACCGTGACTTTTCCTGTAACAGGGTCAGTGTTGATACCGCCCACAGTTCTGAAACGGGCGTCATAACATTGCTGTCATGGTAAAACCAGATCATAACAATACAATACCTCCATCTCGCAAAAATTAGCGATCTTGGTCTGGAAAATTTCCATGAAGGATTATAACGTTTCGTTGTCGTTTTTCGTATGTTCGTGATGATCACTGAAGGACTCTCTAAAGGAATGCATGAAATAATTTTGGCAATTTTTTGGTTAGCTACATGTAGCGTAAAACTTGCATTCGAAAGTGTAAGCTAATTCACAAGGATATTAATAATGCAAGCTAGCTTTGTTCACAATAAATAAAACTTAACAATACATCATATCAATGCAGAGACCGACAATATTGAACCTGTATTCAGGGAGGTCCATGTCGTAGGAGACAGCATCTTCATATAGTACCCTCAGCATGTCGTCTATAACTGTAACCTTTGTCTGGTGAATATAATGATTATAACACATTTATTGCTGACCTTTTCATAATTATACTTGAAACTTATAAAATATCAAATTCCGTCTTGCAAAATTCAACACGGTCCATTTTCGTGTAACTATTTTTCATGCGAACTTTCTGATCTTGGTCATGATTTATATAAACATTGTTAAAATATGGGTTCATCAGAGTGTGCGTACTTCTCCTGCTTGCACCAAGGGGCAATCAACGAAACTGTAATACGTATAGACAAGTAAAGAGCTCACCTTTTGTGACCCAAAGTCAAATCCCATGTACAAGTTTCTTTCATTCGAATCCATCTTAAATGTTAATGTTTTGGTTGTGTTCATTATGTATGTATATGTAAATGCACAGCTGGTATAATATTACATATTGTATGCCGCATTGTGTATGTACACATATACTGTATATATAATACCGTACGTGTAACCTAGATTTTCGAGTTAAAATTTGTACATGTACATCGCAATGAGATAAAACAGATAAAACAGCATATTCGGAGTTTACAAAACAAATCGATTCATACAATGACGTATTGCACCAAGAGCTTCTTGCTTCGTTCTTAAACGGTCTCTTACAGGTGAAAGTAGGCAATGAGCAGGAAATGGCGCAATCAGAAAGAAATTCCACTCCAAAATCCGAGGTGGGAAAAATCTAAATTAACAATCAAGTACGTATACTAAGCAAACGTATAGTAAGGCGAGTGAGCAGCTATGCCAAACTTAACTAAACTATGAACACTAAGGTTTCATATAAACACTGTACTATATATGAGAATCCAAATCTTATTTTAACTTTTACTGTAAAGTGTTTCATGTAAAATACCCTGGCTAATCCAAATCCTGTCCCTTTCCGATTTACACAATTTAGTTGCCTTTTCCGCCTCAGTATGATCAGTAATACATCACTAAGACATATAAATCGGTAAACCTGGAATGCCATGCATGTATTGTGTTTCTCGCAGACCTGTATTGACAAATTGTACAATTGTGTCCTCCGTCAAACGTGCTTTTAACAGGTAAATATAGGTGCAAAAACACAATGCTTGTCTAAGGAAATAGGGATGGGCGTGGTTATACCTTGCTGGCGGAGGAGTCAATTAACTTTTAATGCTCATGTCATACCACGTGCACGTTACCTAAATGAACTGAAGTCTGATTTTCTGATTTATTAGTTATTTAGTCTACAGGACATTATTCAAATAATTACTCTGTCCTGGATAACACTCTGATGATTGACAGCCTCTTTTAAGAATTGGCATGCTAGTTATAAGTATTTAATGACTCTGTTGTATAATCGAATATTTTATCATTTACGTTTAATTCCTTGCCTTTTGAACAAATATTTTGGTTCTATGCAGGTTGCATAGTACCTTAGACTGATTGGTTTATCAGAAACAATCCCTGATTCTTCTCACTTTTTTCCGATGCAAGAATACAAAACCTTTTATTTTACCTCATTAATATTCATTGGCTGAGTGTGGAATTTTATTGGTCCAGAGCATGTCACGCGGAGGGTGCTATTCTGTCATGTCGCATGATCATATTTACCCTCTGACGTCATATCTGTCTTAAACAGTGCAGCTGCACTTGTAGTCGCACGCATTTGTTTACAGTGCACGTGGAGGGTGCTATTCTGTCATGTCGCATGATCATATTACCCTCTGATGTCATATTTGCCTAAATGAGCAATTGCACTTGTAGTCACATGCGTTTTTCATGTGGCATGTCGCTTATTTGTTTCAAAAGTGGTTCGGTATAATAAAACAATTGTTGCCCTTAAAAGAGGGTGACATGCTCACTCAAGGGCAATAATTATATAGTATCACACTTCTTACATCAAACGGTGCCATATCACCATCCTACATTTTACCGACACCCTGGATGCATCCTCGTTCCAAACATGGGCGTCTCATAGACTATAGTGAGGAGAACAGACAGGCAGGATGTCAGAGTGACAAAGACTATGTGTGGTGCATACTGCTGCACAGATCATAGACTGGTTGTCAGCAAACTCAACCTAAGAATCCAACCTGCGAAGCAATCTCAAGGCAAGAAAGCTGCTATGAGACTGGATGTATCAAAGCTGAATCAAGACAGCATGAGACAAGCTTTCTTAACGGACATTTGCAATCAACTGGATGCAACCAATCAATCTCAGTTCAGAGAAACCCGAAGTAAACTGGACAGTTTACCATAAAACAGTTCATTCTTCAGCTGCTACTACTTTAGGACATCCATGAGGGTCTGGATGGGTTATAATGATTAATGAATAATGGCCTAAAATTTTTAATGAGAGTGAATAAAGAGCAAAAAATTTAATAATTAGTGAATAATGAGGTCCTAAAGAATAAAGAATAATAGTAAAGTTTTAATGAATAGCAGAGTAATATAATGAATAGTGAATAATAAAATTTTAAAGAATAATGAATATGCTAAAATTTGGCTATGGAATTGTCTTAGATGGAATCCCTGACATTCCAGAATTTCATTTTTTTCTGGGGTCTGGACGCCCCAAGACCCGATTTAGTTCAAATGTTGTATCCATATTTCAGAAAATCCTTGAATATTTGGAAAGACGTATGTCTGGAAGCCAAGCATGTAGGGGCTCACCTCATGGACCAATTGAAAAAGAAATGTGTCAAAAAAAATCAAATCATTCTGGATGTTTACTGAGCCAGATACTATTTCACTGTTTTGTTTGCTTATGCATATGTATTTTCTTTTTTTTTCTATTATCCCTCTTTGTCCTTTATATTATGTATGTTCCAATCCTATAATGATAATCCATTCTGTGGATGGACATCTTCACATTTTCGAAGATCTTCTCCTATGAAACCATTTGGCCAATCAAAGCCAAACTTCATGTGGAGCATCCTTAGGAAGGGGGAACGAAAGTTTGTATACTTAAAATGGTCCAGGTCATATGACCAAGATGGCCACCATGGCTATAAATAGCAAAAGCAAAAACCTTTAAAAAATCTTTTTCTCCAGAACGAGAAAGCCTATGATTCTGAAACTTAGCATAATGCATCAGGCAATGAAGCTTCACAAAGTTTGTATAAATCATGACCCTGGGATGACCTTGACCTTTTTTACGGCAAGGTCAACTTACAAGTACATGTAGATGTTCTCAGAAACCGCTTAGTCAATCAAAGCCAAACTTTATGTGGAGTATCCTTAGGAAGAGGGAATGAAAGTTTGTTTAAATGGTCAAGGTCACATGACCAAGATGGCCACCATGGCTATAGATAGCAAAAAGCCAAAAACGTTTAAAAATCTTCTTCTTCAGAACCAGAAGGCTTATGATTTTGAAACTTGGCGTGAAGCATCAAGGAACGGAGGTCTACATACTTTATATAAATCATGAGACTGGGATGACCTTGACCTGTGTCACTGCAAGGTCAACTTGCATTTGAATGGAGAAATTGTTAAAAGACAAAACTTGCAGTTAATTGGCAAATGGACTGAATTTTTATGATTTGAAAAAGACATTGACTCCTGACCCTGCCCTGGGGAAATATACATGCATTGTACCATTCTAGTCTAACAAGTTTATTGGTATATGTATATATCTCAGGTCTCAGGTGAGCGTTTACAGGACCATTGGTCCTCTGGTGGTTTATATGACAGAACATAATTACATGTATAGTGTCTTTTGCAATCAGAAACAAGGCAGCACTAAGAACGTAAATGCAAATCTATCTGGCAACTTATATGGCGCTACATATTTTTTTCCTCGCTCGCTTCGCTCACTCGGTGTTTTTTAAAGACATTTAATAATAAAATGTATTGTACAATCAGGCACAAGCATAAAACCATACATCACATAGTACTCCTATGCTATGTAGTTTACTAAATAAAAACAACAGCATTTTATTATAACTTTTACCCCTGAAGTTACATTTTTTCTTAAATAACCTTTGGTATTCATAATTGAAGAGAAAGTTAGGGCGTATTCAGTATTTATGATGGTGGGGATTATACTCCAAACAGATTTATAAGGGGATTTGCTAAAAAAAAAAAAAAAAAAAAAAAAAAAAAAACAACAACAAAACGGTATTTCTATTTCAGAAACTTTCTATGAGGCTTTGTGGTCTAGCTGAGTATATAATTATGCTTCTCTCAAGATGTCAATATCAAGGTTGCACTCAGCAGTCTACAATCTAATATCATAGAACTAGTCCTTGTGGCTTGAGATAAGGGATGACTTAGGTGGGGAACACCTATTTGCATATGGATATTAGCTGGGTGAAGAAGGCGTGACTAGTAATTATCATAGTTTAATGAATAATCGAGATATTTTAATGAATAAGCCAAAATTTTAATGACAGTGAATAAATGGCTAAATTTTTAGTGATTAGTGAATACCAGGACCCCCCCATCCAGACCCTCATCTATCTCGCAAACATCAAGACTGGTTTGATGAGAATGATGGCGAAATTCAGAAGATTCTTGAAGATAAACACCGATTGCACAAGGCACATCAAGATGATACTAGCTCAGTATCCAAGAAATCAGCCTACAGAAGCATTTGTAAGACAGTCCAGACCAAGCTTAGGGATATGCAAGATTCCTGGCTGAGGAAGAAAAGAGAAGAAATTCAGTCTTTGCGAACAGAAAGGACATGAAGAAATTTCATGATGCACTGAAAACCATTTATGGCCCAAAGAGTTCTGGAGCTAGCACATTGCTCAGCGCAGATGGAAGCACTCTTCTTACAGATAAAGAGGCTATCTTGAAAAGGTGGGCAACAGTGTGCTGAATCGACCATCAAGCATCAATGAGGATGCAATCGACAGACTGTCACAGGTAGAGTGCAATGTTCTGTTAGGATGAATTTTCAACCGTCATGGAAACAGCAACTGTCATCTGGCAAAGCTCTAGGTGCAGATGCAATCCCTGCAGAGGTTTATAAGGCCGGGGGCTACCCATGGCAGAGAAACTGATAAGAGTTGTTTCACGGTATGTGGAGGAAGGAGGCTATCCCACAAGAATTTAAGGATGCATCCATTATCCACCTATACAAGTGGAAAGGGAATCCACAAGTCTGTGACAACCACAAAGGCATTTCCTATCCATTGCTGGAAAGATACTGGCACAATTCTGTTGAACCGCCTGAATGTTCATCTTGATCAGAAGGGACTTATCCCAGAAAGTCAGTGTGGATTCAGAAAAGACAGGGGCACAATAGACATGATCTTCACAGCAAGACAGCTTCAGAAGAAATGCCAATGGCAGAATGTGGATCTATACATGACGTTTGTCGACCTCACCAAAGCGTTTGGCACAGTTAGTCGTGATGGACTCTGGAAAAGCATGGCAAAGTTTGGCTGTCCACCCAGATTCATAGCAATGTTGCGGCAATTTCAGGACCGAAGAACTAACTAAATGTAATGAACCACTGCAGAAGCTGAGGGTGAGGTTACGGCCGTGTAAAATCGATTTAAACCCGCCAGTAACTTTGTGTTACTGATCGTTCCAAGTCGATACTTCTGTGGTGGTTCTTTTTGTTTTATGTCTTGGTGTTTAAAATATTTTTGTGCTGTTGGCGCCTTATGTATGTTGGCATATTTTTAGTTAAGTTACGGTAACTGAGTGGCCACCTATTGGGAAAATAGCTGCTCATTCGGCTTACGAAATGTTTTCATGGTATAAGTACCTGATTGTTAGTTTGGTTTTTTCCCACCTTGGTTTTTGGAGTGGGAGTCTTTTTCTGATTGCGCCTTTTCCTGATCTTTGCCTACTTGTACCCTTTTTTTCATGATGGCATGCAGGCACGTGTGCAAAATGATGGAGAGTTCTCTGAACCCTTTGAGGTAACAAATGAGGCCAAACAGGGCTGTGTTATGGCACCAACACTGTTCAGCATTTTGTTGTCTGCTATGATAATGGATGCAGGACAGTGACACTGGTTTTCCAATCAGGTACCGTTTTGATGACAATATATTCAACCTTAGAAGTTTGCAAGCCAAAACTAAGGTGCAGACTGATGTGCTAGATGAGCACCTCTATGCAGATGATATGGATACGAATGCCAGCTCAGAGGCAAAAATGCAGAGCCATGGATTAAGTCTCACAGTCATGTGATAACTATGATCTCATAATCAGCACAAAAAGACAGAGGTTGTACACCAACCAGCATCTGGAAAACCGTACAACGAACCAACAATCACTGTGAATGGACTAAAACTGAAAGGTGTTGATATATTTACCTACCTGGGAAGCACTCTTTCCAGAGCAGTGCACATTGATGATGAGGTCACTGCCCGAATCGCAAAAGCCAGTGTGGCATTTGGAAGACTCCGTGCAAATGTCTGGGATGGGAGCGAAATGGAATCAATCTTGACACCAAGCTGAAAGTCTACATGGCTGTGGTACTGCCAACCCTCTTGTATGCATGTGAGACCTGGACAGTATACCAGCGTCATGCAAAGAGACTTAACCATTTCCACTTAAACTGAGAAAGCTGTTAAAAATCAAGCGGCAAGACAAGATCCCAGACACAGAGGTCCTGAAGAAAGCAGGGATGCAAATCATGTATACTGTCTTAAAGCTAGCACAGTTAAGGAGGTCTGGCCATGTTAAAAGAATGCCTTATGAGCGACTTCCAAAGAAAGTCTTCTATGGAGAACTACAAGAAAGCGCTCTCAAGGTGGCCAGAAGAAACGCTACAAAGACACCCTCAAAGCCTCTCTGAAGGATTTCGACATACCAGTTGGGTCTTGGGAATAGACTGCACAGGAGCTATCAAAGTGGCGAGGTCTCATCAACAAAAGGACAGCTCTCTATGAAACAAAGAGAATCTGTGAAGCTGTAAGAAAGCGTAGAGAACGCAAAGCCAATACCAATAGGCAACCAGCTGATTCAATGACATTGACTTGCTCTACTTGCAACCGACAGTTCAGAGCTAGAATTGGCTTAGTCAGCCATCAAAGAACTCACCAACACACACGAACATGTTCAAGAAATAATGATGTTCTTCCTCTTAGTGAGAGACGAACGACCAGTTATGTGAAGATAGCGATCATCCTCCAAGTGGTTGTGTTATCCAGTCTTGTTTAGCTCAGGGTTGTAATCCATAGTCTCACGATGTTAACTTGAATATACGAGTGTGTTTATTTCACTGATACAGTTTTTGGTGATTTGGTCTATGAACTAATCAGAGAATTTAAAATAAGATCTAGGCATTACTAATTTTCTTTATAAATAAAGCTTAGTTGACTTTATCATCCCTGGTCCTATTTTATCTGACCCATACCCAGCACACTAATGGACGATCTGAATATTGTAATTAGTTACCTGTTGATAAAGCTATATTAAGTAGGTAGATTTATGACGCCGATCGTTGATTTATTATATTTTAATTGCTTTATACCATTACACATGCTGTACACTTTGATATATTTTCCAAAAGTGTCGTCTCCATATGACCTTACCTTACCTGTTAGCACGATATGAAACTACTGTCTGTAAACCATCTTTCAGAAACTTCAAAAGTCATAAAAAATGTCACAAAAATTTCAAAAGTCGGTTTTCTTATAATATAGTTATGCCCAAAAATTATTTTGAATAGGCCTTTTGCATGTGAAAGGGCGGTAATTCAAACACCTTAAAATTGAACATCAAGCATATCTGTGGAATAATTTTAAGTGTTTGGCGCTCAGCTATGCATACAATACAATTTTCTTTTTGGTTCGGTTCATTTTAAATGAAAATTAACCAATTTAGATTTTTCCGTGAAAATAGTTACCTCCCTTGCTGACATTTTTACAATGGAAAAAGTCCTATTCAAAATTTAAGTTTATTTTAATTGTTTTATAAATAAGTCAGGCTTAAAAGGGGAAAACTTTAAACGTTTACTAAATCCGTCTTCATTTTTCCTACTGAAATCAACTATTCTTAGGACAGGAACCCCAAAATACCAATTAACATAAAACTACGGAGGTTTTTAAACAAGAATGCCGCGGAGGCTCGTATCGTACCTACATCAGGTAAAATACCAAAGTGAAAACATATGACAAGGACACTGGATCAAGGTACGTGCTAGTGGGGCTTGTGAAGAACTTAACAATTGCTATGCCGGGTTTCCAAGACAGAGAAAAAACTCATAAGATCTAGACAATGCGTCACTAGGAGTAAACAGATTTTTAACAAGTTCAATAAACCGTAAAATATGGGTCAAGGGCACCGGATCCAGGTGGATGGTTATTGAATGGATCAATGCCAGTTACTATGCAGTGATCATGCTTTTACATTTTTTGTGGGGGTTTTTACTGTAATTATTAACTTAGCTATTGACACGAACAGACGGGCAAATTCTATCTTGGATTCCATGACGAAAAGTCGATCCTTTATTTGGACAAATTTCTGGCCTGCATTTTAAAACCGAATGAGCATCGAAGTTAATAGCAACATTTTATCATTGTCATAATCAATATGCATTTATCATGTAATTTAAATATATGACCCATCAAACAAAATATTAAATCTGGACTCTGTGGACGGAATCACTGACATATGAACCTCAACGTGACAAAATGTACCTTCGGACATTCTGACATTTCTAATAGATAACTGCTCAAAAGCTAAAAAATCATGAAATATATGTTTTAGAAGTTGCACTGTATTTTTAATCCTTTAACACTGGGCTACCTAATGAATGAGTATTAAAACATAATTAAGTTCAATATTTGGAGTTATCTGCCCTTGTTTTTGCCCATTATATACTTAATTTTCCTATATCTATAGTCAAACCGTAACCATAGCAACCACATAGTCACAGAAATAGACAAAACAATTTCGACAGATTAATTGTAAGGATGATATACATCTATCTAAACAATATGTACTAGCCAATGCTTCAACAACTTTAAGAAAATAAATCGAGTTTTGTAGGCACTACTTACATGCAGAAATGCAATTACGCAACTTTGACGTCATTTTTCAGGACAATGACGTCTGAAGGGTCCATATAGAAAATATGTCATAACTCGCAAAATAATTTGAATAATCCAGCCAAATAAAGACTATGAGACTTAAGAAACATTATACATTCAAAGTAAGATTGTTTTTCTAATAATCAAAAAATTGCCCGAAGGTACATTTTCTCATGTTGTGGCCCATATTTAGATGCAAGCGGAAGAATGGTAAATTAATCGATCCGTCCACGACAACCGGCTGGCCTTTAGGCTCATCCTTTCTTCATTACGAAAACTTGCCCGTGCAATATACGGCGATTTCAGCTGTAAAAATTAAAAAATTCCATAGAAAACGTTTTGAAGTTTTTAACATTTTTACTCAAAACATAGTTCGTGGGTTCACGTTAGAACCGCCTCAGTGAGGCGGTTGTAACGAGTACCCACAAAAGTAAGAAAATAGGTATACTATTAACTTATTTATTGATTTACGTATTTACATATTTATGGACAAATTATAGTGAAAGTTTAGGCATATATTTGTTTTACGCAATTTAAAATAGAAAATACCCCATCATTAAACACGATTTTACAATAAGTTGTATGTATATAGAATTCATGGGCGTTAATATGGGCCTTAATTTTACAGGCGTGTTCCCATGGTGAGATATAGTGTATAAAAGCTAAATGCACAGCGCACAATTAGGGTCCAAAATTGGAATAGCATGCAGTGATTTAGTTAAGGTACGTTACAAACGGCGCAAGTGCTAGTATTTTTATGTTTTTATACGTTAACAAGACATAACAGATATTGCTCTTAAATTGACTTTTTGCATATGCTGATCAAGTCAAATTTGACCACTCTTCCAAACATTGTTTTCTGGAAGCCAAAAATATATATATAAGAAATTTCATATCATTGTTATGAAAAAAAATATCTGTTTGTGGTATTTTAATTATTCATACAAGACAAAGATTTTGTTTCTTTTTTTTGTTTCCTTTTCTTTTTGGGTTCTCATAGAAAGATGTATTCATATGCGACATGGGTTGGACTTGTAGACATGTTTGGTTCTTACCTGTCGGAATAAAAAAATACATGTTATGCCTTGAAACACCAGAATCTATGAAATAGTAAAACATAAAGGTACGCGGATACAGTATGAATATAATAGAAAGAAAATGCACTTAAATAAAACTGTATGTTAATATAATTTCAGATACACAAAAATCCAGACTTCCGCCAAAAATGAAGCTTACGTTGCTAATAACCAGCTGTTTTCTGATCATCTACTTGTCCATGCCAATCACGGAATGTACCATAGCGTTATATGGTACCAGACCAATGTCTTCGGTCCTTCTATCTGGACTAGGTAGACCACGTTCTCCCATGGTGCTATCACGGCGTCTCACGGGAAGTGTTCCTGCTCGGTATTCAAGGCTTTTGGAGACTCCAGGGGGTCCTAGTCGTTATGTGAGACGAATTCGTCCTGTGCTGGTATGTAATCAACGCCGAGTGAACAGCATCGTGAACATGAACGGCGAATGCTGGTGGGAGTTCATTGAAGAGATTATCGACCTACTTCTCGAATTTTTCAACAACTTTTTCAATTTTAATAACATTGTCAGTAGCAGTGTTAATAACAATGGTAATAATATCATGGCTAGACCACTTCAACCACGTACACAACGTTCATCATACTATAATTGAAAGAAAAAAAAAAACAACAGGTGCTACAAAGACAGTGTCGATTTTTATTACTTTGTTCCGAACGCATCAAACTTGTCTGTTTCATGACAATATGACTTATTTTGTAAACAATTCTTGTCATGCTGTTCATAACAATATGGTATATTATTTTGTACACAATTTTTGTCATGCTGTTCATGATAATATGACTTATTTCGGAAACAACCTTTTGTCATCATCTACGTATAATTCGGCAAATAGGTTACTGTATGGGCATTACCTCATGAATACTTTATTGGGTATTGTCTACTTTTGACCTAGGTAAAAGCTAAAGGTATACAGTTGAAAGATTCAACTCGCATGTTTTCCGTTGGAAAATACGAATGAAATACGACTTTGTCTAATTCACTTGATTGGACAAAATACAGGTAGCTGATCTCTAACGGTAAATATGTGACAGCAGGGTTCGACTTTACTTGAACAGATAGACTAACCGACCATGCTCAGATATGATTATTAAAGTTACCGCCTATACAGTGACCTACTTGCCCAATTATAACACGTAATTGCGTTTGTCCTAGTTATAGTGTGATTGCTTTGCCTGTGCCGCTTTACCTCTATTGCTTGTCAAACGTTGGGCGAGTCCATGTGGTAGCACGTGAAATGGTATCCAGATTGTAACAGTACAAATACTTCTTGTGCATGCAGCCGAAGTGTAACGGAAAATTGCGTCATTTTGTCCTGATTCGTCCTGGGGCCAGTTTCATCAAAAAAGTTCCTAGGACAAGTCTTAAAAGTGTCCCAGGACATTTTCTGAGACATGTGTAAGTCGGTTTCATCAACACGTCCTTAAAATGTCCTACGCCTTAAATCTGTGTTTCATCAAAAGTGTCCTACTTTAACAATGCTCTTCTGTTGGGCCCCATAAATATCATGTGCTTGATCACGTGCGATCTTATTTTAGCTGTGTAGTAGCCATAAAAGTTTTAGCTTTTTCAAAAGTTTTAATTACTCGTTTAAATTGTGAAGAAAAAGAACTGGTATAAAGAAGAATATTTTGTAAATTTTAAACAACCGTAAAATTGTTAAATAAATTGTTAATAAAAGTTACACATTAGCATAAACGAAGACAAACGCACACTGGACGTGTGGACAAAGTGCAAAATTCATCAAACGTCATGTCGAAGACACGTTAAAAATGCGTTACAGGCGCACCATGTACGCTTGGCGTTCGTTGTTGTACATCGTTATACGTCGGTGCGCGTTCCGAGCGCATTTGGGCTGAAGACTGGGCCCTGTGCGTCGCGAACTTATAAGTTCAACACGCGTTACAGATGCGCTGAATGCAGGCACGTCAATGTACGCAACATGGGCGTTCCAATTTTACGAGACATTGGTTTGGGCGCTTGCCGAACGCTTTGTACAGTAATGCGCCCTAAGCGGGTACGAGACGTGCGATAAATTTTTATACGCTCTTGTGACGTTTGTTTAATGCGTCTGGGGCGTAACCCAAACGTACCCCACAATTGTCAGCGTGCGCATGCGACTGTGTGACTAACTGAAGTTTAAGAAGCAAATTAATTTTTATACGTCCAAAATCTTTAGCGCAAGACGAGCATTTGTCTTACTGTCTAATGTGTGACTGCTCTTTGTGTCGCATACTCTGTCTATCTGATGTTGTTTTTTTTTGTTTGTGTGTGTGTTTGTGTTTTACGAAAACACGCTCATATGTGATCTTTTGGGGGTACGATGTCGACGTCACAAAACATGATTGAATGTGACATAAAATCGCACGCAACAATAATTGGAATTTTTGTCCATCGAGGTCACTAGTTTAAAAAAGTAGTTTTAAAAGAAACCTTTAAGAATCAAATTCTGCAATGTAGTCCATATTTGTATGAGGACAATTTCATGACACTTTAACTCAGTGCAACATACGTTTTTTTTTTTTTTTTTTTTTTTTTTTTTTTCATACTTTTTATCACTTAAGGGAAAAACACTAGAAGCAAACCGAGGGCGTTGCATTTGTCAATTTCGCATTTATCTAAACTGTTTCAATATCCGTTTAGAAATGTAAAAATGTTTAAATCTGAATTTCCGACTTTTGATTTCACAAGACCAAAAATGTCAGATATGTCACATATAAACAGTCAGACATAAGTTAAGCACCACCTAAACATATTGTGTCATAACTTTTTAAATAGGTGACATTTCTTCACCATGTATGGTTTGAAACTTAGCGTGATTATTTAGGAGCAAAGAGGTATTAAACTGCAACTTGGAAACCTCTTGGAATATGTTCCAGAATTAACTTGACAAAACTATTCGACCTGTGACATTTATGACATTTGATAAATCAATGATAATTGACAACATATCTTGATACACCTTAAGGCAATTGACAATGTAAGCATACTATGAAAAAGCCCAGAAATTTAAAATGTCCAAATCGCCAAAAAAGTGTAAAAATGTTAATGTCATTTTGTTACAATGTCAAATCCATCCTAACCACCATGAAAACGCGAACTGATATTTCTGATATCAAAAATTATGAAAGGTTCAGGAATGGCATGTTTCATAGTGAAAACTTAATATTTACATAACAAGTGAAAAAAGTTTGGATGGCTATTCCTGAACTTTCATAAAACATTGAGTATAACCAAATGCCTGTTGGATCTTGTTTATTTTTAACTCTACTTTACTTTCGAGCTTATACAAATTCAAATCGAATAGTTATTGGATGAATATAATTTCTAAGGGCATACCTCCCAAATTAGGGGTAAGCGTAGAATCGAAGCGATTGGGGCAAATGGCATTCTGACAGATCTAACAGATCAAGAAAGGACATTGGTAAAATGTCGTCACAGAATGATTGTTGTTATAAAGTAATTGTAACCTCAAAACCGTCTCCAGAATAACATTAGGGTGATGCTTAACTTATGTCTGACTGTATATAACAAACTATTAATAACGTACAAAAAATGTGCAAACAGCAGAATTTTTAACACCAGACTATTTATAAAACAAATAAAACGACAAAAAATGATCGCCTTGGAACGGTCGGTGATATAAAATAACTCCAGCTTTCGATGTTTATTGTGGATATTTTGAACTTTATTTACTTGTCGTGCTCATAATCGATGCGCAACATCGTCTTCGTTATGCACATGTGCAAGTTGCATTATTCCCATAATGCCAGTCGGATAAGATGCAGCATGTTGCAACATGTATCACATTGATGGAGGGTAAGGGGATGGGTGCCTGAGTACGGCAAGTGAACCTCTTTTTGACCAAATTATTTCGTTTTCATTAAAAAAATATGACACAATTTTGGCGATAACGTATGAAAAGGAACTGTCCTCTTTGCAAGTTTTAACCGCTTCTTTTGAAATTCTTGATGCGAACGTCATTTTAATATTGAGGATATTTGATATTTACAGACTTCGTTTCTTACAGCATTGATTCTTGATAGGTCGTCGTGGTGACTTACAAAGGGTACAATTTTGAATAAATAAACATTCAAATAAATTCTTAAATTTGTTTTGGGACATTCGTGTCTGACAAAAAGCAATTTTTGCATTTTAATTCTAGTAGGGTAACTTTGTGTTACTGATCGTTCCAAGGCGATACTTCTGTGGTGGTTCTTTTTGTTTTGTCTGGGTGTTTAAAATTTTTTGTGCTGTTGGCGCCTTATGTGTGTTTTCATAGTTTTAGTTAAGTTAAGGTAACTGAGTGGCCACCTATTGGGAAAATAGCTGCTCATTCGGATTACGATATGTTTCATGGTATAGTACATGATTGTTAGTTTGGTTTTTTCCCACCTCGGTTTTTGGAGTGGGAATCTTTTTCTGATTGCGCCTTTTCCCGATCTTTGCCTACTTGTACCTTTTTTGAAACGTGGTTGCTATCTTAACGTTAAGTTGTTTAAGCGTCGACTGGATGTGTTTTCGATATTTCTGACACAGTCAACTTAATAGAATTCTTTGTTGAATTATATTCAAACTTCAAAATATCGATATAAAAATATTTAAGATCGACTATAATATGAATAGAGGGTTTCCAATTTAGGGTTGGGTTAATTCTGTCCTTCTGTCTGTGCATCCAGTCATCTGTGAGTGTTTTCCGATGTCGGTGCCCCTTTCAAAGATAAATTGAGCATGTACATAATCACCGGCCTCCAATTAACGTCTACGACGGGTAATAGACCTAACTGTACACAATGTCATGAAGTTTGAGGGCTTCGTGCCATGGAAGATTGGTCATGACAAACGAGTGTCCCTTTCAAAACAAATATGTGACCTAGATTAACTTCTGCATGTAGGACACGGGTAGGTCAACATCTTTTTCAGCCTCCAATACCAATTGACAGGCAGCAGCCATTTCTAGCACAACCGAGACTTTAAACCGAGCTCACGTCTCCATATGACCTTAGCTGTTTAGTGGGATGAAAAACATCAAATCAACCAATTTCTAGTACATGTACAAAATTTAGGACAAAACTTGTCAGATAGGACGCCGAAATAGTTGTCCTACGTTTAAGACAAAATCTGAGAACTTCCTAAATTTCTGGAGTTTGATGAAACACGACTTTTGTCTTAAAAACGTCCTGGGACATTTTTAAGGACAAAATCTTGTCTTAAACACTTTGATGAAACTGGCCCCTGGTTTTCCTCGGAGAGTCTACTTCGTAGCACGCGAAAGGATATTCAGATTGTAATAGTACAAATACTGACTGTGCGTGCAACCGAAGTGTTAAGGGAAACTTGAGGCTTTTCGTACGGAACTATTTCATGGGTTCGTCGATTTTTTGACGTGTCTGAGGTCAAAATCGAGCTAAACTCGTACTTCATGGATTTTTTACGCTTCACGTGAAGAGTGCATTGGCATGTATCATTGACTTGTATTCAGATAGACTATCACTCTGCTCCACTTCGGTACCTCGTTCCACATCCCTGACAGCTTAGCATAGGTTCCATGTCGAACTGATTGCGGATTTCGAAAGCAACTTGCAGCTATGTTATTTTGCTATTAATAGTATTATTTTGTTAAATATTTGTACCAGTTGCGAAGATCTTCCAGTCATTTAAATTTATGTAGAAAAACAAACAATTTTCGACTTTGAGTCGCTAATTCTACAGTAGTCTCCCCTGATCTATTTATAGACATCTTTGAAATTTTCCATAGAAAAAATGAAGTATTTTATGATTCTGCGTACGTTAACAACTAGAATATTTATAATTATGTCATATATGCAAGAAAGTATCTAACATATGTTAGAATAACACAGTTTTGCAGTTTTGCTGATTTTTTTATTTTCGACCAAGGTCTGAATATATCCCATTTCCCATGGAGAGGTTTAACGGAATACCGATGGAAATTTTCCGTCTAATATTCAGAGTGTCATAACTTAAACTGCCTATTTGAAGCAGTCTGGTCAACGAATGCATATCTGCTAATCAAAGGTCAACCGGCGCGGTCAAAGAAATTGCACTATACTTGTACATACGAGGATACCCATTACAATTTCAATAGTTTCGCCATTTTTATAATAAATGATGTAATTAATCTGTTTGTTGTTTTGCTTTGACTATATTATTTCTAATATCTTGAAGAAAATCCTATAGGGATTTATCAAATCATGAGACACCGTAAAGTCACTCTATTTATTGACGTTTCGGCCTTTGGCCTACATACTGCGAATTATGTCATAATTTTGAAAAAGGCCAAAGGCCGAAACGTCAATAAATAGAGTGACTTTACGGTGTTATAATAGAACTGGTGTCCCCGATTAGTGTTAAACTGTATTCTTCACAATTTGTTTAATCTTCGATCGAAGGTAAGCAGTGTAGCTACCGTGGATTTCAAAGGGCAGAAATGAAAATTATATAATCTACACTACTGAATATGTACCTTTCAATTCTAGACATCTATTGAGAATTTCAGAACACACTCGAAACAAGTCGGATCTATACAACACAATACATGCAATTTTGGTTTTCATCTAAAAAAAAAGAAAATATCTTCCATGTATATCTCACCAAAAGAAGTTTTTTTTTCTCATTTTAAAACACTGTTACGTCTTACAGTTTTCAAATAAAATAAATTTGTATTATCGTTAAGTGCTTGACTCGGTAAATGGCAATGTATTAAATTGATTAAACATTAAGTTAAAAACAATATATGCTTTACCTCCTAAACCCAAATCGCCATTTAGGCATTAGAAGCAGAAGTATGTCTTGGTTCCGGCAGACAAAGCCGCGAACAATGTTTTTGTCGTGTGTAGGCTGCAGAAGCTGAGGGTGAGGTTATGGCCATGTAAAACCGGTTTAAGCCCGCCAGTAACTTTGTGTTACTGATCGTTCCAAGGCGATACTTCTGTGGTGGTTCTTTTTGTTTTATGTCTTGGTGTTTAAAATTTTTGTGCTGTTGGCGCCTTATGTATGTTTTCATATTTTTAGTTAAGTTTAGATAACTGAGCGGCCACCTATTGGGAAAATAGCTGCTCATTCGGCTTACGGTATGTTTTCATGGTATAAGTACCTGATTGTTAGTTTGGTTTTTTCCCACCTCGGTTTTTGGAGTGGGAATCCTTTTCTGAATGCGCCTTTTCCTGATCTTTGCCTACTTGTACCTTTTCACATGGGCTTATCTGATGAAATGTCTGTAGTTAATGCTCAATTATACGATTGACCTGTTAAGTTTTCTGTTTGTGTCAATGAAGGCCAAGACAAACTTCCTACGATGTATTGGTTACCTAAGCTTCACAAAAGACCATACAAAGCTAGATTTATTGCAAGTTCGAGCTCTTGTACTACTACTGAACTTTCTAAATTATTAACTTCCTGTCTTACTGCTATGAAATCTCATGTCATAAGATACTGTGAGACAGTGTAGGAAACTTCAAATAAAAATTGGTTTTGGTCAATAAAACTTCTGGCGAGGTGCTCACTAAAGTGTAGAGGGTTCCGTGCGACGACCTTGTCCACATTTCTTCTCTGTATACAAAATAACCACATAATCTAATTAAAAAACACTTCGTGATTTGATAGAGTGGACCTTCAAAAGGGCATTAACAACTATGGTTCACTTTATTTGGCATGTAATGACAGAAAGGCTTTTTTTACTTCCTCTGACCATAGCCGGCATTACTTCCTCTGACCATAGCCGGCATACACTTTGGTCATGTCAGAATGTGTGCGACGCCTTATCCTATCTACTGGATAATAAAAAGGTACAAATAGGCAAAGATCAGGAAAAGGCGCAATCAGCAAAAGATTCCCACTCCAAAAACCCAAGGTGGGAAAAAACCAAACTAACAATCAGGTACCTATACCATGAAAACATTTCGTAAGCCGAATGAGCAGCTATTTTCCCAATAGGTGGCCACTCAGTTATCTAAACTTAACTAAAAATATGAAAACATACATATGGCGCCAACAGCACAAAAATATTAAACACCAAGACATAAAACAAAAAGAACCACCACAGAAGTATCGCCTTGGAACGATCAGTAACAAAAAAGTTACTGGCGGACTTAAATCGATTTTACACGGCCGTAACCTCACCCTCAGCTTCTGCAGTGGTTCATAACATTTAGTTAGTTCTTCGGTCCTCGTGGTGAATCTCTAACTAGTCAATGAATCATCAAGAACAAACAAATAAATCATGATAAACATCCTGATGAATCAAAAACCAGGACTCACAGATTGAGTAAGCTGCCCGACGATGGAGATCCCTGGGCGCCGAATAACTTACTAACTCCGGAGCAAAAGAAAAACATCAGTTGGACCCCGGTGGGCCAAGCAACAGACAAGAAGCTCCGGCCCCAACCAACTAAAATGAATAGCTTTAAGTCGGGGCCATCATAGAGTCTGACGCCCGACCCACCGGCGTGCAATGAAAGAAGGCAGCGTAGTTATCAACCATGATTGGGTTAAAAACTAAGCATGCAGACTGTCGCATAACATTCAAGTTATAACCTATACGTCTGTAACGTGTTATGATTTTTAATATTTATATTAGATTGGGGACCAAGTTATACAGACAAATTGTTAGAATTCCGATGGGTACAAATTGCGCACCTCTCGTAGCTGATTTATTTTTATACTGCTACGAAAGAGATTTCATGGATTCTCTTAACCATGATAATCAAGCTGATGTTATCGAAGCTTTTAATTCGTCTTCTAGGTACCTGGATGACCTTTTGAACATTGACAACCCTTATTTTGAAGGTATGGTCAATCAAATTTATCCACCTGAACTACAATTGAAAAAAGCCAATATTTCAGATACCGAATTTACATCTTTGTTTTGCAAATGGATTTGTTTCTTCTAAAATTTATGATAAGCGCGATGACTTTGATTTTGTTATTGTAAATATTCCGTTTTTGGATGGTGACGTTCCTCGTCGTGCTTCTTATGGTGTATACATTTCGCAATTTATTAGGTTTGCTAGAGTCTGTAATCATGTTACGGACTTCAACGCTCGTAATAAATGTAATAAACGGCCAAACTTCTCCAGCAGGGCTATCGGTATCATAAACTTCGAAAAACATTTTTTTTTTAATTTTATCGTAGACACTATTAATTGATTTGCAAATATAATGTTGGGTTAAAGACACCTTTAGTTGAGGGCCTTTCGGAACCAGAATTTTATGGTGACTTGGTTTACAAATTTAAGAAACTAATAGTCTAGAAAGAAATGATTTTTCTTTTCAGTTCAGAAAAAATATTACACGTTACAGACGTATAGCTTATGACTTGAATGTTTTGCGACAGTCTGCATGCTTAGTTTTTAACCCAATCATGGTTGATAACTATGCTGCCTTCTTTAATTGCTCGCCGGCGGGTCGGGCGTCAGACTCTATGATGGCCCCGACTTAAAGCTATTCATTTTATTCGGTTGGGACCGGAGCTTCTTGTCTGTTGCTTGTCCCACCGGGGTCCAACTGGTGTTTTTCTTTTGCTCCGGAGTTAGTAAATTATTCGGCGCCCAGGTATCTCCAGCGTCGGGCAGCTTACTGAATCTGTGAGTCCTGGTTTTTGATTCATCAGGATGTTTATCATGATTTATCTGTTTGTTCTTGATGATTCATTGACTAGTTAGAGATTCAACACTAAATGTTATGAACCACTACAGAAGCTGAGGGTGAGGTTATGGCCATGTAAAACCAGTAATTTTATATTACTAATTTAGTTTTTCCCACCTCGGTTTTTGGAGTGGGAATCTTTTTCTGATTGCGCCTTTTCCTGATCTTTGCCCACTTGTACCTTTTAAAAAACACCAAATTTTTGGGAAGATTTAGAAATCCCCCAGTTTTATTTCTGGGTTCCAAAGCCCGGATTCGTTTCATATCTTAACTCGAGAGAATGAAAAAGTACAAGTAGGCAACGAAAAGGCGCAAAACATATTGTAAGCCGAATGAGCAGCTATTTTCCCAATAGGTGGCGCCACTCAGTTACCTAAACTTAATCTGATTAAAGAAAAACTTCTCGATTTGATAGAGTGGACCTTCAAAAGAGCATTAAAAACTATAGCTCACTTTATTTGGCCTGTAATGTCAGAAAAGCGTTTTACACTTCCACTGATCTAAGTCGATATACACTTTGGTCATGTCAGAATGTATGCGATGCCTTGACCTATCTCCTGGATAATATTTATATTAGATTCGGAACCAAGTTGTACAGGCAAATTGTTGGAATTCCGATGGGTACAAATTGCGCCCCTCTCGTCGCAGATTTATTTTTATGCTGCTATGAAAGAGATTTCATGGATCAAGCTGATGTAATCGAGACCTTTAATTCGACTTCTAGGTACCTCGATGACCTTTTGAACATTGGCAATCCTTATTTTGAAGGCATGGTCAATCAAATTTATCCACCTGAACTACAATTGAATAATGCTAACACCACAGATACCGAAGCCCCCTTTTAGGATTTACATCATTCTATCGCAAATGGATTTGTTTCGTCTAAGATTTATGATAAACGCGATGACTTTGATTTTGATATTGTAAACTTTCCGTTTTTGGATGGTGACGTTCCTCGCCGTGCTTCGTATGGTGTATACATTTCGCAGCTTACTAGGTTTCCTAGAGTCAGCAATCATGTAGCGGACTTCAACGTGCGAAATAAATGTTTAACAGCCAAACTTCTCCAGCAAGGCTATCGGTATCATAAACTTCGAAAAACATCTTCTAAATTTTATCGCAGACACTATGAGTTGATTTCCAACTTTAGTGGGCTAAAAACCCTTTTACGTGAGGGCCTTTCGGAACCAGAATTCTATCATGACTTGGTTTACAAATTTAAGAAGCTTAAAGGAAAGAATGATTTTTCTTTTCAGTTCAGAAAAATCATAACTCGTTACAGACGTATAGGTTATAACTTGAATGTTGCTTTGTGTGTCCTTGATGATTCATTGACTAGTTAGAGATTTACCACGAGGACCGAACAACTAACTAAATGTTGTGAACCACAGCAGAAGATGAGGGTGAGGTTAGGCGCCTGTAAAACCGCTTTAAGCCCCCCCCCCCCCCCGTAATTTTATATTACTGGTCGTTCCAAGGCGATACTTCTGTTGTGGTTCTAATTGTTTTGTGATTTGGATCGAATTTTTGTGCTGTTTGAGCCTTATGTACGTTTTCATATTTTTAGTTCAGTTCGGGTAACTGAGTGGCCGCCTATTGGGGAATAGCTGCTCACTCGGCTTACGACATGTTTTCATGGTATAAGTACTTAAATGTCATTGTTAGTTTTTTCCCACCCCTCGGTTTATTGAGTGGGAATTTCTTTTTGATCTCGCCATTTCCTGATCATTGCCTATTTGATTTATTTTTATGCTGCTATGAAAGAGATTTCATGGATTCAATTCACCATGACAATCAAGCTGATGTAATCGAGGCTTTTAATTCGACTTCTAGGTACCTCGATGACCTTTTGAACATTGGCAATCCTTATTTTGAAGGCATGATCAATCAATTTTATCCACCTGAACTACAGTTGAATAATGCTAACACCACATATACCGAAGCCCCCTTTTAGGATTTACATCTTTCTATCGCAAATGGATTTGTTTCGTCTAAGATTTATGATAAACGCGATGACTTTGATTTTGATATAGTAAACTTTCCGTTTTTGGATGGTGACGTTCCTCGCCGTGCTTCGTATGGTGTATACATTTCGCAGCTTACTAGGTTTGCTAGAGTCAGCAATCATGTAGCGGACTTCAACGCGCGAAATAAATGTTTAACAGCCAAATTTCTCCAGCAGGGCTATCGGTATCATAAACTTCGAAAAACATTTTCTAAATTTTATCGCAGACACTATGAGTTGGTTTCCAAATTCAGTTAGCTAAAAACCCATTTACGTGAGGGCCTTTCGGAACCAGAATTCTATCATGACTTGGTTTACAAATTTAAGAAGCTTAAAGGAAAGAATGATTTTTCTTTTCAGTTCAGAAAAATCATAACTCGTTACAGACGTATAGGTTATAACTTGAATGTTGCTTTGTGTGTCCTTGATGATCCATTGACTAGAGATTTACCACGAGGACCGAACAACTAACTAAATGTTGTGAACCACAGCAGAAGATGAGGGTGAGGTTAGGCGCCTGTAAAACCGGTTTAAGCCCCCCCCCCCCTCCCGTAATTTTATAATACTGGTCGTTCCAAGGCGATACTTCTGTTGTGGTTCTAATTGTTTTGTGTTTTGGATCGAATTTTTGTGCTGTTTGAGCCTTATGTACGTTTTCATATTTTTAGTTCAGTTCGGGTAACTGAGTGGCCGCCTATTGGGGAATAGCTGCTCACTCGGCTAACGACATGTTTTCATGGTATAAGTACTTAAGTGTCATTTTTAGTTTTTTCCCACCCCTCGGTTTATGGAGTGGGAATTTCTTTCTGATCGCGTCATTTCCTGATCATTGCCTATTTGTACTTTTTTTTTACTAAAAATATGATAACATACATAAGGCGCCAACAAAATTAAAATTAAATATAATCGAGACTAGGACGTAGTCCAGTATGCACATCTGCCTACGATGAGTCACGCCCTTGGGGATCTTTTTACGGATTTTTTTTTTTATTTTATTTCTAAATACTCTCAGGCCGCAGGAATAGATTAGACATTTGGACTATATTTCCAAAGCGTATTGTTATTTTGCTCGACGAGCTTCTTCTTCTTCTTCTTCTTCTTCTTTTTTCCTGGGCGAGACTAGTACTATAGGAGGTTGTTTTTGTTTGTTGTTCCGGGAGCACCCGAAGGCTCATCAGGGAGATTGAAGCCCGGGATCGAACCTGCGACCCCTGGTTTACAAGGCGAGTGACGAGCTTCTTATAAAGCTTAAATTTCAGGCATATTATATGCAAACAATTTCAATTCACGTAATGCATTTAAATACGATTCCATTTTTAAACTTCAAAGTTTGCATATTCCATCTATCATAATGTTTCTTTTGGCTTCCAAATATATAACAGGTCATTTAACTTTGTCGAAAATATTGAGAACGATCACATTAATTAGATCACATTAATTAGATCACACATTAATTAGATCACATTAATTAGAGAGTTTGTCATAGTTAGCCGCGTACTTGCCTGACAAACATCGTAAAATACTTGTATATCGTACAGTGGATATATTCCAAATAAAAAGGACAAAAATATCTGGAATAAAAAGGTACGTAATCTGTACATAACCCATAGACAAACTGTTTACATCAAGAAAACATGTCCGTGAAATGTATACCCCCTTAAACCACACTTGTGTATAGAAAAACTGGGGTTTGCGGGGGTATACCTATTTTTCTTATTTTTTGCTCTAAAACATAGAGTGTGGGTACTCGTTAGCACCGCCTCCCCGAGGCGGTTCTAACGTGTACCCACAATCTATATTTTGAGCAAACAGTAGACAAATGCAAATATCAGAATTTTTCAGCTGAAAATTTTTCAACCTCTCAAAAACCTCTGATTATTGCATGGACAAGTTTTCGTAATGAGAGGTAAAATAAAGCAAGGATCAGGAACTGGTGCATTCAGTACCAAAGCTCCACCCAAAAAACCGAGGTTAGCCGAGTGAGTTCATCATCAGTTCAGGCGAGTCTGGAAACAAGTCATACAGTACATAGAGGATATTTACTTTTTTGGGGGGTGAATACCAAATATATTTCATCGAGTGAGTTGAAAACATCAAAATTTTCACGAGTGCGTAGCACGAGTGAAAATTTAGATGTTTTCAAGTCACGAGATGAAATATATTTGGTATTTACCGATAAAAAGTTTTTTCTTTTTATTTTATACAATACACGGGTATTTTCCTATTCACAAAGCAGGCCGTGAAAATGCAAAAACCAAAAATTTTTGAAAACACAAATAATTTTGGTACCACATTGTTCCTAACGTTCTAAGTAAGAAAATGAATACCCACACTTTATGTTTTCGTTCGTAAATAACGGAGTTATAGGCATTTGAATTTCTGAAGTGAGGCACATTTAATGACGTCAAGTGAATGGAAACGTCAGAAGTAATCCAAACTCTACAGTAAAAATATCGGCTGATATCAATCACTAGTGAAAATATCAATATCAATTCTGCAGTGAAAATATCACTTTTATCCATTTTTGATATACATTAATTTCACTGCTAAGTATAAAATAAATGACCAGCATTGAACTCTTTCCTGGCGTCATAGCCTATCCGCCATATGTGACCCTGAAAGTTGAAGTGGACTCACCAAAAAAACAATTTGTTTATTTATCTTAAACGATATCTTACATTGTTTTATCTTATCTTTTTCATATCTTATGCACGTACTTTATTTATTTATTTATTAATTTATTTATTTATTTATTTATTTATTTATTTTACCTATATTTACATTTTATATTTTCAATCAAGTATCAGGGGCCAGTTGTTCAAAACTTCTTTAGCTTAACGTCATCGTAAAGACATCAACTTGTTAAGCAATAATGTTGACTACATAAGATTTTTGAGAATCCTTTGCAATGCAAATACACTGTTATTTTTTTGTTATATTCTAGTTTGAAATTTTAACGCATCATTAACTAACGATGTCGTTAATTTTGAACAACTGATGTCTATTTGCACATATCATCGCTTATATTAAGGTTATTTGACATAAAATCTGACTTTTGGAACAGCCAAAACGTCAAATTTTCGGGCATAACGCCATGGTGATACCCGACCGACGTCACGCCAACAAGATTAAACAAACTATTTCACTGGTCGTATTTGACATCGCTCCGCCCATAGGCATGGCCATTTACCATGTGACATAATGTTTCTAACGGGAGGTGAAGAACATTATGAAAGAGACTCATCTATACTTTTATCTGTGGCGGTTACAATAAAATGTAAATATTTTAGAAATGAATTTCAATTTTTCTGATGTTCATGGAGCTATGAACCACAACAGGTCGCATGGAGTTCGGGGTTCGTGTAAGCTTTGTTAGCGACCCACTGTGGTTCATAGCTCCATGAACGTCAGAAAAATTAAACTGATTGCTTATATCTACATTCATTTCTCTCTATCGCTTGTTCAAGGCGATCACATTTACAAGCAAATAGAGAATTTACTCACAGTGTGTGTTCAAACAGAGGAACGGTATCGATGACGTCATGACGTTTTACAACGCCCAATCACCATGATCACATTGGTGAGAGCCATGATATGTATTTTTTGACGTCAAGTTTGATCATGTGACGTCGCGTGACACGACGTTGTTCATGGAACTATGAATCTCATTTCAGTTCTATATGTTCAGTAAGATTTTATAGCTTTTGACATGCATATCAATTTGGTTTTATTACTAAAAGCTATTTTATTCTAGTAAAACCATGTGAACAAATGTAATTGCAGATCCCAGTGATTCCATCCCTAGAAGTCAAAATGAAGAGTAACGTACTGGCAGTTAGCTGTCTCTTGGTAATCTCTCTGACCATGCCAGTCGTGGAAGACACGCCTATTGTTCTAACATACGGTTCTATCGTAGGCGCTCCGGTCCTACTTTCTAGTCCGGGGACAAGTGTTCCAGTCTTTTTGTCCCGACCCAGGACAGGCGCTCCCGTTCTACTATTGAATTCACCGACAAGCGAACTAGCTCAACTATCACAGGTTATGAGACCAGCTCAAGTTATCATACATGACACTAGGCTATTACGTATTCCAGCCGTAACGACGGGAAGCGTTCGTCTCGGGAACAGAGGTCTACCTGTGCTCGGATGTAACGGAGACGGTGCTGGATGCATTTGGGAATGGCTTTTGGGGTTGTTTAATCAGATTTGTTGTGAGTGTCCACCTACTCTCAGATCTGCCCGGGCGCGGGGAACCTTCCGACCTAGACGAGTTCGTGCCGTGCTTCGCTGTGCTGGAATGGGAGGCGGGTGCTGGTGGGAGTTTCTGGTGGAACAACTCTGTGGCTTTTTCGGCATGTGTCCATGTCCGCCAGAGATTTTACATAGAAATCTACCAAGTCGTCGAGCGTTATCATACAATAATTGAAAGAATATAAAACTACTAAGGAAAAATTTCATTTCAAAACTTTATTCACTATACTGAGAAAATGTCTTGATTACTTAAATGCTTAAATGCATCCGTGCATATACGGGGGTCATTCAAGAATTAATGACAATGGCTCCATTGTTGTGGGCGCCCACATTCTCTATAAGTCATATGTACGCTGGAGCACTTACACAACTTTGACCATACCTGGGAGTGTTTGTTCATACTTTATTCTTGCCAATTCCAGTCTACTCTCTGGTTCAACTATTTACCGCTGTCTAGTCATTAGTAGCGCGCCACAAGTTGGGGTCACCTCAGTATAACAGCGTATACTGAATACTCTGAAACCACTGGGTCAATCAAAGCCAAACTTCTTGTGGAGCATCCTTTGGATGGGGGAAACCAAAGTTTGTATAAATGGTCCAGGTCACATGACCAAGATGGCCGCTAGGGATATAAATAGTAAAAACCTTAAAAAATCTTCATCTCTGGTTGTGGGCGCCTAGGCGCCCACATTCTCTATAAGTCATATGTACGCTGGAGCACTTACACAACTTTGACCATACCTGGGAGTGTTTGTTCATACTTTATTCTTGCTAATTCCAGTCTACTCTCTGGTTCAACTATATACCGCTGTCTAGTCATTAGTAGCGCACCACAAGTTGGGGTCACCTCAGTATAACAGCGTATACTGAATACTCTGAAACCACTGGGTCAATCAAAGCCAACCTTCTTGTGGAGCATCCTTTGGATGGGGGAAACCAAAGTTTGTATAAATGGTCCAGGTCACATGACCAAGATGGCCGCTAGGGATATAAATAGTAAAAACCTTAAATCTCTGGAACCGGTGGACCGATTTCAATGAAACCTGGTATGTATCATAGGGGACGCCTGCCCATCATAGTTTGTATAAATCATGACCTTGGATTGACCTTGACCTATTTTACCGCAAGGTCAATTTTGGTCACATAGGCTCTTCAATGGAAAAAAAAGTGAAAGCATTGAATTTTCCAGATCATTTTAAAATCTGTGACCTGAAAGTTGGTAGATACAGACAACTTATTGATTTAATGAAGTGCTGTGAGTATTCAAGGTCAAGGTCATTTCTTGACCTTGGCCAAAGGTCATTCACATATAGAATTTAAAACTAAATTTTCCCAGAAACCACTTGACCAATCAAAGCCTAACTTCATGTGGAGCATCCTTAGGAAGGAGGAACTAAAGTTTGAGTAAATGGTCCAGGTCTCATGACCAAGATGGCAGCCAGGACTATAAATAGCAAAAAAAATAAAAAATCTTGTTCTCTAGAATCGGTGGACCGATTTCAATGGCATTGGGGATGCCTGCCCATCATAATCATAATTTATATAAACTTGACCTTCGGTTGACCTTGGCCTATTTTACAGCATGGTCAATTTTGGTCACATAGGCTCTTCAATGGAAAAAAGTGAAAGCATTGATTTTATCAGAAAGTTTCAAAGCATATGACCTGAAAGTTGGTAGATACAGACAACTTATTGATTTAATGAAGTGATGTGAGTATTCAAGGTCAAGGTCATTTCTTGACTTTAGCCAAAGATCATTTACATATTAAATCTAAAGCTTGATTTTCTCAGAAACCACTTGACTAATCAAAGCCAAACTTGATGTGGAGCATCCTTAGAAACGGAAAATCAAAGTTTATATAAATGGTTCAGGTCACATGACCAAGATGGCCGCCAGAGCTATAAATAGCACAAACCTAAACCAAATCTTCTTCTCTGGAACCGATGGATCGATTTCAATGAAACATAATATGTAGCATCAAGGGCTCTGGCCCATCCTAAATTATATAAATCATGACCTTGGGTTAACCTTGACATAATTTACAGCAAGATCAAATTTGGTCACATAGGCTTTTTCAATGGAAAAAGTGAAAACATGATTTTCAGAATGTTTTAAATAAAACATGTAACCTGTAAGTAGGTAGATACAGACAACTTCTAGAGTTAATGAAGTTATTTAAGTAATTAAGGTCAATGTCTCACTAGGACTTCTCACTAGGATTTTGAAAATTGGATTAAAACAAAGAGACTTTTCCAAAACTGTTGGATTCTTCCTATACTTTACTATTGGGACTCTCTAAAAAGTTGGAGTCAGAATAAAAAAGTTGGAGTTTTAAACTCCAATATTGGAGTTAGCGAGAATGTTTCAATTCAATGCTTGACGCTGTCGCGCCAAGCAAAAACCATTGACTGAAAAAAAAAATCATAAAACTTTGTGAGTTTAACTCGCAGGAGTCAAACAATACCAAGAATCATCTATTATCAAAATAACTGTTGCAGAGTGTCCAACACAAACATCATTCCTCAAACCCAAATGGACATAAATTGCAGTATCTGCTCAAACTAAGTAGGTAGAATAACAGCTCCAGGATCGGTAGGTACCGGGTTCTATCCAGGGCCGCGACATACGAAAGTCGATAGCAACGGCATTAGTTGTTCTCTTCTTGGCACTATGATTTTCGGGGTGGCCTTTGTGTCAATATAATGTGACTATGGGTGATATTAGGTAAAGTGTCTGGATTCTGCTGCAAAAGTAAGGTCAATGTAAAAGTGAGCATTTAGCTCCCTGTCAAAACCAGGCGCCATCATGATATTTCAGATAATGTTCACAACAACGTTAAACTCAACAAAGTGTCTACTCACAACACTGCAAGTCTGTTTACACCGAAAAGCTAAACGCCCACCAGCTTTTTAGAAAAGCTAATACTTGTATGTATATTTAGACTCGATTTAATTTGATATGTTTCATGCGGACACATATGTATATATTATGCATCTTTTCGGCTCGTCTCGACGAGCCGAAAATACGATAGGATTTTGGCTGGGAACCTACGAAAAATACCGAACACTCCGCATGACTACACAGGTTGGTTTCCGATCTACACTAATTAGTCATCCGGTAAGCCGAAAACATGTGATGTTTTAAACGTTAGCAGTGATTGGTTTAATGAAATCCAGCCAATCATCATTTTTCTTTTAAGCAAAGTTCGGATTTAGACCATTTTGCGTATGCTGATATCGGGGCCGTAAGGGTCGACTAATTACCGAACAGGAAATCCAGGAAGCAGGTCATCTCTGCCTTTTTATTTTTCGGTCTTACCAAGTCCACTCGGCCTTTTTTTCTTTTTTAATTCAATTTTATGTCCCGTTTAAGATAATTTCAGCTCATATAAGTGGTCGGTACGAAAACGGGAGGTCCACAAGAAAAACCATCTGGCAAACCGCAAGCAGTCGGTCTCGCACAGTGATCAAAGGGACCCCACTTTCACTGACACAATTAGTGTGGGTCGGAAATCAACATATGTTTTATCCCACTTGTCCATAATATGTTTATGCACACAGAGCCGTTTCTAGCCTATAAAAGTGTAACGGAATCTCTCTCTCTCTCTCTCTCTCTCTCTCTCTCTCTCTCTCACACACACACACACACACACACACACACACACACACACATATTTACTTTAATACTAATTCTCATGAGATCAGTGTGAGAGTAATCGTGAGCTCATGCACATCAAAATAACAAATTTGTTTTCTCAGAAACCACTAACATACAAGTTTATTTGTTTAAGAAACGAATAGATTTCCAAAATGGTGTCCAAAATGGTGTGGTCATAATACAAAATGCTAAACGAGCCGCTTCTAGCTTTTTTAAAAGCTATCCTTGTGTACTTTTATCTTGGCTATATATAAATGAAAAATTGATTAATTATTGATTGACCCAAAAAATCCTTTTTACTGGAGACACCTAATATATATTTTTACGATATATGTTAGCGAGAAGCTGGGTCTATGAGTGGACGATGTTCACCAGACCGTGACAGTATTTAAGTGTGACTGATAGCAGGATTACCTTAAAACATTAACCTAAAAAGTCTCCCCGTACATCATCCATAGTGCAGATTATATTTTCATTTTGATCCTTTGGGATCAGTGAATATATTCAGAGTATTTCAAATATATTGTATGTTAAGAATCATCTTCTTAACAGTAGTTTGATTATTTGGCCCCTTTGGGAATATGAGTCTTTGATATAAGACTACACAGATGTAAATTTCTTGAAATTGCAGCAAAAATGTATGGCTTTCAGTTCACTGCCAGTTTGGTAAAGGGTCACTGATGAAGGCTTTACTGCTTCCAAAGTATCTCATAATTATTTTTATTATCCAATGATGTGCATGCGCAATAACAACAAAACCAAAATTGGGTTATATTGTCAACATCAATTTTGCATTGGTTCATAGCAAAAAGTTGCAGTCAGATACATAGGAAACTATAGTTTCGCTCCATGAACATAAGCTGTGTAAGAAATTGTAAAAAGTTGGATAGGCACAAACAATCAAGAGTTATCTCTTCCTGTTTGCACTTGGGAGCGCTGCCAAATTCATTTTTGTACAACTTACATTTATACCCAATCATACAGTTTAAAAGTTTGCTTTAATTACGCGTTTTCGAAATGTACCCAACGATTATTTTTTTACTTTTAGGGACTTTTCTCATCTTGTCAGTGGATTTCCTTTACTGGCGGGCTTACGCCGGTTTTACAGTACCTAAACTCACCCTCCGCTTCTGCAGTGGTTCACAACATTTGATTTAGTTGGTTGTCGGTCCTCATGGCCTGAATCTCTAACTAGTCAATTAATCATCAAGGACAAACAAATGAATTATGATAACCACCATGATTAATCAAAAACGAGGGCTCACAGATACAATAAGCTGACCGGCGATGGAGAACCCTGGGTGCCAAACAACAACAATGAGGAAAAAAACTGACAAGAAGCACCAGCATCAACCCTAATAGCTTTAATTAGGGGTCATCATATAGTCTGACGCCCGACCCACCGGCGTGCAATTCAAGAATGAAGTATAATTATCAACCATGATTGGATTAAAAACTAAGCATGCAGACTGTCGCATCACATTTAAGTTATACCTATACGTTTGTAACGTATAATAATTTTGCTTAACTGAAATATCATTCCTTCCTATAGAAAAAATGTTGACGAGGTAGTTCTTACGAGTATCACAATCTATGATTTGGATCAAAAATAAGAAAAAATGTACATCCCTTCACACGCAAGTTTTACTACATGCATGTAGAATTATTTGGCAGTTTTATCGCTTTTTCATATGCCACCAATTTTGAAATTGTGCATCATCTAACTTAAGCATAGTGACAGCTGTTCTTTAAACCCAACTACCCTAAAAACCAAAGTGATAAAAAGTCCATAAAAATGATGATTCCACCAAAATTCGATTTTGCGAATTCATGAAAACTTTATTACTTTGCACGACAGTCAAATTTTAGCATTGCCAAAAAACGATTAGAAAGGCAGAAGTAGGCAATGATCAGGAAATGGCGCAATCAGAAAGAAATTCCCACTCTATAAGCCGAGGGGTGGGAAAACTAAAATGACACTTAGGATTTAGGTACTTATACCAAGAAATATATCGTAAGCCGAGTGAGCAGCTATTCCCCCATAGGCGGCCACTAAGTTACCCAAACTGAACTAAAAAATTAATATGAAAAATGTACATAAGGCTCAAACAGCAAAAAACAAAATCGACTCCAAAACACAATAAATAGAACCACAGCAGAAGTATCGCCTTGGAACGATCAGTAATATAAAATTACAGGCGCCCTAACCTCACCCTCATCTCTGCAGTGGTAATGTGGCAATGTGGTATACAGAGTAGAAAAATCGTATGTGGACAAGCTCGTCGCACGGAACACTCTACACTTCAGTTTACTGAGCTCCTCGCCAGAATATTTTATTGCCAAAACCAGTTTTTACTTGAAGTTTCATACACCGTCTCACAGTTTCTAATGGCAAGAGATTGGATAGCAGTAAGACAGGAAGTTAATAATTTAGAAAGGTCAGTAGAATTAGCAATAAATCTAGCCTTATACGGTCTTTGTGAAGCTTGGGTACTTTGTCTTCGGGTATTTTGTCATTGATATAAACAGAAAATGTCTTGGCATTTTATAAGTCTTGCAGGAACAAACTTACACACAATCGATTCTCCATGGGAATTTCATACCACTTTCATCTTCAGTATAATCTGACTGAGAGCGTGCTCTTGCTGAATGCAAAGACTATTGTTTCGATCCTTAAGTGTACAAAGCTTACAAAATGAATTGCCTTGATAACAAAAATGTTTTATTTTATAAAAATGTTTCATTTTACCAGCAGTTCGACATTTTCTAGAAATTTCATATTAAAAGATTGATTCCTAACTTTGTTTGTCCAATATAGGTACATAAACACCCCAGAGTTAATTTATCATATGACGTCGCTGTTTTCCAGTGGATAACGTCATGTCATAAAAATCGTATGACCACACGTGTAATAACACTTTTGCGGGAATACGTAACGTCATTGACGACGTCCGTTACAACAATGTAAATTTTCATTGGAAATATGTCCACTTTAAAATCGATAAAAACCTATTTTAGAAGTCATATGATAAAACGAATCTTACACTCGTGGTCATTTCATATGAAATTTATTAAACTCGCCGAAGGCTCGTTTAATAAATTTCATATGAAATGACCACTCGTGTAAGATCCTCTATATATAAAATAGGGTTGAAAGGGGTATACATTGCATAAACATGTTGTTGTGACCAATCTTGAAGACCAATATATCATGATTTATAATAATTCAAATGCAATGTATTTGAAAATTTATGATGTAAATCTACGACATTGTGCAAGAGTTGTGTTAAAGCGAATGAACATTCTATGTTTGGAGTTCTCAGCACTTTTGACGTATATGGTATCAGCTTATCATAAAACGTTGAAGTAGTCCAATACGACTTCGGCCGTGTCTAAGCCTTTTGAATTTGACTGTCAATTCAAGTTCAATTGTTTTGCTTGTATGCCTATATGTATACATGTATATATAATTTTATCTCTTCGAAGGATCCAGGCATCAAAAATTCTAAGCTAGATACTTTTCAAGGTGCAGACCATCCCTCATCATTGGAAACATCAAGTCTCATCATCAAGATAACATGTCCTTGTTATATATACCCCCTTATACCCAAATTTTATATAGGAAAACTGCGGTATGGAGCGGTATACATGCACCTATTTTTCTTATTTTTGCTTCAAGACATAGATTGTGCTTACTCGTTGGAACCGCCTCTATTTTACAACTTAGGAAATAATTGTATATTACGTGGGCATGTTTTCGTAATGTTAGAGTGAAAAGTACTCCAAGCCTAAGCGGCCCGATAAGTGCCGTGTACAGCCGCACAAGCATTCTGCTCCTTGCGAACAAATTCATGCAGCACATTAAGATTCATGGAATGAAAACCAAAACGTATAATATTTATAGAAGAAATAATTTTATTTTCGATGTTTTGGTTTATACAAATTATTGAAATAAAGCTTGACAGATAGACAGACAGACAGACAGACAGACAGACAACTCATTATCATCATAGGCAAATGTTTACATACCTATTTTACCTATCATTTCATTAATCCAGTATGCCAATTTTACATATAAATAAAGCTCAGTTCAGTTTTATCTCTAAAACGTTTTTCTTCAATAATACCACTGATGATATGTGTATAAGAATGCAACACATTCTATGTTGATGTCCTTTAGAGATTTTCGCAGGACTTATGGTTATCATCAGCTGAGCCTGAATTATCAAACCCAAGAGCTGTAGCATGAAGCCTGACTCATAATGATCTAGGCGTAAACCTTGTGGCAACAGCTCGTGTCTTACGCAAAATGATGATTCAAATAGAATGTATGTGAAAATGGATGACATAAATTTACATTATGCAACAATAATAATAAATCAGATTATGTGAACAATTTTTATGTACACCAGGATGTGAACAATATGTATGTACTGTGTAACACAATTTGAAACAGCTTAATATCATGACAATATTTACGAGATTAAGATCATTGACGAGTAGAATTTTTTGTCAAATGCCTACTGTTCCTTACAGCATCTTTCAGAATTTTTTTTTTTCAAAATCCTCAAAATAAATACTATTATGTCACCCTTTTGCATTCCAAAAGCCTTGAAAATGCAGCAAAAAATTAAAATTGGTTTACAAAAAGAAAAGTATGCCAAAAATAATTTTGAATAGAGATTTTTTTCATTGTATAAATGTGAGTAAGGGAAGTAACATTTTTCCAGAAAATATTAAAATTGATTACATTTTAAAATGGACCAAACCAAACCAAAATTGTGCAATATACTATAACTTAGGATCACACACTTATACTATTTCACAGACTTGTTAGAATTTCTAGGATTACCTCCCTTGTAATGTACATGCAAAAGGTCTATTCCAGATTATTTTGGACATAAATATTTTTAAATTATAAGACAACCAATTTTCTAAATTTTTGCGTCACTTCTTAAGACTTTTGAAATGCAAAAGGATGACATGGTCATAACTTTCTGGAGGTGTTTCATATAAGGGGGGTTTTTAAAAAAGATGGTTTCTTAAAGATGGTATATGGACAGTAGATTGTAATATAATATACGTCGCAGCGATCATTTTAAGTATTAAACGCCTTATAAAATGACCGATTTTGATAAGGGAGTCATGTCATTTAATTTGGTAATGCATTTACTCGTTTGTGTACAAGAACTAAAACATATCATTATGATATACAATTTGTCTCTCGATGCATGTGACAAATGAGCATTGCTCGGCGAGACCTTATAAAATGAAGCAGTAATGACCAGCCTTGATACTTACTCATATTCTGGCCTCGAGGTTATAAAACATTTTTCATGCTCAACTGAGATGAGACTAAAATTTATCCTGCTCATAAATGTTAAAATGCCAACAATTGTTGTCATTTTAACATTTATAAGCAGGATAAATTCCAGGCTTTGGTATCTAACCCTGAAATGTTGATATATCTGGAGTATTTTGGTATTTATGAGCAGTTTAAATTTTAAGCCCAGCTGAGTTGAGCATGAAAATGTTTTGTTACCTCGGGCCCAGCCCCTTACATCCATGAGTCTACATTGATGTTCTTATGATATTTGAAGACAAATTTGATATTTGAAGACAAATGAAAACCAACAGTTTGGGTTCCGACCAGGTACGACACAAACCGGGCTTGGTACAGTCACATAAGATGGTTAGAGGCTGGAAATTTTGGATTTAGAAAGTAGAGAAATTGTACTATCCGTGTAGTGAAAACAAAGGCGCTGATCAGCTTTCTGCGCAGCTGATCTGCGCCTTTGTTTTCGCCTATGCAGATTGTTCGTTTTCCCATGCGGCGGCTCAAATGATATGATTTCAATAATGTTTAATTAATGAGCCTGTGCGTGAGAAAACCAACAATTTGGGGTTCCGACCAGGTCTGACACAAACCGGTCTGTACAGTCACAGAACATTGTTAGAGGCTGGAAATTTTGTATTTAAGTAGAAGAGGGATTGTACTATCCATGAAGCGAAAACAAAGGCGCTGATCAGCTTCGCGGTTACCGCGAAGCTGATCTGCGGCTTTGTTTTCGCCTATGCAAATTGTTGTTTTTCTCATGCACAGGCTCATTTTTATTTCGATTGCAACTCCAGCCAGCATCCACTGTATTATGGTAATGGTGTCTCATTTACATCTCTTTCGCCTGCACTGCAAAACCCTTCTGTGGCTCCTTAATTCTTGATCTGAAACAAATAGTCGTTTAAACTCCATCATTACACGTCCAATGTATAAGATCCACAGTTTTCTTTGAATCATCATTAAATTTATATCCTGCTGAAGATGTGCCTTAATTGTTCCAAAATTTGCTATAATAAAATCCAATTTGTGGAATGTTTTGCCTACTTGCTGGGCCACTGGTTTTAAGTGCAATCATGTTTGCCTGAAATGTTATTCTGTCAATAAAAGAAATACTTAGGCTGCTTGTGCCTCCAGGCAAAGCGTCTACGCTCCTAACTATGATGTACTAGAAGGGTCAAAAACAGCGGTACCAGTCCACTGGTAAATTTTACCAGTGCACTGCTAAATTTCACCAGTGCACTGCTATTTTTCCCAGTGCACTGCTAAATTTTACCATTCCACTGATAAATTTACCAGTGCACTGCTAAAATCTACCAGTGCACTGGTAAATTTACTAGTCCACTGATAACATTTACCAGTGCACTGATAAAATTTAGCAGTGCACTGGTAAAATCGGTGATTTAATCGGTGATTTCGTATTTTACCAGTCCACTGCTAAATAATAAGGTTTTGTTTTTTTTCAGCCAATCAAATTACAGCTTCTATCCGTTATCGGTATCGATTTACCTATGCATATTTAACTAACTGACCATATGATTACTAGTTAACCGCTCAGGTCTTAGCCTGCCTAGGAAAAGTGTTTCAAATCAAGCCATCTATACATATAAGCCTTAATGGTTTAGTTCAGTGGTTATATTTGACGCACTTTTTGGATGTCATGACATCCTAAGTTTTGGTAAAGTCCCATAAAATGGATGCAATGTCCCGACATGACCAAAGATGTTGACTGAGACGCTAAACATCAATTCAAACAAACAAACAAACAGACAAACAAACAATGTTCGCGTGAAATATTTTCTCTCTCACTGCATCTTACCTCTGTAAAATTATACTTTGATCTTCTCTTCAAATATGGCCAGCAATATCATAATTGATACACCAATCCATAGTCCAACGTTGTTGAAAAGAAAGTTTAATAGTGGTTTCTCTTGCTTTGGTTTAATGAGTTGTTGCATCTATAAGAAAAGCATATTAGCTTGTACAAATTGTATTTATGAATGCGCACAATAATGTCCGTTCATACGTTTATGCATACTATACTGAACAAAAAAAGAAACGCAACAATGGGTCCCCGGGGATTTTCGAGTTAAAGGGTAAAACGATGATAATTTCAGGTTTGTTGCTGTATGATTCCAATTCATGGGATATACGGGCATAACATGCATAGAACTGATTTTCATATTGATTAAAATTGAATGGGAAATTTTTGTCTTCTTAATAATGCAAATCGGGAAAGGTTTGATCTGCGCATGCGCACACATTAGAATAAAACGACATGGCAAGACAATTATATAGTTGCTTCCAGGGCTGAGCTAAGTTCGTTAAGTTACAATAGCTGCACAAAGTAACAAAGCTAAATGTACGTAGTTAAGTTTGATGAGTTGTATAAGTTAAGCAAGCCAAGTAATATACGTTTAAGATTAACACCTTGGATGAGTTAAGTTAAGCAAGTTGAAGTTTGGGTTTGATAAGCTATATGAGTAAGATATGTTATATGTATTACAGGACAAGCTAAGTTTGTTAAGTAGAGAAAGTTCAGCAAGTTAACATGAATAATGAGTTCGATGAGCTGAATAAGTTAGGCGATGAGTTGGATAAGTTTAACATTAAGTTCGATGATTCGGATAAGTTGAGCGATGAGTTAGATAAGTTGGATACGTTGAACAGTAAGTTCGATGAGTTGGATAAGTTGTATGCTGAGTTGGGGAAGTTGCATACTGAGTTCGATGAGTCGAATAAGTTGAACAGTAAGTTAGATGAGTTGGATAAGATGAACGATGAATTTGATGAGTTGGATAAGTAGCATGCTGAGTTCGATGAGTTGGATAAGTTGAGCGATGAGTTCGATGACTTGGACAAGTTGCATGCTGAGTTCGATGGGTTGGGTAAGTTGAACTTTAAGTTGGATAAGTTGTATGCTGAGTTGGGTAAGTTGCATGCTAAGTTAGATTAGTTGCATAAGCTCAACAGTAAGTTGGGTGAGCTTGATGAGTTGAACGATGAGTTCGATGAGTTGGATAAATTGCATGCTGAGTTCGATGAGTTGAATAAGTTGAACTATAAGTTCGTTAAGTTTGATAACTTGTAAGCTAAGTTGGGTAAGTTGCATGCGAACCAAGCATACAATTTTCACGAGCAAACAACTTTTATTCTTCATCTATAGCCCTTACTCACCATATCAACTAATGAAATGTACAAAAACATCCCAGCAGTTATAGCAAAGATCCAGTTTCTCGCCTCAGGGATTGTAGAGACACCAAGTCCAACATAGAGACCAACCATAGCGGTGAGGGATGATAAAAAGTTCAGTAACAATGCTCTGCTGAACGACACTCCACTGGTTATAAGAATTGCAAAATCACCTGCAAGGAAAATAACTTGATTACCCAATTTAATTAAGGAGCTTGTACGTGTAGCAAGTCACTTGGAGGCATAGTACTGCCGAAATTCTTGTTTGTGTATTGTACATTACATAGTCACGTTAAGCTGTACTTCTAAACGTGGTTATAATACTTTTATAGATAAAGGAGTGTTTTTATCAAATCTTTTAGATTTTCGATTTAAGCATGTTTGCCTACTTGTGCCTTTTTATATTTTCATTTCATTTTCCAAAAATGGAATAAAGGTGTATTACCTCAAGATGCCCCTAAAATGAAAGTAAACTCTCCGAAATGTGGAGCACAACCATTCGCTACAAATGTGTTAAAAAGCTTACCTAATTCGTGTGGAAATTCGTGACAGAATATTGCGATACTTGTAGACACGCCCAGACTGATGCTCTCTGTAAACGCTGCACCAATCGCCAGGCCGTCAGCAAAATTGTGGGCGGAGTCTCCAACCATTACCATAATGGCAAGTGTTGGCAGTCCTAGAAAGGAAAATTTAACCACTGTGGGATCAGGTTGTAAATTGTATATACTAATTTATTTATAGTTCTTTCTGAATCTTATCTCCGTGTATCCTAACTTCGAGTAAATTCATAAATTCATACAGGTGTATGCGTGTTTAGGAATGAAATGATTTGCCATAACTCACGTTAGTCTGGTGTCTTTTTTGTTGGACAGAAGCAAATATTTACAGCGAAGATGATCTGCGCCTTTGTCTTCCCATATGTAAAATGCTCTGGTCTATGCTCATTTTGAACATAAACTGTCCTGCTTGAAACTGTGTGAATGATTTTGAAACGCCTTTGTTTCGGAATATGCAAAATGTCGGTTTTCTCATTACGCGGCTCACATGTGTTCTGCTTTTTGCTCTTTTCGTTCAAACAGCCCAGCTTGAAACTGCGTGAATGATTTTGGGGGAAAATATGTTAGATATCTACTAACCTTTCCATCCTGGTTGATAGTCTTCTTCCGGTACATTCCCGTCATGACGAGGCAATGTCACACTTGAACCGTAACCATTTTCAAGCTAAAACATAACAAGAAAACCTATAACATGTGTTACATGTTATAGACGGCGTTGTTTTGGTTTTGACTTAATGCTGATATTGGTCAGTGTTAAATGAGTAGAAAAATCCACGTAGAAAAATAATTATTAACGAAAATAGTATTATTATACAGAAGCTCCGGGTTCAAGTGACATCTTTAAAAATGGAGGTATTGCAGAAGCGTAAACGGGTAGCCATGAATCATAATGGATTTTCACGTTTTCATATCAAATTTTTGTCGAACCCAAATTTACCACAAACTCCTTAACAAATTTAATTCAATGGTCTCCCATTTTTGCACTCAACTTCTGTAGGGAAAGGTTACTTGGAATTGAGGTTTTTCACTATGGCGTGTACGTACCTTATTTGACTTAGGTGGGCACTGACCCTGATAATTAATAGCCATCTCTAATGGATCTTCTTCATGATGGTCGTTGTGGTGCTGTTGAGAAAGGTAAGATATAAATAATATGCAAATATGGCAAAGATTATTTGACGATCATTTGGGAATGTTCGTGTATTAAAAAAAGAGATACGCTTCTTTGTTAGGTCGAAAACAAATGATCCGCAAATGAATACAAGAAAATGAAATCAAATTACAATTTATATAATCGGATTCCGAAAACCAGGGACAAGTTGTTCAAAATTTCAAAGATGAATATTACAAATACACTTATTTTTTGTTGAAAAAATGTTAGAATTCTTTACATTGCAACCAAAAATAACATTGCATTTGCTTTTGAAGTCGATATATAGTTAACAAATTGAGGGCATAACGAAGCCGTTAAGCTAACGAAGTTTTGAACAACTGAGCCCAGGACAGATTGAGTAAATACTTACATGGTTAATCGCCATAAGTCTCTCAAACAGATAGAAACAGTATATCCCGGCAAGTACAACAATACTATAGTACAAATATGGCGGCACATTTACGCCATGGCTGTCCCCGTGGTCATGTCCATCTTCGTGATCATGTCCGTGCAGGCCAAATGCCTGTAATTTTTCAATAAAAATGAAACTATAAAAACATATCAGTAATAGACACATACATCTATCGCGGTAGACAACAACAAACCTCGCGGGGGTCGAATGAAAGTTATAGAAGAGAGTCAAATTGTGAGAAGCATCAAATACTATTATCTGCGTATAATTGTATGTTTTTGTATTAACTCCGCGTGAATCTTTTGACAGGAATGTTATTTTAATTTAATAATTCTCATTGCAAACGCATCATTCAAGTACAAAGGCAACGATTCCTATTACATCATACTATCTTAATTCATCATTCATGTAAGCCAGTAGTAAAGTGTCTCTAAAACGGTACTACCAAAGGAGATGCAATTTTATCACACACATCACACACAATACTTTTGAATTTACTCCCAATGCTATAGAATTGTATCCCTAGTCGGGTTATCAAATTTTATTTACCATAGGTAGAAGATGTAGCAGTGCGTCTGACGCAAGGGTAGAGACAGCCAGTCCAATAAAGGTTGCCATAAGGATCCGGTAGACTCCTTTGCTGGCACACGGTAGAATCATGACCCCACCCAGTGAACAGAGGCAACAAATGATATTGGCCAATGTTCCATAGCCATAACCTATCAAATAAGAAATGAGCCTGTGCGTGAGAAAACCAACAATATGGGTTCCGACCTGGTCCGACACAAACCGGTATGTACAGTCACAGAAAAAAAGCTAGAAGCTTGAAACTTTGGATAAAAGTAGAAGAAGAAGTTACTGCACAGCTGATCTGCGCCTTTGTTTTCGCCTAAACATTTTGTTTGTTTTCTCACACAGTGGCTCGAATAGCATTGTGTATATTACATTTTATGTATATACATATTTCAAAATTTCAAAATGAACATTGTGACATGAGTTATTGCAGTTAACCATCTAAAATAAACACGGTGGCTTCCATTTTAGCTTTATGGTTTACACTGTAGGGAAAGTATACATGTATCTCTTAATTCCACCCAAACCTAAAACCAATCTAATAAAATACAAAAGTTTGATCCTTTGGAAGCAGTAAAAATGTTCAAAGTGAGGTAGTATGGGCCATATGGCGCAATTTCGGATACTGAAAAGGTACAAATAGGCAACAATCAGGAAAAGGCGCAATCAGAAAGAGATCCCCACTCCAAATACCCAGGTGGAAAAAAAAGCTAAATTTACAATCAGGTACTTATACCATGAAAACACATCGTAAGCCGAATGAGCAGCTAGGTGGCCACTCAGTTACCAAAACTTAACTAAAATATGTTAACATACATAAGGCGCAAACAGCACAAAAATTTAAACAAGACATTAAACAATAAGAACCACCACAGTACGATCAGTAATATAAAATTACTCCGTGACCCTTTATAAACCGGCGACGATAGCCAGATAATATACTTTAATTTCAAAAAAATACCCAAGGGGAGTCTAAATCAAAGACACATGCCTAAACTGGGTCGCATTAATTAATTATATTGTTTAGAAGATGGTCCTAAACGTATTTTTAATACTCTAAATATTCTTACTGAAAGAAATATAGTCTGCCTTCAGTAAGCATGTACATGATGTAAAGCTAGCTTAAATTTGTGTACAATGTTTTTTGAATTCCATACCAAATTTGATAAGAACAGTTTTGCACATATGAGAAATTGTTAATAGGGTTGAAAGATCAAATTTATTTTAGTCATGCTGATATGTGTTCAGCTTTTATGCCTTTTTAAAATTTCAGAAAGTACTAGGTTAAAGAACTAGCTAAGTTAATGGGGTGTACTTGAAATTGACACATGCAAATGCAATCATTTCAATTCATTTCATTTGGCACCATGTCAATGTTAACGGTTATAAAATGAAAACAGCCTTACGTTCTAGATCTGATGGGTGCTCTTTGTTCTCCATTTTCAACCCTGATAAATACTTTTGGCATGAATTTGAAAGTTTCTGTTGAACAAGTGATGGACAGATGTCTTTGAATTTCTCCAGAGTTATACCAGAGCGTGGAACATTGTAAACGGACAACAGCTGGTCGCCGGAGTAGCACTCATTTTTCTGAAAAAAAAATGAAACAAATTAGTTAATTTTGAATTTAGTTTAAAAAGACAATAATTCATTTTTCATTATTTTTCTGTCGTGGCGTATTTAAGATTCTTCGTTGGGTATACGGATGGTACTTTAATAATGCCATTTATAATTATAACACTCTATGTGATAGAGTTATGTTAGTTATATCCCATGCCACCTAAATGGTTTGAATAAGAGAAGAAAAAATCAAATAACATCAAGAAACATGTCCGTGAAATGTATCTATTTTCCTTATTTTGATTCAACACTTAGATTGTGGGTACACGTTAGAAAAGCCACGCCCGGGGGTTCTAACGTGTATCCACAATAAATGTTTTGAGCAAAAATAATAAAAATATAAAAAAAATCGGCTCAAATATTCAATTTTTACAGATAAAAAAATCTCTGTTCATTGCATGGACAAGTTTTCGTAATTAGCAAATCAATCATACCCATTTTTCTGAGTTTGTTAGGGTCTTTGGATCAATTGCACGTCTTCTTCTGTGAGAATGCCCGTGACCATGACTATGTCCACCGGTTAGCGAGTGAGCAATACCTCTTCCTATCTGTAGCTTTGCTAGAAGTTCCAGAAACTCTACGAAAGAAAAGATGTTAACATAACATCTGTAGTTGTGTTAATGCTATGAACAATAATAATAATAATAATAATAATAATAACTGTTTTCAAAAGAATGAAATATTTGGCACGTATGATAGTCCAACATATGGTCCTCGATTTTTCACAACTTATGAAAATTGAAAAGGATTCTTATCATCTACTAGAGTCTCCAGAGTCACTCATACTAGGGTGACCGCTAAATGACTGCTGTAGATAAGCTATCCTTTACTTTGGATACAGTTTATTGCTTTTAATATGAAAGTTTGGCATTATGTACACGTGAAAACGACAATGCGTTTATTGTATGTTTGTTGTTTCTTTGTTTGTTTGGTATTGAGGTCCAATGTCCAAGTCAACAATTGTAATGGATGTCGGGGCGAACCAGTAGATGCTCTACCACAAGACCACCACGCTTACCGGTAATGTGTTGAACGTGAGGTTATTTCACTATTGCTTCTTAAAAATATGTACCTCCTCTATCTAAGACATCGTCTATATTGTCTTTAATCTGGCTATAGATATTTCTGGAGAAAAACCTCTGTCGCGGCAGTACACGGCATCCACGTGAAATTGAGGACCCTATAACAAAGTATTGACAACATATATGTGACGTACGGAATTCTCCACCGTTATCGTTAATGTTAATCCACTTTCATTTTAGGGTTTATATTTTCTTTTTACTGTTTTTGTTTTGTTTTTGTTGTTGCTGTCGTTGTTTAATTATTTAGTTCGGTTTTCAATGAATTCCTCTAAACAAACGGAACAGCCCCAGTTGGGGCGGAATCCAGATTTGGGGCAGCAAATGAATAATATTTTATAACAAATTTCAGAGTTACTGTAAATTTTATGGAAGCCCATTTTCATAAAGAACTACAACGTAACAGACTAGATCTATATACAGTTATCACATGGTATACATTCAAATGACTCTTTGGGAAGACGTCGACAATAAGATCTGCTTACCGGCTAAAATGTGGTAGACCATCAGTGCTGACAGATCACCTAGATGTTGCGGGTTCATCGGTGATTCAACATCGAAACCTAGTTGGTCAAACAGGATGTCGGCACTCAAACACTGAAAAAGTGAGAAGTGATGATAGAATTGACCATGAACCTGTTATACTTCATGCGGCTGAGAAAGGTCGTGCCCCACCCCCCCCCCCCCTCCCCTACCACGCTAGGGCATTTTGCAGATAAAAGTAGGCAATGATCAGGAAAAACTGCAAACATGAAGAAATTCCCACTCCAAAACCGAGGTGAGACTAGAATTTGTTTTCTATGTGAAAACTGATGTCTCCCCCCTTTCTACGTGCATGTCCAAAATATGCAAGCAAGAGTTATAGTTCTTGTGCATCACATATCCTGTCATTCTGTTTTATAAGTGTACCAAGTTTCATTGAAATATCTCTTACGGTTTTCAAGTTATAGAGGGGGCACGAAAGTGTTTGGAAAATAATCAAAGGGAAATAACTCCAAAGATATGAAAGCAAGAGTAATGATTCTTGTGCATCATGCTTTATAAGTGTACCATGTTTCACTGAAAAATCCCTAATGGTTTTTTGTGTTATAGAGCAGACACTAAATTGAATGAAAAATAATCAAAGGGTAATAACTCCAAAGACATGCAAGCAAGAGTTATGGTTCTTTAGCATGACACATTATCTCATCGTGCTTTATAAGTGTACCAAGTTTCATTGAAATATTTCTTATGGTTTTCAAGTTATATAGTGGACATGAAATTGTATAGAAAAATAATCAAAGGGAAATAACTCCAAAGATATGAAAGCAAGAGTTATAATTCTTGTGCATGACACATCGTCTTATCATGCTTTATAAGTGTACCAAGTTTCACTGAAATTTCTCTTACGGTTTTCAAGTTATAGGGTGGACACGAAATTGTATGGAAAATAATCAAAGGGAAATTACTCCAAAGATATGCAAGCAAGAGTTATGGTTCTTTAGCATGACACGTAATCTTGTCGTGCTTTATAAGTCTACCAAGTTTCATTGAAATAACTCTTACGATTTTCGAGTTATAAAGCAGACACGAAATTGTATGGAAAATAATCAAAGGGAAATAACTCATAAAATACTCAAGCCAGAGTTATGGTTCTTGTGCATGACACATCGTCTGATCATGCTCAATAAGTGTACCAAGTTTTATTGAAAAATCTTAAACGGTTTTCAAGTTATTCAGCGGACACGACATTGTATCGAAAATAATCAAAGGGAAATAACTCCAAAACAACTCAGGCCAGAGTTATGGTTCTTGTGCATGACACATTGTCTCGTCAAGGTCTACAAGTGTACCAAGTTTCATTGAAAAATCTTTAACGGTTTTCAAGTTATACAGCGGACACGAAATTGTATCGAAAATAATCAAAGGAAAATAACTCCAAAAATACTCAAGCTAGAGTTATGTTCTTGTGCATGACACATCGTCTCGTCGTGGTTTACAAGTGTACCAAGTTTCATTGAAAAATCTTTAACGGTTTTCAAGTTATAGAGCGGACACGATTTGTGACGGACAGACAGACAGACAGACAGACAGACAGACGGACGGACAGATGCACGGGGAAAAACAATATGTCTCCCGACCCTGTCGGGGGGAGACATAAAAAGAACTAAATTAACACAAAGGTACTTATACTGAGAAACATATCGTAAGCCGAGTGAGCAACTTTTTTCCCAATAGGCGGCCACTCTATTGTCCAAAATATGAAACCGCGCATAAGGTGCAACTAGCACAAAAATTTAGCACCAAAACATATGACCGCTGGAACCACAACAGAAGTATCGCCTTGGAACGATCAGTGATAAAATTACTGGGGGCTTAAATTAGTTTTATGGGCGCCCAACCTCACCCTCAGTTTCTGCAGATGTTCACATTTAGTTCGTTGTTGGGTCCTTGTGGTGAATCTCTAACTAGTCAATGAATCATCATGGAAAAAAATTAAGATAACCACCAAGATGAATGAAAAAGAAAACGAGGACTCACAGATACAATACAGGGTGTTAAGAAAGCTCGAAGCCATCATTCAAAAGGGCGTAAATTGTTTAATAAAGCATTTAGATTTCAAAAAACTTTGTTACTTTAATCTTGAATGAGTGTCATACAAGATACAATGAACAAAACATAGGTTTCAATGAAACTGATAAGAAAATTATATGTGGCAATAAGCGACCCCTCTTCTAAGCGGAGTGCCATAAAAATGCACAATGTGTTTAACCAGTGTTTGTCTGAGAAACTGTTAAAATTTCCAAAACCAGTGGATTCACGGGTGAATTGCAAATACTTATGCTAATTCTGAAGTCTACGGGTACCCCAATTCTTAAAATACACATGTAAGCCACAACAAGTAGGGTTATGGGTAATTTTTTCATAAACATTCGAAACTGCGTGGTTATTGTCATTTGGTTTTCCAATATAATTCTATCAGATATGTTGTGGTGTAACCAAAACTCATTTTGATGACTTCCCTTCGCTATTTTTTTATCAAAACTTAATTAATAATATGTTATACCTAGGCCTGTCCCTCACATTCGTCAACATGGAATTTTGCGATAAAAACTTCATTCTTTTTACTATAACATACACGTACAATATTTTAGTCAGTTTTGCGTGGTAATATTTGATACAGGGGTGTATATTATTGTGATTTACGGTGCCAATACAAGTAAACGTGTTACATTGTTTAAAAGTTTTTGCACTTTTTGGGGTTAAACTTAATGCGTGATAAATTTTAACCACATAATGTAACAATGCTGTTCACTCCACTGATACTTAACAAATAATATGAAATATTTTATGTAAGTTATTTGCTTCATATCTAGTTTCTGTTAAGTCTTGATTACCCCTACCCCCTATCAAAACACCCACAGCATTTCCATTCATAAATCACATGTTTTCCTTTGATGAAAAGTAATAGGTCCAAATAACTATTGTGTTCATGGTGATGTTTAGGCCTGTGACTATCACTTAATGTAATTTTATGTTCCCTGATTTATATTGTGAATGTTTTCAAATATGTTCAATATATCACCCTTTTTAAACATATGTCATGCGGAATGCTACAAGCCGTGGCACCCTGGCTCAGAAACTGTAGTGTAAACCAGTCAAAACAGAAGTTGTAGAAGTTCTATTATACTGTGCAAACTGATATTAAAATGGCTCTTAAGTGCGTATAATTTTGAGATTCTATGAGTATCCATTGTGAAATTATAAGGAATATTGTAATGTCTTCGAACTTTCTTAACACCCTGTAAGTTGCCTGGCGATGGAGATCCCTGGGCGCCGAACAACTTACTGCAATCCGGAGCAAAAGAAAAACACCGGCTGAACCCCGGTGGGACAAGCAACAGACAAGAAGCTCCAGCTCCAACTTACTAAAGTGAATAGCTTTAAGTCGGGCCCATCACAGCGCCTGACGCCCGACCCACCGGCGTGCAATTGAAGAAGGCAGCATAGTTATCAACCATGATTGGGTTAAAAGCTAAGCATGCAGACTATCGCATCACATTTAAGTTATATCCTATATATTTGTATCGCATAATGAGTTTTCTAAACTGAAAAGAAAAAATCTTTCCTTCCTTATAAGTTTCATAAAGTGTAAATCTACCTTTCTTTTGATTAATCTGTCATCGTCATCGTGGTCATCATCGTGGTCATCGTGATGATCGTCATCTTCTTTACTGTGATCATCGCCATGGTGATCATCGTCGTCATGGTGATCAGTGTCGCCACGAACAAAGTCTTTAATGTTTTCTAAGAATAGAAACAAAACAAATGATGAGATCCTTTAAAAAGGGGAGGGGTAAATTGAAAATCACGTTCATTGTAAGCGACTAAGCGACTTAAATCGAAATAAATATTAAAGTTTAGTTTAAAAAAAACCTTGTGACAAACCTTTGCCTTGAATTTTCATTTGTAAATTACGCTATTTTTATTTTTCATTATTTTTCTTCTTCTTTTCATCAGCATCATCATCTTTTTCTTCTTCTTCTTTTTCATCATAATCTTCTTCTTCTTCTTTAATTATTACTATTAGGGGTAAAAGTAGTACGGTATAAGTGTAGTGCTAGAAGTAGTAGTGGTGGTAGTAGCAGTAGTAGTAGTAGTAGTAGTAGTAGTAGAAGTAGTACCACTGTTGAGTCATATTGCTCTTTGGTGTTAATGGTGCTAACAAAACTCATCAGACTCCATTGCCATTTCCAATTACTTCACATACTCACCCAAGCCTTTCTCAGCTGCTTCTTTTAAGTCCTCAATACTTCTCTTCTTCTTGTGTTCGTGATCATGTCCGTGTCCGTCGTCGTCATGGTGATGGTCGTCTACGTGACTTTCTACAGCGTCTTTCACTTTTTCTAAGGTTTCTGAAGATATATACACGTATAAATCAAAACATGCGCGGATCCAGAAATTTTCATGAGAGGGGGTCCACCGAAAATGGCAATTTTTGGTCACAGACGAGGGGGATTCCAACCCTCAAAAATCTCGAAATTACCTTTTTTTAGGTAAAATTTTCAAATTCCAGGAGGGGGGGTCCGCCCCCCCCCCCCTCTGGATCCGCGCATGCAAAATGACAAAAAAGTTTTGTTTGTTGGCCTGATTTAATACCTAACGTGACAGTTAACACTTGTTTAGTCCTGTCTTACGGTTAGTTTAAGGGAGGCATGCTTGCTGATACCTGAGGCAACAAAATTCAGACCCCTGTCCTCTAGACCTGATGTCAAACAAGGAAGTTAGGCAGCATAATAGTCCGGAAAAATAAAGAATTTCCAGAAAAAAAATGTGGTTTAAGAATATAAAGTTTGTGGTTGTTTAACGAATTATTATTACGTTTTGTGGTATAGGTTTATTAATGGGCGTAACAGATTTAACATGATGACATTCACGTATCAGTTTCCAAAGTATTTAGTGCACATAGTGCATTTTTTTCACCATTTACTGGCAACTGCGGACTGCTTCTTGAACCAGAGTGAGGGGGAAGTAGAGATATTTTATTGGCCTAAGTTTCAAGTAATATGGCATTGATATCAGATCAGGCTTTATATAAATTGGCTAGATTACTTATTTTGATGTCAGCAAAACATCATCAGGGTTTGCTAAACTTGTTTTGTTTTTGTATGTAGTCTGGTGAAATATTTAATTTCATGATGCATTCAAAACCATAGTTGCTTTAAATTGATCACCTTAATCATAATTATAATGAATGACATATTTTAATCACTTGCTTCATACTATGCACACTTCCTTTGTTGCTTTACCTTTAGCTATGTTGTCTTCGCAATGATTTTTTTCTTCAAGTTGTCGTATGCCTTTATCCTGGCTGATCATTTCAGCAATGTGCATTTTCACATAAACACTTTCAGATAAGGAACGAATAATGTCAGTATTTGGTACATCCTTTGTTGCCTTACCTTTAACTATGTTATCATCACCGTGATGATCTTTCTTCGAGGTGTCGTGATGATGGTCATCATCGTCATCATGATCCATCTCGTGACCCATCTCTTCTAAAGCTTCTTGTATGAACTCAAGTCTCAGGTTGCCTGGTTAGAATGAATAATTTCAGTCAGTGTTTGTTTATTCTGATATTTAAGGATGTTCGCTGCTAACATTTGACATTTCGGAACTTCCGGTTTTTCTTTTCTTGAATATCTCGTAAACGGTTGCAGATATTTTCCTAATATTTTATATTTGGATACATATTGATAATATGCATTGAATGAGCCATGAAAATTGTCAATCTAAGAAACTTCATTTATTCACCCCATTTTCTGCAACTTTTCAGAAAATTTTTGTTGTCAGTAAAATTTAGGGGGTAGGGTAGATTAAACTTGAATATTACACATCTTCAAATTAATTGCACTAGTTCGATGTTTATTTTAGCAGCAGTACATGTGTACATGTTCTTCTAAGTCATTCTTTGTGTCTTTGGTGTGCTGGTTTTAAAATTTAAGGTGGTTTTATGAAATGGGCTTTTAGAAACAAAACAGCCGAAAAAAGGCTGAAAATGGCGATTTTCAAGTTGTTGGTTCTCTCTTATATGCTCACTACCCTATATATTTCTTTCTTTTATTCGAACAATATTACCAAGTTCTATGTTGTGTGAAAATACAAGAAAAAGTTTGAATCAACAAATATGGGTTTGATACATTTCAAAATATTGATTTTTTCCGACTTTTCAAGTATGGGGGTAGGGTTGGAAAAGGAATCGTAAAATTTTGTCATCCACTCCAAGTTGCAAATTTTTCTATGCTTTTGGTCCAAAATTGTCTGCGCTACGTAAATATTATGACTTTTGAAAGCATTCTTTGTGTATTTTTGTTCAAGACAGGTATGTTTCAAAGAATTAAAAATTAAATTAATTTTACCAAATTTAAAACATGGTGCTCAGAGGTCTCATTCAGAGGCCTGTAGCTTGAAAAAATGCACACTACCCTATATTTATTTTGTTTTCAAATGTCTTGTGTTGTATTTTGGAATCAAACAAGAGTGGTTAGAAAAAAAGTTTGAATACTTTTTCATTGGCAGCGAACATCCTTAATTCAAGTTAGAGTTTAGTTTATTATCATTTTTAAGCTATGATTTACAAGGTAAAGATAGGTGAAGATGCTTCAGTGGTTAAATGAAGATTACTTTCCAATGTAACTTCAAAACGACGACAACACCAAAGAAGGCTGCTGCTGCTGTCGATGCTGCTGTTGTTGTTGCTGCAGATGATGATGATGATGATGATGATGATGATGATGATGATGATGATGATGATGATGATGATGATGACGACGACGATGATGATATGGTGGTGGTGATGATGCGTTCGATAGGTTTATTTACGAATACATGTATTTTTGTTGTTTTGATGATGATGATGATGATGATGATGATGATGATGATGATGATGATAATGATGATGATGATGATGATAGTGATGATAGTGATGATGATGATGATGATGCGTTTGATACGATTAATTACGAAAACATGTATTTTTGTTATTGGTATGATGCTGCTGATGATGATGCTCTGTTGCTGCTGGTGCTGCTGATGCTGCTGCTGCTGCTGCTCATTATGATGATGATGATGATGATGATGATGATGATGATGATGATGATGATGATGATGATGATCTTTTAGGCGACATAATTACTAGCTTTAAATGTTTTTTAGTGGCGGAGTTCTATGTCAGAGTAGGATCTATGTGTCTGCAGGCGTATTTGTCAACGGCAAAAAATTTAAACATTACCTTGAGCAACGCCGCCACTAAACATCGCCGTGAGGTACTTGTCAAAGTCCGGGAGTTCCCGATCTTCGATGTCAATCTTAAAGCCACAGACATCCATGAAATTGACAGAGTGGTACAACAACACCTTGGAGATTCTCTCGAACGCATCCTCAGTGATGAAGGGTGAGGCGTAGTGAAGGGCACTCAGGAGTGATGTGGTATTGAAACACTGGAGAATAAAATGGCGGTATTCTTTATAATAGCTTAGATAATAGTATAAACAACTAAATTTGTTATAATGCCATACCAAAGGTCATTTCAGTTCCAATTTCCGTTAACTAAACAGCTAAAACGGGACAAAGGTGGTCACGGGGAGGCGACAATAAACATTGCGGCCACTTTAGTTTGGGGAGATTTTTTTAGATCTTAAAACATGCCTACTAAAGCCGATTTCCAAATATGAAAAAAAACTATCAAAAATCGGGAAATGCCATGCAATAGGTTGTAGATTACTACATCTGTTGTATTAATATCAGGTCAAAATGTCCTTTACTTTTTACTTTTTGCGTATAAAAGACACTTTTCCTATAGGACTAGGGTTCAACTTCATTAAGCGGATCAGCGTTTGAAGGACATGTCGTGATAATTGTTTAAGAAATAAAATAATTTGTCATCCGCTGTACTTCGTGCCTATATGAGTGCAGATATGTCATTTTCATAGTTCTGTTACAAATCACGGACATGAAAACGTGAAATAACGCTAAAATTCCCACATTTTCACCAGTATCTCATATGATTCATTCGAGGTTAACCAAAAGCGTGCGATAGAGACATCGTTTACACCCTTGTCCGATTTCCAACAAAACACAATCGATGATGTTTTCATATGATAAAACCGTGCGAGGTTACTAGGTCGGTAGCCTGTCCATTCAAGAGGACCCCAGGTACATACGTGCATTGTGTCTGTCAATAACATTCTTACTGCAACCAGCTGGCGGGCGAAACAACAAACAACACTGCTTATAAGCCGTCTCCGTAAGGGTATTAAAAAAGGAACGCCAAATAACACTACCCACGGCATTTCTCATTTATGGCTAAAACAGTGATATTTACAGATTTTGATTTATATGATCTTTAGCCATTTGATTGCAATAACTAAATGAGATATTTTGCGCCCAAAAATAACGCTTGTGCAAACACGGAAAAATGCTCAACGCGTATGTGCAGAATTTGAAATTTTAGAATCTAAGAGAAGATAATCATGTCCGCGATTTGTAACAGAACTATTCGGAGATAATTCGAAATGTATTTGCTTTGTTTCTCTAATAGATGAGTTAATTGCTGAGCCGTTCATAGTGATTCTGAGTGGAGGTTCCTAGCCAGTTTTAGCTGTGTCATTGTTCGATCTTTGCGCATGCGCATTGTGTGATTTTCCTCTTTAGGCATTTTTTGGGCGGCATCAAATAACTCCGACAAGATTCGTCAGAATGAGAATCGGTTTCTTGCATTTGGATGTCTGATATCTAATACACATCTGAAAATAGCATCGCTTGTCCAGAAGTTAGATAAACGTAATTGTGTCGTTTCTTTTTTCACGGTTCAGTATACATTGTGTTGTTAATGTAAAGTTGCGGCTCATTAATTATCAAGTCATACATTTTGTCAGCCTTTGACAGCTCCAATGCAATAATAGTATTATGATCTATTATGAATTATTTGTGCACATTATTCGAATTAGAAAAGACAAATTTGCATCCATATCAGGTCAAAACAGCTTGCGTCATTGCTGAAGAAACGAACTTGCCAACAAGCCTTCTCTGGCAAAAATAACAGTATGATTTTGTCAAAGAATGTCATTTAAACTCGAGTACTGTAAATGGACACCAAAAGAAGTGGAATTGTTTGATGTAAAAGATGAAAAGATCAACTTCTGAATCATCCTAGTATGCTTCTCATTGAAACTGGACATACAGTATTTTTAACAATTCACGGATAGTTAAAATGGGTTTTGATTTATTGTCAATCAATGTTTAATGGAATGACAGGTAAAAAAATAGGGGATCAATGAACAGAAATGTTGCAGTAAAGTTTTAGAAGTGTCAGATAACACTGAGGAACACTTTACAAAAATATTAAGATGACCAGTTGTTGTCCTTGTAAGGAAAAATGTTATCATGGTCAAGTTTGTTGTGTTGGTAGGAGAACCTGAAAGTTAGATAGTTGTCACGAAACAAAACGTATTCTATGGTCCGTTTGGTCTCTACCTACAATGCGCCCATATCAGACCTAATGCGTGTCAGTAAAAAGTATAATTCAATTTTCACTGACTTTACCTGCAATGTCAGTTGCCAATCATTTGTAATTTGCCAAAAAATATAAATAAATAAATAAATAAATAAATAAATAAATAAATAAATAAATAAATAAATAAAGTACAAAAATAATAAAATAAAACACATTAAGCGTTAAAATGAATGACTATTTACAGTCAGAAGAAAAAGGTACAAGTAGACAAAGATCAGGAAAAGGCGCAATCAGAAAAAGATTCCCACTCCAAAAACCGAGGTGGGAAAAACCAAACTAACAATCAGGTACTTATACCATGAAAACATTACGTAAGCCGAATGAGCAGCTATTTTCCCAATAGGTGGCCACTCAGTTACCTTAACTTAAATATGAAAACACGCATAAGGCGCCAACAGCACAAAAATATTTTAAACACCAAGACATAAATTAAAAAGAACCACCACAGAAATATCGACTTGGAACGATCAGTAACACAAAGTTACTGGCGCGTTTAAATCGATTTTACATGGCCATAACCTCACCCTCAGCTTCTGCAGTGGTTCATAACATTTAGTTAGTTCTTCGGTCCTCATGGTGAATCTCTAACTAGTCAATGAATCATCAAGAACAAACAAATAAATCATGATAAACATCCTGATGAATCAAAAACCAGGACTCACAGATTGAGTAAGCTGCCCGACGATGGAGATCCTGGGCGCCGAATAACTTACTAACTCCGGAGCAAAAGAAAAACATCAGTTGGACCCCGGTGGGCCAAGCAACAGACAAGAAGCTCCGGCCTCAACCAACTAAAATGAATAGCTTTAAGTCGGGACCATCATAGAGTCTGACGCCCGACCCACCGGCGTGCAATTAAAGAAGGCAGCATAGTTATCAACCGTGATTGGGTTAAAAACTAAGCATGCAGACTGTCGCATAACATTCAAGTTATAACCTATACGTCTGTAACGTGTTATGATTTTTCTAAACTGAAAAGAAAAATCATTACTTCCTATAAGTTTCTTAAATTATTTGTAAACCAAGTCACCATAAAATTCATTCTGGTTCCGAAAGGCCCTCACTTAAAAGCGTCTTTAACCCAACATTATATTTGGAAATCAATTCATAGTGTCTACGATAAAATTCAGAAAAGGTTTTTCGAAGTTTATGATACCGATAGCCCTGTTGGAGAAGTTTGGCCGTTAAACATTTATTTCGAGCGTTGAAGTCTGTAACATGATTGCAGACTCTAGCAAACCTAATAAGTTGCGAAATGTATACACCATAAGAAGCACGACGAGGAACGTCACCATCCAAAAACGGAAAATTTACTATATCAAAATCAGTCATCGCGCTTACCATAAATTTTAGAAGAAACAAATCTATTTGCAACAGAAAGATGTAGATCTAAAAAGGGGGCTTCGGTATCCGAGATATTGGCTTTGTTCAACTGTAGTTCAGATGGATAAATTTGATTGACCATACCTTCAAAATAAGGGTTGTCAATGTTCAAAAGGTCATCAAGGTACCTAGAAGTGGAATTAAAAGCCTCGATAACATCAGCTTGATTATCATGGTTAAGAGAATCCATGAAATCTCTTTCGTAGCAGTTTAAAAATAAATCAGCTACCAGAGGTGCGCAATTTGTACCCATCGGAATTCCAACAATTTGTCTGTATAACTTGGTCCCAAATCTAATATAAATATTATCCAGGAGATAGGATAAGGCGTCGCACACATTCTGACATGACCAAAGTGTATACCGACTTTGGTCAGAGGAAGTGAAAAAAGCCTTTCTGTCATTACATGCCAAATAACTTTTTCTTGGAGGCGGGCGTTTTGTATGCCCATTCTCCAGATGTTTTGTTGTTCTTCTATTTTGATTATACGAATTTGGACTTTTCTTCAAGTGCAATGCCATTTTTCTAACATTTTTGCTACAAAGGGGCTGTAAAAGGACCTACTTTGAACAGTGGAGTCTGTCTGAGAACCATCATGGTGTAACAAAAATATGGGTCATTGAATGCTTATTCCGCAACACCAACGTCACTTTAACTGAAAGATTTTGTTCCGTTACAATTCACGTGACTGCATCAACGTTTAAATATTTGTCGTGGTATAGCTATATTTCCTAATCATAACTTGGCCTGTATCACATAATATTATATTTTTGTATATTATATGCAAACTCAAATCAGTCTCAGATCTCGTATCAGTGCATTTTCTTTGCTTCCTTCGTGTACAACATACATAGAACGAACCATTTACTTCCATTATCCATCGAACATTAAATGTCGCTAGCAACTTGCTTTGATTTGGGTTTGTGACGGACCAAGTCAGTTTCCTATGGTGCAGCTCTAGTCGTATGACAGCTTCGATGCAACATTACGTATCGCCTGGTTTAATAATGTCACAATGAATAGCTACATCATATTCATGGTTTACGTACAAGGAATTTAACTTAGTGCATACGCGTCGACCGCAATTCTGAATTTTTGATGCGACCGAGATTTGTACGTAGATCGACCTTTATAAACTCGCTTCTCTTTGAACGATAATGAAGGTCTTTCTTTCTTAAACATCCTTGTGGTGTCTGTCAAAAATCAAAAGAATCTATGATGGGGTTGAGGCCGATACAAGGAAATCTCAGGCAAGTTTTCAGATTATTCAAGTCTCATCCGAGACTCGAATAATCTGAAAACGAGCCTGAGATTTCCGTGTTGAGGCCTCAACACCATCATTGATTATTTTTCTCAACCATCCCTTGAAGCATTTTGACTCTGAATAGGCTACAAGTGCTGTTCAGGCAGCCATTTTGATTTTACATGAAACAATATGCAAATTAACCAATGAAAAAATGAAAATAATTTTATTTCTCACCCATCAGACATTCAAGCGTATCCCATTATGTGACCGTCTTAGATATTTCTTTCTCACCCACCAGACAAGCATATCCCTTTGTGTGCCTGTCTGGGATATTTCCGTCTCAGTACTAGTAGATTTCAGCTGTCTCCAAATGTCAGTCATTTCTGTATTTAGCTAATAGAAATGTACACCTCATGCTTACTTCCATATAAGGAAGTGATGAGCTAGGTGTGAACTGTTAGAGACAAAAATAACCTAGCAGGTGTTAATTTCAAAAAGATATCAAGAGTAATTGTAGTCTGCTGCTCCCATAAAAATCTAAAAATCTACATTTTACCGGGAATTTTGTGAATAAAACAAAATGATGATTTAATATTTTTGTAAGGTGAGTGCAAATACAAAATTATTTTTATTTGTTTCACTGGCTAATTTGCATATTGTTTTATGTCCAAACAAAATGGCTGCCCGAACAGAACTTGAAGCCTATTCAGAGTCAAAATGTTTTAAAAGGTGGGTGAGAAAAATAATCAATGATGGTGGTGAAGCCCCAACAAGGAAATCTCAGGCTCGTTTTCAGATTATTCAAGTCTCATGAGACTTGAATAATCTGAAAACTTGCCTGAGATTTCCTTGTCTCGGCCTCAACCCCATTATAGATTCTTTTAGTCTCAGTACTTGTACATTTTGGCTGTCTCAAAATGCCAATCATTTCTGTATTTAGACAATAGAAATGTACATCGTTATGTGCACATCCATATAAGGAAGTGATAATCTGGGTGTCAACTGTCAGTGACAAAAATAAACTTATAGGTGTTAATTTCAGAAAGTTTACAGGAGTAATTTAGTCTGTTGCTTTGATAAAATTCTCAAAATTAAATCTTTCTGAGAATTTTATGCACAAAACAAAATGTTGTTTAAATATTTTTGAACGGTGAGTGCATATACAAAATTATTTTTATTGATTTATTTTTTCACTGGTTAATTTGCATACAAGTATTGTTTCATGTAAAAACAATATGGCTGCCTGAAAAGCAAAATGGTTTAAGTGATGGGTGAGAAAAATAATCAATGATGGTGTTGAGGCCTCAACAAGGAAATCTCAGGCTCGTTTTCAGATTATTCGGGCAGAGCCTGGGATGAGATTTTAATAATCTGAAAACTTGCCTGAGATTTCTTTGTCTCGGTCTCAACCCCATCATAGATTCTTTCAGTCTATCCCAGTACTGGTGATTTTCAACTGTCCGAAAAAGTAAATTATTTCTGTATTTAGCGATACAAAATCACCCAATACTTACTTCCGTGTATATGTATACCTTAAATCGAAGTGGCATGCTGAGTGTCAGCTGTCAGAGACAAAATATCATTGGTGTTAATTGTATGAACAAGGAAATCTCCGGCTCGTTTTCAGATCCGAGGCTTTGCTGAAGACGAATTTTGAATATTCAGAAAACTTGCCTGAAATGTTCTCGTCTTGGTCTCAACCCTACCATAGATTAAGACATTAAGCTAATAAGATGTCCTTTCTTCCATAATTGGTTTGTCGTCCATCCACACTGGTACCTTAAGCGTCAGGTTTTACATTAACATTTCTATAGAGTTCTCGTCAATGTACATTTCAGGGATTTATTTGTAACGTGTGGAATGTGAGTAATGACCTAGGGTACGATATGGAAGACAAATATGACCTTTGTTAGCAGCTAACGAAAGACTCCACATCGGGAACTTAGCAACGTCAAACCAATGAAATAGATTAATGTAAAAAAACTTAATTGCGTAAGCTGAGTGAGCGGCTATTTCCCAGTAGGCCGCCACTCAGTTACAAGAATTTGAATGAAAATTCAGGAACCTTTCGTTTAAAAAAGTTTGTCCAATGAAAATTAAAACTGAGATCCTTTAAGAGCAGTGAACACATTAATGAGAAAAGGGGATGGGCCATACCGCGGTTTCGACTATTAAAGTCTAGTCAGTGACCCTTTACATTTGGCAACATGGAGCTAAAGAGAATTACTGAAATTTTGCAACTTTCAAAAAAGACTAATATTATCTAAATGGGACCAAATATATTAAACATTGTTAAGAAAATGAATCTTAACCGATAAAAAAAAATTCTGACTTCTCAGAATATCCTCGCTGATCTCAACGGACCAACACCAAAATATACCTGCATGATGATGTACGGGAGACTTTTTAGGGCCGCCACACGGCACAGCACCAGCTGCGGTATTAGCAAATAAAAATTGAAACTGAGATCTTTTAAGAGCAGTGAACACAAGCATCTTATACGGGTGAACAAAGTGTCCGCCTGTTGCGAAGAGCTCATGAGCTCATGGAATGTTTCATAGCACGAAACATTATTGAGATCTTTGGAATCAATTTGTAAGTTTAATAAAAAATAATAAAAAAAAAAAACCTCTCCCAGGATCGCCCACGAAATACTTCTTTGGGGGAGTGTGTGTTTAACATGTTTGTTTTAACCATGGTGCAACCATGAATATCTTAAAATTCATGACGTTAATTATGATAAGCCGTTATTAAGATTGATGACATGTCATCTGTTTAGAAGACTTTAACGTAAGATGGTTGGGACCGGATCTTTCTTGTGTGTTGCTTTGCCCTATCAGGTTTAACTGGTGTTTCTAAATGCTCAAAACATTGATTGTGGGTACACGTTAGAACCGCCTCGGCGAGAACCCATAATCTATGTTTTGGATCAGAAATAATAAAAATAGATATACCCCTGCAAACCCTAGTTTTTCTATATAAAAGTGGGGTTTAAGGGGGTGTAGATTTCACCATTTCCCTGATGAGTCGTATTTTTCATGAAAGTGCACACTTTATGTACTTGTATTTGTTTCAACCATGGTACAACCGTAAATATCCTTAAATTCATGACGTTAATTATGATAAGCCCTTATTAAGATTGATGACATGTCATTTGTTTGGTAGACTTTAACGTAAGATGGTTCGGACCGGATCTTTCTTGTGTTTTGTTTTGCCCTATCAGGTTTAACTGGTGTTTCTTAATGCTCAAAACATTGATTGTGGGTACACGTTAGAACCGCCTCGGCGAGAACCCATAATCTATGTTTTGGATCAGAAATAAGAAAAATAGATAAACCCCTGCAAACGCTAGTTTTTCTATATAAAAGTGGGGTTTAAGGGGTATACATTTCACCATGTTCACGGACATGTTTCCCTGATAAGTCGTATTTTTCATGAGTGCACACTTTATGTACTCGTATTTGTATTACATGTAACCATGGTGCAATCATAAATAGCTTTAAATTCATGACGTTAATTATGATGAGCCGTTATTAAGATTGATGACATGTTATCTGTTTGGTAAACTTTAATGTAAGTTGGTTGGGACCGGATCTTTCTTGTATGTTTCTTGTTTGTCCCATTGGGTTTATTGTAATAACTGATGTTTTTTCTTCTGTTTCAGCTTTTCAGTGGTGTTGTTTGGCCTCCGAGGAATCTCCAGTTGCCATGCAATCTCAGTGTGGTTTGGGTCCATGTTTACAAGACAGTGACTTTTTGAATTTTGTATCAGAAATGATTTGATTTTTTGTTCCGAAACATGGCAGAAGAGTAGCAGCAATTTTCAAATAAATGGGTATAAATGCATTTCTGTACCAAGACCAGAAAGTATGCGAATACGGGGCAGGGGTAAGCGTGGGCACGGTGGTATTTGCCTATTTATACGGAACTCAGTATTGTCTGGTATCGAGGTGGTAGACACAAATCCTGCCGGCTTTCTATGGGTCAAATTATGTAAAAAGTACTTTAATTTTGAAAATGACATGTTCATTTGCTTTTGTTATATCCCACCTAAAGACTCAGTATACTTTCAAAATGTAGACACAAACTTGTTTGACATTTTAGAGATTGATATACGCCATTACGCAGATTTTGGCAATGTTGCAGTTATGGGCGATTTGAATGCCAGAACAGGACTTTCTAGCGATCAGTTTGAAAACTGTGAAAACCTTGATAGATATATTCCTTGTTTACATGGTGCTGACTTATATGATTGCAATGAATGCCCCGTCGGTCGGAGATATTCCTTAGATAAAAAAATTGACACATCAGGTAAAAGGCTATTGCAAATTTGCAGGGATTCTTGTTTACGAATAGTCAATGGCCGGCTTGGCGGTGATGCTGGTATAGGAAATTACACTTTTCAGTCTGTACAAGGCTGCAGTTTAATTGATTATGTTCTTTTTCCTCCCACATTATTTGATATCATTAGCAAATTCACCATTCATGACATTTCTATATATTCAGATCATGCACCAATACAATTTTCATTATTAGCAAATGTGAAAAGTACAGTTCAGGAGGAGCAAAGCGAAGTTACAAAAATAGTATGGGATAGCAGTAAATTGAACGAATTTAGAGATGTTTTGAGCAATAAACTAGAATGCTTGGATTCATATGTAAATAATATAGTAACTGATAATGCGAATATTGATACAGGAGTACAAAATTTTGCTGAAACACTGTATACTTGTGCCTTTCAGGTATTTGGCCGTGTGAAGCGGATTAATACTACTCAGACGACACGTAAATACACCAGTCCTTGGTTTACCGTTGACTGCGAAACCGCTCGAGCAGAACTCAAGCGGGCCAATAAATTGTTTCGAAAATATAGGACACAAGTTTTACATGAAGCGGTAGTGGAAAAACGTAAACAATATCGTAAAATTACGCGACATGCTCGTTTCATTTACAATCGTAATAAGAAAATAAAATTGCATGAGCTTGCGAAGAAAAATCCGAAAGCCTTTTGGCAAGAGATTCGCCGTATGAAAGGCAGTGCCGAAAATCAGCACTCTGTATCTTTACAAGATTTTTTCGAGCACTTTAAAGTTGTCTACTCTGAAAATTCTGATTTGTCACAAGATTTTGTTGAGCAATTTGTTCATAATCAGTTTGATCGTAATGACGGAGGTAACCAGGATAATGAGCTCCATTACGATACTTCATCGTTAGACTCTTCTATCAGTCTGACTGAGGTCAAAAAAGCTATTTCTAAACTAAAACGTAATAAGAGCCCGGGTTGTGATTTGCTTCCTCCTGAACTGTTCTTAGATTCTATTGATTTAATAGGTGATGTATTATGTAAATTGTTTAATTATATATTTGATAATGCTATTTATCCAGAATGCTGGACTAAAGGTATAATTGTACCAGTCCCTAAGAAGGGTGATCTATCCAATGTTAATAATTACAGGGGAATAACTCTGACAAGTATATTTTCAAAAATTTATTCACATATTCTGGAAGGCAGGTTAAGAACATGGTCAGAGAACAACAATATAATTGATGATTGCCAGTTTGGTTTCAGATCTGGTAAAAGTACATCAGATTGTATATTTATTTTGCAAGCCATCATTAATAGACAGTTAAGACATAAGCGTAAACTATATTGCGCATTTATTGATTTTAGAAAGGCTTTCGACCTTGTATATAGAAATGGAATCTGGTATAAGCTATGCAAAATCGGCGCCTCTCTCAAATTCGTTGCAGCAGTAAAAGCCATTTACGGCTCGGTTAAGGGTTGTGTTAAGTCTTTAGGAATGATTTCGGACTGTTTTGAAAGTTTAGTCGGAGTAAAGCAAGGGGAGCCTTTATCACAGCTTTTGTTTATTTTGTTTTTAAATGACCTTTCTACAGAATTAGGTATAGATACTAACACAGGTAACATCAATGACGATATGATAGACCTCTTTCAAAAATTTATGTTACTTTTTGCTGACGATACTATTTTGTTATCTGATTCTTTGTCTGAGCTACAAATTTTATTAAATAAGTTGTCTAGTTATTGCAAAAAATGGAACATTTTTGTTAATACGGATAAAACGAAGGCTATGATATTTACCTCATCGACCAGGCCTATTTTGTTTGAAGTTTATTACGATGGAACACAGCTTGAAATTGTTGATAGTTTCATATACTTAGGTGTTAGACTTTCTAGTAGCGGATCTTTTTATAAAGCACAGAAACATTTATCTTAGCAGGCTTCAAAAGCATTATATTCTTTGAATAGTTTATTCGACAAAACTAGTCTTTGTATAGAAGATAAGATAAAATTATTTGATGCACTAGTATTACCTATTTTAAACTATGGTTGTGAAGTTTGGGGTTTTCATGATAGTCAAGATATTGAGAAAGTGCACTTAAGATTTTTAAAACGTTTACTTGGAGTCCGTCAACAAACTTGTAATATGGCAGTTTATGGTGAACTTGGCAGAGTTCCTTTGTATGTAACAAGAAAAATTAGAATAATTCGTTATTGGTCTAAGATTTTATCAGACCCTTATTGTCTTTTGTATAAGGTATACAGTCAAGAAGTACAAGACGTTAACATTAACAGTAACTTGAATTGTTTGTCTTCAAATGTTAAACTTCTTTTGGAAGAGTTAGGATTTTCAAATTTATGGAATGAACAAAGCATTACTAAAGTGCAAGTTGAGTTGGTAATACAAAGAATAAATGATCAGTTTTTACAAACATTTTACTCCTCTGTTGAAACCACTGGCAAATTAGACGTCTTTAGAAGAATTGATAAACAGTTTAAACTGGAAAAATATATAACATCTGTAGATAATGATAAGCACAGGGTATTTCTTACTAGATTTCGCTGTTCAGCTCATAAACTTATGGTTGAAGAGGGTAGATACAGAAGGCCCAAGATTGCACGTGGTTTGAGAAAATGTTCCTTGTGTTCGATGGATGTAGTCGAAGATGAGTATCATTTTCTTTTGACATGTCCGGCTTACAGTGATATTAGAAATCGACTTTTACCTAGGTACTATTGTAGATGGCCGTCAATATATAAATTTAATAAGCTATTAAGGAGTGATCAGAACAGTATTATAAAAAGGCTAGCTAAATTTATCTATGAAGCAAGTGTAAAACGTGTGTCTATTATGAATGGTACAACAGTTTCATAAGATTGTTTTCTCACAATTTGTAATGAAAATGTTTGTGTTATTTTTGTTCCGCTGTGTATTTTTGTATTTATTTGTTGTATGTATTTTTTTCCAATCTAGAATTGTGTTTGTCATGCTCTTCTCGTACCGCCATTGATGTATTTGAATCTAGGGCGAGAAGCTATTATTGCTTGAGCCTGAATAAACGATTTGTAGTTGTAGTTGTTGTTGGTATCTTTGATGGGGTTTTTGTGATTTATTTGTTTGGCCTAACTCAGATCCAAAATAACAGCTTAAGTGGAAATAATAAGTATCTTTGTATGACGTTGTCCAAGCCTCGCATTTATATAAGGGAGTATGCAGTACCACAGACTTGTAGACTTAGCAAACAAATAGCTGTTGACAAATAGCTTGGTGACAATCTTCATGGCCATTTCCCTTCCAGACATTTGGAATTGGACATTTGTTTCGAGTCTTCCAAATGCTACAACATTTGAAGTCCTGGCAGTGATCTCATAACCAATATGCACTGCTCTGAAGAGAGTGCTTCCCAATTAGGCGAATTTATAAACAACTTTCAGTTTTTGTCCTTCGCAATGATGGCTGGTTCAATGTACGGCTTTCCAAGTAATGGTTGGTGTACAACATGTAACCTCGGCCTTTTTTGTACTGATTGTAAGGTCATATTTATCACGTGGTCGTGAAACTTTATCTATTTTCCTTGCATTTTACATCTTATCTGGCTTTCTTTACCATGCCATCTGTATAGAGCTCATCGAACTCATCTGTCTGCACCTTATTTTCTTGAGTTGAATAACTTGCCATCAAAGCGGTACCTAATTGTAAAAAAGTTTCGTGATCGCGAAAAGCATTCATGAGCATGACAGAAAACATTATCAGTGTTGGTGCCATCACACAGCCCTGTTTGACCCAATTTATCAGGAAAACATGTCCGTGCAATATATACCCCCTTAAACCCCACTTTTATATGGCAAAACTGGTATACAGGGGTATACCTATTTTTCTTATTTTTGCTCCAAAACATAGATTGTGGGTACTCGTTAGAACCGCCTCGGCGAGGCGGTTCTAACGTGTACCCACAATCTATGTTTTGAGCAAAAATAAGAAAAAAAATCAAAATTTTTCAGCTGAAAATTTTCAATTTTTAAAGCACAAAAAATCTATGTTTATTGCATGGGGACGTTTTCGTAATGGGCCAATTCGTCATCAGAAATGGTTCAGAGAACTTTCCATCATTGTGAATACGAGTCGGCATGCCATCATGAAATTGCCGTACCATTGCTATGAATCTGGGTGAACAGTCAAAGTTGACCATAATTTTCCAGAGTCGAACACGATTGACTGCGTCGAAAGCTTTGGTGGGGTCGACAAATGTCATGTATATGTCTACAATAAAATATTGGTATTTCTCTTGAAGTTGTCTTTTGTCCATACCCGTCTGATGGAGATGAACAGGTGATTCAACAGGACCTTTGCTAGTATCTTCCCAGCAATTGCAAGAGAGATGCATCTGTGATTGCCAACAGACCTGAGGGTTTCCTTCCCGCATGTATAATGTGGATTATGGATGAATCCTTACATTCTTGTGAGATATCCACAGTGACACAACTCTGTCAGTTTCCCTGCCATGGGTAGTCCCCCAGCCAAGCAGACCTCGTCACAGCTTCCAAACAATCCACCAAGTGTCATGATTTTTATGTATAACAGCAAAAAGTTCAAATTTCTCAAGAATGTGTCCTGTAAAATTATGTTTTTGGTCAGTTGTTTAAAATTACGAAATGAAACCTAGTTTATTACATGACCGCGTGACGCATAAACCAGAAAAAATACATTGCCTATTAGGACAATCGTTAAGACATTTGTAGGTTACTCCAATATACAAATTGGAGTCGACAAAAATAAACAAAAGTAAAAAACTAAAACAAAACATGTCGTGACTGCCCGATAGGGTAAATATGACTGAAATTATTGTTATGGTCACGAAAATAGTGGTAATGACAAATGTTACATGATGGATGTATTATATTCCGCCTACAAGCTGTTCATGTTGTCGCATTACGAAAACATTCCTATGTAATATACATGATACAAAGCGATTATCAGGGCTATAAAAATGAAATAGATCTCAGTTGAAAAAGTTTAAAATGTTCATATTTTGCTACAACAATGTTGATTGTGGACGCCGAGGCGATTCTAACGAGTAGATCTGCCCACTGTCTATGTTTTGGAACAAAAACAAGAAAGATAGTATAAAAAGTGGGATGTAAAGGGGTACTCGTTTCATGCACTTGCTTACATGATGTTGTTTACGAGTGGTTTAACATGTTTAATGTATCAAGTGGGTTCGCTGTGCAGGCAACAATTATGTACGGTCATAACACCCTTTTTGAGATGCATATGTACTTTTCCAAAACTTAAAGGTAAGCATTGATCAGGAATTGGTGCACTCAGAACGCAAAGTCCCTATAAATCCATGGCAGGTCTCAAATACATGTAGGTACTGGCACAAAGAGAACGTGATGAGCCGAATTAACATCTATTTATCTACCCAAAGACAATTTGCTCGTTTAATTGAATGTTATTTTAATTGATTCGTTGCTTTCGTCTCGGTCAACACAACAGCTATGGTTATAAATTAATATGATATTGTTTTAAAATACTGACATTTTCAAAGGTGTTTACGTGGTAGAGCGCACTGCTTTTTTCTTCAAGCCCCAGTAGTCACGTTTGTTGCGTACTATACGTCAGACCTCGTTCGGTACTTGTGTCCTAGTGTATTTTCCTATTATGGGAAAACCGTGTAAGCAAGCAAAATAGCCTCAGATGGAACGCTGCGCTCTGTGGAGTCACATCTGGGGTTATACTGTTTGCTTATGTACCATAAAAGACTATGTGCTTCCTCTGCCCTCTCAGTTAATAAACGTTAATAGATGGAACACGTTATACATTCAGTGTGAAATGTTTTGTTTGTGGTTTCGCGTCCCAGTCAACAAATATATCGGGACGTCGGAAGCCGCCGCTTTCTAACAATGGACAGTTAACGGGTTTTGTAGTACCCGGCCAACAGGCTTCGAAGCCCCGACCTTTCGGTCCGGAGTGCGACGTACCAACCACTAGGCTACCGCCCTCGCCTTGTTATCCTTGTGACTTGGGGACTTACCAGGGAGTGCTGACATCCTCCTGATTGTCTAGAATGTGGTACCGCACAGTGAAACCGTCCGAAAAATTTATCCACAACTTTCTCTAGAACATCTTCCGTAAATTCCTCCATTCGGTCAATTTTAAACATTTCCATGACCTCTTTATATGGATCCAAGAGAACGTCACGCATATTTTCTGCATGATCTTTAACTTTGTCGGCCAAATCTCCCATACGGTCTGCTATTTCGCCATGCGCGTCTTTAACTTTGTCAACAACGTCTTTCGCTGTATCGGCGATGTTTTCATTTGCGTCTTTAGCGGTGTCTACGACATCACCAGCAGTATCCTTTAAATTGCTCAGTATGTCGTCAACGCCATGTGCATCAGTTTTACAATTGTTGAACAAAACAAAAACGGCACATATAACAAAAACGTGAAATCTGTACGAAGACATTTTAAAAGGATTTTACTATAGTTTCAATTTCTCTTACTTAAACTATTGTATTTTGTGCCAAGTCTTGTCTATTAACGGCTTTGTACCTGCAACTATTTTTATGTCACGTGTACTTTGTTCGTTTCAGCGGACTAAAACGGACTCAAAACATTCTTTAAGCTACACGTTTGTTTAGAAACATTTGTCAAAGCAATTGGCTTCTTTCCCACTGGACGATTCTGTTTCTTTTTTCAAATCCAAACTTATTTTGAATTCACAGTAAAACCTGTTCGACACTTCTCATAAAATCCGCGACAATCGCTTGTTTTCACAAATAGTTGTTATCCTTTCAACACATTACCACCAAACGGTTGCTTGTTTAGATGCAGTTTTAGAATACCTTCATGACAATCCGTTACAGTAATAGCCTGACTCAGTTGTCATTTGACAGGTCGTTAATTTAAGCACGTCAGGTAAATAGAGACTTAACGTTACACAGGTATGACGTTGGTCGCAATGTAATTTAGATGTTCACACGCGAGCGGTGGGATTACACTAAAGAAAATAACAAGTAACGTAACGTTATTTTAATCAGAGTTTGTCGGACCAAGATGCATTGCGTGTAAAGAAAGACGTCGAGTTCTATTTTTATATTATGATCACGTTTAACGTGCACCGCCATTATTGTGGTTGATGACGTTTGTAAACCGATTGTCGAATGAATGAACGTCTGCTTGTGTACAACCAAATAAATACACAAAAACCCAGCAAGGTCATATGACAGTGGGTTTTTATATAGGTCGAATTCGCTTAGAGTACGGGAGCTTCGTCACAAAGTCATCCACGTCTATATTTGCCAAATCAAATTTACGTTACTATATCTAAGCGATTTCGATCTATATTGTAGGGTTGGATTTATTAAAATATGCTCACCGGCAAAAGTTTAGTCAGTGAAAATCATGTAAAACCCCATTGGGACTGTTTAAATCGCTATACCTTCAAAAATGCTCGATAGTTTGGGATTAAAATTACCAGTCGTAAAGCTGTGAATAAAACCTAACATTTCCAGCAAAAATGATTGAAATATCGCAAGTGGTTTTGCCTCTATCTAGTGCATACAACGATTTTCGATCTTATCTTAAATGAAAGGGAGGCAATCTCAAAACAATGAATATTTGACATGTTTTTCTCGAGACTGTGGCTGAATTTTGAAATGATTTTTAGGAGTTTTGTCGCTATCATAAACCTCTATCAGAAAGCGCTATTAATGAAAGTGCCGATTTTATCATTTATCGGGTAATTACAAAAAATATGTTTAACGAAAAAGGCCAATAACTCTGTGGAAATGGACAACTGATGGAGTTTCTACTCAAAGAAAGAAACTGCCTTTGCAAATTTAATATTGGGGTACATCTAAGGCAAGCAGCAGGGTATAATAGTAATAGGGCTTATCAAAGTTACTGACTAAACTTTTTCCTCTGAGTATATTTAAAACATAAAACATTCAACAAAAGAAGACTGAGAAAACACCAAAGTCACCGCGTTTCGGGGCCATCAATCAAATACATGCAATTAGTTATCGAAGGGTCTCAGTTTGTTGGATAATACGTTTTGATTACGTATTGTTACGTAATCTGTCATTAACTTTGACTTAACATCTTCATGACGATGCAGTGTGAGTTAACCAACCTATGCAATATACAGCGATCTGTATGGTGCAAGATAACGAAAATTGTATTGTATTTTCTGACTATAACATTGAAAACGGGCATACCCAGTGGCTTTATTGGGTAAGGGAAGTTGTAACCGTTTTTTTTTTTTTTTTTTTTGTGTGGGGCATCTAAAGAAATAATTGATAATTTTAAGAAAAGTAATTACAAACTTCATTACATATTTGTTGTAGGTCATGATGAGAAAATCTATATTCTATTTGTTTTATGTTTTGTAATAGATCTTTATGCTTTTGAAACTTATTTACGTTTTCATAGTTTTAGTTAAGTTCTTGTACGTGAGTGGCCGCCTATTGAGAAATAGCTGCTCGATCGGCTTACGATATGTTTTTAAATATACGTACATGTACCAAACAGTCAATTTAGTTTTTCCCCATCTCGGTTTTTTGAGTGGGAATATCTTTCTGATTGCGCCTTTTCTTGATCATTGCCTACTTGTACCTTTTTGTAACTTCTGCTTGGTTAGCCAAGGAGGGACAGACATAGAACATATGCTTATGACATTAACTGCATTTTTATGTTTACAATATTATAACTAAAGTGATATATTATGTATACCAATAAACTGGTATTACCGTATTTACTCTATTTACCACATGGTGTGCAGATGTGTTCATAAAAATCTCGGTAGTTCTACAAGTTTAGCGCTCACTCAATACCGTCTTCAGTAAACATTTTCAAATATGGATTCAGATGACTCTTTCTATTTATGCAAGACATACTTAGGCTTTAATAGATATATAGCTGATATTAAAATGAGCCAATGCGTGAGAAAACAAACAATATGGGGTTCCGACCAGGTCCGACACAAACCGGCCTGTACAAGCACAGAAAATGACTAGAGGCTTGAAATTTCAGATTTAAGAAGAAGAATTGTACTATCCGTGTATCGAAAACAAAGGCGCTGATCAGCCTAAATTCGCGGTAGCTGATCTGCGTTTTTGTTTTCGGCTATGCACATTGTTGGTTTTCTCATGCAATGGCTCAAATGAAAAACACTTAAATACCAGAAAACATATAATTTTCCATATATGAGCCGCCTCATGGGAAAACCAACAATCCGCATATGCAAAAACAAAGGTGCAGATCAGCTTCGCAGTAACTGCGAAGCTGATCAGCGCCTTTGTTTTCGCTACACGGATAGTACACTTCCTCTTCTTCTTAAATCCGAAATTTCAAGCTTCTAGCCTGCTTCTGTGACTGTATAGCCTGATTTGTGTCAGACCAGTTCAGAAACCACATTGTTGGTTTTCCCAAGAGGTGGCTCAGCTGTTGGAAAAACTTTGGTGCGTGCCTGGTGTACATGTAACAGGTACGGTAGGTTGGAAGAAGTGTTAAAAGTCAAAGAACAATTTGTTAAATCACTTACTCCTATTGGCTAGGTATTTTATATACAAAAGAAAATTTTCATCGAATTTCATCAGTATCGAAACATTCATATGTTATGTGAAAAGAAAATACCAAAATGAAAAGTACATTTCAAAAATTCACAATAATCAAGAACAATTCAATGCCAAATGGTCTTGTCTAAACAATTTCTTGCAAGGCAGATGAAAACAAAATGCAAAAATTAATATAAAAAAACAATGACAAAACAAAACCATACATCAAAACAAAACACATCCACATTAAATTCTTAAAAGTGCATATTACAATAACTATTGAAGTCTTATTTTAAAAGTAGGTAAAAATGGATGGGAGGTGTCATGCTGAATAGAACTGAATACATATAAATATCTCTTTATTAAATTTGTAAATTCAAAACATGTATATATAAATAAATGGTTGTACTTATACAAATCACATTATTTAGCCATTAAAGTGTATTATACAGTGGTAGCTCGAAAAATATTCAGTAAGGTGCTAAGATGGATGTGAGTGGTGCGGAAGTAATATTCATGAAAATTGTATTTGTACTCTGTACTTGATGTTGTAATTATCTAGAATAAATATGGAGAGATGTGAAAAAAAAAAAAAAAGTGTTAAAAGTCTAACCAATGTACTGTAGACATAATCAAACGTTACAAGTAAATCTCACGCACCTTTACATACCTGGAGCAAAAGGTTTTTTCACATTTGGTGTTTTTTTTATATCTGTTACTACATAAAAAATGTAGAAAAATAAAGATACTGCCAAAATATCGTATTTATAATTGTGTTTGGTACCATTTTTATAATGACAATAAAGTCCTGTGTCCACATTGTTCATATGTTATCAACAAACTTTATTTCCACATGAAACTGGGCCAAACTAGTCTAGATTTGAATGTAGGATGGAAACCAGCTCAGACCAGTCACATGAGTGCCTTGCATCAGGAAAACATGTTCGTGCAATAAGTACTCCCTTAAACACCACTTTTGAATAGTGAAACTGTGATTTGCAGGGGTATACCTATTTTTCTTATTATTGATCCAAAACATAGATTGTGGGTACTCGTTAGAACCGCCTCGCCGAGGCGGTTCAAACGTGTAGCTACAATCAATGTTTTGAGCAAAATAAAAAAAAAAAAAAAAAAAAAATCTACTGATTTTATCTACTGATTTTTTTTTTGGCAATTCTGTATAATGCATGAGCAAGTTGAAGCATGAGATAAAAAATAAACACGAACACATGGTTTTCTGTACAAACTGTCAACATGTGCAATAAAGATTTTAGTGGATTTTCACATCAGTTTTGATATACAATGTATTTGTTTTGCTTTTCAAAATAAAAATTGTCCTTTTAGATTTAACAACAATACTTGTCAAAATGTTTTAGACATAGTTGTAAAAATTGTGAATATCTTTTGTTAGATGGGAACTTCAGTTGCAAGGGTGAAATTAGAGAGTTTGCATTTAAAATCTGTGTCATATTAAAACACGATTATGACCTCAATTTCGTTAGATCTACCTTCAAAACATGATATTCACCTAGATTATACATTAGATGTAACGTTATAATTTACCAACTAAGATATCTGATGCATCTGTGTCTCAATCATAAAAGTACATGAGGACTATATTCACATTTATCTCTGTCGACCATTTTTAAACCAAATATTATGTTTGAATAGGAGTTCTCCTCATGGGCCTGTGTGCATAGATTATCTGTCTTTCACGTCCTGACATTCACATACAAATTGTATATCACAGAATGATATAAAGCACATTTAATGTCGCGGCGAATGAGGACTACGAGTATATTCACACTCATCTCTGACAGCCATTTTTCAAACCAAAAATTATGATTCAATATTAGTTATCCTCATGGGTTCTCTGTCTTTCACATTCTGTCATTCACATAAAAACACAGAAAGATATACAGCACATGTAAAGTAGTGGCGAATGTATTAAAATATTCTGTCTTGTCGTAGATTGCTGTCTGAAAAAAAAAAGATTGTGATAGAAATAAGTTGTACAAATCTGACCTGTTGCAATAAAAATGTCCCTTGCTAAAATAATACCACAATAAATCACATAAAGCAAAATGATAAAGCTACTGCAGGCTCTCGTGGCACAAAACAGTCATTGTTTACCGATATCTAGGTTATAGAAGGGTATACATGTAGGCAAAATGTAAATAAACAATGTCACGAGAACTGTTGTCCAAGATTACACCAGCTGACATTTATTGATTTTTTTTTTACATTTTTTCCACAAGGTCATCTTCTATCGTTTCTTTCAGAGAACAGTTTTTGTTTCTTCCAAAGTGTTTAAATGTTGCATGTCCACATATAATACACATGTATAAACACTATAACTTACTTTATACATGCATTTTATTTTTTTCTTTTATATTTTGATGTGTTCTTCAAATATTGCCAGCAACAACATGATTGCTGCGCCGAACAGTATCCCCACATTGTGGAAGAAGAATGTCTGTAGAGCTTTTTTCTTGACGTGCATCATTTGGGGCATCTGAAAACAAAAAACGCAGAATATTTTGGATCAAAAAGAAAACTTGGTATACCCCTGTAAACTCCAGTTTTTCTACATTAAAGTGGAGTATAAAAGATATCTATTTCACAGACATGTTTTCCTGATGATGTAACAGCTTCATAACACTGATTATTTACCTTTGAATGTTTAAGGCATCAAAATTTAAATGGCAAATGCAGTTTATGTTTACAAAAAAAGAAGAAATATACTCACTAGATCGACAAGCGCAATGTAGAGAAACATTCCTGCTGTGACCGCCATGATCCAGGTTCGAGTCTCGTCGTGTTTCGATATCGCTAGACCTATATATAGGCCAGCCATCGCCGTCAGAGAAGACATAAAGTTGAACAGCAAGGCCTTGCATTTGGATACACCGCTGTAGAGTAGGACAGCGAAATCACCTGAAAATGAGAAAAGAGTGGTTTAAAGTTATTGACTGTCGTTTGGCCCCTGGTTTGTGCCGCATTATGCTTGGATATCTCTAGGATTAACTCATTTAAGCCTGACGTCCCTTTAATGGAGCATAGGAAAACAAAATAGCCCCAGATGTGACGCCGCAAAATGCGGCGTCCCATCTGGGGTTATTCTGTTTGCTTAGAAGAATTTCATCGAAAAATGGAATACAATTTTAAAATCACACCTGAGGCCCCTAAAAATTAAAGTGGACTCATCAAAATGATAACGATGGGCGAATCTATTCGTCAAATATGGGTTAAAATAGGCAAGACTGATAATTCTGATATTGTGGTTTAGAAAGACATGCGTTTTTCGTTAACACCCGACGATGATATTGGACGAAAGCATTGGCCCCTATAGCTAAATTGTACACCAGGTTGTGTTTTTTCAACAGCCATAAGATCGTAAATTGCTAGTTGTACATTGCGGATATGTAAATTAATGAAACTGACCTAGTTCGTGGGGCACTTCATGACAAAAGACTGCAATACTGGTGGACACCCCGAGAGTGATGCTGGAAGAGAACGCTGCTCCTATAGCCATGCCGTCGGCAAAATTGTGGATTCCATCTCCGATCAGAATCATGATGGCAATTGGTGGGATACCTGTAATAGAATTACAAATGTACTATTTAACTGTTTTTATCATGTTGCATTACCCTCTCAAAATTAAGTTTATTATATTTATTTGTTATTTATTTGTTACTTCAACAGTTACTTCGTTCATGTCACTTACATAATATCGACTTTTGTATATATGTATATAGCAAAACTGGGGAATGCAGAGGTATACCTATTTATTTTTGCTCAAAAACATAGATTGTGAGTACTCGTCAGAACCGGTCACCGAGGCATGTTTTGAGCAAAAATAAGAAAAATATCTCATATATTCTATTGAAATGTTTCAATTTTTACAACTTCAGAAAAGTAGATATATATTACATGGGCGTGTTTTCGTAATGGAAAAGCTGCATATGCAATGATGCAAGTTAATGCTAAAATGCGTACATACTAAAGTGTGTCTCCTAGGTTCTGATAATGGTTTTTTGCAGATGATGTGTCATGCTAAAGAACCATAACCCTCTCTTGCATATCTTTGGAGTAATTTACCTTTGATTATTTTCCATACTGAGTCTCCAAAAATACACAAGCAAGAGTTATAAGTCTTATGCATGACACATTGTCTCATTGTGCTTTATAAGTGTTCCCAGTTTCATTGAAATATCTCTTACCCTTTTTTAGTTATAGAACTGACAAGAAATTATATGGAAAATAATCAAAGGGAAATAATTCCAAAAATACACAAGCAAGTGTTATAATTCTTGTGCATGACAGATCGTCTCATTGTGTTTTATAAGTGTACCAAGTTTCATTGAAATATCTCTTATGTTTTTTCAGTTATGGAGCGGACACGAAATTGTATGGAAAATAATCAAAGGGAAATAACTGCAAAGATATGCAAGCAAGAGTTATAGTTCTTTAGCATGACACATCATCTCATCGTGCTTTATAAGTGTACCAAGTTTCATTGAAATATCTCATACGGTTTTTGAGTTAAAGAGCGGACACGAAATTGTATGGAAAATAATCAAAGGGAAATAACTCCAAAGATATGCAAGCGAGAGTTATAGTTCTTGTGCATGACACATTGGCTTATCATGGTTTATATTTATAAGTGTATCAAGTTTCATTGAAATATCTTTGAAGGTTTTCGAGTTATAGAGCGGACATGATTTGTGACGGACAGACGGACGGGGAAAAACAATATGTCTCCCGACCCTCACGCGGGGAGACATAATGACATGAAAACCAAATCTTCATGATCAAGTAAAAATTTTAGAGAAACATATGCATTTTCGTGATCATCGATTATCTCCCTTGCCAATGTAAAATCCCTATTCAAAAGTCATATTTGCCATAAAAACTTTTTCTGCTGACCGATTTTTAAATGTTTTGCAGGTCCTATTTGCTGGACAAATAAGGTCAATATCCTAGCATTGAAACTGAAAATGCTCCTATTGTCCAACAGTTTAAATATTTTCGCAAAACATCATTATCAGAGGTTAGGTTTATAGTATAATTTAACGAAATGAAATTGCAATTTGTATACAATAATGAGAAACATATAGATTAAAACTCAAAACTACATTATCGCCCTCACCAATTTTCTTTGTTTTTGTGTTGTCCGGTCTTGTGATTGTTGCGGTACCATTTTTCTTTCCATCTGTGAAACTTTTCTTGGGGTAGGATATGTCGTCGTACTGAAATGATACATTACATAAATAGAGTCATTAAGGAAACACGCCCATGCAATAAACAGATTGAAACAATTGAAAACTTCAGTTGAAAAGTTTTGATTTTTCCTCAAAACATAAAATGCGGGTGCACCTTACAGCCACTTCAGCCAGGTGGGTATAACGAGTATCCACAATCCAATTTTAGGTGTAAAACACAAACATATATACTCGTACTAGTACCTGAGTACACCCAAGTGTAACAATATTTACAAGCGGAAAATGGATTCACGTGTCACGGACATGTTATGCGACTTTACATTACGAAAACATGTCCATGCAATATATTGATTTTTCCTAAGTTGTAAAAATTGAAAATTTTCAGTAGAACATTTTTGATATTTTTTTCTTATTTTTGCTCAAAACATGGATTGTAGGTACACGTTAGAACCGCCTCGCCGAGGCGGTTCTAACGAGTACCCACAATCTATGTTTTGGTGCAAAAATAAGAAAAATAGGTATACCCCTGCATACCCCAGTTTTGCTATATTAAAGTGGGGTTTAAGGGGGAATATATTATACGGACATGTTATGCGACTTCACAATAAGCAGCGCTGTTCTGCGAAGTATTACTACTTACCGAAGCCTCAGTAACGATGGAGACCTCAATGTCATGCGATTCCTCGGTGCAGTGATGATCTTCGAGAGAGTGGGCTCGCTATGAGAAAAGAAATATCACCAACAGGTCAATGTGACAGAAATTAGCAATTATATTGCCGACAATCATTCATTACGAAAACACGCCCAAAAACCATACTGATTTTTAATAAGTTGAAAAAATTGAAAATTTTCAGTAGAAATTTTTCGATATTTTTCTTATTTTTGCTCAAAACATAGATTATGGGTACACGTTAGAACCACCTCGCCGAGGCGGTTCTAATGAGTACCCACAATCTATGTTTTGGAGCAAAAATAAGAAAAATAGGTATAACCCTGCAAACCCCAGTTTTTTTCTATATAAAAGTGGGGTTCAAGGGGGTATACATTTGACGGACATGTTTTCCTGATGTTTAAGAAAAAGGAACTTTTACCCATTCGTTCGTTACAAGTTTATGTTCATTTTTGAGGTACAGGAGCGATTTTAACTTTATATTTTTCTGATGAATTCTTCTATTAAAGCTGACAAATAAGCCCCAGTTGGTTTAGCTTTAGCCTGGGATTTATGTTTTCCCTATATTCCACAAAGAGGAGGATTGTCTTATATAGAGGGTTTATTTAACAATCAACGTCTATGATAAATGGTAACAAGCACAACAAACAGAAAAAAACGGAAATAAAACGTGTGTAGGGGACGGAAACAACTTAATTTTTTTGCGGACATTCCGGTCCGCGGACATTCCGGTCCCTACAAACGTGCATTTTCTGTGTTTCATGAACTTGAAGAGATGCTTTCGTACCTGTCCTCTGATCATATGAACCACCTTTTCAAAGAGGTAGAACGCGTACAGCCCTGAAATTATATCAAAGCAATCCGATACAGATCATGTGTGTAACATTAATGAGCCGCCCCATGAGAAAACCAACAATCTGCATAGGCGAAAACAAAGGCGCAGATCAGCTTCGCGGTAACCGCAAAGCTGATCAGCGCCTTTCTTTTCGCTAATCGGATAGTACATTTCCTCCTCTACTTAACTCCAAAATTTTTAGCTTCTAGCCTGCTTCAGTATCTGTACAGGCCAGTTAGTGTCAGACCTGTTCGGAAACCACATTGTTGGTTTTCCCACGAGGCGACTCATTTATAATATTCAATTGAAGCAAAAAGTGTCTTGAATGAATACATGTCATTACGAAAACTTGCCCATGCAAGATATTGAGATTTTTTTCAGTAGCAAAAATTGAAAATTTCATCAGAATGTTTTTTTTTTTTTTTTTTTGTTTTTTTTTTTTTTTATTTTTCTTATTTTTGCTCAAAACATAGACTGTGGGTACACGTTAGAACCGCCTCGGCTAACGAGTACCCACATTCTATGTTTTGGAGCAAAAATAAGAAATAGGTATACCCCTGCATACCCCAGTTTCGCTATATAAAAGTGGGGTTCAAGGGGGTATACATTACACGGACATGTTTTCCTGATGTTATGCCTTACAAAGCATATAATTCAATTTGCAACCTTTGATAATGATATCTGTGTATGTGTGTGTGTTTCTTCTCAAAGGACCTTAAAGCGATATTACATCGTTTAAAATAAATGCTTAACTTCTAGGTGCTTCAAGTGATATTGACTGGATATTCACAAAACATCAAATGTTGTGACATCAGACCAAAGCTATGTCTGGTACTTACCTCCACAGGTAACCAATCCGTAGACAACGAACGGTTCAATCGTGATTTCTCCGCCGTGATCGTGTTCGTGATCGTGATCATCGTGTGCGTGAACCTCTAAGGCCTGGAAAAATCATGACATTAATACGAAAACAATTCCATGTAATATACTGATTTTTCCCCAAGTTGTAAAAATTGAAAATCAGATTTATATAGCGAGGCGGTTCTAACGAGTACCCACAGTCTATGTTTTGGAGCAAAAGTAAGAAAAATAGGTATACCCCTGCATACCCCAGTTTTGCTATATAAAAGTGGGGTGTTTAAGGGGGTATGCATTTCATGGCTTGTTTTGATATGGATGAAACCATAGGATTTCATGAACATGTTTTGTATTATTTTCTAAAATCTTACATAAATGTTCCTGCACAGTTATGCTAACATGGTTCTAGTGAGTACTGGAGATTCAAAGTAACAAAAATGGCAAACCAAAACCAAATTTTAATTTTCCATCTTATTCTTTGTATCGATACTAGATACTCTCATTCAGCTTCTTAAGCCATGCGTGGGGTCATTTTCGTAGCATTGTGTGCTGGTTCATTGTAAGCTGGCCTTATAGAATAAATACCCTCGTTACAATTAGGCCTACCCTAAACCATATAAAGCTTGCCATCGGTATGAGATGCAGAAACGCGTCCGCGGTCAGCGTACCAACAGCCAAGCCATTGAAAACGGCGAGAATGATGTGGTACATTGCCTCACTGGCGAACGCAATTTGATGATTCCTTCAAATAATAACTGTTTTCGTTATGTAATGCCCCTTAACCTAATATAAAGCTTACAATGCCTCTTAACCACCTAAAGCTTACCATTGGTATGAGATGGAGGAACGCGTCCGCTGTAAGCGTACCCACGGCCATGCCCATGAAGATGGCTATGATGACGTGGTAGACTGCCTGGCTGGCAAACGGAATGATGACAATCCCAATAACGGAGCCGAGACACACGATGAACGTGGCTAATGTACCCCAGCCATACCCTGAAAATATTTTAGAACAATACAAGGAGACATTTCAAGCATTTTAGTATAAGAAGGTACAGGTAGGCAATGATCAGGAAAAGGTGCAATCAGAAAGAAATTCCCACTCCAAACCCTGAGGGGGGTGGGGACTAAATTGACAATTAGGTAAACATATCGTAAGCCGAGTGAGCAGCTATTTCCCAATAGGCGGCCACTCAGTTACCCGTTAACTAAAACTATGAAAACGTACATAAAACGTACATAAGGTTCAAACAGCACAAAATTCGACTCCAAAACACAAAACAAAGAGAACCACAACAGGAGTGTCGCCTTGGAACGATCAGTAATATAAAATTACTGGGTGGGGGGGGGCTTAAATCGATTTTACAGAGCTCTAACCTCACCATCTTCTTCTGCAGTGGTTCACAACATTTAGTTAGTTGTTCGGTCCTCGTGGTGAATCTCTAACTAGTCAGTTCTTCTCCACTATAACCGACACACCTTTCACATAGACTCGTACATCACGGCACAAGTTTGTACAGACTTACCAATACTTGATCAAAATTATCAGAACGTGGTTAGCTAATCTAGTCTTCAATTAAGTTGGGTGGATATAGAAATGCAAAATAAGTAACTGCACAGCTGATTTGATCAGCACCTTCGTTTTTGCTTCACGGATAGGGCAATCCTTCTACTTCTGAAATCCGAAATTCAAGACCTTTATATGGCCATCTTCTGTGTCTACACAGATCAGTTTATGTCGGATCTTGTCGAAAACTCCGAAGTGCACACTCACTTTCTACGTCTGTCGGGCGCCCATCGTCTTTCACCTCCTCTGCAGGAGTACCCTGTACGCATGCCTGGGACAGCTGTTGTTGGATTAGAGCTGGGCATACCGAGGAAAACTGGTCTAGGGGCAGGCCATTCTCGGGAACGTGGAATATACCGAATAATTCTTCTCCACTATAACAACGGTTAGTCTAAAGAGAAATGAATAACGTCATGTAGTTCAGGGGCCAGTTGTTCAAAACTTCGTTACAGTAAGCTTAACATTTGTATAGACAGACCCTTGACTAATATAGAACAGTGAAACGAGAGCAATATGATATGGGAGAGAAAACACACACCGATACATGTGGGTTTCACCTTTGCTTCAAAATATGATCTGATAAGCATCATATTTATGGCCCTTGAAAACTGATGCTTGCCATATGTAGTAACAAATATACTAACAATACGCATCCAAACATGAACACATAGAGCTATGGTCTGATGGTCTGAAACCCAATAGTAATTATTGACTGGACAGTCCAGTCATTAATACCACTGTCACTATCCGTGTAGCGAATAGGAAGTGTAGACAGTGGTAGTGATTCAGTCCAGTCATGAATACATGATATATAAACCTCTATATACAAAATATATAAATGACAGTGTGTAAGTCATACAAATAAATCAAAGGTTAATAATTATTGAGTGCCCACTTGGTTTGCTTTTTGGAATGTTTCCTCTCACCAATTGGTGTTCAATACCAATAGTTATAGCAAAGAAATGAGCCTGTCTAGCCCGAATGTAACCCAGTGAGAAAAAAAAAACCTTACCCAAGCCCCTGGTTCTAGAACGGTAGACATATCTATTGCTCGTCTCTTCCTTTTGTGGTCATGACCTGCATGGTCATCCTCGACCACGTGGCCCGCCGACACAAGACCGAGTTTTTCTCTTAATTCCTCGAAATCTGGAAAAAAGAGTTGTAAATTAACTTTCTAGCATTTTGGGCTATTAAAATACCTTGCAATAGCACTACAGTGAACTCGACAATAGAGAACCATCGACAATGGCGAACCACTCGTAAAGATATTGCAGAATTTCTTGAAACTTAGACAAAATATTATTTATTTTATAACTCAGTCATTTACTTTTATCTAAGCCTTGGGGTTTGGTAAAAGAATGGAGTCAAAATTCCACCGGACAATAAAATCAGGGTTGCTGAAACGCTTGACCCCTTAACTAAGATGCCTAGTTTATTGTTCCACAAAATATAACATTCAGATAAAATGCGTTTCATACCTCGTTTCTTAGCATTTGATGATGGCCACTTTTGCATTACTTTAATGCCTAATATCCCTAGTTGTGCAATATGCCTGTTTTTGATAAAAGTTTTGACATTGAAGGTAGATATAAGCGGAGAAAGATGTACATGTAAATTCGACAATAGCGAATCATACTTTGTGTGGTGAAAAGAATGTGCACAAAGTACTGATAATCTACCTTTTGAAGGCTTGCCCTGGAACCATTTGGTTTGGTCAATTGCGTAACTAATATTGGTGCAAGTCGTGGTTTAACCATCTTGCTTTTAGGCTTACATTGATTCGTTAAAGCAATAAGACATGCTTAAATCGGTAAAATTGACCTTTCCAATATGGCATTTGCTGTTGACAGTTAACGTAAAGCACAAAAGCAAATTAACACAATATTATCGAACACCATTTAGTCTCACATGTTGATGGCACCATTTGTGTGCCAAAATTCCCTTCTAAAATGGTTTCTTTTGGGCTATAGGCTAATTGATTCGCCATTGTCGAGTTTGGTTCGCCATTGTCTAATGCAGGAGGTATCATATCAACAGAGTTATCTCCCATTAAGAAATTGAATGAATTAAAATTATTATTTTCCTGTAAAGCTGAGATATGTTAGATGTTCTTAGTATCAAATAGATTAACATTCCCATGGTCGTGTTTAAAATAATAGCGTTAGATCTCTTAGTGATTCGCCATTGTCTAGTAAACTGTATTACACTGTCTTTATTTTATCAACATGTCTACACTGATTTGGGGGCCCCCACTCATTGGGGCCTAGGAGAAATAGATGGGCTGCTTGTGCCTCCAGGCAAAGCTTGTAAATTACTGACCGACCATCTGATTACTGGTTAACCGCTCAAGTCTGAGCCTGCCCAGGAAAAGTGGTTTAGTCAACCCATCCATATATATAAACCATATTGCTTGGGTGGTTATATTTATGAAGCACATTTTGAGTGTCATGACATCCTAATGTTGGTTAAACGTCCCATAAAGTGGATGCAACGTTCCGACATGACCATTGTTGTTGACTGGAACGTGAAGCATCAAATCAAACAAACAAACAAATACACTGATTTTATATTAAACTCCCTCACCCGTGTGTGTCATGGTGTCATTCTGTGCTCCAAGAATCTGATAAATCTGTTTCTGGAACAGTTCAGCTCTTGGCAGCTTGCGACAACTTCTTGAGACATTGGCGCCTGGAAAAAAGACCATAACTACAGTAAACAGTACCAGTATATTCACTAAAAGTACTTGGCAGTGCGTAATAATAGATGGGCACCTGCAAGGGTTTCAGTAACCGCGAAGCTGATCAGCGCCTTTGTTTTCGCTACACGGATAGTACACTTCTTCTTCTTCAATCCGAATTTTCAAGCTTGTAGCCTGTTTCTGAGACTGCACAAACCGGTTTGTGTCGGAAATGTTCGTAAACCACATTGTTGGTTTTCTCGTGACGCGGCTCATATATCGTGGACTGGTCAGTGTATGCTCAAGCAAGCATGTTCATGCTTTCATTATATTATCATCTCTGTGCCCATACAAAGCACATTCTTGCTTTCATAATGGCTTGTCACAGTGTTCGTTTCTCACTAATATGTTAATGAGAAAGGTCATCATTATTTCTTGAATAGGTTCGTGTGTGTTGGTGAGTTCTTTGATGGCTGACTAGGCCAATTCTGTCTCTTGAAGAAAACCACCGATTGCACAGGGCACATCAAGATGATATTAGCTCGGTATCCAAGAAAGCATCCTACAGCGACATTTGTAAGACTTAGGGACATGCAAGATTCCTGGCTGAGGAAGAAAATAGAAGAAATTCAGTCTTTTGCGGACAGAAAAGACATGAAGAAATTTCATGATGCACTGAAAACCATTTATGGCCCAAAGACCTCTGGAGCCACCAGTGGAGCTCAGTGCAAATGGAAGTACTCTTCTCACAGATAAAGAGGTTATCTTGAAAAGGTGGGCAGAACATTGCAATAGTGTGCTGAATCGAGCATCAAGCATCAATGAGGATGCAATCGATAGACTTCCACAGATAGAGTGCAATGTTCTGTTAGATGAATTTCCAACCGTCATGGAAACAAGAAAAGCAGTTCAACAATCTGGCAAAGCTCCGGGTGCAGATACAATTCCTGCAGAGGGGCTACCCATGGCAGAGAAACTGACAGAGTAATGTATGGGTACCAAGACGATGATTCATGTACTTGTGATGAAACCATGGACCTGTCTGTTTGTGTGTTCACGACTTATGATGATGTGTTGAGTTCTTTAGCCCAATTTTATGATGTTTTATATAGATCTTAGAGATTTTATTCAATATGTACTTTTATATAAAAATAATTCATCTACCAAAGGCGTGATTATGCTTCATGAACAATTTCTAATAGATCTAGTCGAAACTCGAACTTGAATCTGAGACATTTGTCTCTGCTTCAATGAAAGGCCTCAACACTTCTATTGTGCAACGGAAGAGTTACTGCCAATTTCGCACGAGTTCATGGACCTTTTGTTGATTTATATATATTAATTTATTCAAAATGATTGTTCGAGCGAACAAAATTGGTTTAATAAACTTCAATGTTATTGACAAGAGCACATTTAAACAACAAATATTCGATTCATCTAATTGCATATCGTGGATAATTTAGTACATCTTCCCATATCAGACGCAGAACTTGTTTTCTGCCACGGTTACAATATTAAGCGTTACACACAAAGCGTCAGTCTCGATAGCAAATGAAACACTGCACATCAGGATTTCATTTCCGTATGATATACATATACATGTATACCCCCTTATACCCCACTTTTTTGTAGCAAAAATGGGGTATGCAGGGATATACCTATTTTTATTTTTTATCCAAAACATAGATTTTGGGTACGCCGAGGCGGTTCTAAATGTGTACCCACAATCAATGTTTTGTGCAAAAATATTAAAAGTACGAATTTTTTTCTGATGAAATTTTCAATTGTGTCTTTGATCATGGGCAAATTTTCGTAATAATAAACGCAGTTTACTTACCTATTATAAGATGGTAAACAATAAGGGCAGACAACTCATTCAGGTGGCCAGGGTCAGCTGGCTTGTCAACGTCTAGTCCAAGTTGGTCAAATAAGGTGTCTGCTCCCAAACACTGAAAATCAATTAATAAGCTGATAAGAAAGTGTGTTTTGATTGATTGATTGATTGATTGATTGATTGATTGATTGATTGATTGACTTGGCTAACTTGATTGATTGATTGATTGATTGACTGATTGATTGATTGATTGATTGATTGATTGATTGATTGATTGATTGATTGACTGACTGATTGACTGACTGACTTGATTGATTGATTGATTGATTGATTGATTGATTGATTGATTGATTGACTGACTTGATTGATTGATTGATTGATTGATTGATTGATTGATTGATTGATTGATTGATTGATTGATTGATTGATTGACTGACTGACTGACTGACTGACTGACTTGACTGACTGATGTCGGGATGGTCATTTACACTTATGGTGTTATTCTTTTACTATTGGCATCTGCACTTTCGTTATATTTAATTCACATTACATGTAAGATTTGAATTTGATGGCTGTTCTTCTAACATGTGTGCAAAAAATGGCATGATATTATCAGTGCATCGAAATCAATAGACCTAAATGCAAATATTTGAGCGTATATGCACTTAATGCTTTTATGAGTATGTTTTAAAAATACTTTATCTGAGTACTTGATGCATACAATTAAGTCTCGTACGATGTTTTAGACACGATCTTATTCTTACCTTATCTTGAATGACTTCAGCGTGAGCATGTTCTTCTTCGCCCTCATCCTCGTGCTCATGATCAGCATGTTCTTCGTCACCTGTATGGCCATGCTCATCCATATCTTCATTTCCAGATGTGTGATTGTGCTCGTCAGCGTGTTCATGCGACTCAACAAAGTGCATCATCTCTAAGGCTTCTTGGATATTGCCAAGTTTCAATCCGGTGATTGGCTGTCCGTCGGATAAAGTAGCCAATAGTTGCGTTCTAAAGACGATGACGTCATCGCTGGTCAAGTTTGATTGGTCGTGACAACTGTGGGTGGAGTTGATTGCAATGTAAAGCAGAGTAGTTGCAATGGAGCCAAAGTTTGCTTCCGAAACTGTGCCATTGTGACTTGGGTTTGTGGTTTGTAATAATGTGGCGGCGTTAATACACTGAAAAAAAAAGATAAACAAGAAATACTATGGATGACACAGTCCAACCTGTCTTAAGCAAGCCTTGTATTAAGCAAGCATCTTAAGCAAGCACTTTTATTTTCCCCAAATTGATTTTTCATGTAAATGAACCTCTATTAAGCAAGCACTTGTGTGGCCAGAGTCCACTAGTTCCTTTCCCAATTTTGGCTTTAAGTAATGATAAAGGCTGTAACTATTTTATGCTATGATGTATCACAGAAGTCGTATAATGCTTGAGAATTCTGCGACATTGAAACTAAAAATACTGAGCATATAGGCTTATAGAAGCATCTAGGCTCCGAAAAGACAAATATTGTTTGCAATAAAATTTTGATTGCATATGGCTGATATCCACCTGGGTCCAGTCTGATCTCAGATTACACTGTTTGTCTGTATCTCCGAACTGTCTCGTGTTGATTATAAAAAGGGCCAGAATCAGTATGGTGGTTTATTGAGTGGGATACCACTCTATGGGGCATTTATTAGTAGGAATGGGGGCACTCTGGCGAGATTTTTGAGAACCTCCAGCGAGTTTTTTCTAGTGAGGCATATCTCCTAATTACATGTAAGTACTTTTATTGCGTCTCACCAAAATTAAGTAAGTTAAAATTCCTTTGGTATCACTCATGGGCGAAAGAAACCCTAGACTCTCAATTTTATGCCCACAAGTTTTATTCGTTCCTCTCAGGTTTATGGTATATCATTAACAACAAGAGTTTAGGCTACATCATGAGAACTCCTGCTCCTCGTTGATGAAATAACCAAACGCTTCAATCAGCTGCGCGGTCGTTTGGCTTCGTTGACACTTTAACCCCTCTTGCTTTCTACATCTGATGATTCTGGCTTCTATTTTTTCTGCACTTAATCCCTCTCTCATTTTGTCTGAAGCTTCAACGAGCATTTTGCAGCGTTGTGACTCATAATAAAAGCAAAGTCACGCTGGGGAAACAAAGTCCGTGTTTATTATCTTTTGAGTGTACTTCATGCAGCAGAGAGATGTACTCAATTTCGTGATTTTAAATAAATGTCTGAAATAAAATATGCCCCACCTGCTGATGCGCCATAATATTAGTCTAAAAGTCACGTTTGCAATGAATGATTTAGATGTAGACTGAAAGTACATTTAGAACGCTAAATCAAGCACCACAAAGTGGCTTAATAAAACCAAACACGGACTCTGTTTGCCTACTGTGACAGTGCAGTAACCATTATAAGTGTTCTGACATACTACTGGTTAAAGACCTCGAAGAAAAAGTCAGAAAGAGTCCGTCTTCGATTCGCTTTCGATTCGCTTTGGCTCACCTGAGCCCACAAGGGTCTGTCTGTGCGTCTGTCCACACAAGCTTCAAACACGTATTTCTCGGAGACGAGCAAGACAATCGCAATCAAACTTTATCAGAAGCATCATTGTGGTAGGGGATCGCCTGCATTAGGCTTTAATGCAACTCTGGTTTCCATGACAACAGATAGTTCCCATAGGGTTATAATGGGTAAAACATTGTCAACACTCTAGCCCCTACATTTTTGATCGGATATGCTTCATTCTTGCAGGTAACAATAACAACTATAATATCTCGGACGAGTTCGAATTCCAGCCAGATTCCATCATGCGCTGCTGAGTTAGCTGCCCTTGAACGTTTGGAGATATCCCCTTAGACTTATAATGGGGGAAATTGGTGTCAATATATAGGTGTTTCAAATCGCTTTTTTAAAAGTGTGCAACCCCTGTAACCAATGGTTCTAATGGTGTTGATTCTCAGGTGAGTGATCATGGCCCTTTAAGCTCGATTTTTCTACTCGGTACTTTAATTATGATGTTTCAGAAAACTGTACTTGTTTATAGATTTCCATCACAAAAATATCAACATTTAACATTTTCACGGGTAATAAACATATTGGCCATCATGCGAGAAAGAGTGACGCCACACTGTGTCTACAAAATGTAGGCTTTAGCTTGTAATTGGTACAGCTGTACCCCAGAAAACATGATACATTTTGAAATTCTAGTATATTGTAAGCATTTGACTCAAACTAGATATGCTGCCAATTGTTTTTGCGGATGTATGTAATATACAGATAATGTAATATTTATTTTTGACTCGATCCAAATTTGGGGAAAAGCAATGACTATATATGTGTAGCTTTTTAAAAAGTGGCCTTTTTTTTTCTTCTTAATTATGCCGCTTTGAACACTCCTATAGTTAGCTTTTTACAATGTATATTACAGAATCCAATCTTGCAGGACGGGATTGATATTGATTGACGAATCATATCTTCGTGATTGCAGTTATAAATGTCTATTATGTGATATAACATTTGCCATACATTACGAAAACTTGCCCATGCAAAATTCAGAGATTTTTAGCCGAAAAAAAAAATGAAAGTTTTAATGGAATTTTTTTATATATATTTTTAATATTTTTGCTCAAAACATTGATTGTGGGAGTACCCACAATCTATGTTTTCGAGCAAAAATAAGAAAATAAGAAAAATAGGTACACCCCTGCATATCCCAGGTTTGCTATATAAGTGGGGTATAAGGGGGTATCCATTTCACGGATATGTTTTCTTGATGTACATTTCATCCCATATGACGTTCCCCTGCCATCCTTATGAAATCAAACTTTCTGTAGCAAAAATTTAGTAATATTCTCAGATATTACCTATCATCAAAGCTCATTTAGGAATACCAAAATAAAAGAAAAGACCTTTTTATTAGATTTTTAAAATGTATCATGTTTTCTGGGACACCCTGTACGCACCCAGTACTAAAAGAAATGCAAAAACTTCACTTCCATTTTTTTTTCTCGTAAATATATTAGATTTTCGAAATTAAGTACTGTTAGGATTCGCCATTTATTACGGCCATCAATCCAGCTCTTTTATAGCAAAATACAAGTTGGTAAAAACTGAAAATTTGCAGTTGAAGTTTTTTTGTTTGTTTTTTTTTTTTTTTTTTTTTTTTTTTTTTTTTCTTATTTTTGCTCAAAACATAGATTGTGGTTACACGTTAGAAGCGCCTCTGCGAGGCGGTTCTAACGAGTACTCATAATCTATGTTTGGAGCAAAAATAATAAAAATAGGTATACCCCTCTATACCCCTGTATTGCTATATAAAAGTGGGATTCAAAGGGGTATAAGGGGTTTATATGTCACAGACATGATATTCCAGTAAATCATCATCATCATCATCATCATCATCACCACCACCACCACCACCACCACCACCACCACAAATGCAAATCGTCGGGTGGGAATATGAGCCCTATTCTGGGGCCTAGGAGAAACAGATGGGCTTCTTGTGTCTGTTCCGCTTAAGTCTGAGCCTGCTCGGGAAAACCATCCATACATAAAAAAGTACAAGTAGGCAAAGATCAGGAAAAGGCACAATCAGAAAAAGATTCCCACTCCAAAAACCGAGATGGGAAAAAACTAAATTAACCGAATCAGGTACTTATACCATGAAAACATATCGTAAGCCGAATGGGCAGCTATTTTCCCAATAGGTGGCCACTCAGTTACCTAAACTTAACTATATATAAATATGAAAACATACATAAGGCGCCAACAGCACAAAAACTTTTTGAACACTAAGACATAAAACGAAAGAACCACCACAGAAGTATCGCCTTGGAACGATCAGTAATATAAAATTACTGGCGGGCTTAAATCGATTTTACAGGTACCTGACCTCACCCTCAGCTTCCGCAGTGGTTCAGTGATATACAAGAAATAAGAAAAATCATTAAGAAAATACCAAACATAGATACCAACGTTTAACATTAATAACGGAAAGCAGGGTGAGCAGCATTGAAGGTAAGGTGGTCACAGTGCTAGCTTGGACAGAACAAGTAAAATGCAGAGGGCTAAGTGAACAGCCAAATTATACTCGGGTGGTCACAAAGCCATGCAACATGAAACTGGTAATTGGACTAACTTAGATAAGTGTGAACCACAACAGTAGTACCGCCTTGGAACGGTCAGTTACAAATAACTGAGGTGGGGGGGGGGGTAAACCGATTTACAGGTACCTAACCTCACCCTCAGCTTCTGTAGTGGTTCATAACATTTAGTTAGTTCTTCGGTCCTCGTGGTGAATCTCCAACTAGTCAATGAATCATCAAGAACAAACAGATAAATCATGATACACATCCTGATGAATCAAAAACGAGGACTCAACAGATACAGTAAGCTGCCCGACGATGGAGATCCCTGGGCGCCGAATAACTTACTAACTCCGGAGCAAAAGAAAAAACACCAGTTGGACCCCGGTGGGCCAAGCAACAGACAAGATGCTCCGGCCCCAACCAACTAAAATGAATAGCTTTAAGGCGGGGCCATCATAGAGTCTGACGCCCGACCCACCGGCGTGCAATTAAAGAAGGCAGCATAGCTATCAACCATGATTGGGTTAAAAACTAAGCATGCAGACTGTCGAATAACATTCAAGTTATAACCTATACGTCTGTAACGTGTAATGATTTTTCTGAACTGAAAAAAAAATCATTCCTTCCTATATAAGCCTTATTGGTTTGCTTTGATGGTTGGAGCACATTTTGAAGCGGACCCCGTGGCCGAGCGGATAAGAGCGCTGTTTCATAATCACTCGATCATCTCACCGCTGTGTCTGGTGTGGGTTCGAGCCCCGCTCTGGCCACATATGAGGCAAGCCAAGTTCTGCTTGCGGGTGTGCCAGGTGGTTTTTCTCGGGGTTCTCTCGTTTTCGCCCCACCTACTGATTGGCCCGTCTCATAAGAGCTGAAATAATTTTGAAAGGGACGTTAAATTGAATAAAAAGAAGAAGAAGAAGAAGAAGCACATTTTGAGTGTCATTACATCCTACGTTGGGTAAAAGTTCCACAAAATGGAGCCAACGTCTCCACATGGCCATCAGCGGCTTTTGACTGGGACGTAAAGCATCAATTCAAACAAACAAACAAATGCAAACAAAACACAAACACTAAACATCATACAAATACTTACGATCGTTTTATTACAAACGTTCGTATCTCCATCATGAGCAACATGTTCATCGTGATCGTGTTCATCGTCGTGATGCTCGTGCTCATCTTCGTGATCATCGCACTGTAAACGTTCATTCAGATGCTCAATTAATTCATCCAACTTATCCACGGTAAAGTCCTTTTCATCGGAGACGTTCAAAAAACCCAGAACTTCGTGGTAGGGATCTAAGATCCAGGCACCGTGATCGTGCTGATCGTGATCTTCGTGGACCTCAGCACAGACACTGTCCAGAAATCCGATACAAAGGAATGCCAAACTTAGATTTTTGAACATTTTTTCACGATTTTTGTCTACACACTATAAAAACAACCCGGTAGAAAACTGTGACTCGGCTGAATGGGTCATTTGTGTTGCACGTATTATGTTTTATAAACATTACGGGTATTTTCTATACAAGTTTGACTTCGCCTGATCATGTGAAAACCCATTACATGTTCCAGGCTTTGATAGTGAAAATCAGAGCAATCTTCGTACTGTTCCGTGCGACCTAACCGGTCTTAATCTTCAAAGAAATTGCAATGTTTCCGACATCCATGGAGTGCGTTCATATGCTCGTGAGCCAGATGATAATCTAAATGTGCGTATGTGCGTATAAATTGTCATCTTTTAAAAGGTTAAAATAGATTTTTCTACGCCCCGGCTGTTGTTCAAACCGGTACACAGGTATTATCCTGGTTCACTAGACTATGAGAGCCGTGTCATGAGATATTCTGTTTAATGTGGGGCAAAAAGACACAGCACACCGCGCGCCGTCAGTGGGGTTAACGCACAGCTGATCAGTTATGTTGATTCTGATACACAGGTCTGCTTCCTAAATCCAGAATCTTCTTCCGTCGCTACGTTACACATACAGGGCAGTTTGTGAAGACCATCGTCGGATTTTCTGCAGACAGCTTTTCTTGCGACGCGGCTCTTAATAATATGACAATTCAGAAAATCCACAAATTTAAATGACCTGTTTTATGGTTTGTTTAATGCCGAACCATATACGTGAACCTTTTTGTGCCCATTCATTTAACAATGCCCGGATTTTCAAATTGTTTAAAACTCACTCATTCAACGAGGTAGGGTTAGAGCTCTGGTTTCCATGGCAACAGATAGCTCCCATAAACTTTCCCAGACTGACCGACCGACAAAATAAAATGGGTAAGGCCAAACCCGGTGTCACTTCGGCATGGAGACCTTCTCGTGATGCGGTTAAGGTCACCTTACGGTGTCATAGGGTATTATATAACAAAAGAGTCACAACTAGGCAAAATAAACTAAATAACATGTGCGGCAAAGGAACCATAGTCGCAATACCTTCAATGTAACTACTCAGGAAGAACAATTCTGTATAGTCTCAGAGAAAACGCTATGAAGACTCTTATCAAGCTGAAAAGATGCCAAATTTGAATTTAGTTTTCAAATTTATGCCAATATGCTTCTTTTGCATAATTTGAAGAAGATTTCCAAACTTTTCATCTTATTTGCCGCTATCCGATTAAATGTATGAAGGCCAAACACGGCAGTAGGAAAACTGCAGGCGTATATACGGTGACCGAACTTTCGGTTGAATCTGAGATTTAATCCGTGAACCATGTGGTGTGGCCGTAAATGTGTCACAGACATGCCCACGCAACATACAGAGATTAAAACAAAATGAAAATTTTCAGTAGAAAATTTTTGGTGCTTTAATTTTCGCGAAATATAGGAAATACAGTTCATCCAACTTTGTTCATATGGAACTTCGTGTATTAACAAGGCCATCTTCGGTTTGATCTTGTAATTTTGCGCAATGTTGTGAAAACCACTAAAAGGCCCGGGGTATGAATTCAACAAGTCAAAATAATATTTAAGCAGACCTTACAAAACGACTTTGGTAATCCGCATATTTCTTAAGTCATTTATCTGCATGTTTGCGGGGGTCAATGTGTATTTAAAGCGGATCCAATCCAAGATATCCAAAGCTATTTTAAGGTAAAACTAAAAACGAAAATGTATCGGACACACTGGAAGCCCGATATAAAGGTAAATGTAGATGCACGAAGAAAAGAATTATAAAATTCGTCAAGTGAGGTCAAGAAAACTCAAAATAATCAGCAAATGCATTTTACTTTTTTATTTTCATTTTCCATTGGATTTTAGACAACATTATTTTCTTGTCCCTAAGACGTGAAAGAAGCCTCGTCTAGAAGACTGATGTAGGTAAAAGGTTTCCTTAAAAACTGATTTGGGAATCCCTGTAGACAAGAAGGGTGGATATATTGCGTTACAAAGGTCTAAAAGGGAGTAATGGCCTTATTTCAAACAATAGGCATTGTAGAAACCAACAATCCTTGGCATTTAAGATACCTCCAGCAACTACAAATGGTTATTAACATAATTCCCCCCCTCCAGACTTTTAGAGATTGGAATGGCCTCCTGATCATCAGGAAAACATGTCCGTGTAATGTATACCCCCTCGAACCCCACTTTCATATAGTAAAACTGGGGTATGCAGGGGTATACCTATTTTTCTTATTTTTGCTCCAAAACATAGATTGTGAGAACTCGTTAGAACCGCCTCGGCTAGGCGGTTCTAACGTGTACCCACAATCTTTGTCTTGAGCAAAAATAAGAAAAATATCAAAAATTTTCAGTTGAAAATTTTCAATTTTTAAAGCTCAAAAAATCTCTGTTTATTGTAATGATTCTCTGATCTCCTCCGCTGAAATGTCAGATGAATGTGTGTCTAAATTAACTTCTTTGGGAGCTCGGGGCTGATCCCCTCTGGTCAAGCCCCATCCCCCTGGTGTGGTATTGTCAATGTGATGTTTCACTGGTAAACTATTCTGATTTTGATCTTGATGGAATCATTCTAGGAGTTCCAAGGAGGGTTGGTCTCTGCAGGATTTGAAAACAGCGGGTGGCCTGTCCTCCGACTCTAATACTGACTCTCAACCGGACAAGACAAGGTGTATGCCAGAGATAATTATATCAGAAAATGGCCTCTTAAAATTATTAAAAAATCTTAAACCGGGTAAGGCAGCTGGTCCTGACAAGTTGAAACCCCTTCTGTTGAGGGAGCTTCGGGAAGAGATTGCTCCCATCCTCAAGATCATTTACGAAAGATCGTTACAGACCGGAAAGCTCCCCGCAGATTGGACCAGGGCCAATGTCATGCCCGTGTTTAAGAAAGGTGACAAGTCTCTGGCATCAAACTACCGACCTATCTCCCTCACTTGCATCCTTTGCAAGGTTCTCGAGCACATATTAGCATCCAATATAGCAAAGCACCTTGATGAGCAGGGCCTCATGTATGAACTCCAGCACGGATTCAGAGAGAAAAGATCATGTGAGACCCAGCTCATCATGCTGATCGAGGACCTTGCGAGGGCTGCTAGTGCAGGCAAACAAACCGACATAATTCTCCTTGATTTTTCAAAAGCATTTGACAAGGTTAATCATAGTAAACTTTTATGGAAATTACACCAGTACGGAATTCGAGGACATGTGCTGAGCTGGATCCAAGCCTTCCTTGGGAGTAGGTCTCAGCGGGTGGTTATTGACGGGGAGGAGTCGGAGTCCATACCTGTTACATCTGGTGTCCCCCAGGGTTCAGTTCTGGGTCCGATTCTCTTCCTCGTCTACATAAATGATCTGCCCGAGGAGGTCTGCTCTCAGGTGAGATTGTTTGCAGATGATACGGCTCTATACCTCACCATGGAGGGCAAGGACGACAGCAAGGCACTCCAAAATGACCTAGACATTTTATCAACATGGGAGACTAAGTGGGACATGGAATTCAACCCCTCCAAATGCCAGGTGGTACATGTGACGGGCTCTAAGTCTAAAAGACCAATTAAAACTGACTATATATTGCATGGACAGGTCTTGGAGTCCGTCACCTGTGCCAGATATCTGGGAGTTGACATTTCCAGTGATCTCACTTGGAACTCCCATGTTGACCGCATAACAGGAAATGCAAACAGGACCCTTGGTTTTATTCGCCGTAACATCAAAACAAAAATGCCAAGAGTACGTGAAACTGCTTACAATACCCTAGTCAGGCCACAGCTAGAGTATGCCTCAGCTGTCTGGGACCCCAATACTGATAAACTGATACGCCAGATAGATCAAGTCCAGCGTAGGGCCGCTCGCTGGACAGTCAATAACTTTTGCAGGCAGGCTAGTGTAACTGAGATTATTGAAAATCTAGGATGGCGAACATTGGAACAAAGACGGGCTGACGCCCGCCTTTGCTTGTTTTACAAAGTGGTTCACGGCTTGGTAGCAGTGCCCCTCCCGGACCATGTGCAGTACTCAAATAGGATATCACGGTACTGCCACTCCATGACCTTTAGGCAGATCTCCACATCCACAAACTATTATAAATATTCCTTCTTCCCCCTAGCAATAGTACAGTGGAACTCCCTACCCGAGTCAATTGCAACCTTGCAGAGCCTTGATGCTTTCAAGGCTGAAGTCTGCAAGTTGCAGCACTCACGCCCATAGATCCCTGATGCCTGTTTTTATCTGATTTTAGCTATTCTTAACTATTTTAACCTATCATCTGTTTTTATCCTTTACTATTTTACTTTAAACCTCTGTACTATAATCCCCTCTTTTTTCTGTCTGCTACTAACAGACGATGCGCGAGCCTGCCTAGAATGTCCGCGAGGGCGTATGGCAGTATATAGAGATAGATAGATAGATAGATGAAACGACCCGAATCTGCGGATAAAATTGCTTTGGGAAGTTTTGTATTAACACCGTTGTTAAGTTCTCGTTTCTTTCGAGATTTTACGTTAGAAAAAAATATTGAAAAGAAAAGTGAAACATCGTCGAGTCTGGAATAAAACAGACAAAAACCCGTACAAGTATGTACCAGTTACACGGTCTTAGAACTTTATTGAGTCAAAGACAAACTCTGGTGGCGACATGACTGTTTTGTCACTTTTTAAAAGGCCATGAGCAGTGTTTTTTGTCAAAAAATGATGTGACTCACGTGCTTGACCGGCATGAACCTCTTTTTTCTCGGTTTCTGTTAATATTTTGAGTCATTCAGTTTCTGACCACCACCTTAACACCTTTGGAAATGTAACATAATTAAGAAACAATCAAATGGTGCTCCAGTGAGGACCTCTCGGGGTCGACGCGTACAACTCAGCTGTTATTTACAATCTCCATGAGTGACTAGGAACCCATTCCGAAATTAACTCTTACACAGCCTCTATCCGTAAAACAATATGGTAAAAATAAACTGTTTTTACTCATCAATTGTTTGACCCGGGGGGTGGGGGAACTCCCTGGTCAGCGGTGTACCGATGCGTGAACAAAAAAACAATGAGAAAGGGTACCTTTTTTCAGGCAGGGCAGTGCGCAGTGTTGAAATGATATCACTACCTTAGCCTTACAGGCATGCAGTGCTGTGCATCGTTTAGGGTAGGAAAATTGCTGATTTTGTGGAAAAAGGGTATGTTTTTTCACACGTTTGCTAAAACGCTGTGATAAGGGGGTGTGCTGAGCACCAAACTTGGGCAGCGGGGCCAAAAAAAAGTCTTCCCAAAACTGCAGTTGTATCTATAGTAAACTGCAGTTGTATCTATAGTTTGGTTAATCGAGTTGTGCTTATTATTAGCTCACCTGAGCCGAAGGCTCATAGGTGAGCTTATAGTATACCCATGCTCCGGCGTCCGTCCGTCCGTCCGTCCGTCCGTCCGTCGTCCGTCGTCCACAATTTCAAAGATCTTCTTCTCTGAAACCGCTGGGCCGATTGTTCTCATATTACACATACATCATCTACAGGTAGGGGGAAAGAATAATTGTGTTTTTTGTTTTGATCCGATAAGGACTGTGGTTGCTATGGCAACTTATGCTTCCCATAGACTTATAATGGAAAAAAGTGAAAATTGTCAGTTTTTGCTGTCTTGTTGGAGATATTTGAATTTTGTTTTTGCAGAAATGTTTATTGAGTAGTCCTCTACGTTTCATGTGACTTTTGTCCGAATCCTACATTTTGATTGGTTGCAGGGGCCCCATATAGGGCAAAATTTCGAAAAACATTCAAAAATCTTCTTCTCAGAAACTGTCAAGGGGATGAAGCCTATACTTTGTATACATGTTCCTGACAGTGGCCTCTACATAATTTGTGTTTTTTATTCCAGGCAGATAAGAACTCTGGTTGCTATGGCAACTTAAAGTTTCCATAGACTTATAATGGGAAAAGTGGAAATTGGCCATTTTTCCGCTAAACTTGCAGACATTTGAATTTTTATCGCACCTGCTTATAGCAGGGTGCGATATAGGAGTTCAAATTTCCGTCCGTCCGTACGTTCGTCCGTTCGTTCGTCCGTTCGTCCGTCAACATTTACGTCGAAGTTTAGTTTTCTCGACATCAGAGATAGTTGCGAGTCTGAAACCTTGCATAGTAATTGTCCCTGACATACCGTTCAAGCACGCACCTTAACCCGGTGCCCTTGACCTATATTTCATGGTCAACTGACTTTGAAAATTTTTACGTCGAAGTTTTGTCAACATTTACGTCGAAGTTTGGTTTTCTCGCCATCAGAGATAGCTTCGAGTCTGAAACCTTGCATAGTAATTGTCCTAGACATACCCTTCAAGCACGCACCTTAACCCAGTGCCCTTGACCTATATTTCATGGTCCACTGACTTTGAAAATTTTTACGTCGAAGTTTGGTTTTCTCGACATCAGAGATAGCTGCGAGTCTGAAACCTTGCATAGTAATTGTCCTTGACATACCCTTCAAGCATGCACCTTAACCTGGTACCCTTGACCTATATTTCATGGTCCACTGACTTTGATAATTTTTACGTCGAAGTTTGGTTTTCTCGACATCAGAGATAGCTGCAAGTCTGAAACCTTGCATAGTAATTGTCCTTGACATACCCTTCAAGCACGCACCTTAACCCGGTGCCCTTGACCTATATTTCATGGTCCACTGACTTTGAAAATTTTTACGTCGAAGTTTGGTTTTCTTGACATCAGAGATAGCTGCGAGTCTGAAACCTTGCACAGTAATTGTCCTTGACATGCCCTTCAAGCACACACCTTGATCCAGTGCCCTTGAACTATATTTCACGGTCTATTGACTTTGCCCGATGCAGGTGCGATATCGACCTCCTCGGAGTTCTTGTGTTTTTGCAGAAATGTTTATTGAGTAGTGTTTGACGTTTCTTGCGAGTTTTGTCCTAATCCTTTATTTTGATTGGTTGCTGGGGCCCCATAAAGGGCAAAATTTTGAGAAAAACATTCAAAAATCTTCTCCTCAGAAACTGTCAAGTGGATGAATCCTGTACTTTGTATACATGTTCCTGACAGTAGCCTCTACATAATTTGTGTTTTTTATTCCAGTCGGATAAGAACTCTGGTTGCTATGGTAACTTTAAGTTTCCATAGACTTATAATGGGAAAAGTGGAAATTAGCTATTTTTTGAAAACTATTGCAGCCTGAGATCTGAAAAGTGGTAGATGCAAACAACTAATGGATTTCATGAAGGTATATGATTAATTTAGGTCAAGGTCATCTCTTGACCTTGGCCGTTCTATCTTCCATACACACTTTTCAAAGATTTTTTTCTCTGAAACCACTTGGCCAATCAAAGCCAAATTTTATTATTATATGAAGCATCTATAGGAAGTGGGAACCAATGTTTATATAAATAATCCAGGTCACATGACCAAGATGACCGCCATGCCCATATATGGTAAAAACCCTTAAAATATCTTCTTCTCCAGAACCGGTGAACCGATTTCAACGAAACTTTGCATGAAGTATGGATGACTCAAGTACTACAATGTATATATAAAACATGACCCTGTGGTGACCTTGACATATTTTATGCAAGGTCAACATAGGTCGTCAATGCATGTACATGGGGAAAACTTTTAAAATGTCATTTTAAGTGAAAGTCTTGCAGGAAATGGGCAGTAGGACTGAAATTTAATGATTCTGAAAAAAATGGACCCCAGGGGCTCATCTGCTTTTAAAATGTTATTTGAAGGGGAAAATCAGCAGGAAATTGGCAAAAGGACAGAATGTTGATTATTCTGAAAAAAGAAAATGGCCCAAGGGCTTCATGCCCCTGCACTGGGGTTAATAATATTCAAATATGTTTATTGGTATATGAAGCAGATCTCAGGTGAGCGTTTACAGGACCATTGGTCCTCTGGTTCTTAGTGTCACTGACAGATTCAATTTCCCAACAAAATTTGTTTCGTTTTTTATTGTGATCCATTTGATTTCGGTGGAGGCATCCTGGATGTTTTTTTAAGAATGAATTGGGGAGAAAATATTGTTTAAATTGACTACACTGGAAAGGGTACTTTCTGACTTGACACAGTGGAAAGGGTCACATTTTAAAGAGAACACAGTGAAAAGGGGAGAGGGTCAAATTCAAAATGTCGATCACACTGTTTAGGGTATGTTTAACAATCCTTTGTTTGCGCATCGGTACACAGCGGACCAGAGAGCGCCCCCACCCTCCCCCCACCCTGGGTTGTTTCACCAAGAATTCCATCGTTAATACAAAGAAATACTGACCGACACTTCGCTAATTGACTATTTTTTTTCTTAGCCCAAATACTAATCATTTGCCAACATTTTCCAATAGCCTGTCCTATATAGGCAATGGGTTTAATTGAGAAAAACTACTAGCGAGAAAAGTGACAACCCTTTGGCTAGTGTCTGGCTATCAGGCTAGTGCTAATTTTGATCACTGTAAACATACATTTAACTTTCTATCAAGCATGTTTTCTCCACAAAATTCTTTCTACAGCTGTTAATCGTGTTCAACATAATGTCCCATTTCTGGACCTAGCCGAACTCATATGCAGCCGTTGCGGAAATAGACGTCGAACATTTATTCCAGTTGAAAACTTGAAAGGTCAATTTTCAGTCTTGTCCAATAATCTACACACATTTCTAAATGACGTCAATGTCAGCCATTCTGATAGGACATAGTTTGATGTCATCATGAAGTTTCAACATGCACTGCATTATATTAATTGATCAATTAACTTTCCAAATATGGAAATGGTCAGAAATCAATTCTCTGTAAACCTACGAACATATACAGAGGATTTTGTACACTTAATGTATATTGACAGAATGACAGCTGAAAGTTTTAAACGAGAATAAAACCACTAAAACGGAAAGAAAAAAAAAACAGGTTGGAGTTCTTTCTAAAAACACAATAAACATGTTAGTAACACATCAGTGAAGTGTATTTTTCTCTGATTTATCTTGAAAAAGTAGCAATTATTGACAGTTCATCTCAACTTTGATCAACAAACTGGGGTCTCAATGTAGTCAGTGAAGTGATATGTGTAATATCTAGCGAATTGAGAGTTCGCAACTACATGTACTTTCAGGACAGATCCTTGAATTTACCATTGTGATAGGGTCAGATTTTGAACCAAAATCTAATGGGATTGTCTTTATGGCAATAATACACAGTTCTCAAATCTTAAACTGTTTCATTCCTTGTCGTAGGCAGCCCTAAAGCAAGAGTTTACCAAATCATGGGATCCATTCCCAATTGAAATTGTAGATGAATCCCATGGAGTTGCGCTGTGCATTGACTTGTTCGTATCTTAGTTTTGTGCCTCAGGATTGACATGACTCAAATATGATAATATGAGCCGCCTTGTGGGAAAACCAACACTGTGGTTTCCGAACAGGTCCGACACAAACCAGGCTCTACAAGCACAGAAAAGAGCTACAAGCTTGAAATTTCGGATTTAAGTAGAAGAGGAATTGTACTATCCGAGTAGCGAAAACAAAGGCGCTGATCAGCTTCGCGGTTACCGCGAAGCTGATCTGCGTCTTTGTTTTCGCATATGCAGATTGTTGGTTTTCCCACGAGGCGGCTCATATATTTACAGGAGTTGATGAGTCAGAAAACAGAAAAACCGTCACTATCAGGCCAGCGTCTGAAAACCAGGAAAAGGGGTGAGTTTATATAAGGAGTTGTATACACGAGAGAAATCAGGAAGACTTTAATTTATTATTTATATATGAGCAGCTGTGCAAGAAAACCAACAATCTGCATATGTGAAAACAAAGGTGCAGATCAGCTTCGCGGTTACCGCCAAGCTGATCAGCGCCTTTGTTTTCGCTACACAGATAGTACAATCCCTCTTCTGCTTAAATCCGAAATTGCAAACTTCTAGCCTTCTTCTGTGACTGAACAGACTGATTTGTGTCAGAAGCCCAAATTATAAGGTGTATATAATTATTTGGGAAAAGGCTGTTGTTTTTTTTTTTTACCAAATGCTGGTGCATGAACTATATTTATACTGCATTTCTCAGATGTCAGTACTGCGCATGTCAAAAGTAAGAATTTAAAAGTTTGGTTAGGTTATGATAAAACATAAACAAAAGCTCAGATACAAAAAAATATTTTTAATATGTCACAAATAATTTACATTCTAAATATACTATCATATTTGCAGATGAGAAAGAAAAATACGACCCTTCAGCATTCCGTGATGCGATTATTCAGGGCCTCAATGAAACTGGAGCTGATCTAGAACAGGTGGGTACACGTTTTGATGATTTTGAATTTGTACTATCATGACTAAGCACCATGGAGTTTTTTTTTTGTTTTTTTTTTTTGTGTGTGTGTTTTTGTTTTTTTTTAGCTCACCTGAGCCGAAGGCTCACAGGTGAGCTTATAGTATACCCATGCTCCGGCGTCTGTCCGTCGTCCACAATTTCAAAGATCTTCTCCTCTGAAACCACTTGGCCAATCAAAGCCAAACTTCATGTGGAGCATCCTTAGGAAGGGGGAACGAAAGTTTATATAAATGGTCCAGGTCACATGACCAAGATGGCCGCCATGGCTATAAATAGCAAAAATGTTTAAAAATCTTCCTCTCCAGAACCAGAAGGCCTATGATCTTGAAACTTGGTGTGTAGCATCAGGGCCAGGAGCTCTACAAAGTTTATATAAATCATGACCCTGGGATGACCTTGACCTATTTTACAGCAAGGTCAACTTAGGTCGCCAATGCATTTGAATGGGAAAAAATGGTAAAATACTATTTAATAGGTAAAACTTACTGGTAATAGGCAGATGGACAGAAGATTTATAATTATGGAAAAAATTTGCCCCCTGGGGGTTGTCTGCCCCTGCCCCCGGGGCTATATACATGTAAATTTCCAAAATATTGAAACATCTCCTCTGAAACCGCTTGACCAATCGAAGCCAAACTTCATGTGGAGCGTCCTTGGGAAGAGGGAAAAAAAGTTTATATAAATGGTCCAGGTCACATGATCAAGATGGCCGCCATGGCTATAAATAGAAAAAACCTTTAAAAATCTTCTTCTCCAGAACCAGAAGGCCAATGATTTTGAAACTTAGTGTGAAGCATCAGTGACTGGAGCTCTACAAAGTTTATTTAAATCATGACCCTGGGATGACCTTGACCTATTTTATGGCAAGGTCAACATAGGTTGCTCATGCATTTGAATGGGCATTGGGGATAAGTGTTAAAATGTCATTTGTAGGGAAAAACTTGCAGCAAATGGGCAAATGGACTTAAAATTGATGATTCTGAAAATATTTGGACCCCAGGGGTCTGTCTGCCCACACCCTGGGGCAATATACATGTCTATTACAGTAATATTCAAAGATCTTCTTCTCTGAAACTGCTTGGCCAATCAAAGCCATACTTTATGAGGAGCATTGTTAGGAAGTGGGAATGACAGTATATATAAATGGTCAAGGTCACATGACCAAGATGGTCCGGTCGCCATGGCTATAAATAGCAAAAACATTTATAAATCTTATTCTCAAGAATCGGAAGACCTATGATTTTGAAACTTTGCCAGAAGCATCAGTGATTGGAGCTCTACAAAGTTTGTATAATCATGACCCGCAGATGACCATGACCTATTTTATGGCAAGGTCAACTAATGTTGCATATCCCAGATCTCAGGTGAGTGTTTACAGGGCCATTGGTCCTATGTTTTTTTTTTGTGTGTGTTTTTTGTTATGTCTTCTTTCGTTGAATAAAAATGTAAACTGAGATCTTTTAAGAGCAGTGAGCACAATAATGAAAAAGGTTAAGGGACATACCATGGTTTCAGCCACTATTTCCTCATCAGTGACCCTTCAGATTTGGCAACATGGAGCCAGTATGAATAACTCTAATTTTGCAAATTTCAACAGGATATTCAACACAAGGAATAGTACATGTATTATCAAAATGAAGCCAAATATTTCATACATATAAGGTATTTTATGGGTCAAACTTCATGGCTAGAGGCACAAAGTGCCATAAAAAACCTGTTACAGGCATTTGATCCAACACAAGCTGGACTTTATGAATCTTACAGGCTTGACATTTTGTATTCAAGTACATGTATATGTATGTTACTTGACGTATAACAAAGAGATTTCTATCTTTTCCAACAATTCAAACATGGAATTAAGAGGCCAAGCTGTGCAAGCTGGTTTCTGTCTGACCTGATCACATGTCATACATGTACATTCTTTCACACTGAGATAAAATAGATGAACATCTGTGTCCACTGTTGACAGTGAAAGTGCTTAAAGAAAGAAGAAGGGCTCCCTACATGTACATTGATAGTTTATTTCCTTGATGTTTTCAGGTTTCCAAATTTCTCGATGTGAGTGGAGCTAAACTTGACTACCGTCGGTATTCTGATGTTTTATTTGACATTCTCTTTGCTGGCGGACAATTAGGTAAAACATTTCACAAAAAACATGCTATAGTGCAAATTTTGCAACTGCGTTGTCGATTTTGACTTTGAGAAATTGTGCTGCTTGTTGTCATCCTGCAGAGATGATGAAGTTATTGATCACCTGAGTACATTTCTGACACGGCTTGGAAATGCCTCAAGTCACCATAGGAAATCAGACTGGCAGATATGTGCATATAAGCTTTAGATGTTTTTCTTGAAGCTTGTTTGCTTGCATGCCAAAGATTTTTAGCTCACCTGAGCCGTTAGGCTCACAAGGTGAGCTTATAGGATGGCCATGATCCGCCGTCCGTCCGTCGTCCGTCCGTCCACAATTTCAAAGATCTTCTCCTCTGAAACCGCTTGGCCAATCAAAGCATCTTTGGGAAGGGGGAACCAATGTGTATATAAATAATCCAGGTCACATGGCCAAGATGGCCGCCATGCCCATATATGGTAAAAACCCTTCAAAAATCTTCTTCTGAATATTAATGATTCTGAAAAAGATTGGTCCCCAGGAGCTTCTATGCCCCCACCCCGTGGCAGTATACATGTATATTTCCATAATATTCAAACATCTTCTCCTCTGAAACCACTCGGCCAATCAAAGCCAAATTTTATGTGAAGCATCTATAGGATGGGGTTACCAATGTGTATATAAATAATCCAAGTCACATGACCAAGATGACCGCCATGCCTATATATGGTAAAAACCCTTCAAAAATCTTTTCCTCCGGAACCGGTGGACTGATTTCAAAGAAACTTGGCATGAAGCATTGATGGCTAAAGTACTGCAATGTATATATAAATCGTGACCCTGTGGTGACCTTGACCTATTTGACAACAAGGTCAACATAGGTTGCCAATGCGTTTGAATGGGGAAAACTGTTAACATGTCATTTAAAGGGAATAAATAAAATAGAAATTGGCAAATGGACAGAATATTGATTATTCTGAAAACAAATGGCCCAAGGGCTTCATCTGCCCCTGCACTGGGGCTAAACACCATAATATTCAAACATGTTTATTGGCATATGTTGCAGATCTCAGTTGAGCGTTTACAGGACCATTGGTCCTCTGGTTACCTTTGATTCCACTTAATCACTTACGTACTGACAATTATCAGTAAGTAGTAAATGAATGTGCACAAAAAAAATGGTAATCTCATGTGAGGCTTGCCAAGGAGCAGTTTGTTTAGCATAAATGATCATCCCAACATTAAGTTGTTGACTGTGGGTGTACAGCTTTGAATCAAACAGGCAAACATGTGACTCACTAATATAGAAATACATGATAGGGAGCGTGGTGGCCAAGTTGTTTAGCACTAGACTCTGATTTGAGAGCCCCAGGTTCAAATCCTCGTGTGATGTCATGTTGTGTCCTTGAGCAAGTACTAGTTAATACCCAGGAAGCCATGGTTCCATTTGAAAAATTGTTGACTGGGGCATTAAACCACAATACTAACAAATCAGTTTACATGTGTAATTATAATTCTGTTTACAGCTCCTGGTGGATCCATAGTCCAGGACCCCGACACAACAAGGGTCTCTAGGACTGACGTGTGTGTGTTTGGTTGTAGTGATGACCGTGCTGAACTCAAGAAATTCTTTGATGTAAGTTAGCTTGTGTCAGGTGAGATATGCAGGACTATTTTGTTCTCTCGGTTTTAGCTTCTGGTGGATCATAGTCCAGGACTCGGACACAATGATGTGTGTATGAGTTTGGATGTAGTGATGACCGTGCTGAACTCAAGAAATTCTTATATGTGAGTCTCTTTCAAAATATAGATGATTATTGTTCTTTAGCTAAGGGCTATTCCAGTAAAACATAAGTACGGGGGGAAGAAGGCACTTTGAATTTTGACCCTCCACCTATAGAAGTGAATTTCATCTTGACTGGGCCACCTACAGAACCGTTCATTTCAATAAAACACCCTCCTACAGAAGCAAAATTTAATACGGATAGAAGTAAATTAAGAGGGATTTTTTTAGGAACAGAAGTAAATTTTTGTATTGCTGTTTTACGGAACTGTATTGTGTGATTTTTGTCAAAAGTCATTAAAATAATGTTCTCACTTTAATAATAAAGACTGAATACCTATTTTTTGAAAATATATCTTCATTTTATCATCCTGATCAGCAAGCCATGTGGACAAGGAAGCTTGTTTGAATCTCATCAGCTTTCATGATTATTGTGCCTATTTTCAACAATGGGCTATATCCAATTAATTATATGTGTAACGTCACTCTTAACCGTTATCATGCTGAGATTTATTTTTTTCCAATAACGTGTGCCACTGAAATTTTTTTTTTTTTTGCAAAAAAAATCGCTTTTTCGCCACTTTTCAGGCTTCAAAAAACACTATGTTGCATTTTCCAAAAAGCTAATACTTGCTTTGGGAGAGCGATACAAGTCGGTATATCGCTACGTTTTGTGTCTAAACATCATTAAATTCATCAATGAGCCGCCATTTTAGCTTTCAACAGGTCTGTAATTGTGATTTCTGACCAAAATCCCGGTTCAAATGCCTTTTCTAGGCTTAAAATGCCAAAAAAACAACCTCGATCGCTGACAGTTTCCTGATTCAGTTTTTTTTTGCACACGTCACCAGCGCGAACGTGATCGAGAGCACTCTCACCATTCTCGCGAGATCAGACGATACCTCATCTTGATCTCTCGCATTTGACGCTTTGAATTATGGGATATAGCCGATTTTGGCTACAGACGACACACGAAGAAAGCTGGGGCATCCCGCATGAATTTCCCAGATCCCATTGGCCAACTGCGACAGGTCAGTGCGTGAAGCGCTACCTGGCAATGCACTCTCACAGGAAAAAATCAAAGTCGGATCGGGCGAACGAAAGGTTTTTAGTCTGTTCAATTTGCTTCTATGCATTGCATTGAATTTTACACCTTAGAACCGATTTTCAACACGAAAAATACCCCACCTCCTATAGAAGCAATTTTTCTCCAACTCCCACCACGTACAGAAGTATTTTAACCAACGAAGGACCCTACGATAGAAGTTTATTAAAGTGCCGTCTTCCCGGGGTACCTATGTTCAACTGGAATAGCCCTAAACCAATAGCTGAGAAAATAATCATTATAAAGCATACACGCATGTCTAAGAATCTGAATCTGTCATCAATGTTATTCCTCTAAACTATTAGTATTGGGTCATCAAAGGAGCAGGTTGTATGATTTTTCATGGCATCTTTTTTACCTCATATAAGCCTGGCATTCTTTTTATGAGGCATCGACAAACAGAATAGCCCCGGATGTGAAGCTGCAAAACATCTGTTTACTTAGAGAACTTTTACCAAAAATGGAATTAAAATTCAAAAACACTCCTAATGCCCCTTAAAATAACAATGGACTTTCCCAATTTATGATAATGATGTTTAGTTCATTCATGAAAAATGGTGTTGAAAATGCTATGCAGACATGGGGCGATTACTGGGGTATCAGTAATGATTAAATTATGATTACTGGGCTATCTGTATGATTAAATTATGATTATGATTACCCATTTTTTCAAGAGTAATTGATTAAATTATGATTAATGTGAAAAAGTAATCAGATTACTAATATGATTAATGATTACAATTTTTGTTGTTGTTGATGCATTTTTATTTATTTTTTTTCTGTTGTTGAATGAGATGCAGACACTTGATACAACAGACACCTACAGAAACCTATTAGGTATAGCTGCCCTGGCCATTACAAAGATGTACCATTCAATTTTAAATTAAATAATGAAGGGACAATTTGAATTGGATAACTTCAATGGCAGTTCTCTACTACATGTACATCTTTAGTTTTTTCTAAATTTTTGACACAAGCAATGATGTATGGTGTAGTTATCCTAAATCTCCATGAAACATAGTTTCACCATAGACACCCCATTCAAAGGATGTACATTCCAGAATAAAAAGTGTATGTCCTGTTCAAACCTACTGCATTTTTATCAAGATCAAAACAGCTCCCTGGTTGGAAAAAAATATATATGTATATATCACTGCTGTTTTGCAACAATCAATTATTAATACACACTGCCTCAGTGTCAGTTCACACCCTCTAGGGGAAATTTGAGTAAATGAAAAACAATAGTGTTTGAGTAAATGAGAGAAAATTGGCAGTTTGTCATGTTTGTAAAGTTTAAAATTGACTGTTTACCCCGCAACAATTGAACTGAAAACAATTATGTACAATGATGGTATTGTCTCATTTCTCTTCTCTGCTATGAAAGCTGGGAAAAATTGTTAGGCTGCTAGAATTGCCTTTCTAGTTATATGATAAGTGACTACATGTACAAGGTTACAGCCTTCCTAGGAAAGAGGTTATGTCAGGCAAGTCATGGTTTGTCAGCCAGGCCAGCTGATATTTGAGCAGTGCTTCGTATACAGAATGCATGGCACAGGGTTTCATTCATTCCAAGAGTGAAGCAGCATCAATACAAACATATTGTATACAGCGATACAAACTTGTTTTAGGCAGATTTTTAAATGACATTGATATTGTAACGTCTTTCTGTAATCATGAAAGTAATCATAAATAATCATGATTACTAGCCTAATAAAACATGATAATGATTGAATTATGATTAAAATTACTTTGAAATTTTGTGATTAATGATTATCCATGATTATTAAAAAATTTGTAATCGATTACTGATGATTAAATTACTGATTATGATTACCCCATGTCTGATGCTATGGATATTAATCAAATCATTATAAAATGTGAGATTTTAATTTATCGTTTCAGGTATTTAACAAGTTGATAAGAAGATATAAATATCTCGAAAGAACTTTTGAAGATGGTATAAAGAAGGTACAAAATCTTTTTACTTTCAAACCTGTTACAGACAAACTTTTGAGCCAGAAATTTCAAACCACTGGCCAGCTTCTATGTTGTACAACCTGGTTTATGTTAACCTTAACATGGTATATAAAAGAAGCTTTTTAAAACGAAGTCTGTATATAACTCTGGGCTATTTGTTATTTAAATTTGAAGTTTATTATCCAGAGAAAATTTGAAAAAGTATTCTGATAAAATGATTTAGGTTATGTAGATTTACAGAAATTCAACAAAATTTTATGCCATCTCTTGGCACTACTGAGCTGTATGGCATGTATAAGATCCTTAAAAAGAATGATCACTTGAAGCCCATGAAGGATCTGACAGGCGGCTACAGACAAAAATTTTATTTAATTTATGTGTGAAATGATGTGATTTGTTTTTTCTCCAGATCCTGGTATTTTTGAAAGGCTTCACAGAAGAGGAGCAGAAGAAATTAGCCATAGAATTGGGCATAATCCTTGCCAATGGCAACTGTAAGGCCCAGGTGCTCTCATGCGTCTTTGAAGATCATTTGGTCAAAGAGGGTAGGTGTTGCAGGGTATCTTAATGGAACAGTAGCCTGAATTAGGAAAGATATTATTTGAGCCGTGTCATGAGAAAACCATATTTTTACCTATGCTAAAACAAAGGTGCTGATCAGCGTCTTTGTTTTCGCTACACGGATAGTACATTTCCTCCTCTACTTATACCCAAACTTTCAAGATTCTAGTTTCCTTCAGTGACTGGACAGACTGGTTTGTGTTGGATCTGGTCGGAACCCCTGAAGACCGGTTTTCTCGCAGCTCATTTGATAATTAAATTTTTGTGATAAAAGATTGCTTATTCGGAATAATATGTTTAAAGAGGAGCATTGTGTCACATTTGAGCTCAACTTATATGTGCCGCCGCATGGGAAAACCAGCAGTCTGCATAGGTGAAAACAAAGGCGCAGATCAGCTTTGCAATAACTGCGAAGCTGATCAGCGCCTTTGTTTTCGCTACATGGATAGTACAATTCCTCTACTTTCTAAATCCAAAATTTCCTCTAACCATCTTCTGTGACTGTACAGCCCGTTTTGTGTCAGACCTGTTCGGAACCCAAATTGTTGGTTTTCTCACGCACAGGTTCATATCATAGAGCTGTTCTGTAGAGCTCATAGGACATTTTCTGACTAAAACTGTTTTAAAATAATTTATGGCAACTTGCACGACAAGTTACAAATTATGATTGTCACTAACTGGTAGATTTACACATGAGTGTGTGACAGCTTCAAATTTTTCCAACATAATTTCGGGCAACCTGCGGGACAAGCTGCGACTTAAACATGTAACTAGTACCAACTCATAGCATGTTGTGGCTTTAACTCACGAGTGTGACAGGCCCTTTAGGCACAGTGTAGATATGTTTCTTCCGACAGGACTCCCACATGTCTGTCCATTTCAGGTATATCTCTCAGATTTGCGACCTACCTGTTTAGATCATGGCTAGAGGAAAAAGACATTGGATCAGTGATAAAGTCTTTAAAGGCAGCCCAGCTCGACTCAAGACTTCTTGTGAGTATGCTTTAGGGCTCCTTTTTAGCTCGACTGCACGAAGTGCATAGAGCTATTGCAGTCACCTCGGTCGTCCACGTTCCCGTGCGCGTGCTCGTGCCCGTGCGCGTCACACTTGCGTTAAAGTTTTCTAGAAGTCCATATCTTGACAACCACTCATCAGAAAGCATTCATACTTGGACCATAGATACCCTGTAGGGTTAGCTTTCATTCCATGGCATCGGGCCCCTGGGTCCAGGCCAGGGGGTGGGGCTGGAGGTTAAAATCTAGAACACCTTCAAAAATGGCAATTCTTGTGTTAAAGTTTTCTAGAAGTCCATATCTTGACAACCACTCATCAGAAAGCATTGATACTTGGGCCATTGACACCCTGTAGGGTCGGCTTTCATTCCATGGCATCAGATCCCTGGGTCCATGCCAGGGGGTGGGGCTAGAGGTTAAAATCTAGAACACCATTAATAATAATGGCTTTTCTGTGATATAGTATTCTAGAAGTCTATATCTTGAAAACTTTTTATCAGAGGGCTTTCATACTCGGACCATAGGTACCCTGTAGGGTTGAGTTTCATTTAATGGCATCGGGTCTCTCGGTCCATGCCTGGGGGGTGGGGCTAGAGGTTAAAAACTAGAACACTGTCAAAAATAGATGTACTGCTGTGTAACTTTTACAAGGAGTCCATATCTTGACAACAACTTATCATAAAGCATTCATACTTCATACACTTTAGGTTCCATGACATCGGACCTCTGGGTCGGAGTCAGGGGGGCGGGGCTAGAGGTCAAAATCTAGAACTCCCCAATTTTTTTTTCTTTTTATTTCTTAATAGAAACAACTTAGGAAGATGGTTGGTCATTCATCTTTTGACTTTATGACACTGACTTGTGTGTCATGACGGTGAGGGTCGGTTGACCTACTTTCCATGGTTCAGTGATTTTGCCTTATATCTTGACACTCAATTAGTATATTTTCTTACTTCTTTCAGATTATGAGTTAGTACGACCAGGCCTTTGACCCCGATATACTTATAGGTCACTGTGACCTAATTTCACGGTTCAGTGATTTTGCCTTATATCTTGACACTCAATTAGTATATTTTCATACTTTTTTCAGATTATGAGTGAGTATGACCAGACCTTTGACCCCAATATACTTATAGGTCACTGTGACCTAATTTCACGGTTCAGTGATTTTGCCTTATATCTCAGTTCTCAAATGGTTTATGAACAAACTTCTTTCAAAGTATGTTTGCGTATGACAAGACCTTTGACCCTGAATTAGTCCTAGGTCACTGTGACCTAATTTCACGGTTCAGTGATTTTACCTTATATCTTGACACTCATTTAGTATATTTTCATACTTTTTTTCAGATTATGAGTGAGTATGACCAGACCTTTGACCCCAATATATTATAGGTCACTGTGACCTAATTTCACGGTTCAGTGATTTTGCCTTATATCTCGATACTCAAATGGTTTATGAACAAACTTCTTTCAAAGTATGTTTGCGTATGACAAGACCTTTGACCCTGAAGTAGTCCTAGGTCTCTGTGACCTAATTTCACGGTTCAGTGATTTTGCCTTATATCTTGACACTCAATTAGAATATTTTCATACTTTTTTCAGATTATGAGTGAGTATGACCAGACCTTTGACCCCAATATACTTATAGGTCACTGTGACCTAATTTCACGGTTCAGTGACTTTGCCTTATATCTCGGCACTTAAGTAGTTTATGAACAAACTTCTTTCACACTATGTTTGCGTATGACAAGACCTTTGACCCTAAAGTAGTCCTAGGTCAATATGACCTAATTTCACAGTTCAGTGATTTTCCTTTATATCTCGGCACTCAATTGGTATATGAACATATTTCTTTCACGATATGTATGAGTATGACAAGACCTTTGACCGTAAAGTATTCCTGGGTCACTGTGACCTAATTTCATGGTTCAGTGATTTTGCTTTATATCTCAACACTCAGTTGGTATTTTTCATACTTCTTTCTGATTATGAATGAGTATGACCAGACCTTGAACCCAAACATACTTATAGGTCACTATGACCTAATTTCATGGTGCAGTGATTTTGCTTTATATCTCAACACTGAATGGGTATATGATCAGATTTCTTTCACATTATGAGTAAGTAGACCTTTGAGGCTTTGACCCTGAAATACTTATAGGTCAGTGTGACCTTATTTCACGGTTCAGTGATTTTGCCTTGTGTCTTGGCACTCAGTTGGTATATGAACACACTTCTTTCACAATATGAGTGAGACCTTTAAATCTTAGGTAGTTATAGTTAACTTTCATGGTTCAGTGATTTTGCCTTATTGCATCAAGGCAAAAAGATGTATGAGCATAATGCTTTGGGTTACTAGTCGGGTTTGGCCTTATGTTTGACAAAGGTCAGAAGCAGTCGAGCACGCTGTCCTGCGACAGCTCTTATTGATATATACATGTACCGTAACCATCTTATAACTTTTATCTTAAGTCTTCTTCTGGGGGTTGGGGTGGCTAAATTTGTGACACTCTGAATGTATGGTTGGGAGTTTCAAACTTCACTGGCATCAGGGTGTGTCTTTGAGTAAGGTGTATTAATAGCAATTGCTAAGACTCTCTTAGGGTAGTCATAAGACACTCTCTTATGGTAGTCGCTGATAGTCTAGACATTTTGAACAGTATTTCAGATGTGCATGTAAACCATGCTTTGTTTTTTTTTATGGGGACATAGGCAAACAGTAGAGCCCCATGTGAGACGGGGCGTCCCATCTGGGGCTATTCTGTTTGCTCAGAGAATTTTCATGAAAAAAATTTGAAAAACACACCTGATGCCCCTAAAAATGAAAGTGGACTCACCCAAATGATAATGATTGGCATGTCCATTTATCACAAAATGATTTCATGTTTGCAAACGCTGATCTTTTGTTATGCAGGAGTTGTTCCCCTTGAATAAGAGAAGTCAAGAAGCCTTTGTGAATTACTTCAAGAAAGAGGGTCTAGAAGCCTTAGCCCAATATCAGGTATACACTGAATACTACGGAGGAAAATGGCTGTATATTATTAACAGCCTGATGTCCTATTTAATATTATTAAAGCTCAACATCCAATTAACATGCACAAGACACACCACTACTTCACAATGTATAAATATGGTTCTATAGCTCCAATTTAATTATCTTCATGATATTCTATATTATATACACAACAATGTATGCTTTTTGAAATACCACCAGTAAATATATTATTAAAGCTTTTGTTCTGCTCCGGCTTGATGATGACAAAAATGTTGACTTAGTCAAACAAATGTGTGTCATTTATTGTCAGCATAACTTGCATTCAAATCAATTACTTTAGCTACTGTGTCACTATTTGTTTCTCCAAAAAGAAAAAAAATCCCCCTTTCAAATCACAGCCTAAGTTGATATCCATTTTTCCCCAGAGATAAATGAGCTGTGTCATGAGAAAACCAACAATGTGGTTTCCGAACAGGTCCGACACAAACGGAGCTGTACAAGCACAAAAGATGGCTAGGGGATGTAAATTTTAGATTCTAAGAAAGGAGAGGAATGGTACTATCCATGTAGCGAAAACAAAGGCGCTGATTAGCTTAGCAGTCGCAGTTACTGCGAAGCTGATCTGTGCCTTTGTTTTTGCATATGCAAAATATTTGTTTTCCCATGACATGGCAGACATTCATTTGACAGGGCAAACAACAGGTGTCAGAGTTTAAGAAAGAACTACAGAAGACACTGTCGGAGATGATAACTGAAGAGGAATCCATAAAAGAGGTTAGTTATCCGGCTCCAACAGTGTATAAGCTTGGCTTAGACCTGCTGGCCCTAATGTACAAGAAATCTGTATACTAGGGATGTCAACGAATATTGGAATGTTCGAATATTCGCATTTCATACCAATATTCAAATGGGATTTCTGGATACGAATATTTGAATTATTTCTTCTCCTGCAATATTGTGAATTGAATTTGTTCGAGAAGTCTCTAAGACCAGTGTTGAAAAAATGTTTATAAATGTACATCTTGCTTACTGGGCATAGAAAAACACCTTTTCTTACTCTTGACATCATATGTATTGTCCAGATATGATGCCATGTGTAATATGTATTACTCATGAATTCAATAGGGTATGTCATTTGAATATGTTCGAATAGCGACCCTTAGCGACTATTCGAATCCTGGTTTTCGAATTCTTTGTTATCCCTACTGTATACTGTTATTGTTAAGTTTGGAAATCAAATGTTCATGAGATCTACATGTAAGTGATATTCCCAAATATGCTGCCTTGCAGATACAAAGTTATGGCTACTAAGGATTTACTTTATAAGCTTTATAAACTGCATGAGTTCTCCCTTGGCCGCAAAGCCAAGAACAGGAAATTGACAAAAATTCTGAATTTAAAAAGTCTTAGATTAGAATAATATACAAATAATAGTATATTAATCTAATCTATCCAGTTTTAACAGATTTAAATCCTGCCATAGAGTATTTGCTTGTTCGTGTGCATTTTTTATATCTTGAATTTTATATACCAGAAAAACAAGTTTCTCCATCATAGATAGAAACAGATACATATATTTATACATGATCTGTTTTCTTTTAAAAGATTTCAAGTTACCTGACAGAAATGATGCAGAAAAATGGTCTGCAGGAGACAGAAGTAGTTATTTATGTAAGTATTTGTATATTGTAAATATTTGAGCCACCCCATGGGAAAACCAACAATCTGCATATACGAAAACAAAGACGCAGATCAGCTTCGTGGTAACCGCGAAGCTGATCACGCCTTTGTTTTCGCTACTCAGATAGTACAATTCCTCTTCTACCTAAATCCGAAATTTCAAGATTCTAGCTCTTTTCTGTGCTTGTACAGGTCGGTTTGTGTCGGACCTGTTCGGAAACCACATTGTTGGTTTTCCCACGAGGCGGCTCATTTGTATATTGTAAATATTTGGGAACAACAAGATTTATATTTGTAATCAAGTATTAAGGGTATTGTATTAAGAGGGCTCTCTCATAACTTTTGACATAGTGGTTTTTAGCTCGCCTGTACGAAAGTACAGGAAGAGCTATTGCAATCACCCCGGCGTCGGCGTTCGTGTTCGCGTTCGCGTTGCTCAAATGTTAAAGTTTTTCATTAAAGTTTTTAGAAGTCTATATCTCTTGAACATGTAGATGTATCAAGTTGATATTTTGTATGTTGGTAGATATTGGTCTGAAGTTTTATGCAGTACCATCATGACCCATCCTGGGTGACCTTGAGGTCAAGGTCATGGACTTAGAAATTTTATGTTAAAGTTTTTCATTAAAGTTTTTAGAAGTCTATATCTCTTGAACATGTTGATGGATCAAGTTGATACTTTGCATGTTGGTAGATATTGGTCTGAAGTTTTATGCAGTACCATTGTGGTCCACCCTGGGTGACCTTGAGGTCAAGGTCATGGACTTAGAAATTTTATGTTAAAGTTTTTCATTAAAGATTTAAGAAGTCTATATCTCTTGATTATGTTGATGGATCAAGTTGATACTTTGCATGTTAGTAGATATTGGTCTGAAGTTTGATGCAGTACCATTATGACCCACCCTGGGTGACCTTGAGGTCAAGGTCACAGACTTAGAATTTTTTTGTTAAAGTTTTTGGTTAAAGTTTTTAGAAGTCTATAGCTCTTGAACATGTGGATGGATCAAGTTGATACTTTGCATGTTTGAAGATATTGGTCTGAAGTTTGATGCAGTACCATCATGACCCACCCTGGGTGACCGTGAGGTAAAGGTCACAGATTTAGAATTTTTTTGTTAAAGCTTTTCGTTAAAGTTGTTAGAAGTCTATATCTCTTGAACATGTTAATGGATCAAGTTGATACTTTGCATGTTTGTAGATATTGGTCTGAAATTTTATGCTTTTACGACCCACCTGAGCAACCTTGAGGTCAAGGTCATGGGTCATAGATTTTGATAAATTTAGTGGCAAAGCACAAGTCAGGCGAGCTACGCTGTCCTGTGACAGCTCTTATTCCTGTAAGGGTTTTAATACTTCAAATTGGGCTTTTCTTTACAGCCATTTTGTTTTAAATTCTTGTCTTCAAATTTTCATAACCTACCTTCTTTTCAGGTTTGGAACACCCTTATGGGCCAAGTAGAGTGGAATAAGAAAGAAGAATTGGTCGCAGAACAAGCTCTCAAACATCTGAAGAAGTATGCCGCCATCTTGGCCTGCGTCGCCAAGTCCCCGGAGGCGGAGCTTAAACTGCTTCAGAAGATACAGGATTATTGCTATGATAACATGACATTTATGAAAGTCTTCCAGAAAATTGTTGTGCTCTTATACAAAAGTAAGTGAAAGTAATTGAGCCGCGTGTTGAGAAAATCAACAATGTGGTTTCCGAACATTTCAGATACAATCCGGGCTGTACAGCCACAGAAGATGGCTAGAAGCTGGAAATTTTGGATTTAGAAAGTAGAGGAATCTAGTTTCTTTGTAGTGAAAACAAAGGCGCTGGTCAGCTGGCAACCACTTGAACACCCTCTAAATCCGCCACTAGTGTTTGCAGACTCAAAACTCAAGTTACAAACTTTGACTCAATTTTGTAATCTATATCTTGCAGCTGATGTTTTGAGTGAAGACTGTATACTGAAATGGCACAAGGAGGCCTACACCTTGAAGGGAAAATCGTTTTTTATGGATTTATTTGCAGACTCTTAACTCAAACTCCAGCTGTTAATTGTAACTCAAATTGTAATCTTCATCTTTCAGCTGATGTGTTGAGTGAAGACTGTATACTGAAATGGCACAAAGAGGCCTACAGCTCGAAGGGAAAATCAGTGTTCATGATCTGCAACCTTGGACTCGTAAAACTCTCTAATCTGTTGTCTCAAACTTGTAATCTTCATCTTTCAGCTGATGTGTTGAGTGAAGACTGTATACTGAAATGGCACAAAGAGGCCTACACCTCGAAGGGGAAATCTGTGTTCTTAGAACAGATGAAGCCGTTTGTTGAATGGCTTCAGAACGCTGAAGAAGGTAGGCCTGTTTTTTTCCAGATAATTTTATAAAGGCCCTTTCCGTTAGTTTATGCAAAATTACTAGGATATTGAAAGCGTTTACCACAGAACTGTTTTGTGGCTCTTTCAAGATTGATCCACCTTTCAAGATTGATCCACCTCATGAGAAAACCAACAATCTGCATATGGGAAACCAAAGGCACAGATCAGCTTCGCAGAAACTGCGAAGCTGATGTTACTGTGAAGCTGACCAGCGCCTTTGTTTTCGCCACATTGATAGTACTGTTCCTCTACTTTCAAAATCCGAAATTTCAAGGCTGTAGCTATTTTCAGTGACTACAGGCGATTTGTGTCGCACCTGCTCGGAAACCACATTGTTGGTGTTCTCATGAGGTGGCTCATATATTTTTTGCATGTTATGTCTCTAGACAAGCAGATTGATTTTAATTGAGTTGATCCACTCGATTCAGGTTAAGCTTTATTCACACCAGACAGTATTTTGATCCACATCAGATTCAGCTGGATTAATTTTGCAGGTGTTAATTTCAGGAAGTTATCAAGAGTAATTGTAGTCTGCTGCTTTGATGAAAATTTCAAAAATATTTTATGCACAAAACAAAATGCTGATTTAATTTTTTTGTAAGGTGGGTGCAAATACAAAATTGTTTTATTTTTTCACTGGTGAATTTGCATATTGTTTCATGTGCAAAAAAAAAAACAAAATGGCTGCCTGAACAGCATTTGAAGCCTTTTCAGAGTCAAAATGTTTAAGAGATGGGTGAGAAAAATAATCAATGATGGTGTTGAGGCCGAGACAAGGAAATCTCAGGCTTGTTTTCAGATTATTCGAGTCTTATCCTTGGCAGAGCCTCGGATGAGACTTGAATAATCTGAAAACTTGCCTGAGGTTTCCTTGTCTGGTCCTCGACCCAATCATAGATTCTTTTAGTGTCGCATGAACAGCAAAATTAATGTTTGCCAATTGAATATGATTTTATTTTCTTGAACTTCAGAGTCTGAAGAAGATGACTAGACAAAGATTAAAGTGCAGCTATATATTTTAACCTCAGTACATACAGTCCTCAAGTTAGCCATAGACATCCCATGTGACGAATAAACTTTTCTATTCTTAACCCATTGAAAACACATGGACTTTAATAGTCTTTCCCATCCTTATTTGGTTTGATGACCGTTTTGAATGTAAGGGACATCAGGAGTAAAATTTCAAATTCATTTTTCTTTCACTTTCCCCATTTGATTTCATGTGAGTAAACAGTATAGCCCAGGATGTGATGCCCACATCTTGCAGTGTCTCTTCTGGTGCTATACTGTTAGCTTATGTCAAAAAATAGGAGAACAGGCATATAAAAGTTCATTAATTCAGCTCCTAAGTCTCTTGTAACATTACTTGCATGTGAAGTGACACTGATAAGTTAGAAGTTAAGCATTTGGTACATTTCATGGAGGAAATTCATTTGTGGAATTGAGGCTTAACGTCCCAGTCAACAATTTTTCAGTCATGTCGGGATGGAGCCGCTTCCTGGGTTTAACCAGTACTGTAGGAAGTTAATGTGTATGCTTAAGGACACAACGCGGTGCCGTCTCTGGGGATCGAACCCAGGACCTCTCGATTCGGAGTCCACTATGCTCCCTAGAGGAAATTTGGCTCTTGGTGAAACCTTTAGTATTGCATACATGTCAGTTGGGTGTCTGAATCTCTATAAAACCAACATTACGAAAACTTGCCCATGCAATATACAGAGATTTTTTCAGCAGTAAAATTGAAAATTTCTTTGGAAAAATTTTGTGTAAATTTTTTTATTTATGTTCAAAACATAGATTGTGGCTACAGGTTAGAACCGCCTTGCCGAGGCAGTTCTAACAAGTACTCACAATCTGTGTTTTGGAGCAAAAATAAAAATAGGTATACCCCTGCATACCCCAATTTTGCTATATGAAAGTGGGGTATACGGGGGTATTCATTGCATGGACATGTTTTCATGATAAAATGAAGGATTACATACTTCAACATAGTAAAACAAAACAAGGGAAATCAGTTTTAAAAGTACATTTGTACCAATCTGTACCACATTTTGTTTGTTTAATTAATTAGAACCACCTTTGGTTATATAGTGCAGTATTGTAAATTATATGCACATGTATTTAACTCACCAGATACTGATGATATATAGTGAGAGAGTTGCATACACAATAAGTTAAGGGCTACTTTACTATTTCCAGAATATTGCTGTGTTAATGGCAACCCTGAAGAAATGGAAATGTAGTCAATGTATTCTTCTTTTTCACCTTTTCATCAGTGCCTCAACACGCCTGATTAACGTTTGTATTAAATTCTTTATCGTCGGTAGTGTCATGAAATTGTACAGATGATACTGAAGATGATTATGATTATTAGGGCCCAGTTGTTCAAAATTAACGGCATCTTTAGATTAACAATTTGTTAAAATTTATAACACGAATTCTACAAATAGTTATTTTTTGTTGATAAATGCAATGCAAAAGATTCTCACATTTTATCAACAAAAAATAAGTGTATTTACTTATGCAGTCGGCATTAACTTAACGTGTTGAGGTCTTAACGATGAAGTTATTGAGCTGACAAAGTTTTGAACAACTGGCCCCAGGGATTTTCTTGGGTTGACATAACGTGAGGGTAGATTGAGATGATTTATTTAGTGTCGTTCTAAGGGCCATACTTTGTATATATTACAGTATGATATATGGAAGATGGTGCAGTAGCCCCTGATTTTCTTTTGTTGAGTATATATACTAGAAGGTGAAAGATCATTCTGCAGGTTTTCTGATGCAGATCTGTCCATAGATGATTGCATTTGTAATATTCTATCACGGTGTACATCATTTGATTGTATTTATTCACTCAACTCATGATATTGTTACTATACCACTGGATAATTTCATGCTCAAAGTGCTTCACCTAAGTTTGCAAGTCATTGTACCTACAATGCAAAATACATTGTGTAGATTATGAGCAGACTAACTACATACTTTTACCTATATGGAAAGAGAAGTGACACACATCAGCTGAGCTATAGTGACTGACTGTGTTTAGTTTCATGTTTTACTGGTTCAAAATTTGAGTTTTTGAAACTTTTTGTCTGCTCAACCAAGCTGAGTATGATATCTTATCCATTATGAAAACACGCCCATGCAATATACCGGTACAGAGATTTTGAAAAGTTGTAAAAAGTAAAAAAAAAAATCTGTAGAAAATTATCGATACTTTTCTTATTTTTGCTCAAAACATTGATTGTGGGTACACGTTAGGCAAGGCGGTTCTAACGAGTACCCACAATCTATGTCTTGGAATGAAAATTAGGTATACCCCTGTGAACCCCAGTTTTTTCTGTATAAAAGTGTGGTTCAAGGGGGTATACTTTTTATGGACATGTTTTCCTTATATTAGCTAAAGCATGCTGCAAGAGATAGTCTGAATGGATTCAACAGTCAAATAACCTGCTTATAAATGCAAAATGACAAGTTATTAGCATTTCGTTTTTATCAGCAGGATAATCATGTGGAAAAATATATGAAAAAAAAAAACGACATAACAAAGCGCAGGCTTTTCCCAGACTTGGTTAATAGGCAAACCAATGATTACTGATTTATTCATGCATTTTAGTTTTTGATTTCTTAAATTTTCTGAAGGAATGCTATAATATAGCAATTAAATATCGACTTTATCTGCCATTTATCTGCTATGAGTAAGAATACAATGCAATAATAGTTTAAAAATGCTCTCAAAATCAACTAGCTTTACAACGTGCCGTTTTCTGGCTAAAATGCTGATAAATTAATGGTTTAAGAAATTTCATGTAGATTGGTATTTTTCATTACATGACAAATAAATCCAAAATTTAAAATTGTGGGTACTCGTTAGAAGAGTCCACCAAAAGAAATTGTGGGTACTCGTTAGAAGAGTCCACAAAGTTGAGAGTTCTTATTAGCCTCTGTGAGGTAGTACTAATGAGGATCAACAATGTTTTTGACTTTTATATACAGATAACTAACAAAAATCACTATTCAGATCCCCCAAAATACCTGTCTAAATGAGGTTTCTGCATTGTACAGTTCAAAATATTTTCTGTTTGAGTGGCATATCAGTGGTGCATTATTAGTAAGGGTGTAGTATGTTTGTGTAATCATGATCTGTTTGTTTTAATCTGAGCCGCCATATGAGAAAACTAACAACGTTCATAGGCGAAAACAAAGGCGCAGATCAGCTGTGCAGTAACTGCACAGCTGATCAGCACCTTTGTTTTCGCGACACAGATAGTACAGTCTCTCTTCTTAAATCCAAAATCTCAAGCTTCTAGCCTGCTTCTGTGACTGTACAGGTCGGTTTGTGTCGGACCTGGTCAAAAACCCAGATTGTTGGTTTTCTCATGCAAAGGCTCATGTCCTAATGTATCAAGAGTATAATATTTCTTTGAAACCCGTTCATATGGATTAATTGTGTAAAGACTCAAAATATCAGGTAATTGGTTCCTGCATGGAATGTCAAAACTATAAGAGTTTGTAGTATACTCTATTTTGTACCATACGTTCTTGAATAATAAATGTTCTCGCAAAGCAAATAAACTTGCTATGTGATACCACTGTGTTTGTTTTTTTTCTGATGAATCCACGCTGGCTCGAGACTGATGAAGAACTTTGGGGAAGACCGGCCAATGCAAAGTGTGGTGAAGAAACTGATAATTCTTGGCATGACCTCTGTTGCTGTTTTATGAGGATATTAAAGTAGCAAATAAAAAGTAATGCAACATATATTTACTACAAAATATGTTCTTTTTGCATATGCAATACAGACAAGAGCTACGTTCACGTATCGCGGCACAGTATATCGAAAGCCGTATCTGTTCAAAAATTGATAAAACCGTACCCACGTATAAACCCTCGAATCCCGTATCAGCCCTCGACTGTCGCATCAGCCCTCGGGCTGATACGGGATTCTCGGGGTGATAAGAGGTACGATATGAAAATTGTCATATGATAATCTCTATCGCATATGCCACAGATTAGCACCATACTTCAGCATCATATCTGTCTACGCCCAATGCATCTGTAGTATGAAATGAGCCGTGACCCAAGAAAAACGGTCCGGGTTTTCAGACCAGGTCTGACACTAACCAACCTGTACAGTCACAGAAGTAGGCTAGAAGCTTGAAATTCCCGATTTAAGAAGAAGAGAAATTTGTACTATCCCTGTAGTGAAAGCAAAGGCGCTGATTAGCTTCGCAGATACTGTGAAGCTGATCTTGTTTTCACATGGGCAAAAATTCGGTTTTCTCAAATGTGTCATTGAAGTCTCAATTGTAATGAAAATGAAAGACAATTTTTAAATTTGGCGAAGTTTATTGTTGCTAAATGCAAAGAATCATAATTAGACACAGATCTACTGCAGAACTAATCTGCCTTTTCTTTGGCTCTGAGATAGTACAATTACCTATATCAAATCCAAAATTTCAAACTTATAGCCTTCTGTGACTCTACAGTCGGTTCATGTCAGACATTGTCAGAAGCTCCGAGGTTATAAAACTTTTCTCTGCTCAACTCAGCTGAGCATAAAATTTAATCTGCTCATAAATACCAAAATAGCCCAAATACACGGAAATTGAAGGTTTAGAACTCCAAAGCCTATCATTTCTCCTGCTTATAAATGTTAACAATTGTTGGCATTTTAACATTTATGAGCAGTATAAAGTTTAGTCTCAGCTGAGTTGAGCATGAAAAAAAGTTTTATTACCTCAGGACCAGTTTTCATGCCGGGGACTCAAATACTTTAAAGCATGTGTATCTTGCTGTTACGCTGATCTCTCTGTCAGGGAAGTGGCCGACATTGATGTAGAGTCATTGCAAAATGTAAATGAATTTATTCAAGCACCAGCTCCCCAACCCCAAAGCATGTTACAGTTGCATCATGATGGAGTGTTAGGTAGAGGTGTCCATCCAATCATTGGCATTATAGCTTTGTCATCATACTCGTTAGAAAACCAAATTTTTGGCTTTGCGAAAACAAAGACGCATATCAGCTGTGCAGTAACTGCACAGCTGATCAGCGACTTTGTTTTCGCTACACAGATAGTACAATTCATCTTCTTTTTAAATATGAAATTTCAAGCTTCTAGCCGTCTTCTGTGACTGCACAGATCGGTTGGTATCGGACCTGGTTGGATCCAGCATCTTTGTTTTCGCTTCACAGATAGTACAATTCATCTTTTGTTAAATACAAACTTTCAAGCTTCTAGCCTCTTCTGTGACTGCACAGACCGGTTGGTGTCGGACCTGGTCGGAAACCCCAAAGACCAGTTTTCTTGCATCACAGCTCGGAGGACAGCATGTATCTTGCTCTTGTGGGGATAAATTCCTGTCAGATAAGTGGCAAACATTAATGAGTAGTCATTGTATCTATCTATCTATCTATCTTCTCCTTGTAAGGTGTAAAAGAATTGATTCAAGCACCAGCTGCTTCTCCCAAAAGCATGTTACAGTTGTTGAGTTATGATGGAGTGTTTGGTAGATTGTTGCACCAATCACTGGTATCAATCATTCAGCAATTCCTGCTTCATATTCTGCTACCACCTGTTCTTCCAGTTTCTTGTATCTTGCTAGCATCTCATTATACAACTGAAATTGAATACAAACGGTATACCATGGGGAGCACGGTGACATAGTAGTAGAGCATCGGCAGCATTGTGTCATGTACTTAAGCAAGGCACATAAACTCCCCAGAGTACTGGTTAATACACAGGAAGCGCTAGGTCCGTACCGACATGACTGAAAAAAAAATGTTGACTGGGGCGTTAAACCTCAATACACACAATTCAAACAAACAATATACCATATTTGTTCTATTTAGCACTCTGTGGGCTTATCTTTTTAAAGTTTTATCAAGCTCAATAAAATTTCTTCCTTACTAGCATACACTTAAACCGAAAACATCAGGAAAACATGTCCGTGTAATGTATACCCCTCATACCTCACTTTTATATAGCGAAACTGGGGTATGCAGGGGTATACCTATTTCTCTTATTTTTGCTCCAAAATTTAGATTGTGGGTACTCGTAAGAACCGCCTCGGCGAGGCGGTTCTAATATGTACCCACAATCTATGTTTTGAGCAAAAATAAGAAAAATAGCAAAAATTTTCTACTGAAAATTTTCATTTTTTACAACTTCAAAAACTTTGTATATTGCATCCATGGGCATGTTTTCATAATGGAACACAAAAATTGCTGAAATAAGCAGGTGCAAAATTTGAATAGTGGTGCATATTATGCACTCAAACCTTTGCAAACTATCAAAACTTTAGTTTTAATACACCTACGTGTTAAGCTTGTTCAAGTTTGTTCACAATTAATTGATGAATGCTCATGGTGAAACAGGATTGGGAAGTATGGTCATAAAATTTTCCTCACTTTACTCTTTATCAGGGAATGCAACATTTAAAGGGCTCGTATATTTCATCATTCATAGTTAAAGCGTTATAATGGATTACAAACCTTTTCAACCCCTGGTGTAGGTGTAGCAGCACACACAGGCTTTGATAATCCCTTTAGAGCATCTAGAGTTGAAGAACCCTCAACCACTAAAATGAACAAGAAATGATAAACACACCAAAGGACAATGGTCCTGTAAACACTCACCTGAGATGCGGGATAAAGAAAGAAAAAATATCTGATTTAAGCCCTCAGTACATTAACTATATATTTCGGAACAATCCAAGGCAGTACTTCTGTTGTGGTGTTATTTGTTTCATGTTTGGTGTCATTTTGTGCTGTTTGAGCTTGTATGTGCATATTCATGTATTGTGCTCAAGTATCTAAGTGGTCACCTTTAGGGGAATAGCTGCTGATTCAGCTTATGATATATTCTTTAATTAGTCATTACAAATGAGTCTTCAAAATGTGAAAGTAGCATAATATGGACAATGAAGTGTTGACACTAAAACTCTTCTTTTCTTTTTTAATCATTCTTATGTCCCTTTCAAAATTATTTTACTCATATGGGACGGACCAATATGAAGGTTGGACAAAAACAGGAGAAACCCCAAGAGAAAAAAAACACACACACCTGACACACCCACAAGCAGAAATTTGGCTTGCCTCAAGTGATGACCCTAGTGGGGCTCGCACCCTTGTCTGACACAGTGGTGAGAGATCATGTTCTGAGTGAAGGTTAATTCAGCTAGTGTGTTCAAGAAGCCAATGGTTTACAACCAATTTAATGAAGATTTGACAGTATCTGAGAAAAAAATATTTTATCCTTATCTGGTCTAATTAATGGAAAAGTGGTACACTACCAAGTTTAGCTCTGTAGCATCCACCCAAGGCAGCTGAGTTGGGAACATCTATGGTGTAGACTGGGGTGTTGAAAATGTCAGCAATAATCTGGAATGAATAAATTATAATTTTTCCTGAAATAAAATTGAAACTGAGTTCCTATACAAACAGCAAAAGCATTAATGAGAATAGGGATGGGCTAAACCAGTTTTTGCTACCCAAGCCTCATCATTGACACAATAAATCGGCAACAAATTTGGAAGCAATTATCATCAAACAAAGTTTAAATATTTTGCTTATTTCAGTGGGCACTGCTATTGCATATGCTAGAACGCGCCGGAACTGATTACATTTTACCGTTATTTACCTGTCCGTGCGAAAAAATGGCATAGCCTTATCTATAGAAGAAAAGGGCTGCATGAATAAGGTTCAAATCCAACAAACATAAAATTTATATTGAACCAAGTTTTATTAGCTACTATCCCACCTGTAGCAGGTCTTGATTTGCTGAAGCCCCTCCGGTGGCTATAATTCTTGTTTCTGGTCCTGAAGTAAAAAAAAAATATTTAAGTTACTTAAAACATAGCCATAATAGGCTTTTAGATGTAGCTTAAAATCAATGGTTTCCATTCATTAAGACCAAACTTTGTTTAAATTGATGTGTTGAAATAAAAATGGTGACGCCTTAAGATGCACAGTGAATGAGGAGGCTGTCAAATCATGGCGCATGGGTTTAAGGGTGACCATTAAGAAAATTTGCTCGACCATGCATTATACAGATTTGAACGTGAAAATGTTCAGTTGAATTTGTTTTAATACTTTCTATATTTTTTCTCAAAACATTGCCGAGGCGGTTGTAACGGGTACCCACAATCTATGTTTTGGATCAAAATACGAAAAATAGGTATACCCCTGTATACCCCAGTTTTACTGTATAAAATTGTGGTTTAAGGGGGTATACTTTATCATGGACATGGTTTTCCTAGTGAAACTGTTAAGAAGATACTAAGCCGATGTGGTGACAATAATAGCCTACCTAACTGCAAACCTGTCATTTCTGCATACATTCTCCGTTGTAAGAACTGCCCTTCTAAAATAGCTCTTACTTCTTCCTCTGGAGTGAACTTATCAACCTGCAGACACAGGTGAAATGATTTTACATTGTAGTGTCTGTAGAAGTGGTTATATTAGGTTCCTCTGCAGACTTTACCATTTGTCTGCCCGTTTTGACACTGGTGATTTTTATATTTGATTCCAAAGAAACGCGCAGTCATTTCTATTCTTTTTGCTAGGAGTAAATAGATACGAGTGGTGTGCAAAACTGAGTAGCAAAAAATAAACAAACTCTGATAGATACAACAAAATAAGAAACCAAATGTGCCTTTTCAGACTATTCAAAGATTTGTCACTATTAACAGAAACAGAATTCTTACTTTCTTGTCATCTTTTTCAAATTTGAACCGTCCCATTACTGTTGGTACTATCTCCGTAACGTCAAAATACATGCCTGTCATGAAAGAAATGATATTTAGAAAACTCCTAGGCCCAGTTGTTCAAAACTTCGTTAGCTTCACGCTGTCGTTAAGCCCTCAATTCGTAAACTATACATGTATATCAACTTCAAAAACATATAACTATTATTTTGTTGAAAAAAGGTGAGAATCCTTTGCATTGAAAGGATTGCATCGGCTTTGATTGCTTATCTGAAGCATACATGTACATGTAGCTAATGGCTATACCTTAAAACGCAAGTGAAGAAAGTGTATACCTATTTTGCCATTGTTTCCTGGTGGTGTTGCCTTCAACATTTGTGAAAACTTTTCCCACGATCCCGCACAACTCTCCATTACATGTTGTCGCATGAGGGAACCATTCTTAAACCTGCAACCACAGTGATGAGGAGTGCATCGATAGGTTCATTAATTTCCTGATTACTTTTAATTTGCTGTGGTAAACAATGCTTAATTTCCAGTGCAGATACCGCTATGGTCCTAGGACAACCCGCATACCAATTTGCGAATTCAAATACGCTCCGCTTTGTCCATCTATCAAAATCCGTAGAACAATTATTCTCGTCGCCGGATAAAGGAGCCTCTAAAACCGCGCTAACTTTGTCGAGGAAACGTCGTTTCAGTAGAGAAACATGATTGGACATAACATAAAATCTGTGATGGCATGGGCAACTTTTCATTTTCAGTCATGAGTCTGACGAAATAAAATTGCACCCAAACTGTTAAAGTAGTGGCGTAAGTACCACCAAGTTTGAGAATTTCTTCATTACAGTAAACATGCGGGAGACTGACGCCAGTATATTTCAAGACAAGGTAAGTCACCACTCAGCTTTTGAACTTACTTATGTCCCAAGTTACCAAGACGCAAGTCATTGTAATAATTTTAGAATGAATCTTTTTACCGCGGCTGTAAACTTACGGTATGAGAGTAAAGAACGTATCTGGGTCCAGGGCGCTCACTAACACATGGCCAAACAGGTTGGGAACTGACTTGGCTGACCATAGAAACAAACAATCAGCCGTTCCCATGCTTATCTACAAAATAAATTGAGAATGATGGAAGGAAGATTTCCTCCAAGCAATTGTGTTCTTCTGAAAATGTCTTGAAGATCATTTTAAGCAAAGTAGTCTGAAAATGCCTTTGGATGATAAAATGAAGATCATATTAATGATAAAATGAAGATCGTTTTAAGCAAAGTGTTCTGAAAATGCCTTTGGATAATAAAATGAAGATCATTTTAAGCAAAGTGTTCTGAAAATGCCTTTGGGTGATAGAATCAAGATCATTTTAAGCAAAGTGTTCTTAAAATATTAATAATACTAATAATGGCTTTGGGTGGTAAAATGGAGATTTTTTTAAGCAAAGTGTTCTGAAAAATGTATTTGGGTGATAAAATAAAGATCATTTTAAGCATTTGTGTTCTGATAATGCATTTGGATGATAAAATGAAGATCGTTTCAATGATAAAATGAAGATCATTTCAAACAAAGTGTACTGAAAATATCTTTAGGTGATAAAATGGAAATCTTGTTTAAGCAAAAGGTACGGAGTAATGGGGATTGCCATCTTTATTTCTTGCATTATAAGTTGTTCATTTGTGTTAGTGAGTTCTTTGATGGTAGTCAGGGGACATGGAAATATTATTAGTATTTATCATTATTATTCACTTGTTTTCTATCTAGATCTGCAAGAGAGCATAAATTTACCATATGCTATATATTTTTTCGATTTGGTTTAAACACATCGACATTGGCCAATGATATAGCATGTATATTGCAGATCTAGATAGAAAACAAGTGATAATCACTTACGATGAGTTCATCTTTTTCAACAGCAAGTCCAATCAGAGATTGCAGGTTGTCGCCAGTAAACGGTGTAATCTTACAGTCAGCAGGAAAACCATACTTTTTCACATAGTAAGGAGATATGTTGCCCTGAAAAATAACAAGAAATATCTTCAAAAAAGATGTTTATCGAAGAAAATCACAGTAAGTTAATCTTTTCTTTATCAGGCCGATCAGAGTAAACGGTTTTCTAACAGTCTACAGGAAAGTGATTATAGAAATATGTTGAAAGAGGAGGAATCCTATATTTTAGCAAATTGTAAGTAAACAATATATAGACCACCATTTGACTGTAATACACTATCTACTACAAGTAACAACAATCAACATTCATAGAACAAAACTGGAGCTTAGAAGAATATTTTTTACCCTTCTTTTTAATTTGAAATATAGATTGTTGGAATTCGCCAGAATCGTCTATATTTTTTGGCAATTATACATGTATTGGGCTAAAATGCTTTTTACAAACATGAGTATTGTATCTCAATGAATAGTACATTCCCTGGCCACCTACTGCCTGGCAAACAGTGTCAGTGGAACTTACCAATATTTCGTGTGATGGGTGTGGTTCTCCCAGTTTTGCCGCCAGGTGGTCATCACCACACGCCTGGAAAATATCGATATACTAATCAGTTTTGCTACAACGAATACGCCTTAATTCTGATTTAATTCCTCCAAATAAAAATCTACGGATTCATTGACTCATTTTCATGATTTTTTACTAAAAAAGGAAATGACCAATTCACAGTATAGCTTTATCACATTAATTTGTTAAAATCAAAGAAGTACCAAGTCCAAAAGTAACAGGACATAAATGACATTACAAAAATAAATTATATTGTTTGTCTTAACAATAATGATATAACTTTTAATTCATCATAAAAATCAAGAATAAAGTTTCACTTCGAAAGTAAGTATGGTCTAAGAAATGTCTCATTAAAGTAAAATACCGTACTCGTTATAAATTCGGCACACAGTGCGGTTAATTTTTCAAAATAACTAAAGGTTAAGGTTACAAAACATCACACTACAAACCTGAGACTGCGGAAATAACCATGTCCATAGATGTATCAATCAATGATGGTGTCATTAAATCATTAAAATTGTTGGAAAGTAGTGTATTATTAAGAAGGGTTCAAAGCGGCTAATACAATATTTATTAGTGAAAATCGTGTTAAATACCAATATGCCAATCGAGAAGTGTGCGCTTATGCACATGTTTTGCGGAAACGACGGTGTGCACTTTGCTTATGTGCTTATTAGATAGAATATATGGCATCATAAAGTTTAAAACAAATACAAAAAGAAGCGTACAAGGTTATTTGGGGCAGGTAGTCTAAATCACAAGGACACATGTTAGTATATGGGGACATCTTACCATCTCATTTACCCCAGCCTAGTTCGATGCGCCAAAGATACAAAATACTTACATCTAGACACTTCTTATTCCAATGTTTAGTTCTGATGTCTAATAGATTCATTACTGACCCATCACCGTAATCTATTGGGGCATAGTCTCCTATCAACAAGGAGGCCATTAAACTGCTGATGAGTGCTAGACGCTGTAATATAAAGGGGTTTTCTAGCAACTATAATATTAATGATACATGATAAAAGAAGCCACACCCAATTGGTTTAGCCCAGAAGGCGTTTTAAAAACCCTGGTTTTCAGAGGTTGCAATGTTGTTTTTGTCAAATTTTCAACTTTATTCTTTAACAAATGTTTTGGTTTTGGTATCTACATGCCGAAAGGAATATGCTCTTCCAACTTTTCCTAAGTTGGAGGCATAACACATCGCAGCCTCTGAAAAAGCCCAACCTCTGGTTATATTACCTCTGGATTATAAAGCCAAGCCGACTAGTTAAGCGGTTACGCTAGGATATAATACTTTACTTACATCCAAACACTTCGGGCTCCAATGTTTAGTTCGGATATCGAGCAACCCCATCATCGACCCATCGCCGAAGTCAATAGGCGCATAGTCACCGAGAAATAAACATGCAATTTCACTACTTATCATCGATATCCGCTGAAAATTTGCATAAATTTAAAATGATATTTTGAAGAAAAACACCTGAACATAACTCAGTTCACTACATCTAGTATATAACCACCAGAGGGTTTTGAAAACGATAAAATTCTGACACCATCTCCTAACATGAAATAATGACTTCAATGAAGTTGTTGCCCAAGTTCTCAAGTCAAACCATCCAAGCGCACATATAATCCTTATACACTGCTGAAAATTCTATGTGCAAACGATTCGAAATAACTGATTACTCTGATTTAGATAAATGCCATGCTAACCTCCGTCGTCCGATTTTTGTAAAATTTGAATTTTGCTAAAAACTAGAATAACTTCAAAACGAGCTTGAACATGAACATTGCAAAAACGGTTTCAGCGTTACATGTAACAGGAATTTACGGCTGAGTTTCACACAGTGGACATAGTTTCTTGAATCTGAAGACTTTCAGAAACATGCCATAAATTCGTATTTTTTTTAAAAATGCAAAAAGGATTACATGAACTTATGGAGGACATATCTTGTATCCAAATGTGTGTAATCAGTAATTACGAGGCACACGAAATAATTTTCTAAACGAAACAGATAGTCTGATTCTTTATAGGTTGCCTAAAATTATGGGCTGAAATTAAGGTACATGTAGGTAACTCTGCGGTTTTTTAGTGCAAAAAGTGCAGTGTTTCTTGAAATATTTTGAGCAGTGTGTGTATATTTGGGTGGTTATATGCTTTTGATGTCATGACGTTTCATGTTGGGTAAAAGTCCCTTAAAGACCTACTTCTGAAGAAGCTAAAAGGGGTACCACTGTTTATTCGGTTAATGACCCCTAATGGTGCAATATGGTTCTTAGATCAAAGGACTTTCATAATGAGGTGATTATCACATCTCTGCAGGGGGTCATAAAGAGGCCCCTAAAGGATAATACCTGTAGTTCCACTGTTTATTGATTTTATGGTCCCTGATAACCTGTGCAATAAAACTGCCTCCCTCTGCAATCAATATTGATTTTTCCTGTTTTGGCCCCTACCTGTATTCTGAGTCATTGTCAGGGCTTTAGGTTTTCTAATGCCCTGTCCCTTATCTTATGACCCTCAGTAGACATGGAAATAGGTCTTTGAAATGCGGGCAACGTACCGACATGATCATTGCTGTCGACTGGGACTTTAAGCCTTAAATCAAACAGACACATACTCGTACACATGTTCTTGGCAATAAACCACATCTACCAAAATTTAATGTTGCCACTGTTGCCATCAAAAATGAAAATAAACCTCAAATATTAATCTATATATTAGCAGCTTTAAAATGAAATGCATATCACAGGTCGTGTGATCATTTTCACCTAAACATAAAAGTTGGCCAAGCATTGCGACTGATTTTTTTTTTATTTGATTGTTGGGTCGAACATATATAGTTCGTGACTGGCTTCAGTTAACACATTTTTTTCTTTTTTTTGAAAGATGTATACTACTAAAACATTCTAACTGCTCACAAACGCTTCATCGATTTTGACAAAAAAGCAAAAGTAAATAAATAAGTATAATCATTTAGCACCCCTGAATGCATGTACTCGTACACTAACATGTCAGTAAGTGGGTGCGTACCGGGGGTGCGTAGTGTAGTGTCAATGAGCCCGTCTCCATATTACTGGTTTTAAAACAGTAAACAGGTAGTAAGCGACGGGATGTTAAGCCGTAACCAAATTAAACCAAATATCAGTAAAACTTGCAATTTAAACAGGTGAGCATAAATAAGAAAATAACAAGAGAACTTGACAAATCCAATCACGTCATTTTATAAGATTTTTGTTAAAAAATTCGCATTTCATGGTGGTGTAGATTTTTACATTTCTTCCACAAAAGTATTGCACGCGAAAAGTACAAAAGTAGACACATATCAGGAACAGTCGCAAGCAGAGCAAAGTTTCCATTCGAAGTTCAAATGTTTACTGTATATGGAAATGACCATCATGACTTTACCGTTGGACATGGCCATGTTTTAGGACTAAGAAATTGTTTCAAAACGTCAGATCTCACAAAATGTTGAAATTTGCTACTATTGAAAAAGCGGGTACCTATATTCAGCAGGGAGTTCTGCGTGCAATTTTGAGACATTAGGTTTTAACAAATTTTGAACAAAGAAATGTCTGTCTAGATCATGGTGTAGATTGAACAAAATTAGTAAATTTGGAAGAAAGATAGAAAAAAAAAGAATATGATTTTGAACTTTTGCCTAGTATATCTCATTGAAATTGTAACCTTGTTCCACCTTCTGCCTTTAAGGTCACATTGTACAGGCCATTTGTATAAAAAAATAGGGCATGTAAACCCAAAAAAGTGATTTCTTTAGTACAACTACTTCACACAAAAATGGATTCGTCTCTGTCTTCAGACATTCAGTGTTTAATGGTGTTTATAACGACTTTCTTATTGGTACGGTTGTGTTTCCAAAAGCCAGCCGGCATTCCAGCTGGGCCGCGCTTCACTTTACCTATTCTCGGCGACCTACTCATTTTCGCAAAGTTTAATGGAGATGTGATCAAATCGCTGAGGATGTTGCGCAAGAAATATGGCGATATTTACAGTTTCTATATGGGGAGAGAGCTGGCAATCATCATAAACGGATACGAACTCATCCATAAGATTCTTGTTCAAAAAGGTATTCAATTCTGCGGAAGACCCCAAGGTTTCATGACACAAGTGTATTCGTTAGGGAAGGGACTGGGGTTTTCATCAGGCGACGACTGGAAAAAACAACGGTCATTTGTCACCAAGTCTCTCCAAAAGCTTGGCGTTATGAAGAGATCGTTCGAAGAAAATATTCTCAGAGAGTATGCAGCGTTTGAGGAAATCATGGAAAAGCACAAGAGTTGTCCATTCGACATGCAAGACATGCTTCACGCAAGCATGGCAAATGCTCTCTTTACGTGTATTGTAGGTAAGCGTCACGAATATAACGATCCATTCTTTCAAAATTTGCTGCACAGGGCCGAAGTGCAAGTAAAGAATATTAGCCGAGTCAGCATACTACTGAACTGTGTTCCATGGCTGCAATATATTCCTGGTGATCCGCTTAATATGAGACTTTTGCAAAAGAATTATCAAAGGTTTGAAAAGGACTTTGATGAAAAGTTTCTGAATGTTGACACCGGAAAGGAAACAAAAGGCAATAAAGGTTTCGGTATTACTTTCATGGACATGTATATGGAAAAGATAAAAGAAGAAGAAGGAGAAAATGCGGATGTATTTTCGATTTCACAAATGAAAATGGTAGTTTGGGACTTATTTATGGGTGGTGGTGATACAAGTACCACTGTGATACGATGGGCAATTTTATATCTGTTGAGGGACCCTGAATTCCTAAAGCGATTACAGGCGCAGATAGATGAATTTACTCCTCCTAATGAAAGGGTTACACTGAATGACGAACCGAAACTGCCGTACGTCAGAGCGTTTATTGCAGAAATTTTTCGTGTTTATAACATTGTGCCATTACTTCCTAGAGCGGATTTATACAGCAGGGACAGTGTTTTAGAAGGATACCACATTCCAAAGAACTGCTGTGTTTTACTGAATCTTGATTCTATTTTAATGGACCCGAAAACTTTCGAAAACCCGAAAAAGTTCAACCCTGATAGGTTCCTAGATGGAAGTGGCAGATTTGTCAAACGTAAGGAGCTGATTCCGTTTTCCGCAGGTAGACGAATGTGCATAGGAGAGTCATTGGCAAATACAATGGTTTTCCTATACTTGGCCAACATGTTGAAGGTTTTCACATTTCTCCCAGCTGAGGAAGGAAAGGTGCCTGAAATAACGGGACGTTTGGACGGGGTACATACACCAACCGATTATATGGTCCGCTGTGTTAAACGCAACTAAACACCAGGAGAGAACATTTCGTCGGCAAAGGTTCACATTACATATTTCATAAACATTCTTAAAAGGATCATGTCACACTATAGACTCTTGATTCCCATGAGGAGAGATAACAACTGGTAATTGTTTGTTAGCCCATATATGACGAATAGACTTTCCCATTGTTATCATTTGGAAGAGTCCACATTCATTTTGAGGGATATCAGGAGTGATTTTGATTTTTTTTATTCAATTTTTATGTTTCTTTAAGCAAACCGAATAGCCCCAGATGGGACGCCGCGTTCTGCGGCGTCACATCTGTGGCTATTTTGCTTGCATATGTCCCATAAAAACGACGCCAGGCTTAAATGCTTGGTCCTGCGAATCTTTCTGATCCTCAAAATGTATCAAGGACAGAATGGCAGTGTTATAGGTTTACACATAAAATTCATTGTAACTTCTAACATTATTACCCAGGGGAAATATAATACTTCGGAATCAAAATATGAAATAATGTTTTTAGAATTATAATTGCACATTAAGTGTGTACACATTTCTATTACACTTGCTTAAGTTAAGTTTAAGGGTAATTTCAAAAGCGTCGTAGAATGGATAGAGATGGAACACTGTCCAGGGTTGAGTTGTCAATGCTATCCTATTATTCATTCTTTCGAAAACTTGAAAGGCAGTCCGTCTTAATAAAATCCAAGTATAATATATCCTTGATGAAAAGTATGGGAACAAAGAACGACAATACGATACAAAATCTCAAATTGTTCTTAGTTTTAAATGTATAGTGTATGTTTGTGCTCATATGATTGTTTTTACATATGTATATATTTGTTTACCAGAGGGCCGCAAGGTAGAATAGTTAATGTAGCTAAGCACGTCACCCTCTTAAAACATTACATATAAATTGTATAAATAAATACCTCTGTTTGATCGTAAGCATCTTTCTGAGTCTGGAATATCTTCATGATTTCTGTCCCCGTGTCATGTTCAAACGCACGGGCCCCTGTGATACGGGCCAGCTCCTAGAGTACAGGATAAATAGGAACCAGTTTACGATGTTTTCATGGAGTCACTAGTTCTCACGAAAGTGGGCCAAATTGGGTCATAGAGTAAAATGCACATCTTATGTTATTTTAATGAATAGGTAACCTGAATTTAGTTTGCGTTTTGAAGTATCTACCTCGTATTGAAATATTTGAACAGAAACTTTTAGTCTAACATACCGCATGGTACATATGCTAGCGTGTCTTGATGCAAGGCCCCTATTCAATATGAATGTCATAGTTAAGTATGTCGATTCTCACTTATATTTAATTGATTGACTTTTCGCACTAAAACAGCCATACACGCTCGGAAAATGTTACTACAGAAGTATTGTTCTGATCCATAATAAATGCCCAATGACCAGAGATAAATGGAAATAAACAAAATCAAAGTGTATTTGTCATTGCCTTTGGTGTATTCTACGAGCCCAGATATAAAAGCTTAAATAAATTCTTTCAAAAAGAGATAATTAAGGATTGAAATTCAGATTTTAGCTTTCACTGGATGATGAAAAACATTAGGCTGTTTTAATGTCTGTGAAGCCCGAAGGGCTTCTCGGAGACATTAAAACAGCTAATGTTTTTCATCATCCAGTGAAAGCTAAAATCTGAATTTCAATACTTATATTTACATTTTATATTATCAATGAAGTATCCGATTTTTAATTTCTCATATCACCGCTCGTTTGCATGTTATTTGACATTAAATACAGCTTAACGTAATTTTGGAACAGCCAAAACGTCAAATTTTCGCGCCTAACGTCATGGCGATACGCGACCAACGTCACGACAACAAGAGTAAACAAGTAACGTCACTGGCTGACATTGACGTCGCTCGGCCCATAGGCGTGGCCTCTAGGTCACGTGACTTAATGTTTTTCATTGGGAAATGAAGAACACCAAGAAAGATACTTTCATCTAGGGCGATTGCAATAAAAATGTAAATATTGTATTATGATTGTTTTCGCCAGAGAGTCACAAACACTTATCTCGACAAAAAAATGAAAGCATTTTAATGGTATATTTTAAACTAATCGTTGGGTATGATGCCGCATGCTTTATCATGTAATCGTATTTTTCTGTTGTATTCTACGAGCCCACCAATAGTAAGGAAGTGCTTGATCATAGACAAGGCTCTGTCACTATAGTGAAAGGGAGAGAACCCGTATTGGTCACTTCAGACATTTCATAATTTTTGTATACTACGGTTCGTCGGAAATGAATCTGAAATCGCATAAGTATTTTACGGGACGTATTTTACGGGACAGTGGCTTAGGCGTGGAACCAGCGATTAGCTGACCATATCTTAAAATGGAAATTTACGTCATAATCTGTGGACGGACGACCATTTTCGAAGCTGCTAGAAGCTGAAGGAGGTTGTGAAAACAAACATTATTCATAAAACATATAGAAATTTCTTTTTAACGAGAAGCCACGAGACAAACATTTCAGAGGTAAAATATGCTTACGTACATTTATGTTTTTAATTACACCAAAATCGATGCCATGCTGTGTGCTCAATAATCAATAATGAGTGTAAACTTTGGATTCGCATATGACCAGTGCAATACATTAATTGTCAGAAGAATGCATTTCGTGTAGATCTATTCGAATTTATTGAGAAATGAAATGGGTTGTTCTGATAGGGATTTTGTGTGGGTATTCAAAATGCGGGTCAACATTTTTCATTAGGCTCGAGCAGAATGTCCCGTAGAATAGGTAATATAAAATACATCGTATTCGTTCTAATTAGCACACAGTGCACTTACATGCAACTTTTCAAAATAACTTAAAGTTAAGGTAACTAAATATCGTTCTAATTAGCGCCCACTACGAACGGAAGCATCACATACAATTTGCTGAAATAACAATGTCAAAAATATCAATGTAAGATGATGTCATTCAAGTGTTCCATTCGTTTAAAAAACAGCGATTCATCATTTAAGGTTCCTTATTACTATAATAATAGTGTTTTCTGCTCATAAATATTTCATAGATTTTTTTAAAAAAAATGTGGCATGTTACATACCAGAATAATCCCTAAACCTTAAACTTTCTTATGAATGATAATGTTTTCCAAAGGGAAGCCATTGTAATAGAAGTTTTTAGTGAAATTACCTATTTTTCTAATAAATTTCCATTAATAATCCTTTAAAATAAATTTTTGATTTTAATTGATAGAAACCTTTGTGAAGGTCTAAATAATGTTCTCCAACTAATTTGCAAGCTGAAAAATTAGCTTAGAAACGATTTGCATGAATAGCAGGTGCATCATCTTTATCAGATTTATTACTTTAAATATTATTGTCCGTCACTTATGCAAATACCTGTACCTTAAATATACCATGCCAAATAAATTAAGCAACTTTTACTTTGAACAGTGTCTTCATACGTTTTAGACATTAGGGAAGTTCTTCTGACAATATCTTTTATGTATCTAATAAGGGTAAAAACAATTGTTGTGTGGTGTTGAAGTAACGTTGGATTTAAAGTCCTCTGAGACATGTCTCAAATAAAACATAGATAAAATTATTTTGTACAGTATATTTATATGCATTATAGTATGTACACGCTTTGTATACCTGTTAAAATAGGACAGGTAGTCTGTTCATTCAGGTAGAACATACATATACAGTATATTTCCATAGCCTTTTTACATAACAAATAAGCCCATTAATTTGACCTTGATTAGTCTAAAAAAACGGGCTTTTTGTCTGCAGATATTTCGGTAAGAATTGTTTCAAACAGAACAAAAATGATAGCAGTTGATAGATTTTTCTACTTACTAACTACCGTGCCAACACTCATCCCACAATATTTCTTATTTAAGCGTAAAACAATGCAAGAAAAATAAAAGCAGTTTTCAAACTAACAGTGCATTTCACTACCAACATGCACGAAAATGCAAATACAAATTCTGGTTATATTACTAGGATAACGTTTGTCATTCATAGCCCTTTCAGGAGATGTAATATCATGAATGATCTGTATCCCAGGACTGAGAACAACATGTTCAAAGTTTAGGGGGGGTTAGGGACTTTGTAAATATATCAATCCACGTTAATGTGAAGTTTCGATACGGTATTTATGTGTAAGATTGGTGTTAACTACCAATATATTAGTCGAGCCATGTGCGCTTATGAACATGTTTTTTTTTTTTTTTTTTTTTTTTTTTTTTTTTTTTTTTTTTTTTTTTTTTTTTGGAAGCGTCTAGGGTGTGCGGTTATTGGAGCATATGAGCTAATTATAATGAATATGGTAGTCAACATCTTCAATAGGGCAAGTGGTTTTCAGCAGTCTCATAATGTCTCGAATCAACTCAACATGCGCAGATCTGTATCTTTGTTATTCACAATTTCGCTTAAATCGTGTCCATTACAGGTATAATAGCACCTGGATGGATTGCTCACATGTTAATATGATAATTTTCAGTCGAAAAAGGGAGATTTTTCTTCTCTTCCTCTTGTTAAAAACTTCGATTGTGGATACATGTTAGCTTGGTTCAAACGGGTACCCACAATACATGCCTTTGTACAAAACCTCAAAGCATAGATTGAGGGTACACATTAAAACGTCTCGACTGAGTTCCCACACTATACCTACAGGAAGAAGCAAGCGTTTCTCTAGAAATATCTGACATAAAGATATGCTGCTTGCGCGTAAGTTTGACTTTAAGGATGTTCGCTGCTAACATTTGACATTTCGGAAATTCCGGTTTTTTATTTTGTTGAATATCTCGTAAACGGCTGTAGATATTTTCCTAATGTTTTATATTCAAATATTGAATATATGCGTCATGAAAATTGTCAATCTAAGGAACTTCATTTTTTCGCCCCATTTTGAAAACTTTAAGTGTCAGCAAAATTTAGGGGGTAGGGTAGATTAAACTTGAATATTACACAACTTCAAATTACTTGCACTGATTTGATGTTTATTTTAGCAGAAGTAGATGTATACAAGGTCTTCTTTATCAGTATTTCTTTCTTTGGTGAGCTAGTTTAAAAGTTTTGGGTGGTTTTATGAAATGGGATGTAAGGAATAAAACAGCCGAAAAAAAAAGCTTAAAAGGGCGATTTTCAAGTTGTTGGTTCTCTCTTATATGCATATTATCCTATATCTTTCATTCTGTAATTCGAAAAATATGAACAAGTTCTATATTTTGTGAAAATACATATAAAAGTTTGAATCTACAAATATGGTTTTGACACATTTGTAAATATTGAATTTTTCCGACTTTTCATTTCAAGTTAGGGGGTTGGGTTGTTAAATGAATCGAAAAAATTGTCATCCACTTCAAGATGAAAATTTATGTTTGTTTTAGGTCCAAAATAGTCAGCGTTGGTTAAACAAAAATGACTTTTGGAAGTATTCGTGATGTATTGTTTGTCCAGGAATGTATTGTGAAAGAATTGAAAATCAAATTATTTTTTTAAATTTTCAAACATGTTGTTTAGAGGTCTCATTCAGAGGCCTGAAGCTTGAAAAAATGCATACTACCCTATATTTATTTTGCTTTCATATGTCTTATTTTTTATTTTGGAATCAAAAAAGAGCGGTTAGAAAAAAAAGTTTGAATACTTTTTCATTGGCAGCGAACATCCTTAAGATGTACTAGAGCATTCACCATTTTCCATTATCTACTAGTTCCCAGCTTATTGAAATCAGTATTGGAGATACAGGTAACCCCCCCCCCTTGGATTATAGATTATTTTCTCGGGGGCGGGGGGGTACCTGTATCCTGTATTTCCAATACTGATTATGTGAAAGCTGGGAACCAGCAAATAATGTAAAAATGGTGAATTTTCAAAAGTACATGTATTCTACGGGACAACCGTCGGGACAGTAAGAAGAAAGAAATAGCCGAATTTTGCCTTTTCGATATACTATAAGTTTGTGTGTTTAAAGCAGCCATTGTGCCCAATGATCCATAGGACAAAGGGATTTCCTGTTATTTGTAGGTTTTTGAAAGTGCAGGCTTTCTATGAAATTGACACTAGTTTTTTCTGAAAGTACAATATATTTGTACTTCTTCTGACTGAAAAACAGAAATACATTTTTCTAGATATCCGTAAATTGGTTGCATATTTCAAAAGCAGTATTTAGTCCTAATAAGAAGCACTAAATGATTATCGTTAGCGATTGCACATTTTCATACAAGACTGTGTAATGTTTAATATGCCTGACTCGTAGAATACAAACCAAAACAAAGTAGTGTTGTTATGCCGTCCCATGTGTTTAGGCACTATGTGATATTTACTGTGCAAAAACTTCAAAACTCGTTACAATAGACATGAAACAAGTAATAACAGGCATTGAATCTCGTTTTTGGTCCAAATAGTTTCTCCTTTTTTACGCCACTCAAAATGCCCACTTTCGTGAGAACCAGTGGAACTCGTATAAGGTGTGGCATAAGTCAGGATAACATGGCCGTGAAAAGTATATCCCCTTATACCCCACTTTTATATAGTAAAACTGGGGAATGCAGGGGCGTACTATTTTTTCTTATTTTTGCTCTAAAACATAATTTGTGGGTATTGTGTGTGTACCCACAATCAATGTTTTGTTTCGTTAAAAATATCAATTTTTGAATGAAATTTTCATTTTACGGCTGATAACAATCTTTGTATATTGCATGGACAAATTTTCATAATGTTAAAAAACCTGTGTATTTCAGACAAAATGTAAAAACGGGATAACTATCAAACAAACGCTAAAGAAATAAGAAAATTCCATCTCGCTAAGTTTAGATCGGGGATAGAGCATCCCACATTAAGACTATGCGCTACTGGTTTCCCACCCTCTGAAAACCGGTTATATAACGAAAACATGCCCATGCAATAGTAAACATTTGACGGCCCCCCTGATGTGTTTTCCTGATGAGTAAGTTCTACAACATACCATTTCAACTCAGTATTCAAACAACGAACGGTACAAAGTATTGCCACTTTTATTATCATATGTTGTGTTGGGAATGTGCAACATTTAATGATAAATAGAGGATCTTACACGAGTGGTCATTTCATATGAAATTTATTAAACGAGCCTTCGGCGAGTTTAATATATTTCATATGAAATGACCACGAGTGTAAGATTCGTTTTATCATATGACTTTTAAAATAGTATTTTATCGCCTCCAAAGTGGACATATTTTCAATGAAAATTTACATTGTTGTTACGGACGTCGTCAATGACGTTACGTATTCCCGCAAAAGTGTTATTACACGTGTGGTCATACGATTTTTATGACATGACGTTATCCACTGGAAAACAGCGACGTCATATGATAAAGTCAATTTCGGTTTCTGAACAAATTCTCTTATCTTTAAGAATTACCAACTAATTATACCATAGGTCCGCCAACTGCCTTTTCTAACTGGCGACATTGTTTGGTTGTGGTTGAGTCCATCCAGATCGGTGGGTCAGGAATACTAAAACTGTCCTGAAAACGGTGAAAGTAAGTACATGTAGCTTAACCCTCCTTTGACGAATGGACTCGCCCATCAATATCAATTGGGAATACTCTTTATTTTCATTGTATTGTCGAGCATTCATGTACACAGGAATTTTGAATACTCTTCTTTTCATTGTATTGTTAAGCATTCATGTGCACAAAAATTTTGAATACTCTTCTTTTCATTGTATTGTCCAGCATTCATGTACACAGAAAATTTGAATACTCTTTCTGCATTGTATCGTCGAGCATTCATGTGCACAGAAATTTTGAATACTTTTCTTTTCATTGTATTGTCGAGCATTCATATACACAGAAATTTTGAATACTCTTCTTTTCATTGTATTGTCCAGCATTCATTACACAGAAATTTTGTATACTCTTCTTTTCATTTCAAAGCATTCATTACACAGAAATTTTGTATACTCTTCTTTTCATTGTATTGTCGAGCATTCATTACACAGAAATTTTGTATACTCTTCTTTTCATCATTTTATTGTCGAGCATTCATTACACAGAAATTTTGTATACTCTTCTTTTCATTGTATTGTCGAGCATTCATTACACAGAAATTTTGTATACTCTTCTTTTCATAGTATTGTCGAGCATTCATTACACAGAAATTTTGTATACTCTTCTTTGCATCGCAATGTCGAGCATTCATGTACACAGAAGCTGTGAATACTCTTCTTTGCATTGTATTTTGTACACAGAAATTTTGAATACTCTTCTTTTCATTGTATTGTCGAGTATTCAAGTACACATAATTTGTGAATACTTTTCAATTAATTGTATTGTCGAGCATTCATGTACACAGAAGTTGTGAATCCTCTTATTTTTCATTGTAGTGCCGATCATACATGTAAAGTGGCAGAAGTGTGAATATTGTAGAGCATACATGTTAAAAACAGAACACACACACGCTGTTTTTCATTCTATTGGCTAGCATACATGTATACATAATACAAAAAATGTGCATACGCGTATTTCACTTTTTTACATTTTACTGTAGAGGATGTATACATGTATTAAACAGAAGTTGTAAACATTCCACTTTTTCACGCCTAAACGCTCTGATGCGCAACGGCAAACGGTTGCCGAAATAGGAGAATAAAAACTCGAGAAATGGCAAGCGGTAACCTATGGAAATTTCTAACACTATGTCAGATTTACTTTCCCGAGTAATGAACATAGCCCTGTCGGACTCATATACACCGCAAATACGGGAAAATAAATTTGACAAAATGACCAATGAGAGCACTTTTTGGCCATGCTATTTGTATTTATACCACAAGCTGTAAACACTGTATTTGTTACGTGTAAGATGTAAACAGAACTTGTGAATACTATAATTTTTCACTTTCATAGATGTAAACAAAAGTTGTACATATTTCACGTTTTGCATTTTATTACCGATATGCGAGCATGTACATGTAACTAAACAAATGCAAAATACGAGTCATTTAATAAAGATAACGAACCTTCAGTTGTTCATATAGAGTTTTGCCAGTGTCGAGATTCTGTAGTTTGTTTCTAGACCCATGATTCCAGTATACACTCCCGCATTGCTACAAAGAAATACATTTTATTAGAGTGAACGATTAAAGATAGACATCAAAATTTGATAAGTTTACATAGACCAGAGGACCATTGGTCCTGAGAGCGCTCACCTGAAGCCTGATCCTGGAGTATTAAGTCATCATGAAATGACCTTGACCTTGAATACTCACACACCTTTATTGAATTCATAAGTTGTCTGCATCTGCAAAGTTTCAGGTCTCAGGCTGCAATAGTTTCCAAACCCAGTGATTTATGAGAAAACCATAATTTTAATTTTGATATTTAAATGTTTTTGGGTCAAGGTCAAGAAATGACCCTGGCCTTCATTAATTACTTACCTTCATTGACTCCATTGGTTGTCTGCATCTAGCAACTTCCAGGTCTCAGACTGCAACAGTTTCCAAAATATCCATTGTATTCGCCTTTTCCCATGTAAAAGCCTATGTTTCCAAAATTGACCTTGCCGTAAAATAGGTCAAGGTCATCCTATGGTCATCATTTGATCAAACTATGATGGGCTGTAGTTCCAAATGCTACATACCAAGTTTCGCGAAAATCGGCCTGTCGGTTCTGGAGAAGAAATTTTTTCAATGGTTTTTACCATATATGGGCGTGGCGGCCATCTTGGTCATGTGACCTGGATTTCGCGACCAAACTTTCGTCTCCCCTACCCATGGATGCTCCACATAAAATTTCACTTTGATTGGCCCAGCAGTTTCAGAGAAGAAGATCTTTGAACACTGTGTATGGACGACAGACTGGCCAAGGTCAAGAGATGACCTTGACCTAAATTAATCACATACCTTCATCTACTCCATTAGTTGTTTGCATCTACCACTTTTCAAGCATCAGGCTGCAATAGTTTTCAAAAAATCCATAGTTTTCACTTTTTCCCATGTAAAAGCCTATGTTTCCAAAATTGACCTTGCCGTAAAATATGTCAAGGTCATCCTAGGGTCATCATTTTACCAAATTATGATGGGCTGGAGTCCCAAATGCTACATACTAAGTTTCATGAAAATCGGCCTGCCGGTTCTGGAGAAGAAGATTTTTGAGTGGTTTTTACCATATATGGGCGTGGCAGCCATCTTGGTCATGTGACCTGGATTTCGCGATCAAACTTTCGTCTCCCCTACCCATGGATGCTCCACATAAAATTTCACTTTGATTGGCCCAGCAGTTTCAGAGAAGAGACCTTTGAAAAAATTGTATGGACGACAGACTGGCCAAGGTCAAGAGATGACCTTGACCTACATTAATCACATACCTTCATCTACTCTGTTAGTTGTTTGCATCTACCACTTTTCAGGCATCAGGCTGCAATAGTTTTCAAAAAATCCATAGTTTTCACTTTTTCCCATGTAAAAGCCTATGTTTCCAAAATTGACCTTGCCGTAAATTAGGTCAAGGTCATCCTAGGGTCATCATTTTATCAAACTATGATGGGCTAAAGTCCCAAATGCTACATACCAAGTTTCATGAAAATGGGCCTGCCGGTTCTGGAGAAGAAGATTTTTGAGTGGTATTTACCATATATGGGCGTGGCAGCCATCTTGGCCATGTGACCTGGATTTCGCGATCAAACTTTCATCTCCCCTACCCATGGATGCTCCTCATAAAATTTCACTTTGATTGGCCGAGCAGTTTCAGAGAAGAAGATCTTTGAAAAGTGTGAATGGACGACAGACTGGCCAAGGTCAAGAGATGACCTTGACCTAAATTAATCACATACCTTCATCTACTCCATTAGTTGTTTGCATCTACCACTTTTCAGGCCTCAGGCTGCAATAGTTTTCAAAAAATCCACAGTTTTCACTTTTTCCCATGTAAAAGCCTATGTTTCCAAATTTGACCTTGCCGTAAAATAGGTCAAGGTCATCCAAGGGTGATCATTTTATCAAATTATGATGAGCTGAAGTCCCCGATGCTACATACCAAGTTTCGTGGAAATCGGCCCACCGGTTCTGGAGAAGAAGATTTTGAAGGGTTTTGACCATATATGGGCGTGGCGGTCATCTTGGCCATCTTGACCTGGATTTCGCGATCAAACTTGAAATGCCACTACCCAAGGAGGCTCCACATAAAATTTCAACTAGATCGGCCAAGCGGTTTCAGAGAAGAAGATCTTTGAAATTGTGGACGACGGACGACGGACGACGGACGGACGGATGGACGCCGGATCATGGCCATCCTATAAGCTCACCTTGTGAGCCTTCGGCTCAGGTGAGCTAAAAATGACCAGGGCCCAGTTGTTCAAAATTAACAACATCGTTAGTTAACGATTCGTCAAAATTTCAAATATGAATATTACAAATACACTGTTATTTTTTGTTCAGCAAAGGATTCTCACATTTTATCAACAAAAACAACAGTGTATTTGCTTATGTAGTCAGCATTTACTTAAAACATGATGACGTTAAGCTAAGTGAACGAAGTTTTGAACAACTTGGCCCAGTTTGGTTTGTTTGGTTTTATGCTCTACATCCACGGTCAAAAGTCCGGCTTATGTCGGTACGGTTCTAACCACACCGTTCGTGGTCAAGTTTCCCTGATTCAGACTGCCAGTACACATTATGCATTTCTTTTACCATAAACAGACTTGACTCAGATAGCCGTGTATATACATGTAAGCAACATGTCAATAAGGCCCTCCTAAATTTGAGACAACATAATTCCCGTAAGGAGTGTTGTGGCCTAGTGGTAGAGCGTCGCACTCCGAATCGAGAGGACCCGGGTTCGATCCTCACTAACGGCACTGTGCTTGAGCAAGACTCCCTAGAGTACTGAATAATATCCAGGAAGCGGTGTCTCCGTCCCGACACGACTGAAAAAAATGTTGACTGGGATGTTAAATCTCAATACAAACAAACAAACGAAATACCTGTGCGTCCCCTGACAGTGCCACAACCTTTCCAAACTGGAACCCTCTGGTCACCATTCTCTCCAACATCACGTCCAACGCCTTGATAAACATAGCGGAAGGGGCGGTAACCTCGAGCTTGTTGTCATGGAAATGAACCCCTCCCTCCGTCCTGATAATAAAAGCGGGTGATCAGCTTAACCCATTAATGACGAATGGACTCGCCCATCATTATCATTTGGGTGAGTCCACTTTCAATTTTAGTGGCTTCAGGTGTGATTTTAAAATTTTATTCCATTTTTCGATGCATTTTCTATAAGCAAACAGAATAGCCCTAGATGGGACGCCGCGCTTTGCGGCGTCACATTTGGGGATATTCTGTTTGCCTATGTCCCATAACAAGGACGCCAGGCTGATATGAGTTAACATAAGCACAGATGTATATTTGTTATTATTTTCAGACAAAAGCTTCTCGAAAACGCTTAAATTGTAATCGTAAAAGGCGCAATTGAATTGAAAAGGTAATAGCTTTTATTGGTGTAATGACACCATTTTTGTATGCGAGGAAGTCGTCTTTTTGCATATATAAAACGAAGATGCGGATCAGCTATGAAGCCAGGTATACCCTTGTCTTCTTGTTTAAAAATTCAAGAATGTAACTAAGCTCGGTATTTAAAAAAAAACAGTGACAGGTCTTTTTATTGTGTGTGTGTGTGTGTGTGTGTGTGTGTGTGTGTGTGTGTGTGTGTGTGTGTGTGTGTGAAACCGTGATACAGTGATGTGAAAAACAGTGATTGTGAATACCCATAATCAATGTTTTGATTCTCAATTTTTCACTGATGGCATTTTCAAGTTTTAGAGATGAAAAAAAAAATATTGCATGGGCATGTTTAATATAATATTGCATGGGCAAGTTTTCGTAATGGAATCTTACCGAAACTCCGGAAGGTCATTGTCATAAGACACGTGGTCATCATACACTGGAGTCAGATGTTCGTTCACTACTATGACTTTACCCTGAAATTAACATTATTTTGAGCATCTGCACCAGAAAATCAACAATTTGCGTATGCCGCGAAAAAAAAAAGACGCAGATCAGCTGTACAGTAACTGCACAGCTGACCAGTGCCTTTGTTTTCCGACCCTACATTCCCTTTTCTTCCTAAACCAGAAATTTCAAGGTTCTAGCATGCTTCTGTGACTGTACAGGCTGGTTTGTGTTGACCTGTTCGGAAACCGAAATTTTTGGCTTTCTCATGCGAAGGCTCATATACACATTTGACTACATTGCGCCTTATTAGCTCACCTGAGCCGAAGGCTCACAGGTGAGCTTATAGTATACCCATGCTCCGGCGTCCGTCCGTCGTCCGTCGTCCGTCCGTCCGTCCGTCCGTCCGTCCGTCGTCCGTCCGTCGTTCACAATTTCAAAGATCTTCTCCTCTGAAACCACTTGGCCAATCAAAGCCAAACTTCATGTGGAGCATCCTTAGGAAGGGGGAACGAAAGTTTATATAAATGGTCCAGGTCACATGACCAAGATGGCCGCCATGGCTATAAATAGCAAAAACCTTTAAAAATCTTCTTCTCCAGAACCAGTGGGCCGATTTCCACGAAACTTGGTATGTAGCATCGGGGACGTCGGCCCATCATAGTTTATATAAATCATGACCCTGGGATGACCTTGACCTATTTTACGGTAAGGTCAACTAAGGACGCCAATGCATTTGAATGGGAAAAAATGGTAAAATGCTATTTAATGGGTTAAACTTACTGGGAATAGGCAAATGGACAGAAGATTAATGTTAATGGAAAATTTTAGCCCCTGGGGTGTTGTCTGCCCCTGCCCCAGGGCTATATACATGTATATGACCATAATATTCAAACATCTTTTTCTCTGAAACCGCTTGGCCAGTCAAAGCCAAATTTCATGTGGAGCATCCTTGGGAAGGGGGAATGAAAGTTTATATAAATGGTCAAGGTCACATGACCAAGATGGCCACCATGGCTATAAATAGCAAAAAAGTTTAAAAATCTTCTTCTTCAGAACCAGAAGGCCTATGATTTTGAAACTTGGTGTGAAGCATCTGGGAATGGAGCTCTACAAAGTTTATATAAATCATGACCCTGGGATGACCTTGACCTATTTTACGGCAAGGTCAACTTAGGGCTCCCATGCATTGGAATGGGAAAAAATAGGAAAATGTAATTAAATGGCAGAAAACTTGCTAAAAATGAGCAAATGGACAGAAGATTTATGTTTAAGAAAATATTTTGGGCCCAGGGGGTTGTCTGCCCCTGCCCCGGGGCTATATACATGGATATGACCATAATATTGAAACATCTTCTTTTCTGAAACCGCTTGGCCAATCAAAGCCAAACTTTTTGTGGAGGGAATGAAAGTTTATATAAATGGTCAAGGTCACATGACCAAGATGGCCGCCATGGCTATAAATAGCAAAAATGTTTAAAAATCTTCTTCTTCAGAACCAGAAGGCCTATGATTTTGAAACTTGGTATGAAGCATCTGGGAATGGAGCTCTACAAAGTTTATATAAATCATGACCCTTGGATGACCTTGACCTATTTTACGGCAAGGTCAACTTAGGTCGCCCATGCATTTGAATGTGGAAAATTGTTAAAATGTCATTTGAAGGACAAAACTTGCAGTAAATTGGCAAATGGACTGAAGTTTTATGTTTTCAAAAAGAAATTGACTCCAGGGGTTGCTCTGACCCGGCCCTGGGGTTATATACATGTATATTACCATTCTAGTCAAACAAGTTTATTGGTATATATCTCGGGTTTCAGGTGAGCGTTTACAGGACCATTGGTCCTCTGGTTAAATTCAGCCCAGGTGAGCTGAAACACATTCGTATATATACGCTCTATTATACTTTGATTATATCAACACTGTATTGAATGCGTTTTATACTGTCACATGATAAAATGTATGTACGTATCATGCATGACGTTGCATGAAACAGACGTTGAATAATGCATGTAATACATATTTTATTTATTTTTTTTTTTCAAGGCAAATTTGTATGAAAAGCCGATTTAACATAATATTTAAGGCATATTTACACAGTGTACATGTAGCTAAAATAGACTTCATAGAAGACTGACTACCATCGATTTCGTATAAAAAGTAAGAAAAAAAACATGATTTATATGCTCAAGATGTAAGCTATAGTTTAAATTATGTTCCCCTTTAAACACGCGAAAACTATTAACATCTATGTTCGTAAAAATGCTAGTGTATCGTAATAACCGGATGTTAACTGATAACATATAATAGCATTGAAAACATTTTATAACCTGTTGTGTACTGAAATCTACTCCGAGATACAATTTTTCACTATTTTCCATAATGTTAAACTTTGTATTACTCTATGTATGCATGCATACGTATTATGCATTTCACCAAACCTATGAATGGGAAGCCACTACGTCTCACTTTACAGGTTGGAAAACAAATACCTTGCACACTGACCGATGTGTGAACCTCTCCGCATACAAATAATCATAACATTATGCTTAACACGAACGATATAATCCTCCCCATTATGCATTACTGCAAAAATACCGCTGATTCAAGGCTATGATACAAGGGCACAAAACCATGTATGGAAATATTATTATTATTTTAGGAATTTGATAATATTCATGAAACCGGTAAGCCAAAAATAAAACATTTTAGTATGTTTGGGTTAAAAGGTCTGGTCATACTCATTCATAATCAGAAAGAAATATGAAAAAATACCAACTGAGTGTCGAGATATAAGGCAAAATCACTGAACCATGAAATTAGGTCCGACGTTTTTATATATATGTAATGAGCCCCGGTGTGGGCTTTGTAAACACTTAATTGAAGGATCAACCATAACTTTGCAGAACAAAACTTTTCACGTCAAAGAAGACATGGACTGTGCAGTGCAAAATGTTCTTTATGTTTTAATCTGCAACGGCTGCAAAGAATTTTACATCGGACAGACGGGCGACAAACTGCGAAATAGACGGACAGTTCACGACCAGCAAATTAGAATCCCTTCAACAAGACAACTACCCGTCTCTGCACATGTAGATCGTTGTTGTTCTACTGATCCTAAATATTCTATTTTTCCTTTCTATAAATTTCACGTCAATGATGTTTCAGCTAGGTTGTCGAAAGAAAAATATTTCTTAAATATATTCAACCCTAAACTTAACAGAACTTGATGATGTCATGAACGTTGCGACGTTTTACGTCGCGTTATTATGTGTAAACGTTACTAACGTTGCTATATTACTATGTTAAATCCGCCTGATGAGTATAACGAAACCGGTCGCGGTAATTAAATAATGTAAAAATTCAGATGTCATTATTTTTTCGATATATATATATATATATATATATATATATATATATATATATATATATATATATATATATATATACACGAAGCTATACAGATACGGGGTTCTGATGTCAAACCTAATTATGTGGCAATGTGTCAAACCTAATTGTGGGGCATATATGTGTATATACACATATATGCCCCACAGCTCTATATGTCCCGTATCTATCTAACTGTTCAACAATGTATATGGCCCGCAACTATATATGTCCCTTAATACTTGCATTATTTATACATATGAACCACATTAGTCATATCAGTTAAGGCTCTTTCATATTTTTCAGTATTTTCGCAGCACCGATTCTGATAATGCAGACCTGTCACAATTTTTATGGTTATGAACATCTGTATTTTCAGTCCACATTATTATCTAACATAATAAAAGTACCGAACATTCAGTAAAAATAATACTTTGGCACTTAAAAAGTGCAACAGGTATGATATCTCTCCGACCAAGCTTTTGCAGTGGCACAACCTTATACATAAAACGAGAATGATAAATATGTTGATTTGAAATCGTATGACAGAAAACCTAGTAGAGAGGAGGTTACATTGCTAGTGTGAACAAAGCAAATAACACCCAATTTTACTGTAAGTTATAGTAATTTCATTAATCTAAAGCAATAAATGGGCACAACCATACGGGATGCACTTGTGTAAGTCAACTACAAACCAAAGGCCCGCTTTGGTCTAACTGGACTCATAACGCATATTTTTGTCGCTTAGTTAAATTTACAAATAAACACCCTTAGGCTAACTCCATAAGTTTAGCTGATCACTTTGCGGGGACACTTTATATTAAAAAGACCGACTTTGGTATATGCTGTTAAAATAGATACCACTTGATATAGTTTATAACTGTATTATTTTAAGCATTCTAGCTATTACACATATTATTCACAGTATTTCAATGACGCTGAATATCATGCAGAAAGTTTTGCTTTTGTATACTCTGATGGCCAGTTTATGATACCGGCAACCTTTCTATGTCCGAATAGTCACATAAATAGAATATAAGGCTCTCACGGGAGTGTTGTAACCAGAAACAGTTAATCGTAATTTATAAAGATTCGCTTAATTATATACTTCGTTCGAATGGAAACATGCTTAAACTTCCACCATTCTCATGGCCCCAATGGACTGGAGCCCAAATTAAATTATATTAATTTTGTGCAATTAAACTCGTTTTCTATCATTTCCAAATTATCCAAATACAACATCGTCAGAGGAACAACACTTACAGTTTACATTTAGACCATGATTTACTAAACCTGAGGTTGGTTAGGTGTAAAATTCTGTTTGTGCATCGTGTGGAGCTATGTCGTATCTCAAATTCAGAACTTGAATAAAAGCAAAAGAATTTGGTTTTATTTGATGGTACTCGGTGCCAAAAAACAAGGAATTATATTCGTTGAAATACTCAGAAACATTCAGACAAACGGGGTAGCAATTGAACTGACTTCGCGAGGTAAGCAGTTTTTAAAGCCCGATATGAGGTGTGCACTTGCAATGTCAATGGGTTTACTGATGACGCCTGATCAGCCGCTGTGTTGAATGAAAAAAAAAAATAGACTGTTAAAGCACATCCACTCAGCCGGTGATTTTTTAACCCTAACGGCTGGGGATCGAGTGAACATCGTGACTCACCCTCTTATTGAATCCTAGAGCCGAAGAACGCATACAGCACAATCCCGCTATAGGAACAACGAAATGTCATTTCCTTTATCTTTGATAAATATTTCATTTTTGTTTCTGTCTTTCCTCCAAGAAAGGGGAGCTTTACAGAACATTTACACATATACAGAAACCGCAAATCTTACATAAAGCATTTTATGTCGGGTTACCACAAAGGTAAGCAGATACAACAAGCATGATGTATGTTGAAATGATCGTTTAATCAACGACGATTATTTTACTATAAAAGCATCGACAAATTATGAGGAAATCTTGCTACTTATATAAACAATAAATATAATACAGCATAATACATATTGTGTAAAAAATTGACAAACCACGTTACACCTTAAAACAGCATGGGTGAGGGAAAAAAAGTACAACTTTTATGACAAATTTACGTGAAAAACATACATAGCTGATAAAAAAGAAAAAAAAAATAGGAATGGGGCAATTTGGGTGGGAAATTTAAATTGAACTTCCTAAAATATGTCTACGTATGCGCATTGCTTGCCAAACAAATACTGAATGCTGTTACCAGACGATTTACTCTAAATTTAGTACTACAACTCTGGTTAAGCCAGCCTCCGACATAAAAGTACTAAAGCTCTTATCTCAAATCCTGTCTTTATGTCGGGTTGCCTACCACAAAGTAAAGCAGATACAACAAGCATAATGTATGTTGAAATGGTCGTTTAATCAATGACGATTTGACTATAAAAGCATCGACAAATTATGATGAAATCTAGTTAAGCAGATACAACAAGCATGATGTATTTTGAAATGGTCGTTTAATCAACGACGATTTGACTATAAAAGCATCGACAAATTATGATGAAATCTTGCTACTTATATAAACAATAAATATGATACAGTATAATACATATTGTGTAAACAATTGACTAACCACGTTAAACTTAAAACTGCATGTGTGAGGGAAAAAAGTACAACTTTTATGTCCACAGTGATATTAAGGAGAACGTTGTTATCATTAATATCACCCCACCCATGCAAGTAATGTATCTTATTACATCAATAAATGGAAAAGATCTGGAACAATTATAAGCAAAGTTCATGACAATTATTATTCAAACTTTTGGGGTGCACTTAAGTGCCACTATGCACATACTAGTAGTAATGACAGTACTATACAATAACCAGTACTTATTATATACAGTCAGACATAAGTTAAGCATCACCTGAACATATTGTGTCATAACTTTTTTAATAGGTGACATTTCTTCACCATGTATGTTTTGAAACTGAGCGTGATTATTTAGGAGTAAATAGGTATTTAACAACTCTCAATGCCATGTAAACATATGTCGTACTGACCAGATGCATAACCCTACCCTCCATGAATTCAAAACACAAGTTTAGTACATGTATAGTCCGGTTTTGACCCCTGAGCCATGACCTCTAGTATCACATCCACTGCGCCATGCCTGCATACATTTCATGACAGATAAATGTATATATATATATATGTTTTTGCGATGCTCTGTTACAAAGGTAGCTGACTACTTTAGTAAAAACCTAACTTTTTACGCGCTTTAGCGATTACAGTGGATTCATCTTAGAGGTCATGGCTCAGGGGTCAAAACCGGACTATACTGTGCCTTGCTTTATATGGACCCACAATACACGATGTAGAGTGTTTTATGATCTTACTGCAACTTCGAAACCTCTTGGAATGTGTTCCAGAATAAAGTAGACAAAACTATTCGACTTGTGACATTTATGACATTTGATAAATCAATGACAATTGACAACACATCTTGATACACCTTAAGGTAAGTGACTATGTAAACATAACCTGAAATAGCCCAGAAAATTAAAATGTTCAAAAGGTGTAAAATGTTTATGTCATTTTGTTACAATGTCAAATCCATCCTAATCACCATGAAAATGCGAACTGATATCCCTGATATCAAAAGTTATGAAAGGTTCAGGAATGGCATGTTACATAGTGAAAACTTAATGTTTACATAACAAGCGACAAAGTTTGGATGGTTAATATATACCTGTAACTTCCATAAAACATTGAGTATAACAAAATGCATGTTGGATCTTGTTTATTTTTAATTCTAGTTTATTTTCGAGCTTATAAAAATTCAAATCGAATAGTTATTGATGAATTATACAGTTTCTAAGGGCATACCCCAAAATAAGGGGTAAGTGTATAAATGGCCCCATAGAATTGATGCGATTGGGACAAATATCATTCTGACAGATCTAACAGATCAAGAAAGGACACCGGTAAGATGTCGTCACAGAATAATTGTTGTTATGAATTAATTGTTACCTCAAAACCGTCTCCAGAATAATGTTAGGGTGATACTTAGCTTATGTCTGACTGTATATACCAAGTCTTTGAATAAAGTAAAGTATGCTACATGACAATATGCAATCTTTAGTGCAAGAGTTAAACTCTACTGGCATATGATTATCATTCATTCGTACAGAATCTAAGAAACATTTCATAGCCAAACTTTTGTCATACAAAGTTCCAGAATTTTTATGAGAAGCTCATAATAAGGCACCATAATACCCATATGTTCACATATTTATAAGTCGACCTCAGTTCCACACACCGATGCGCATGTTAGAACGCTACGAAACGCACGAGATGTTCATGTTCTATAGGTTTCATACAAAAACGTTCTATTCTTAGCGTTGTCTACCTTACATACAGCACACGTGTCTCTTGAAAGCGTAATTATTGGAGGAAAATGATATCATTGGGAGGGTATCGTCGTGTGCGTCTATGTAGAAATAATCACAATACATGTACAGTTCGACTATAATGTGGGGTCCAGTCGGCAGAATTGTCCCAGGGTACACATCCGTTTCATTATTTCCACTAATAAACTCGGAATTCGAAGAATATTCAGAGAAACAAATGATAACTTTTCATACTCAGTATAAACTGTGAGAATTTCAATATGAAGTTACTGAAAATTACTAAGATTGTGCCAAAATTGACAGCCATTATGGGCACGAGGCATTTCATCTATCTGATAGATTTTGTGCATGGTAAATGTGTGGGGGTCCGTATCTCAAAGTCCTGAGTTAAGAATGGAGATGAAAGTGTATCGCATTGTGAGCCGGACTGATTCTTATTTGCACTTAAGTCCAAGATGAAAGTAACTTTTTTTCTAATACTTTCTCTCCTAAATCCTGAATACAATCTCTGCCATGGACGCAGATATGAGGACATCAGTTCATTTAAGATGATAACTGCAAACTTCAAGGCATTGTAACGGCATCACCACAAACTAGAGTAGATTCACATTTCTTTGTTTTGCTGTAAAATAAAGTTTCATTTAATATGTTGCGTTATTTAATTTCGGAAACATTATGTTCTCAAATTTAATGCAATACTCAATAAATAATTAAACATGTATTCTCAAGTTAATAAATATGTCTCAGTTACAAAAGTAACCCTCTTTGCGAGCCGTAAGTTTTCTCAATGCGTCTTATGTCGTTAAATTGGATGTGCCGTTTCTGTCAGAATAAAAGTCATACTGTGTGGCCACTTGAAAATGAATAGCCACGTTTGGGAAAAGGCTGCCCACTCGGCTTACGATATGATCCCTATACATTAGTATCAAATTGTGTTTACTTTTCCCATCTCGGTTTTAGGTGTGGGAACTTCAGATTGCTTTATTTCCTGGTCATTGCTTACTTTTACTTTGTTTTCACAAAATAATGCTTTATGTACCTGTTGCTTTCTTCGAAGATTCAAGAATCTGCTCATCATTATTGTAACCAATGCAGCATGTTCTAGAAGGTCGATTTTGTCAAATTCTGAAACATGTAAAACACGCTGTTATTACACTTTACCAAGGTCCACATAATAATATATCAATATGTGTATTCGGTTGTATTCGGATGAGGTAGCTCATTAATTGTCGCTTGTCTTGCAGATTTGTTTTGAACTTGGCCAGTCAGTTCAAGTACCACTCAAACATGCATCAATAACCAGGGGTTAGTAACTCAAACGCATCGTAAGTTCTCCTACATACAACATACGATGGTCTTAAGATTACCGCATTAAAATACGCCCTTGTTAAGCCATCACAACTTTTTAAAGAAAGGTGCCACTTAGTAAGATAAGACGGTACTAAGGCTGGATTGAGTCGACCATAAAGTTACGATACTGCTAAGTTTTCTTAAGGTCCTTTTAAGTTATTCGCCAGAGTACATGTACCTAAGGCTGCGTTCACATAGAAATATACGGTATACGGTATTCGCTATACTCTATTCGGTATTCGCTATTCACCATTTTTGCATTATTGGCTGGTTTCCAGCTGACAAAAATCAATATTGGAAAAACAGGTAACCAAGAACCCCCCTCAGGGGGGTTCTGGTTACCTGTATTTCCAATATTGACTTTTTCAAAGCTGGGAACCAGCCGATAATGCAAAAATGGTGAATACGGGCACGGCGGTTCACATAGAAGTAGCACGTGCTTTCAGTGTGCTCTTTTCGTGAGTATGAAAAAAAGTTGCAAATTCGGTATAATTAAAAGATATGAATTCCTCAGAAGAAGAATATTGTAATTTGCTTTTACTAGACGAGGAGGAGGAGGCGGCAATACCTAAGAAAAAACAGGCGCATATTGGTTCGAAAGCACTTTGAAATGCGGCCTGTGTTGGTCGAATTTAACACAACATTCCAGAATCTCAGAGTTATTTCAGCCAGCCACGTGAAAAATTTCTAATATGCATGTCATTATATATCAGCAATACTAGTAAATTGTACCCATGCTGATGTTATTCATATATTAAAATCCATACAATCGCCACTTTTTATCCAAATCTAACCAAGGAACTCCGAGATTTGACCTGATTGTTCTTTCAAAATTAAATCCTCCAATCCTACCAAGTCTGAAGGTAGGCACCTAAACACCTGGGAGGAGTATGGGGACGAACAAGCCAACAAACAAACAGACGTTACTTCAATAAGCGTATTTCAAAGTAAATTGGCAGCAACGGAGAAGTGTTATGGACACCGGGACTACATGCTGACCGAATATACATGTAGCTGTTGCATTTCCATTTAATAGAAAAGGCGAGGCGGTTCTAACGTGTACCCACAATCAATGTTTTGAGCAAACATATTAAAAATATCAAAATGTTTCCAATGAAATTTATAATTTTTATGCTGAAAACATTTTCTGTATATTGCATGTGCATTTTCGTAATGGTGGCGATGCCAAACGCGCAGCGCATTGGTGCAGCTTCCTCCAGCCACGCAAATATTGATCTATTAAAACCATGCATTGTCCCTGTTAATGGTTTATATTCTGAAGTTTGCTTTGAATATCGAAATACATGTTAAATAAAATATAAAGTTTGATCCTTGGGAAGCAGTGAAAACGTTCAAAGGGATGTAGTATGGGCCATATTTCGCAATTTCGTGAACTGAACCCTAATCAGTGACCCTTTATAAACCGGCGACACTAGCATGATTAATATACAGCAATTTCAAACATTTTCATAAGGTAAGTCTAAATCAAGAAACATGCATACACGGGGTCAAATAATAAAGTTGGCTCTAAACGTACAATTTTATTACTCTAGACATTCTAACTGATCTTAAAGGACCGAAAGAAATAATAACAGTAATTTGCACTATGGATGATGTTCGGGGAGACTTCAGAAAACTAGGCGTATTGTTTTGCAGTGCTGTTCATTACCCTGTTACACTGGCGCAAAATAAAGTTTAAAACGATCCGAAAAATTCACAAATTTAACCATATGAGGGCATTAACAAACTGTAACCTGTTATTACAAACGCGTGTATGGCATTAGTCGGTGGGGCCACAAAGCCTGTAGTTACATAACTTTTTATCATCCCACGCACCTGCTCAAAATATTTCTACAGTAGTTTGTCGTGAAATATTCGTAAAATCACCATTTTCGCATGTCGCACTTTTATTTTGGGTGCTTTGTATGATGGTCTGCTGTACTGTTTAAAAGTAATTAAGGACGGCGGTTCACATAGAAGTAGCACGTGCTGTCAGTTTGCTATTTTTGTGAGTATGAAAAAACTTGCAAATTTAGTCGGTAAATAGCTATACATAGCTAATGTTATACTGTTATATACTATCCGACTTTAAATAAAATTCGTTTTTTTACATATTCATGAGGATTTAAATATATGCTTTTATTGTGTAAAAATTGTTTTGAACTTAGTTTTCTAGCAAAACGCTCTAAAACTCGTGTTAATACAAAATTCAGACCAGCAAAACCACTATACCCTATTCGAAAATCGAACATGTTTGATTCCCACTATACTATACTATACGCACCTATACGTGCCTATACGAACTTTTCGAAAAGTGTCCTCCTATGTGACCCGGTATAAGGAAATCATAATGTTTGATTTCAAGTATTCGCGTGCCCTCAAAAACGTACACCGTATACCCGAATAGTCTACTCCTATGTGACCGCAGCCTTATGGTATTCATGCAAGACTGCGTTCACATAGGGGTATACGGTGCACGTTCTTCAGGGCAAGCGAATAGATTCAAAAAGGTCGTATAGGCGCGTATAGGTGCGTATAGTATAGCAAAGTGGAAATTGTACATGTGTACATGTTCGATTTTCGTTCACCGTGCACCGTGTGACAACTGATTATGCTGATCTGAATTTCTGTTGTACACATAGAGGATCTTACACGAGTGGTCATTTCATATGAAATTTAGTAAACGAGCCTTTGGCGGAAACGACCTGGATGTGTGCTTATAGGAGCATGTGCGCTAATTAGCACGAATACGATATTTTTTTCTTTAAAATCCTCATTTTTATGTAGAGTCCGTAGCCCTTACTAAGGCTGCGTTCACATAGAAATATACGGTATACGGTATACAGTATTCGCTATACGCTATTCGGTATTCGCTATAGGCTATAAGGGCACGGCGGTTCACATAGAAGTAGCACGTGTTTTCAATGCGCTCATTTTGTGAGTATGAAAAAAGTTGAAAAAAAAGTATGAAACTCAGGAGAAGATATTTGCTTTGCTTTTACTAGCCGAGGAGGAAGAGGCGACGGCAATACAGACGCATATTGGTTCGAAAGCACTTTGGAATGCGGTCTGGGTTTGGTCGAATTTAACACAACATTCCAGAATCTCCTGAATTATTTCAGCCATCCGCTCTCATTGAAAACGTGGAAACTTTCTGATATGATTGTCATTATTTATTATCAATACTAGTAAGTCGTACCCGTTCTGACTACAATTCATACACTCAGCAACTTTTATCCAAATCGAACCAAGGACCTCCGAGAAACAGAAATTTGATATACAGCATTGTCCTTTAATGAAATCTTCCAATGACACACCCGGGCCCCACCACGTTTGGTGAAGATAGGCACCTAAACACCTGGGAGGAGTATGGGGACAAACAAACAGACGTTACTTGAATTAGAGTGTTATGAGAAGTTATTTAGGTTATTTACGTTGTTTCACATACTCGTGAGGATTCAAATATTTGACTTTATTGTGTAAAAATTGTTTTTAACTTAGTTTCCTAGCAAAACACTCTACAACTTGTGTAAATAAAAAATTAAGACCAGCAAAACCACTATACGCTATACGAAAATCGAACATGTTCGATTCCCACTATACTATACTATACGCACCTATACGCGCCTATACGAACTTTTCGAATAGTGTCCTCCTATGTGACCCGGTATAAGGAAATCATAATGTTTGATTTCAAGTATTCGCGTGCCCTCAAAAACGTACACCGTATACCCGAATAGTCTACTCCTATGTGACCGCAGCCTTATTTTCAAACTGAATGTTCAAGTCTGATTCCTATTAACAATGATAAAATGATCTTATTGTTTATCAGATTTTGGACTAGTAAAACATATCTGAAGGGTTTATTGTCAAGAAATTATATAAGGCTGTTTAAATGGTCAAATATTTTTGCATGGTCTGTACAGTCTGTAGCCCTATGTTCATTAAAGGAATATATAATTATGTATTGCAATAAGCCTGTTTGTGAGAATGGCTCTATAGTTGTGGCCCAAATCGGCCCAGTCGTGGGTATCGACCTAGTCCTATCATATGGGTCCTTAATGTATATGCCCCACAAACTGTCTGACTGCCGGTAGAAGTGTAACGAACAACATTTAAGCTATTTTCCACACTAGAACGGGAAGCACTATCTTCGAGTTGAACTTACGACAACTCAGCTCTTTCCTTAAAACTTGTGGGGCATATATATTATATATAATGCCTCATAATTTTTAGAACAGTATTAACTTTCTACGCTCTTGCTTATTAGTTGAACTCGGATAAAAAATAAAAACACACACTATTACCATGGAAATTTGAACCTCGGATCCAATCTTTTGATCTGAGTTTAAACAATATTTTTGGCAGCGCTGAACTTGAAAACAGCACTGCAGAAATGTTTTCAGATGCACTCATACCGGCGGTCAGCGAATGCTTCTCGGGCATAAACCTCGTGCCAGCTGTGTGTACATTTTTACTTCTAACGTCAGATTGTACATTTTGTCGCGTTGAGGTTCATACATGTACTATGTTGGGGTTTGAATAACCAAAATTAACCTATTTTGGAAATCCTTTGTGAATTAAATCACAGGCTAGCGTTTAGTTTCCTATTTTATAAGACAGTCTTTAAATGCATGAATGGTGACGCTCCAAACATGCTTGAGAAGTGCTTTTTGTGGATTATACTATACCAGGAGGTGAATAAAAATTGTTAGATCCTTTGGAAGCAGTAAAACATTCAAAGCGAGAAGATGGGCCATATTGTACAATTTCGGGTAATGAACCTTCATTACAAAACTGGCAGTGAAAGCCAGGCATTTTTGCTGCAATTTCAATAATTTACATCTGTGTAGTCTAAATCAAAGACTCATAATCCCAAAGGGGTTATGGACCTGATAGTCGGAAATACGTCCATAGGACATTCTTTCACGTAAAACTAAATAAACGTAATTTGTTTGTTTCTTTGTGTTGAGGCTTAACGTCCCAGTTAACAATTTTAGTCATGTCGGGACGGAGCCAACGCTTCCTGGGTTTAACCATTACTATAGGGAGTTAATGTGTCTTGCTCAAGGACACAACACGATGACGCATGTGGGGATCGAGCCCAGGACCTCTCGATTCGGAGTCCGACACTCTACCACTACGCCACCGCACTCCCTACAAAAGTAATTTGTAGGCTGATGTAACGCCGTGTAGTAACGATAGCGAAGGTACTGATTTTGTAACATTGCCTTGCCCCTACACAACACCAGTATACAGCATGTGTGAACACAAGTATACAGCATGTGTGCAAAAATGTTTTGATATTCCAAAATAAAGCACATCTTAGAAGTGGTGCGTTTTCATTGGACATGTGTATATAAATAAATCACCATGAACATATTTAAAACTTTAAATACTTATTCAATGTGCATAGCGAGCATAGCGAGGTGTACAGATTAACTCATTCTTTTGTCCTGGTAAAAGGATAGTTGTTTTTTTTTTTTACTCTCAACAGTATTGGTTGATTTGTTAAATACACATTGAAGAATATTATATTCAGACTTATGAAAATTTGCTGAAAATGACCACACTATGTGGTTATTATCTAACTGTATCTTCATTCCTAGAGTATTTCTAGGGAGGACTGTTAACAGTTCATGTAAGCATTTCAAGTGCAGTCTTTAAAAAATTGATAAAATTGATAAAAATCTCAAATTAATATGATGCCATCTGCATGTGTTATAGGATATACTAAACGCATTCAAGAAATATAAGCATGGCTTGTCATAATATAATTATGCTACTCACTCGGCTTACGATATGTTCCATAAGTGTAAGTACCTAATTGCAGGAGCATATAATCTCTCAACCTAGAGATTATATGCTCCTGCTAATTGTCAATTTGTTTTTTTCCCGCCTCGGTTTTTTGGGTGGAATTTTTTTCTGATTGCGCCTTTTCATGATCATTGCGTACTTGTAGTTTAGTTTAATACTATTTATTGCATAACAGAAAAGCTATGGGTTTGGGCTACAAGTTCTCTAAACCTTGTACCTCTAAATATTTTTAGTTTACCTAATATCAATTGTATTATAAAAGTGAAACGTGTTATATATGAATGTATAAACATTCAAACTGCATGTAGATATAGTTCCAATTAAAAAAAAAACTGATCAAAACCGTCAAAATAGTGAGGCTTTTGTGTTACATTTGATTTGAAATGTCTCAAGAGAAACATAAAATTAATGTGACCAGCAATGCTGCTATGCAAACAAATGTTTTGATAAAGGTTAACAACGGAAAGAGCTTATGTAGCAAAGAACAAAGATCGATCAATTTTCCAGACATAATGCTTTTTTTATACTGATACATTAATATACATATGCCTAATGCGTTGTACATCTGTATTTAAGTTTATATGATGTACATGTAGTAATGAGCTGCGTTGACTGTGTGCAAATGTATTATTTAACGCGATGTTCAATACAAACATTGGCATAGAGAAATATATTTGGTAAAATATAAAAGAATGGGCCCTAACACGCCCGGTAAAGTGCAAATTGACCACCGCCGATGGTCAACGTAAAACAAAAAGTTGATATATATCTGGTGGTCATTTTGAGCGTTTCCTGTCATCAGTTTTCGCGAGTTTACTGGATGTTGAAGGTAAGATGCTTTTTTATCAAAAATGTATTACAAAAAATCAAAGAATATCAGGCTATGAGTTTTTTTGCCTTTGAATGTAGTTAAAAAAAAAAAAAAAAAAAAAAAAAAAAAAAAAAAAAAAAAAAAAAAAAAAAAAAAAAAAAATTCACTGCAATCGCTTCCGCCCCGTTTGATCGGGTGATGAATGAACGAAAGCAGAATCTGGTCAAACACAAAATAGAATGCCCTGAATATGCCTTTTCAAGCTTCCCGTAACCAATAGTCGTTGAAAATTAAGTTGTATGAACGCTAAATTAGCTTTTCAGACATAATTTTAAAATCATTCAAAAAGGTACAAGTAGGCAAATATCAGGAAAGGCGCAATCAGAAAAAGAGTCCCACTCCAAAAACCGAGGTGGGAAAAAAACCAAACTAACAATCAGTTACTTATACCATGAAAACATATCGTAAGCCGAATGAGCAGCTATTTTCCCAATAGGTGGCCACTCAGTTACCTTAACTAAAATATGAAAACATACATAAGGCGCTAACAGCACAAAAATATTTAAGAAATAGATCAGCTCTAGCGGTGAATTGTTGAGTAATAATTCACTGTTTGGAGGTCAGTTGTAAAGAAGATCAAATCGCGAGCGCGTAGCTCAAGTGATTTATCTTCTTACAACTGACTGACAAACAGTGAATTATTACTCAACAATTCACGCACTTGAGCTGATCTATTTCGATTCTAACACACAATAAACGGAATAAATGTGCTGAACCCGTCGATATCGTTCAGTTTTCCGCCATTGCATTGCAGATATCCCGCCAAATATTTGACTGTAATGCTGGTATTTACACACACTTATTACGTTTGTTGTGCGCTAAAACGACGTTTCACCGTCTAACGTTGCTTTGTGGGATAGCTGACGTCACAAATGCCGCAAAGTAACGTCACGCTTATTCGCCCAGTGAAATTGTTGCACGATATAACACGTTTTTTTACCATTGGCTATATAGGCGAGGTGTGTTAGAATAAACACCAAGACATAAAACAAAAAGAACCACCACAGAAGTATCGCCTTGGAACGTTTAGTAACACAAAGATACTGGCGGGCTTAAATCGATTTTACATGGCCATAACCTCGCCCTCAGCTTCCGCAGTGGTTCATAACATTTAGTTAGTTCTTCGGTCCTCGTGGTGAATCTCTAACTAGTCAATGAATCATGAAGAACAAACAAATTAGTCATGATAAACATCCTGATGAATCAAAGACCAGGACTCACAGATTCAGTAAGCTGCCCGACGATGGTGATCCCTGGGCGCCGAATAGCTTACTAACTCTGGAGCAAAAAAAAAAAAAAAACATCAGTTCGACCCCGGTGGGCCAAGCAACAGACACGACGTTCCGGCCCCAACCAACTAAAATGAATAGCTTTAAGTCGTAGAGTCTGACGCCCGACCCACCGGCGTGCAATTAAGGAAGGCAGCATAGTTATCAACCATGACTGGGTTGAAAACTAAGCATGCAGACTGTCGCATAACATTCAAGTTATAACCTATACGTCTGTAACGTGTTATGATTTTTCTAAACTGAAAGGAAAATCATTTCTTCCTATAATTTTCTTAAATTTATAAACCAAGTCACCATAAAATTCTGGTTCCGAAAGGCCCTCATTTAAAAGCGTCTTTAAACCAACACTATATTTGGAAATCAATTCATAGTGTCTACGATAAAAATTAGAAAATGGTTTTTGAAGTTTTTGATACCGATAGCCCTGTTGGAGAAGTTTGGCCGTTAAACATTTATTTCGAGCGTTGAAGTCTGTAACATGATTGCAGACTCTAGCAAACCTAATAAGTTAGGAAATGTATACACCATACACGACGAGAAACGCCACCATCCAAAACGGAAAATTTACTATATCAAAATCAAACTCATCGCGCTTATCATAAATTTTAGAAGAAACAAATCTATTTGCAACAGAAAGATGTAGATCTAAAAAGGGGGCTTCGCTATCCGAGAAATTGGCTTTGTTCAACTGTAGTTCAGGTGGATAAATTTGATTGACCATACCTTCAAAATAAGGGTTGTCAGTGTTCAAAAGGTCATCGAGGTACCTAGAAGTGGAATTAAAAGCCTCGATAACATCAGCTTGATTATCATGGTTAAGAGAATCCATGAAATCTCTTTCGTAGCATTATAAAAATAAATCAGCTACGAGGGGTGCGCAATTTGTACCCATCGGAATTCCAACTGTCTGTATAACTTGTTCCCAAATCTAATATAAACATTATCCAGGAGATAGGATAAGGCGTAGCACACATTCTGACATGTGTTTACCGACTTTGGTCAGAGGAAGTGAAAAAAGCCTTTCTATCATTACATTTTGGCGTTTTTACATCACTTCCTGCTAAATTCAGCTAATTTTGGCGTTTTTGCTGTCATTTCCTGTTATTTCTACCTGATGAAGGGAGTAATCCCGAAACATGTTATAGAAAGAAAATTACTGTGTTGATTTTGATTTGATCCCAGCTATGCCAAATAAAGTGAACCTTAGTTTTTTAAGGTCCATTCTATCAAATCCAGAAGTTTTTCATTAATTAGATTATGTGGCAATATTGTTTACAGGATAGAAAAATCATATGTGGACAAGCTCGTCGCACGGAACCCTCTACACTTCAATTTACTGAGCACCTCACCAGAATTTTTTTTTTTTACCAAAACCAATTATTACTTGAAGTTTCGTAAACTGTCTCATAAGTATCTTATAACATGAGATTTGATAGCAGTAACACAGGAAGTTAATAATTTAGAAAAATCAGTAGTAGAACAAGAGCTAGAACCTGAAATAAATCTAGCTTTGTATGATATTGTGAAGCTTTGTTAACGCTCAGATCGATTTTGTACCTGTGATCAACGTGAAATTGCCTTGGTCGTATTGAACAATGGGTTTTCATCGTGAGAGAAAGCCAGCGAAAAAGCAACTTTATGTCGTTTATTGTTAGGGGTCAGGGCAACATTGATAGGGTGTATCCTAGATATGATACAGCCACATCAAAAATGTCGTCATAATTGGATTCCTTTTGTCCATTAGCCCTTCAGAAACGCAGTTTAACAATACCGTATTTATTTATTAGTTAAAACTAAATTCTGGTAACATCAACACTACAAATAGTACCGCAAGTACTTATAATGAACGACAGACAAAGACCAAGAATCACACAATGTATTAGTGAAGTTTTTTCGTACAAATAACTTAGAATCTCTTTAATGTGTGGTTTTCTGACAGCTAAATCGACTGAATCTATTATTCCAACCGCTCGTGACAATGTTTTTGTAGAGGTACATGCGTGTGTAATTTACACGCCGATTGATTTAGCATTGACGATTTTATTAAGACCAATGTTATTGAAATTTCGTCTGAAATTGATATAAACCACGTGATTATTCACCTCTACATATTCAAACAATTAATTTTGCAAATTCAAAGAGGAGATGGATTTCATATGTTACGAACAACACAATGAACGTTTTGCTAATTTCTCCTTATAATTATCGAAGCCTGCTCAACATTAGAAATGCAGACATATCCTCCAATACTTTTCAAATTGGACAATAATTTTTAAAATTGCTCAAATCATGTTGATCACAGTTATTCTAGTGTGTTTTCTTCGAATCAAGGCGAATTATGTATATAAACCCAATGCAACTTGCATACGGTAGTTATTGTATTATTGACGTTACCAACATTAGTTATAAATATATGCAATTCTAACACACCTCGCCTATATAGCCAATGGTAAAAAAACGTGTTATATTGTGCAACAATTTCACTGGGCGAATAAGCGTGACGTTATTTTGCGGCATTTGTGACGTCAGCTATCCCACAAAGCAGCGTTAGACGGTGAAACGTCGTTTTAGCGCACAACAAACGTAATAAGTGTGTGTAAATACCAGCATTACAGTCAAATATTTGGCGGGATATCTGCAATGCAATGGCGGAAAGCTGAACGATATTGACGGTTTCAGCAACATTTATTCCGTTCATTGTGTGTTAGAATCGAAATAGATCAGCTCAAGTGCGTGAATTGTTGAGTAATAATTCACTGTTTGTCGGTCAGTTGTAAGAAGATAAATCACTCGCGCTACGCGCTCGTGATTTGATCTTCTTTACAACTGACCTCCAAACAGTGAATTATTACTCAACAATTCACTGCTAGAGCTGATCTATTTCTTAAATATAAAATATTGCTTAAGTATGTTTCTGAACGGCTAATGGACAAACGAAATTGAATTTGCTGGCTTTCTCACACCATGAAAATTTACATTGTAATCCCCATGGATCAATACGACCACCGCAATTTCAAGTTGAACACCGGTACAAAGTCGATCTGAGCGTTGAAAGGAAAGCTTGAATGATTTTGAAATTATGTCTGAAAAGCTAATTTAGTGTTCATGTAACTAACTTCAACGACCACCAGCCTGACATTATTTGATTTTTATAATACGTTTTTGATCAAAAGATATCTTACCTTGCAAATGCACTAAACTAGCGAAAACTTATAACAGGAAACGCTCAATACAACAGGATATATATCAACTGACCACTGGAGATGGTCAATTTGCACTTTATCGGCCGTGCCTAATGAATAAAAGTCTATTAACTCTTAGTTGCATGTTAAAGTCTCAGTCAACCGAATGACAGCTGTATCCATGCATAAATGGCTGTGTAAATCAATATCAGCGTTTTCTTAAAGCTGCCATTAGCTAATGTACGAAGGGCGTTTAAAAAGTTCGCGGAAAAGTGCCGTCATATTCTTATTTTGTAAATCAGCTGAATTAAACTATTACAGTTATATAGACAATCATGATTTGTACTTTTACAGCAAATTTTGCTGCTCTGGCATGAATACAATGTTAACAGTGGTTGCAATGGAAACCGTACATCACGATTACCGGCCCACTTTTGTTCATTTTTGCAAAAAGACGATGTTTAATGATGACGTTGCATTTGATAGTTTACCGTGCTTTTTTCACCAAACTTTGAATGAGCAAAGTTCAATGTGTTTGCGGTGAGCACATGACGTCATATAAGTGTGTGACGTCATTTGGGCGTAAAGCGACCATATTATTTCGTGGATATGCCTGAAATGCGAAGGGAACAACGGTATTCGATAAAATCATTTAATGTGTTTGGAATGGACTATAAAAGAAAAAAAAAACACTGCTAAGAGCAGAAAGCGCATATGGCAACAAGGAAATTCAGAAACGGCATTCAACAAGTAGTATGCATGCTTTCTGTACGACTAGAAAAGCGTCCATGTCGGCTCGTGCAGCGTAACGTCAAATAACGTCATACTGTCGAATATGATCGTCGTGATAGAAAAGAGTAGAATTCGTGAAATACACAACATATCGAATTGTAGTTTCGGCACAATTCACCGCATTATACACACAGAACTGACTATTAGACGCCCGTATGCCAGGTAGATTCCAAAAATGCTGAAGAGCTAGCCAACAGCGGCATGAATGCGTAAAGCATGACGTTGTTTTGACGTTGGGCCGGTTTTACTGTTGTTACCTTAGAAACGCACGTGATTTAATGCCTAATTTTCATCCGATTTTATTCAAATTTTGTGCATATGTTAACTATATGTTAATTTACAACATGCATTGAGAACGTAAATTTCTCATGACAATTACAAATGTGGCAGCACTTTTCCTCGAACTTTTTGAATCCCCCTCGTACATGTAACTCTGGTGGCACTTTACAAATGTTTATGCAGCAGAATTGATTGAACGGTTATAATTAGCGTTCTTGAAAGCTTAAGTTGTGATGCAACAGGGCCCAGAATTACAGTGCTTCCCTCACGTTAAGGAATACCTTAGTTAAAATGGCGAATGTCGGCATCCAAAATGATGCATTTGAAACATACATGTACTGATATTAAACATCGGTTTTATTATGTATATAAAATTTAATTTCAACGACTACTGTTCATTTTCTTAGAAAACTGCGGAAAAAAGGCTTATTACTGTTAAAACTTTTGTGTAAGTACACACTTTGACACCCATTCGCACTCGGGCCATACGCACATTTTATGCCAACGGTTGGCTTACAGTTCATGGTAGAACCCTCTGGGCCGATGCTTGGTGGTCTATAGTTTGACTTACAATCCCACCAGGACATGGATCCAGGGTCCTGATGCTTCGACATGAAACACAATCCTATAGGGTACATATGTTCCAAGTATTAATGCTGCCCGACGAGCGGTTGTGAAGATATAGACTTCAATCTTGCTCTTAAATTTGAGGGTGTTTTTTTTTTCAGAAATGGACAGTAATCGTTGACACTGCAGGCCATATCAAACACAGCAACGACTTCTGTCCACGATGGACAGAAACGGTTGAAAAACCAACGATTACTGTCTAGTGGACAGAAGTCGTTGCAGCCGCAACGACAATCCGCAACGACAATTGTCCATGGTGGACAGAAGTCGTTGATGGACAGTTATCGCGTGGTATCAAGCGCACGGTCAAAGTATTTTATTGATTTTAACGGTAAGATATCGTGTCAAAATTTGTCACCTTTACTAAGATGGACCTTAACTTTAAGCCGGCATTGTAATTCTGGACCCAGGTCCCTGATCTATTTCAGTCTGCTCCGAAAAACAGATATGGTGTAATTGTAGTAATTTCTTGTCAGGGTGTTTAGGGTGGGGCCTTGGTTCCAGTTTACTTTTCCAACAGCTTCCTCGAGCCACACAAATGCTAATCTATTAAAACCATGCATTGCCCCTGTTAGATTATTTATATTCTGAAGTTTGCTACGAAATTAAAAACCAGAAAACTAGGTACATTGTATTGCAGAGCTGTCCGTGACACTGTAACACTGGCGCAAAACAAAGTTTGAAACTATCGTTTCACAAACATGTACGTGGGATGGTCAAAAATGTAATAAAACTAAATTTGTAGCTACATGCAGAAAATTTTTCTACTGCGAAAGAAACCAACCTTACTGCAGCTTATATGTTACCATACTCAAAATGTCTAAAATCTGGGATAAGAAAATATCGTTCTATAAGCGCACACTACGAATTAAAACAGCACATCGAAATGCTGAAATAACCATATAGAATCTATCAAAAATGATACATTTAAGTGTTCAAATTGTTACAAAGTAGTTTATGATCATTTTAGTCAAGTTTTAATGCGTCTGTGTTATCATTGTTCATAATTGATGTAAAATACCAACATACTATTGGCGCAGTGTGCGCTTATGCACGTGTTTTTCGGAAACGACCGGGGTGTGAGCTTATTGGAGCACGTACGCTAATTATAACGAATATGGTAAGTTTTATTTTAAGTTTCGAAGGGAAGTATCCATTTGAAACAAAATTATGAAGCCCTGAGCACCGTTACCAAACGAATTTTGCTATATGATGTTCGGCGTATAATGTTTGACTTAATTTATAACAAATAAAATGTTTTCATCTCCTTTGATCATTTTGAGCGCCCATGTAAGAAATGTCCGAAAAGTGTCAGAGTCAATTGTTTTAATACTCGTTTGTTCCTATTAAAGCAGAAGTAATATTTTTGCGAAAGATTTTGGAGAAGATCGCTGGTTTGGGTCAATGACTATAATACATATATACTAAAAATTCCGTGATCAGTCGGGACAGCCGCACACCTTATTCGCAATCAAGCTCAACATCATTATCGTTGCATGGGCCATCCTTGAAGACAATAATTTACGAAAACTTGCCCATGCAATATATACAGAGATTTTTTTTTCACCTGTAAAAATGAAAATTTCATCAGAAAATTTTCGATATTTTTTCTTATTTTTGCTCAAAACATAGATTGTGGGTACACGTTAGAACCACCCCGCCAAGCCGGTTCTAACGAGTACCCACAATCTGTTTTGAAAATAAGAAAAATAGGTATACCCCTGCAGACCGCAGTTTTACTATATAAAAGTGGGGTTTATGGGGGTATATATTGCACGGACATGTTTTCCTGATGATACAGCTCAATGTTTTCTACAAAATTAGTCGGTCCCCACCTCATGAAATCCCTACATGTATGTTGGTTAGACGTCCGTAAAACTGTCCTTTACCAGGACAACAGAATGAGTAGAAATGTACACCTCGCTATGCACATTGACAACGTCCCGACATGTTCATAGCTGTTGGCTGGGACGTTAGGCATCAAATCATACAGACAATATAAGTCTACAAAAGTAGCAATAACATTAAATGATAAAAAAGATGTCATACCTTCCTTGAATTCCCTGGACTGTCAACTGGACATCACTGGTCTGGTCACTCTTGAAAACGTCAGTAGTAGAAATCCAAAGGTCAAAATCAAAACTGCCGTAGAGTGTTCAATTTGTTTAACACCTTTCAGAATTAGCATTCAGCATGTATACTTTATATTTGCTCTCTTTTTCATATTTTTCCAATAATGTTCAGGTTAATAAATGCCAGATGTTGTTAATGACTTTACCACATTTAACATTTACTAAGAAATCGAATATCTGCTAGTGGATTGCAAGGGAAGCAACTGCAAAATGATTGTATATAAAAAGTCGGCACAGAACCTCATTGTGCACTTTTGGTCTCAAGACATCAGGGGTAACCTCTCTTGGCTTCTACATAGCTTCAAATTTGTGGGGCATTATATATGCCCCACAAATTTTTAATGTCCCACAATAAAGGTCTTAAAACGGAATTTGCCCCATTACTGGGAGATTTCCTAGTATATATATATATATATATATATATATATATATATATATATATATATATATATATATATATATATATATATGGGGATTAAACCATTAACAGTGCAAGAATAAATCAAACTAAGCGCGCTTTCGGCTTTCGCCTTCTTCAGAGTCAATGTGTATTTACAGGTAAAAACTGGAAAAAAAATGAAAATAGGTAAATAAACAAAATAAACAAAAAACAATGCAAAAATACACAAATACACAAAAATCACATGAAATGTGACAAAGTTGACACCACTGTATGTTCGGTTCTGCTCAGTTCTGGGATGATTTGCATTCATGGAAAGTACTCTGTTTGACTCTATTTTGTGCTTATTACCTTGATTTTTATCTGGTTGCCTCCAGCCCTGGTTCCCCAATGTTTAACTTACATAGCTAATACACAATTACCGTGTAAATTAAACACACCGCTACAAACTGACTTTATGTAGTAAAGTGACGCGCAATTTTTGCCGCCGTTTTTAGCAGATACTGGGCCCTTTCAAAGGGCGTTCATGAATTAATTTTAAGTCGTTTACCCACTGCCGAACATACAGTGGTGTCAACTTTGTCACATTTCATGTGATTTTTGTGTATTTGTGTATTTTTGCATTGTTTTTTATTTATTTTGTTTATTTACCTATTTTCATTTTTTCCAGTTTTTACCTGTAAATACATATATTGACTCTGAAGAAGGCGAAAGCCGAAAGCGCGCTTAGTTTGATTTATTCTTGCACTGTTAATGGTTTAATCCCCCTATATACTTATTTCAGTCATTTTCGAATCCTTTCTTAGGATCCAGTGCCACCGGGAAGATTTTTGTTTGATGTTTGTCCTATTTCTCCCTATATATATATATATATATATATATATATATATATATATATATATATATATATATATATATATATATATATATATATATATATATATAGGGGGGGGGGGATTAAACCATTAACAGTGCAAGAATAAATCAAACTTAAGGTCAGGGTGAAGTAAAAAAACGCTACGATGGAATTTTCTTATTTTTTGCATATCGATGTATTAAATGCTCCCCCATCGGAATATGCAAAAATATTCCTTGACAACCAGATTAGTTTTTGAGCTATAGACAATCTAAAAACACCATTTTTGCCATTGAACTCAATGGGGAAATGGGAAATAGATGTCGGATTTCGCACATAAGCATATTTTTCTCCTAAATTCCACGATGAAGTTTTTTTAAAAACTGATATTATCTGCGTGAATCAGTTTGGAACAGGTTGCTTGAAAAAAAGTCCTTGACAACCAGGCTCGTTTTCGTGCTATTGGAGGTTTTGTTATGTATGGTAGTGCGTTTTTGGTATTTTGCGCGACGTAACGTAACGTCGTGGCGCGAACACGCGTTGCATTTCAGTGTGCGACTGACGCAAGAATTACAATAAATGACTTTTACTGCAGAAATTCTCATTTTCTGTGTTTTGTTAAAAATTTGTCGCATTCTTTAAGGGAAGAAAAATGTAAAATTCGTACTAAATGACGTAAAAGCTACAGCCTTCTTTGGTTCAAAAAGGCGCGACATAAGAGCGTCGATTCTTGTTCCGCTGGCGTCGCAAAGCAACGTCACGCTATGCAATAGGCACAAATTCACAAACTGTTTGATAAAACATGCAATACAAAGGGCGTACCTGGTTTTTAAAATGAGGGTAGTCCTTATGGCGCAATGGTTGCCATGGCAACATACATGATACAAATAACGTTTGACCATAAGAAAAGTATGTGTCTTGGATTGTGTTACAATATTAAAGCTGTATGAAATGAATGTCAGAACATGCCAAATAGTTCAAATTTAGATGGTTTTTAAATTCTAATAGCATAAAATGTACTTGAATGCCCGAAGACACCTTTTACCAGATCCGCGCTCATATATAGTTTTGTGTTTTGTAAGGTCAGTGCAAATACAAAATTCTGTATTTATTTCACTGATTAATTTGCATATTGTGACATGGGCAAACCAAATGGGGTTTACGTTTATGAAAAAAGAATTGCCCCCATGGGGTTGTCTGCCCCTACCCCGAGGCTATATACGTGTACATGTGTTATGACCATTAAGAATTTTTCAGTGTCAAAATGTTGTATATAATAAGAGCTGTCGCAGGACAGCGTGCTCGACTGCTTCTGACCTTTGTCAAACATAAGGCCAAACCCGACCAGTAACCCAAAGCATTATGCTCATACATCTTTTTGCCTTGATGCAATAAGGCAAAATCACTGAACCATGAAAGTTAACTATAACTACCTAAGATTTAAAGGTCTCACTCATATTGTGAAAGAAGTGTGTTCATATACCAACTGAGTGCCAAGACACAAGGCAAAATCACTGAACCGTGAAATAAGGTCACACTGACCTATAAGTATTTCAGGGTCAAAGGCCTAGTGATACTTACTCATAATGTGAAAGAAATATGATCATTTACCCATTCAGTGTTGAGATATAAAGCAAAATCACTGAACCATGAAATTAGGTCATAGTGACCTATAAGTATGTTTGGGTTAAAGGTCTGGTCATACTCGTTCATAATCAGAAAGAAATATGAAAAAATACCAACTGAGTGTCGAGATATAAGGCAAAATCACTGAACCATGAAATTAGGTCACAGTGACACAGGAATACTTTACGGTCAAAGGTCTTGTCATACTCATACATATCGTGAAAGAATTATGTTCATATACCAATTGAGTTGCGAGATATAAAGGAAAATCACTGAACCGTGAAATTAGGTCATATTGACCTAGGACTACTTTAGGGTCAAAGGTCTTGTCATACGCAAACATAGCGTGAAAGAAGTTTGTTCATTAACCACTTGAGTGCCGAAATATAAGGCAAAGTCACTGAACCGTAAAATTAGGTCACAGTGATCTATAAGTATATTGGGGTCAAAGGTCTGGTCATACTCACTCATAATCTGAAAAAAAGTATGAAAATATACTAATTGAGTGTCAAGATATAAGGCAAAATCACTGAACCGTGAAATTAGGTCACAGTGACCTATAAGTATATTGGGGTCAAAGGTCTGGTCATACTCACTCATAATCTGAAAAAAGTATGAAAATATACTAATTGAGTGTCAAGTTATAAGGCAAAATCACTGAACCATGGAAAGTAGGTCAACCGACCCTTACCGTCATGACACACAAGTCAGTGTCACAAAGTCAAAAGATGAATGACCAACCATGTTCCTAAGAAGTTGTTTCTATTAAGAAATGAAAAGAAAAAATCGGGGAGTTCTAGATTTTGACCTCTAGCCCCTGACTCCGACCCAGAGATACGATGTCATGGAACCTAAAGTGTATGAAGTATGAATGCTTTATGATAAGTTGTTGTCAAGATATGGACTCATTGTAAAAGTTACACAGCAGTACATCTATTTTTTTACAGTGTTCTAGTTTTTAACCTCCAGCCCCACCCCAGGCAAGGACCCAGAGATCCGATGCCATGAAATGAAACTCAACCCTACAATGTACCTATGGTCCGAGTATGAAAGCCCTCTGATAAAAAAGTTTTCAAGATATAGACTTCTAGAATACTATATCACAGAAAAGCCATTATTATTAATGGTGTTCTAGATTTTAACCTCTAGCCCCACTCCCTGGCATGGACCCAGGGATCTGATGCCATGGAATGAAAGCCGACCCTATAGGGTGTCAATGGCCCAAGTATCAATGCTTTCTGATGAGTGGTTGTCAAGATATGGACTTCTAGAAAACTTTAACACAAGAATTGCCATTTTTGAAGGTGTTCTAGATTTAACCTCCAGCCCCACCCCCTGGCATGGACCCAGGGGCCCGATGCCATGGAATGAAAGCTAACCCTACAGGGTATCTATGGTCCAAGTATGAATGCTTTCTGATGAGTGGTTGTCAAGATATGGACTTCTAGAAAACTTTAACGCAAGTGTGACGCGCACGCGCACGGGAACGGGAACGTGGACGACCGGGGTGACTGCAATAGCTCTATGCACTTCGTGCAGTCGAGCTAAAAACTACATCATTCCGATGTCAAGTGTGGGGAAGAGAGTCGATACTATCGTCACGCTGGTTTTGTATCGAGATTGCCTCCTTAATCGATTCAGCTTTCATAACTTAACATCACGCGCATTGAGAGAAAATCGCTTTTTTTCGTGCTCATAACCAGTTCTCACGGTAAATCTCACCTGAATATGTCTATTCGCCATGCTATAATCCTTGCATTGTTTATTGTCGCACCCCCGTGACCGCCGTGACCGCCTTTATCCCGCTTAGCTCCTGAAGAATACTGGTACCACTGTTTATTCGGTTAATGACCACTAATGGTGCAATATGATCCTTAGATCAAAGGACTGTCATAATGACCCTCAATAGACAGGGAAATATGTGTCTTTACGTTCACGGAACGAGGAACCAATGTGACCTTTGCCACAACATGTTTACAATATGGGATTATAAACCGTTGGACCAAAACATTGTAACCATTATAAGCTCACCTGAGCCGAAGGCTCACAGGTGAGCTTATAGTATACCCATGCTCTGGCGTCCGTCGTCTGTCGTCCGTCGTCCGTCCGTCCGTCCACAATTTCAAAGATCTTCTCCTCTGAAACCGCTAGGCCAATCAAAGCCAAACTTCATATGGAGCATCCTTAGGAAGAGGGAACGAAAGTTTGTATAAATGGTCCAGATCACATGACCAAGATGGCCGCCATGGCTATAAATAGCAAAGACCTTTAAAAATATTCTTCTCCAGAACCAGAAGGGCTATGATTTTGAAACTTGGCATGAAGCATCAGGCAATGGAGCTCTACAAAGTTTATATAAATCATGACCCTGGGATGACTTCGACCTTTTTTACGGCAAGGTCAACTTAGGCTGCCCATGTATTTGAATGGGAAAAAATAGGAAAATGTCAATTAATGGCAGAAAACTTGCTAGGAATGAGCAAATGGACAGAATATTCATGTTTATGAAAATATTTTGGGCCCAGGGGGTTGTCTGCCCCTGCCCCGGGGCTATATACATGTGTATGACCATAATATTCAAAGATCTTCTTCTCTGAAACCGTTTGGCCAATCAAAGCCAAACTTTATGTGGAGCATTCTTAGGAAGAGTGAATGAAAGTTTGTATAAATGGTCATGGTCACATGACCAAGATGGCCGCCATGGCTATAAATAGCAAAAAACCTTTAAAAAATCTTCTTCTCCAGAACCAAAAGGCCTATGATTATGATACTTGGCATGAAGCATCAGGCAATGGAGCTCTACAAAGTTTGTATAAATCATGACCCTGGGATGACCTTGACTTTTTTTACAGCAAGGTCAACTTAGGCCGCCCATGCATTTGAATGGGAAAAAATAAGAATATGTCATTTAATGGCAAAAAACTTGCTAGGAATGAGCAGATGGACAAAAGATTTATGTTTATGAAAATATTTTGGGCCCAGAGGGTTGTCTGCCCCTGCCCCGGGGCTATATACATGTGTATGACCATAATATTCAAACATCTTCTTCACTGAAACCGCTTGGCCAATCAAAGCCAAACTTTATGTGGAGCATTCTTAGGAAGAATGAATGAAAGTTTGTATAAATGGTCAAGGTCACATGACCAAGATGGCCGCCATGGCTATAAATAGTAGAAACCTTTAAAAATCTTCTTCTCCAGAACCAGAAGGGCTATGATTTTGAAACTTGGCATGAAGCATCAGGCAATGGAGCTCTACAAAGTTTGTATAAATCATGACTCTGGGATGACCTTGACCTTTTTTACAGCAAGGTCCACTTAGTTTGCCCAAGCATTTGAATGGGGGGAAATTGTTAGGGCAAAACTTGCAGTAAATTGGCAAATGGACTGAATCTTTATGATTTAAAAAAGAAATTGCCTCCAGAGGTTGCTCTGGAGTTATATACATGTATATTACCATTCTAGTGGTATATATCTCAGGTCTCAGGTGAGCGTGTACAGGACCTTGGTCCTCTGGTTTAAAGGGAAAAATCAGCAGGAAATTGGCAAATGGACAGAATATTGATTATTCTGAAAAAAGAAAACGGGCCAACTGAGGTTAAATACCATAATATTCAAATATGTTTATTGGTATATGAAGCAGATCTCATGTGAGCGTTTACAGGACCATTGGTCCTCTGGTATATAAATTCCATTTACTTTTATATATAGTGCATAGTGTTTATGTAACCTTGATTTGCACTTTATTAATGAAATACTGGATTTTTCAACATAGCTCTGAGTGTGAGCGAGTTTTATTTTTACCTGGGTCATCGAAGGGACATAGATCTAAAAATTACCTTAATTCGTAGTCAATATACCTGTGAGCTAAAAGACAATTAATTGTCGCGCATGCCATCGTATATTATCGATTTACCAGATGACAGAAAAACTGTAGTTTTGTATTTTCATACAACAGATATACTGTATAACGATGACGATGTGAATAAAAATGGATGTGAATAATTGCGTCGTAATTTTAACAGGTACATTTGATTATATCTTTTCGTCACATTAAAATGTTGTCTTGGGCCTTCAACGACGCATTGAAACAAAAGGCAAATATATAATAAGCGGCTAATTAGCTTCTGTTACCTTGGGAACGGTTTAAATATCAGCAAATTACAGGTTTTAAATCAATATTCAGACAAACAAGGATTAGTCTGAATGGATCTTTTCGCTGCTTGAACGAGAGCTGTTATTCTCCATGTATCTACTTTAAGTTTCATCCAAACGGTTTTGTTACTCGGAGGGGGCCTTGTGCAATCAATCGGGTCTTTTTGCGAAAATGGGGTTCCACCGCATCACTTATCATGGCATGTATGGGAATGGTAATCTTTTGTTTCTTGTTATTTCATTTCCTCGTAAACGGTCACAAAGAAAGTGGGCATACTGGAAAGATTGTATCTTGCTTTACAACGCTTAAACCGTGAAAACAGTTGTCACTCTTGACCGACAATCGTTATTTTTGCCGGCTTTAGCCCGACAATGGCTGTTGCTTTTGCCGACAGTTGTTGATTTAGACAATGGTTGTTGCTTTTGTCCAACAATAGTTGTTGCTTTTGTCCAACAATAGTTGTTGCTATCGCCAGCGATGGTCGTTGCTTTTGCCGACAATGGTTGTCGGTTTTGTCCGACAATGTTGTTGCTTTTGTCCGACAATATATGCTGTTTTTGTCTGACAAACGGCTGTTGCTTTTGTCGACAATGGTTGTTGCTTTAGACCGACAGTGGCCGTTGCATTTGCTGACAATGAGTGTTGCATTTGTCTGACAATGGCTTTTGTTGTTGTTGTTGTTTTCGCCAATGGTTGTTGCTTTAGACAGACAATTGTTGTTGCTTTGTCCCACAATGGTTGTTGCTTTAGACCGACAATGGCTGTTGCTTTTGCCGACAATGGTTGTTGCTTTTGTCGACGATGGTTGTTGCTTTAGACCGACAATAGTTGTTGCTTTTACCGACAATGGTTGTTGCTTTTGTCGACGAGGGTTGTTGCTTTAGACCGACACTGGCTGTTGCCTTTGCCGACAATGGTTGTTGCTTTAGACCGACACTGGCTGTTGCTTTTACCGACAATGGTTGTTGCTTAAGACCGACACTGGCTGTTGCTTTTACCGACAATGGTTGTTGCTTTTGTCGACAAGAGTTTTTGCATTTGCCGACAATGGTTCTTATTTTTGTCGATAATGGTTCTTGCTTTTGTCGACGATGGTTATTGCTCTTGTCGACAATGATTATGCTGCAGACCGACAATCGTTGTTGCTTTTGTCGACAATGTTTGTGCTGCAGACCGACAATGTTTGTTGCTTTTGCCGACAATGGTTGTTGCTTTTGTCGACAATGATTGTGCTGCAGACCGACAATGTTTGTTGCTTTTGCCGACAATGGTTGTTGCTTTTACCGACAATGGTTGTTGCTTTTGTCGACAATGGTTGTTGCTTTTTGCGACAATGGTTGTTGCTTTTGTCGACAATGGTTGTTGCTTTTTGCGACAATGGTTGTTGCTTTTACCGACAATGGTTGTTGCTTTTGTCGACACTGGTTGTTGCTTTTGTCGACACTGGTTGTTGCTTTTGTCGACAATGGCTGTTGCTTAAGACCGACAATGGTTATTGTTTTAGACCGACAATATGGTTGTTGCTTTAGACCGACAATGTTCTTGCTTTGCCAATACTGTTTATTGCTTTTGCCGACAATGGTTGTTGCTTTAGACCGACAGTATGGTTGTTGCTTTTACCGGCAATGGGTCTTGCTTTAGACCGTCAATGGTTGTTACTTTTGTTGACAATGGTTGTAGCTTTAGACCGACAATGGTTGTTGCTTTTGTCGACAATGGTTTTTGCTTTTGTCGACAATGGTTGTTGCTTTTGTCAATACTGGTTCTTGCTCTTGTCGACAATGGTTGTGCTTTAAACCGACAATGGTTGTTGCTTTTACCGACAATAGTTGTTGCTTTTGCCGATAATGGTTGTTGCTTTTACCGACAATAGGTGTTGCTTTAAACCGACTATGCTGTTGCTTTAGACCGACAGTGGTTGTTCCTTTTACCGACAATGGGTGTTGCTTTAAACCGACTATGGCTGTTGCTTTAGACCGACACTGGTTGTTGCTTTTGCCGATAATGGTTGTTGCTTTTACCGACAATGGGTGTTGCTTTTACCGACAACGTTTGTTGCTTTAGACAGACAATGGTTGTTGTTTTATACCGACAATGTTGTTGCTTTTGTCGACAATGACTGTTGCTTTAGACCGACAAATCGTTCTTGCTTGTGTCGACAATGGCTGTTGCTTTTGCCGACAAATGGCTGTTGATTTTGTGGACAATGGCTCTTGCTTTAGACCGACAAAGGCTGTTGCTTTTGCCGACAAATGGCTCTTGATTTTGTGGACAATGGTTCTTGCTTTAGACCGACAAAGGCTGTTGCTTTTGCCGACAAATGGCTGTTGATTTTGTGGACAATGGTTCTTGCTTTAGACATATAATGGTTGTTGCTTTAAGCCCATAATGGTTGTTGATCTGCCGACAACTGCTTTTATCGACAACGGTTGTCACTTTTGTGCAACAATGGTCGTTACTTTTGTCCGACAACGGCTGTGGTTTTTTTCTTGTCAACGAGAAGAATTGTGATTTACTCACAGGTAAATAACATAAATACGATTTATAAATACACCATCTGCATATCATACATTACATTTTTCAGGAATTGTTACGCCGAAAGTGGTTCGACGACACGCCGGTTGCTTTTAAAAGCTCATTTTGCATTAAACTGAGTAACGACTAAATATATTACAGATAAAATCTTTGTTTGTTAATGCATGTAATGCATGTCTGGGTTAGCATGTTTACAGTCTAATGGTCACAAGCAGAAAACCCATAAAACCAATGCACTGAACGCTTCCATCATTTTAAAATCTGATACACAAGTTTCAAATAACCATCCCTAACGCCTTCATCAGAAACATTTACCTGTTTATTCAACTGTGATTATCAATAACCATGGTAACAGGAAAGGAATCGTTGTTTGTATTGAGGCTTAACGTCCCAGTCAACATTTTTCAGTCATGTGGGAACGGGGCCACCGCTTCCTGGGTATTAACCAGTACTCTGGATAGTTAATGTGTCTTTCCCAAGGACACAACACGGTGCCGCCAGTGGGCGATCGAACCCAGGACCTCTCAATTGGAAGTCCGATCCTCTATCCGTAGGCCACCGCGCTCCTCTAAAGGAATCATGTGAAACGTATTTTTAAGAAATCACGTTCATGTAAATGACGGGTTCAAGAGCCGTGGCGTAGTGGTAGAGCGTCGGACTCCGAATCAAGAGGTCCTGGGTTCGATCCCCACAGGCGTCATCGTGTTGTGTCCTTGAGCAAGACACATTAACTCCCTACAGTACTGGTTAAACCCAGGAAGCGTTGGCTCCGCCCCGGCATGACTGAAAAATTGTTGACTGGGACGTTGAGCCTCAACACAAACAAACAAACAAACAAATCAAGAGCCAACGGATCGAACAGTAGTGTACTTTGGACCCGCAACTCGTGTGTAGGTTAAAATCGTGATGGCCTGTACTGAGATACAATGTATGTTACTATGTGTTTGTTACTTCTATCCCCGGCCGGTACAAGTCTGTCATGTTGGTCTTGTTCGATCCCCACAAGTGGCACCGTTTTGACACGTTGACTCCCTACAGTACTGGTTAAACCCAGGAAGCGTTGGCTCCGTTCCGACATGGCCGAAAGATTGTTCACTGGGACGTTAAGCATCAATAAAAACAACGAACAGTAATGTTCATCTTGACTTAATCAGGGCAACATTATATAAATGTAATTCGATGAAACATTATTGTTTTATAATCATAATTAGTAACAATGAACTCATGATTTATTATTCATCATGCGGAAATTTGTAATAATTTGATCAAGAATGACTGAAGGCAAACAGATCAATACAGACCAGCTGTCGCGGAGATTTTACTGCGTTTGAAGTAGACGGAATATTTCCATCGGTGTTCCGTTTGGCCTCTCCACACCACGAAAGTGGAGCGAGGTCACGAAGTGTATCGGAGCTGATCTACGTTTGAAGCTCACCTGAGCTCTGACTCATGCGAGCTCACAAGAGAGCTGAGCCGTCTCTTGAGAAAACCAACAATGTGATTTCCAAACAGGTCCAACACAAATCAGGCTCTACAGTCACAGAAGATGGCAAGATGCTTCAAATTTTGAATTTAAGAAGAAGAGGAAGTGTACTATCCGTGTAGCGAAAACAAAGGCGCTGATCAGCTTTGCGGTTACTGTGTCTTTGTTTTCGCATATGCAGATTGTTGGTTTTCTTATGAGGCGGCTCAGCTAGAGTGTACATACAATAAACTAAACGTTCATCTGTGAACGGTGAACGTTTGTCTACCATTAAAACCACCCCTTACACAAAATCGCGTGGAATTTCCCTGTTAGCATCTAACGGAGTCTCCTATGGAGATGGTTTTTTTAGCTCGCCTGCACGAAGTGCACAGAGCTATTGTTGTCACCTCGGTCGTCCGCGTTTACGTGTACGTCCGCGTCCGCGTCCGTGTCCGCGTCCTCGTCACACTTTCGATTAAAGTTTTAAAAATTGTTATATCTTCATAGTCACTGACCAGAAATCATTCATATTTGGAACATTGCTGAATATGAGGGTCCTCTGTGATTTAGTGTGAAGGGACCTGTGGGGTCGTGCCTGGGGCGGGGCTAGAGGTCAATATCTAGATCACCTTTGTACAATGCTCAGATGCTGTGTTAGTTTCTCATCAACTGTAAAGCCTAGAACTATCAAACCTTACATAAGGCTTCTCCTTGATGTCCCGAATCGGCACCCACATTGACCTACTGACCTTGACCTATATTTCATGCTCCAATGACTTTGTCATTTTTGAAGCCAACCCTTAATATCTCATCAACTATAAAGCCTACAACCACCAAACCTTGCATATGGCTTCTCCTCGATGTCCCGATTCGGCACCCACATTGACATACTGACATTGACCTATATTTCATGCTCCAGTGACTTTGTCATTTTTGAAGCCAACCCTTAATATCTCATCAACTATAAAGCCTACAACCATCAAACCTTGCATATGGCTTCTCCTCGATGTCCCGACTTTGCACCCACATTGATCTAGTGACCTTGACCTATATTTCGTGCTCTAGTGACTTTGTCATTTTTGAAGCCAACTCTTAATATCTCATCAACTACAAAGCCTACAACCATCAAACCTTGCATATGAGTTCTCCTCGATGTCCCGACTCGGCACCCACATTCACCTAGTGACCTTGACCTATATTTCGTGCTCTAGTGACTTTGTCATTTTTGTAGCCAACCCTTAATATCTCATCAACTATAAAGCCTACAACCATCAAACCTTGCATATGGCTTCTCCTCGATGTCCCGACTCGGCACCCACATTGACCTACTGACCTTGACCTACATTTCATGCTCCAGTGACTTTGTCATTTTTTAAGCCAACCCTTAATATCTCATCAACTATAAAGCCTACAACCATCAAACCTTGCATATGGCTTCTCCTCGATGTCCCGACTTTGCACCTACATTGATCTAGTGACCTTGACCTATATTTCGTGCTCTAGTGACTTTGTCATTTTTGAAGCCAAATCTTAATATCTCATCAACTATAAAGCCTACAACCATCAAACCTTGCATATGACTTCTCCTCGATGTCCCGACTCGGCACCCACATTCACCTAGTGACCTTGACCTATATTTCGTGCTCTAGTGACTTTGTCATTTTTTAAGCCAACCCTTAATATCTCATCAACTATAAAGCCTACAACCATCAAACCTTGCATATGGCTTCTCCTCAATGTCCCGACTTGGCACCTACATTGACCTACTGACCTTGACCTATATTTCATGCTCCAGTGACTTTGTCATTTTTAAGCCAACCCTTAATATCTCATCAACTATAAAGCCTACAACCATCAAACCTTGCATATGGCTTCTCCTCGATGTCCCGACTTTGCACCCACATTGATCTAGTGACCTTGACCTATATTTCGTGCTCTAGTGACTTTTTCATTAAAGTTTTTAGAAGTCTATATCTCTTGAACATGTTGATGGATCAAGTTGATACTTTGCATGTTGGTAGATATTGGTCTGAAGTTTTATGCAGTACCATCATGACCCACCCTGTATGACCTTGAGGTAAAGGTCACAGACTTAGAATTTTTTTGTTTAAGTTTTCGGTTAAAGTTTTTAGAAGTCTATATCTCTTTAACATGTAGATGGATCAAGTTGATACTTTGCATGTTGATAGATATTGGTCTGAAGTTTTATGCTGTACCATTATGACTCACCCTGGGTTAACTTGAGGTCAAGGTCATGGCCTTAGAAATTTTTGGTTAAAGTTTTTATAAGTTTAGTGGCAAAGCACAAGTCAGGCGAGCTACGCTGTCCTGCGACAGCTCTAATCATTTATAAATTTAAAGCAAGCATCATTTCCGTGTAATATATACACCCTTATACTCCACTTTTATATGGCAAAAACTGGGATATGCAGGGGTATACCTATTTTTCTTATTTTTGCTCCATAACCTAAATTGTGGGTACTCGTGTTTCTAACGTGTACCCACAATCTATGTTTTCAGCAAAAATAAGAAAAATATTAAAAATTTTCTACTGTATATGTTCATTTTTAACAACTTTGAAAAACTGTATATTACATGGGCGTGCTTTTCCAGCTCTTTTTGCCGTTTCTGCGGCAGTTGACCAAGAAGAAGTTGCGGGCACCAACGTCACCCTAGAATGCCGCCTGACGGGCACCTTCACATTCCCGACATGGAAAGGCCCGCCGGACTCGACCGTCTACCTGCAGGAGGGCGAGGAAACCAATGCTAACTTAACGTGGGTAGCGTATGGTGCCGATAACGTTAGTCTCGTCATAACTGACGTACAGCCGGAACATTCCGGGGACTACACGTGTGAGAAGGACGGCAACGCTGCGGAGACGATTTCCTTGAATGTTCTTAGTAAGTTTTTATAAAGCAATTAGCTTCATGTATGACCAGGATTCGATCGAAACATGTAAAAATTCGAAATCACAAACAAAAATGACCATGTATGATAAATTATTCACAACACCGTCGCCGACTTTAATATGAATGATATAATTATTGCTTACTAGATGGATTAAATTAACGTAAGTCGTCAAAAGCTTGAGATCGTCAGTTTTCCTTTGGTGCCTTGACCTTTATCTACATTGACGAAACGTTTCAAATAAGGAAATGTTTGAGCTTTGTCCCCTTTTTACTATTAACGTATATTTTTGGCAAACAAAATCAAAAGAGCACTGTCTTCTTATATTACGTGCAAAACGTAAACGTAATACCATTGAATACATTCCGCCTCATCTTTGACGGAAACAAACTTTGCCTGATTATATTATATGTCCTATTGTTTGTATTTTCAAGCCAGGCCAGTGGTCTTATTTGAGAACAAAGCCTCCGTCGTCTACGGCAGTTTCGCCCGCAGTAACGTGATAACAGGCGTCGAAGACAAGAACGTGACGGTCACGTGCACCGCTAGCGGCGCCAATCCTAGACCGCGCCTAGATATTATCATGCCGGAGGATACAACGATTAGAGATTTCGATACAACTGTTACGAGTTTGGGGAATACTTATACAGGTAGTGTGGCAGGGTTGTCGAAACAAATGATAGACAAACGCAGAATATAATTAACAGAGAACAACTGTTTAATTAAAAATCATCACCGAATGCAATCGAACAATATATAGGAGTTTTGTCAAAAAATACTGCTTTCGATTGCCAAGCAACCGGTGTTTTTAGATAATCAAAACACATTAGAAATCTATGTGCGCTTAGTCACGGGGACCCAACTGTTAATCGTGATTATTGATGCGACGTGGAATGTTAATGCATGCTTTTATTAAGTTTCGTATGCGTCGGCGAGATCGAATGCGACGTTCCACATCCTCCGTCCTTGGACGGTAAGTACCACATGTTTTGCTCTTGTGAAAATAAACAAAGCCGAGTTTACAAATCGGTGTCCACTATGATCTGCAAAATTCTTCTGTGTTCCCACTTGAAGTCAATTGGAATACTTATGGCATTTGAATTTCTCAGCTAATGGTTTAAAAAGTTGGCCGGTAGATACAAAGGTGACACAGAAACTCATTACATTCTTAAAGTTCTTTTGTTTTCTTTGTCTTGGTCGTAGACTAAGGCGTATAACACAGTCCTGTGGGTGTATTTATTGAAATATGTATCCAAACGGCTTCGTAAATGCACATTTATCTACTGAGCGTGAAAAACAGTTAGATAAGCATCTTTTGTATGCATCGAAAACGTTGTTAAAATTTAATATGCGACACAGCAATGCATCGTGGAAGAATTAGACCGACGAATCAGTAAGATAAAATAGCAAATGTTACGATACGGAGACAGTGATGCATTTTCTTCAATAAATGTTTTCTAGATACATGTAAAGGGGTCAACCATGGTTTTTATACTATATTATAACATTTGCAGAGGCTGGAGAAAGTTTAGCCCGATCGCTAGCTTATCTTCTCCTTCATCTTTCTTTTTTCAAATTATAATATCAATGACCAGACTATCGTCCTACCAGGGGTTTAGGGGGCGGCAAAGGAGAAAAGCCTTTTATTTTCTGGGAGTGGGGGCCGGAGCACTAAAATATTTGAAGGGCAATGGGGAGCAAGCAACATCTTTTTTTTGGGGGGGTGGGGAGGGAGAAGGGAGTTGTGGAAAACATTTTCCGGAGCTGAAGCCATTTGTTTTTCAGGGAGCAGGGAGTTTTGTAGGGATTCCGGCTTGCGTCAAAGCCATCGCTTCCCGTAAACCTTCATTAATTGTTTTGTAGTTGTGTCCCTCGAATGTTGACAAAGCTGAATCAGAAACCCCACTCTGTGACCTAATTCAAAATAAAAGTGACATATGCCTTTAAGCTCGCTCAGCAAAGTACATCACGGTAGTCCAAGGAAAAAAATACGCCATGCAATTTTGCGCTTGATAAAGGCACTCGTTATGCTTCTGCATTGACGTAAATAACTTTTGAAAGAGCACAACAAAATGCTAATTCTTCCATTACTCATTCTAGTAGTACGTACCTTCGTCTTCGATGCATACAAAATATGCTTATCTTACTGTTTTTCACGCTCAGTAGATAAATGTGCATTTACAAAGCCGTTTGAATACATATTTCAATAAAAAAAAAACACAGGACTGTGTTATACGTCTTAGTCTACGACCAAGACAAAGAAAAACAAAAGGACTTCAAGAATGTAATGAGTTTTCGTGTCACCTTTGTATCTACCTGTCAACTTCATAAACCATTAGCTGAAAAACACAAGTGCCGGAAGTATTCCAATTGACTTCAAGTGGGAACAAAGAAAAATTTTGCAGATCATAGTGGACGCCGATTTTGTAAACTCGGCTTTGTTTATTTTCACGACAGCAAAACATGTGGTAATTTACCGTCCAAGGACAGAGGATGTGGAACGTCGCATTCGTAACGATCTCGCCGACGCATACGAAACTTTATAAAAGCATGCATTAACATTCCACGTCGCATCAATAATCACGATTAACAGTTGGGCCCCCGTGTTAGTATGATGTTGCATCAACTAAACCAGTTCTGACAATGTTGCAATCAAAATTTGTAATTCTTATAGCGTGGTTTGTCCGTCAAAAGTGTCTTTAGACTGCATTTAAATGGCGAGCTGATTTAAGATTGGAAAGAGTACTTACAACGAAATATTGAGCTTCGATTTGGAAAGCTGTATACGTTAAGATAGCCAGTATAGTCGTGAGAGACAATGTGTCCCGCAGTCGAAATCTTCAACATTCTCTCTTAATTATGCACCTCTTCATTATGCACATCTTAATTATGTACATCTTTGTTTTCGCAGCGAGAATGTCAGGAAAGTTTCTGGCAAGGAGGAACTATGACATGATAGTGATAACCTGTAGGGCCACTAACACGGTGCCATCTAACAAGCTCGGGGCATACACGGTGGAAGACACGGCAATGGTCTATCTAAAACGTAAGGCAGGAGCTTATCAGCATTGCACGCTCATGAAATATGCAACACTTCTACGCTGAAGTAATTCTCTCTATTTTTTTCACTGAATCAAGATGCCAATAAATGACATTATTTTTGTTTAGATCATTAAATTTTGTGGAGGCTTTTAAAGGTATTTGGACACATGCATTCGTATATCTGACCACAGTAGAAGGCACTGTTGTAAGCTTTTGGACTGTCTTTCCTATTATATCAGTAAAATGGGGCATAGGCAAACTGTATAGCCCCAGGTCCCATCTGGGGCTATTCTTTGTTCTTGGGGAAAATTCATCGAAAATTTGAATATTTTAAACTTAAAAATCACTCCTGATTCTCATAAAAATGCATGTGGACTCGTCCAAATGATAACGATGGGACAGTTCATTGGTCATATATGGGTTAATGTTTGCTGTTACAGTAAAACCAACTTTAACCACAGTCACACGATCCCTGTACGCTATAATTGGTCAGAACATCACAGAAAAGTGCGATGCTTCTTTGGGACGTCCTGCTCCAACCATTTCATGGCTTTTCGATGGCCAGCCAATAAGTACGGAAAGGTTCGTCGTTGGACCGACCGCCGAAGTTCCTGATCAGGCTACGGAGACCATTGCTGTTTTCAGGGTATAAAACGAATTCCACTTTGTAATGCTGTTATCATTTTGGAAATATAGATTTCGTATTTATCCTAAAATTTAATGATATGTCAATTTCAAATTGCTCCGTAAGACTCGTGTTATTTATGTTTAAAGAGGTGACGCTATTGGTAAACCACGTCACTGATTTTAAAGCAAATAGCGAAATCACGCCTATATCGTAACGAAAACACCACCATAATTTTCTCACTGCTCCTATCTTTCTCAATTTTATCTGATCTTAGTCATAATCATGTTAAATGACTTTATCATTACGAAAACTTACCCATGCCATAAACAGAGATTTTTTAGCTTTAAAAATTGAACATTTGTAGCTGAAAAAAAAAATGATATTTTTCTTATTTTTTGCTTAAAACATAGATTGTGGTAACGAAAACCCACAATATATGTTTTGGAGCAAAAATAAGAAAAAATAGGTATACCCCTGCAAACCCCAGTTTTGCTATATAAAAGTGGGGGTTAAGGGGGTATACATTACATTAAGCCTAATGTAAGTCAGTCGCTAGACACATATCTAGACACATATCTCGCGACGATGCTATTTCCATGGAATGATGCGATTGATTGAATGTTCCCGATGACTGTACTGTATAAAGAAAAGTATTGCATACCATGCACACAAGCAAATTTATTTCTACTTTGGGGTCGGAAAAGGAGCTTTCAAAACTCTTATCATCACCACCATTATTATTATCATTATTATAATTATAAGTATTATTATTGTTATTATTATTATTATTATTATTAGTAGTAGTAGTAGTAGTAGTAGTAGTAGTAGTAATGATAATATTAATTATGTCATCATCATCATAATCACCATCATCATCATTTACAGAACGTGACGCTTGTGGGTGTAAGGAGGGAGGATAATGGAAAGATTCTTGCCTGTTCCGTGGACCACGAGGCACTAGATGCCCCTAGTTTTCCAAGCCCCTACAAAATATCATTAGACTGTAAGTATTTGTACCTCCTTGCTCATGTTACTAATGCAAAATGCAAAAGTCTCAATCAGTGTTCATATTTCTATTGAAAAGATTTCTAAAAGAGTTTCAAAAACGGCAAAACAAATCAACTGGCCATAGCTGAAATTCGTTTATCATTTGCTAGGCGTGACTATGTATATTTTCTCTTAGTAATAATAATCCAAATGTCCCCAAATGTACATGAGCATTAATAAGGTGGAAATATTCTATGGATACCAGATACATGAGATATAGGCGCATGTTTTCATACATTTCTTCTATAAAATTGTATTCTAATTCAAATTATTGATTTATTTTTGGTCGCTTTAAGTGTGAAATAGTCTTTATTATTCCTTGACACTCTCTCACATTAATTTTACGGCTACTGGTCTCGACGGAAAGTTGCCCATGCAGTGTAGAATTTTCAGCTTATAAATCATTGGATAATAGTTAATATATTTGTTAAAACCATTAATTGTGGGTACACGGTTCTAATTGATACCCAAAATCTATGTTTTGGATCAAAAATAAGAAGATTGTATACCCCTTCTCACCCCAGCTTTACATAAAACGGGGATTCAAGGGGGTATATTTTTCATGGACATGTTTTCCTGATGTTTAGTTGGTCCTGACTATGTAAACATCACTGGGAATAACAGGACATTTGCCGGCGATGACGCTACGTTAACGTTGACGTGTACAACGGCGTCAATGGGCAACGTACCAGAAAATCCGCCGTCTACCAGTATAATTCATTGGAGAAACAGAACAAGCAACGAGGTAGTATTTTATATTCCTCAATGCATGAAAATTGCACTAGAATCTAATATTAATTAAACCATGCTGTAGATCTTTAATCTAAATGAATAAACATTAAAAAGGTGCCTAAATACATAGGTCGAAAACTATAGAGTTTAAATCTGTACAGTAACTGCACAGCTGATCAGCGTCTTTCTTTTCGTGTAACAGATAGTATGCAACTCCCCTTCTTCTTAAATCCGAAAAAAAATATCTTCTAACCTGCTTCTTTTACTATACAGGCCCGTTTATGTCAGACCTGGTCGGAAACTCAAAGTGTTGGTTTTCTGATGCGGCTGTTGGCTCTTGTGGTTTGTGATATTTACTAGTATTTTGTATTTTAGGCCATCGAAAATGATGCTGAACTAACGCTTAGTGAGGGTGAATACAATGGAACTAGAGTATCCCAGGATCTCACGGTAAACGTGACGCGGTACATGGACGGACAGTCCATCACGTGCATTGTATTGCAGCAAGATGATAAGGAGGTGAACGCATCTGTGACACTTGATATTGATTGTAAGTATCGAATTTCTAGAAGTTGGTATGAGTATAGTTCGACATGAATAGGGCAAAAATACGGTCATCTGGGCCCGAGGTTATAATATAACTTTTATTCATGCTTAACTCAGCTGAGACTAAATTCATCCCGCTCATAAATGTTAAAATTCCAACAATTGTTGGCATTTTAACAATTATGAGCAGGATAAATTACTACATCTTGAGTTTTGATCCTGAATTTTGCACTAATTTTGACTATTTTAACATCTGTGAGCAGTTGAAATTTCATGCTCAGCTAAGCTGAGCAAGAAAAATGTTTTATAACCTCGGGACCTGGCCATGGTGATGCAGGGAAAATATAAATGTGTAGCAACCACTGGACACTACGGGTATAAGCACGAGAGAGTCGTGGAGGCTGTCATCACTGGTTTGTACACATGATAGAAATTATCACAAAGACAAAGACAAATTTATGTCATCAATTTTCATCAATCATCAATGTATGTCCGAACACCTTTTGCGATTCAATAAAATACCAGTCCATGAAAAATGAAATATAAAGGTTTGATCCTTTGGAAGCAGTAAAAAAATTTAAAGAGAGATACTATGGACTATAACCAAAGACTGAATCAAACTTGAAAGCCTACAGATACAGTCTCAGTTTCGGAGAAAAAAATATTTTCATTTTTCTGCCCAGAATACATACCAGAAATATTGCATTCTTCATAATAAATGAGTCTAGCTGTCCAACTTTTGGCTTGAATTGCATCAGCAATTGCATACAGTACAGTCAAAGCGAAGTTTCAACTTGTCGCGCTCGTGATCAAAACGAAATTTATTGCAAGATCCCACGCACGTGTGCGCGACGAGTATAAGGGTCGCTTTGACTATCTCTATTATGATAATCAATTAAAATATTAAAGTAAACCCGTTTAAACATCTAGTCTTTTTCTGTGGTGATACAATTTAATCTGCACCAGACCCAATCGAAATTCTCAATCCAACATCATTTTCTTTGACCCACATTTGTAGACCCACCAATGATAATTGACCCCGAGGATGACGTTGTGCGGTTTGCCGTGGGTGCTGCTGCTGCTCTCAAATGTTCTGCCAAGAGTAAACCAGCGGCCAACTTTTCATGGTATAACGAAAGTAACGTTCTACAGGCCGAAGGAGCGCCGGGTGTTGGAGAGAGGTAAGAACTTTTTTTTTACTGAAATACATCTCTACATATTTCTGAATCGCTTTGCGGATACTTCGTCTAGTGATGTTAACATTTTACTCATCGGAAATTTTAATCAATATTAAAATTTTACTCATCTGAAATTTTTAATCATTTAAGAGTAAAGGTTTATCTTTGTTCTAACATTTTCAAGTTTATTGGCTTATAAAGAATAGGTGCCATACTTTTATGCGATATCTATTCTTTGTGATGACAAAATAGATTCACAACAAATAAAAATAAATCAGAGATCCTTTAAGAGAAGTGAACATATTTTAAAATGAGAATAGGGATGGGCCATACTAGGCGTAACTCCCATAACTTTATTTTCTTAGAAACGAATTTTCTCTGCGCTGGACAAACATCGGTCATGGTGATGCAGGGAAGTATAAATGTGTAGCAACAACTGGACATGACGGGTATACGGACGAGAAAGTCGTGGAGGTTGTTATCACTGGTTTGTACACATGATGCTTATTATCACAAAGACAAAGCCACATTGTGAAACAATTTCCATTTCAAACTCAAAAGATGGCAGTTTTAAACCACTTTACCGTGTTTTATGTAATCGAATTCAAGGGGCCTACGAGAATCTTTATGAGCCCTACACACAAACAAATTTTGATGTTGCCACTTAGATCAATATATGTTTACTTTCTGATTTTTAAATGTTCAAGCTTCTAAACTTGTAACAATACTGACTTGTGAAGTAAAGGACTTTGACAGCTTTTACCATTAAGGCAGGTTCACACGAACAAAGTCTCTTCGTAAAAGAGCACATGTTATGTAATTACGTGAGATTTTAACTAATGTCTTCTACCTTTCAATTTCAACAAAGAAGAATTGATTGCACGCCCTGTGATCTTTGGCGAAGAAACTTGGCTCGTTTGTGAGCGTCTTTAACTCAGTACGAAATCCGTTTTCAGAGAGCCCTGTTCTACCAAGTCGGCTTGTGTTTATAACAAGTGGCACTGATTCCCTAACTGTATCTTATTCCCCACCCTCACGGGAGCCTGATATATATCAGAGTTATTATCTACAGTACAGAGGTGCTACAACAAACGATTCTATTCCATGGCATGAGGTACATTTTAAGTTCTACCGATTAGTTGACGCCATGCACATTTAAGAATTTTCAAGGCATTCAAAGTTATGTTAACCTATTGCATCGATATGGCGATGCTAGATTGGTGAAACTATAAGGTCTGGATACGGTGTGGTGCAACCTGTGTTAAATCCGAGAGCATTGTCCCAGACTTCTAAATATACAAAATTTTTAAAAGGGGTGAATGTCTTATTTCACAGATCTTATTTCGCTAATCGTAAACCAGAACTGAAAGTGGGAATAAACCTATTCATGAAGAAACGTGCTTTAAAATCAGCCTTTAGTAAGCAAATAATGCTTATCCTGTTTATCTTCAAGACTCATACTAAGGTAACTAGTATTTTATTGTAGGTTAGCTTACCTGATGCTGTTGTCGATTTCAAACTGAACGATCTAAAACATGGGACAGAGTATAACCTCAGAATAAAAGTGGTAAATAAGTATGGCTCTACAAGATACACTGGTACGCAGAATTTCAAGACACAAGGTAGGTGACGATTTTATTTGTAAAACCAGAGGTTGGTAACTCAAAGCCATCTTGAGCTTAAGATGAACTGGCCAACTTAAGTGTCTCTTAGTACTGATTTTAAGGACCTTTAGTTACGTTGATAACTTAGCAGCATCGTAACTTTGCGGCCAAAAGCCCATCTCAGCGTCGTCTTATCTTACGAAGTGGCACCTTTCATCACAAAAACAAATTACGATGGCTTACAGTAACTGGAATCTTAAGACCATCGTAAGTATGTCGTAAGTAGGGGAACTTACGGTGCCTTCGAGTTACTAACCCCTGGATGATAGATTATTTCAAGAGGTTGTAATTGTTAATCACCTTTAGTCATTTTATTTCTGCCATTTTCCTTAGTTCATCTTGTACAAATATGGAAATGATTGTTTGTGATATTGGTGCATTCAGCACATAAACGGATAGACAAAGAAATACAGGCAAACTAGTCTTTGAAACAAAGAAAAAGAAATACATTATGTGCTTGCACAAACCTTCAGATAGATGTGGTATGCTCCTTCTTCTGAAAGTTTCGCTGCTTTCAAGTAAATTTTGTTTTATTTCTTTCCATGTCGGGTACTTTCCAAACATTTGCACAATACCTTATTTTCCGACCGATTTTTGATCCAATAAAGATCTACACATCAAAAAACTTTCGTTCTAAAGTATATTTTGTTTGGTTTAATTAATTTATTCCTTTTTTTTCAGATGTTGCGTTAGAAGATGGGATCACCAGAAAGGATCTTGATATAGCTATTGCCGTTTCTGTTGTTGTTACTGCAGCGGTTATTATTATCATTGTGGCCATTATCTATGTTCTTAGGAGAAAACGTATGTGTGAGTACAGTGCAATTTTCTTTTTGGATTTATTATTTCCCTTTAGTTTTTCATTACGAAAAGTAGAGATTTTTTCTGCTGTAAAATTAAAAATTTTCAGAAGATTTTTTTTATATTTTTCTTATTTATGATCAAAACATTGATCAATACCAAAATCTATGTTTTGGATCAAAAGTAAGAAAATTACGTACACCCCTACAAACCCCATTTTTATATATAAAAAAAGTTGTTTTAGTGGGTATACTTTTCATAGACATGTTTTCCTTATGTGTTAAATCATTTAAAATGATATGGATACTTTAAAAATATCATCCTTCCCTTTGAATTATGATAGCAGCTATGCATTTCTTCAGTTTTCATTACTGAATCCTAATGATAAATGAAGGAGCTGAAAGGCATTATGTCTTACCGGCCTACTTAAAACTAGAACCAAAAATGGCTGCGGAAAGAAGTGGTTTGTCAAATGACAACTAGAACACATCTCATGAGTTGAGAAAGGGCATTTATTGAATGCCTGTTTAGAAATACATGGGAAAAGAAATATACAATGGAAATGCAAACGAAAACGTAATGCCTTTAAAATATTCGGAATTGCACATTCATTTGACAAATCTGGGCGAACAAAAGCGCCAATGCCTGATTAGAAATGCATAAAAAAGAAATGTACAATGAATATGCAACCGAAACATAATATATTTAAGGATGTTCGCTGCCAATGAAAAAGTATTCAAACTTTTTTTCTAATCACTCTTTTTTGATTCCAAAATACAACACAAGACATTTGAAAACAAAATAATTATAGGGTAGTGTGCATTTTTTTCAAGCTACAGGCCTCTGAATGAGACCTCTGAGCTCCATGTTTAAAATTTGGTAAAATTAATTTAATTTCTAATTCTTTGAAACATACCTGTCTTGAACAAAACTACACCTAGACTGCTTTCAAAAGTCATAATATTTACGTAACGCAGACTATTTTGGATCAAAAGCATAGGAAAATTTGCAACTTGGAGTGAATGACAAAATTTTACGATTCCTTTTCCAACCCTACCCCCATACTTGAAAAGTCGGAAAAAATCAATATTTTGAATTGTGCCAAACCCATATTTGTTGATTCAAACTTTTTCTTGTATTTTCACACAACATAGAACTTGGTAATATTGTTTGAATAAAAGAAAGAAATATATAGGGTAGTGAGCATATAAGAGAGATCCAACAACTTGAAAATCGCCATTTTCAGCCTTTTTCGACTGTTTTGTTTCAAAAACCCCATTTCATAAAACCACCTAAAATTTTAAAACCAACACACCAGATACGCAAAGAATGACATAGAAGACCATGTACACATACACTGCTGCTAAAATAAACATCGAACTAGCGCAATTTATTTGAAGATGTGTAATATTCAAGTTTATTCTACCCTACCCCCTAATTTTTACTGACAACTAAAATTTTCTGAAAAGTTGCAGAAAATGGGGTGAAAAAATGAAGTTTCTTAGATTGACAATTTTCACGGCTCATTCAATGCATATCATCAATATGTATCCAAATATAAAATATTTGGAAAATATCTGCAATCGTTTATGAGATATTCAAGAAAAGAAAAACCGGAAGTTCCAAAATGTCAAATGTTAGCAGCGAACATCCTTAAAAATGAACATGAAATACATAGTTGACAAATCCTAGCAAAAAGGGCACAAAAAGCTCCAAAAACAGCATTAAGAAAACAAATACAAGAAAACGCTACTTGAAACAAAATACATGTATGTTACTTTACACTAACATTACAAATATATACAATGTGAGGTGGTGGCGAGGTGGTGGTGGAAATTCAAAAAGAAATTGCAATAAATTCAACTTTACCGTGAATGCTCCAGAGTTTGCTTGGAAAGTTCTATATTTAGGATATTACGTACTGTTATGAGAAATCCAAAAATGTGATTGGTTAAGATTACCTCAACAATTATAAATACACAAAGTATAAATGAATATCAAACAGTCCGCCGACATAAATTATTTTATGATACATAAAAATACTTATGTCTTACCGGCCTACTTAAAACTAGAACCAAAAAATGGCTGCGGAAAGAAGTGGTTTGTCAAATGACAACTAGAACACATCTCATGAGTTGAGAAAGGGCATTTATTGAATGCCTGTTTAGAAATACATGGGAAAAGAAATATACAATGGAAATGCAAACGAAAACGTAATGCCTTTAAAATATTCGGAATTGCACATTCATTTGACAAATCTGGGCGAACAAAAGCGCCATATATGGAAGGTACTGACAGAACGCCCAGTCTGTTCAACTTATGGCCTACTACATTTTGGATCATTTTGTGTAGATGGCGCAAACGTATATTGAGGTTTCGTGTTTGATGAATCCTCACAATAAATGAAAGAACTGAAAGACATTGTCTGTATACTTTCTACTTATGATTTACTACATTTTGTGATGATGGCGCAACCGTATATTGACGTTTCTCGATGTTTTTCATTGCAGGCGGTAGTTCGTCCGAAAAGTAAGTAGTTTTATAAATACAATTTGATATACATGTAACGATAGATAGCTTATAAATTTAAGTTTAAGCCGTCACAACCAGACCACGTCATTTTAGAAGAAAATCATTAAATAGTTGACTTTTATCGTTAAACTTTATGGAACAACACAACTATGTGTCGTGTCATTGAGTGGGTTTCTTGCTGTCCAGGTTGTTCTAAATGTCACATTCAACCTTCTTTGGCGCTACTAAGTACCCCCATGTCTGGAAAATACTGAAAGGTGTAGACATACGAAACAAACGGGTCTCTGTAGGCTTTTGGTGGACCCTGCATACTAGCAGAAAGAATCTTGAAAAGAAGTAAACTTCAGAGAATTTTTTCAGAGGTACAATTTTTGGTCGCATATGTTTATGAATTTCATGTTTGTTTTTCCCTGTTTCTATTATTTTAGATTTGAACTACAAGATCGATGACGTACGATACCAAAGTTAGATGATCAAACATTTCTACGTACGTTAAAAAATTATAAACGCTAATACAAATTAATTTAAAAGAATTATGTGGCCTACCATCAGCGGTGTGAAAAATAAAAGCGGTTCTTGAAAACGGATTGCTGTCTTTGTCAAACTTTACTTTTGAAGAGAAATCATGCTGAGAATAAAAGAATCTATGTTGGGGTTGAGGCCGAGACAAGGAAATCTCAGGCAAGTTTTCAGATTATTCAAGTCTCATCCGAGGCTCTGCCAAGGATGAGACTCGAATAATCTGAAAACGAGCTTGAAATTTCCTTGGTGAGGCCTCAACACCATCATTGATTATTTTTCTCACCCACCTTTTAAAACATTTTGACACTGAATAGGCTTCAAGCTCTGTTCAGGCAGCCATTTTGTTTGGACATAAAACAATATGCAAATTAGCCAGTGAAACAAATAAAAATAATTTTGTATCATCATTTTGTTGTATTCACAAAATTCCCAGCAAAATTTAATTTTTAGATTTTTATGAGAGCAGCAGACTACAATTACTCTTGATATCTTCCTGAAATTTACGCCTGCTAGGCTATTTTTGTCTCTGACAGTTGACACCTAGCTCATCACTTCCTTATATGGAAGTAAGCATGAGGTGTCCATTTCTATTTGCTAAATACAGAAATGATTGACATTTAGAGACAGCTAAAATTGTACTAGCACTGAGACAGAAATATCTCAGACAGGCACACAAAGGGCTATGCTTGTCTGGTGGGTGAGAATATGCTAATATGCATGCTGTTGTACTCTGTCATCAGAGGTTTAGCCCTTAAGTTTTATATTATTTAAAATACATATGAACAAAAATTAGTTAAATTAAAAGTGTTTTATTCTATCATAATGGTATACGTTTATGTTTTGCAGGTATCAAAATATTTATGATTGACACGACGTTGACCACATTGCTCAAAAGGACATCATCTTCGCTCAGCTAGGTTCCACAACCAAATACATACTATGTAATTCATTAATTAATAAAAAGTGCAAACAGAAAATATTGACACTGACTTGTCTCAGATCAGTAAACAAAATATAGCGGTACAGTGTAATTATATTGCAGTGTGTGTGTGTGTGTGTGTGTGTGTGTGTGTGTGTGTGTGTGTGACTTAATTAATATTACGAAAGTGAGAATTACTAGCGTCAAGATTACTTCTAGTTTGACCTTGGAAACATACATGTATAATTATGATATGGACAAGTGTCAAAAGAAGTTTCGAGACGTTTAAAAGTATATGATTACAGTGAACGATCATTAAATGCATGTCCATATCATCATGTTTCATATAGTGCAGCAATATAGTCATGTGTTACTGTTGGTTGAGATGCTGAAACCACATACCAAATGCAAAATTTCTTTAACATTTGAAAAATCGAATGAAACGATACATAATTTCAAATGGTAGTGTTGGTGTAATTGTTTTCATTTTGCATTGTGGTGCTTTTAAATGCTTATTCTGTGTTGTATTCTGCCATTCATATAGGTAACCTCTGTTACCACTTTTGGCATTATTATTATTATTATTATTATTATTATTATTATTATTAAGAAGGTAGAGTTTGTGCTAAATGTGGTCGAGTATTTTTAAATTATCATTGCCTCCAGTGTTTGTGGCATGTCGATCTAACATGTAACATTCATCATTTATTTATTTTCACTAAATGACTTGGATTTAAATATGCATATATAGTCTTTTGGGGATTCCTACCAAAGGCGTGACAACTATCTAAATTGATTTCCAGTATTTTCTCATTTAACTCATTTAAGCCTGTTGTCCTTTTTGTGGGACATAGGCAAGCAGTATAGCCCCAGATGTGACGCCACAGAACGCGGCGTCCCATCTGGTGCTATTCTGTTTGCATAACAAAAATTCATCAGAAAATGGGATACAAAATTAAAATCACTCCTAACGTCCCTAAAAATGAAAGTGGACTCTTCCAAATGATAATAATGGAAAAGTCCATTCGTAGGTTAACGTATGTGGGCCAAAAGTTGCATTCTATCATCAAAGTGCTGCTCTTTTAAATGCACGAAGCATATAACTCGTGTAGAAGTTAAATCAAAACAACGACATATTATTATATTTGTATTTTATTTTATCTTCAGATATCCAACAACAAATCAACAAAAGATGTCAGCTTTAATGATATATATTAAACAAATTGATATGTATTCAGTTCCATGTCATTTCCTTTTATACAATATACCACCTCTAAACATCATGCCAATAAAATTTATCATAGCCGTACATATGAGACGTGCAAGTATGGGTGATATCACAATGTCCAAATATACTTTGTTCCATTGAAAGTCCACAGTAAGTAATGTTTTATGGTCTTGAAATATTTGAGCAAATATTAACAAATTAAAACCAATCCAATTTTACTCGTATAGATGCGTGTCTATGGTCCAACACAAGTAGACGATAACTGTGTGCAAGTCTTCAGGTTGTCATCCCATTTGAGATTAGCTGGGCATGGCCTGATCCAGACCCCGTTAGGGGCACATGTGGTGTAGTAATGACATCCCCGACACGCCTGGTAGTCACCTGCCGGTTTAACACCGCAGTCCGGTACCAATGATTGTATACAACCAGCTAAAATGATAATAGATTGAATTTTATTTTGATCAAAGTTTGTTCCTGAATCACAATTTTTTTTTAATTCAGTTTTACGTCCCTTTCAAGATTATTTCAGCTCATATGAGACGGGCCAATCAGTAGGTTGGGCGAAAACGGGAGAACCCCGAGAAGAAAAACCACATGGCACACCCGCAAGCAGAACTTGGCTTGTCTGAATCACAAATTGGTGTTATGTAAGCGGTGAGTATGATAAATTCAAAGAAGGCGTCTAACATGTCTAAAGAGTTTGCAAAATCAGGAGTATGTCTCTAAAGTAAATACTGAATGAAAAGTTGACGGCAAACAATGATCAGGAACTGGAGCAATCAGAGCCGAAGTCCAACCCACATATGTAAGTGGCAAACAACTAAAATAATGAATAGGTTCTGATACAAAGACATCATACGATAAGCCGATCCAGACAGCTATGTCCCCACAGAGGCTCACTCAAATACCGTATGCTTAAATTTATACATTTTAATGGTGTACTTTCAAATCTTGCTCGCTTTAAACGTTAAAACAGTGTTCAAAATGACACTTACTAGTAAAGATATTTGGTCCAATTGAAACAGATGTCTTTAATGTTGGTAAATGGTATGTTGCAACTGAAAATAAAATGGGCAAATACGAAATGTAAATACAAGTAAGTTAAATGTAATCAATGTTCAAATTAAAAGATCCTTTTCTGTTTAATTTATCACGCAGATATGTCAGTGAATTGGAATCTCGAAGTCATACATTTGTAAAAGCATTTCTTAATGTGTCAATTCGCAACATGCCTCTTGACAAAAATAAAGATATTGCAAAAAAAATAAATAAATAAAGGACCATAAGAACGCAATTTTGCGCATAATTAAAGTAAAAGAAGCTCGCAAGTCTCAGTTTTAGCCACGATGCCCCATGGAGTCTTATATTACAGATAGTCGAACATAATATTCGTTGAATGTGGAAGGGGGCTAGTACTTACTTTGTGGTGGTGCAAATGTGGTTCTTGTGGTAACAGGTGGAGTATTTGTCACAAGTGATGGTGCGTTGACTGGAGGTTTCCAATCTACAGAATAACATCCAATCACAATTAAGGAAGAACTGGCGTGGGATGTCATGAACAATCATTTTTATGCCACAAATAAAGTTGAATTTCATCGTGAAACTTTGAAAAGTAATGTAATTTCTCTTATGTTACGCCAATGTATCATCCGTTATTATATTTTTGTTCCATTATGTAACATTATAACGTTATTTGTTCTATAGCATGTTTATGTATAATAATATACATTAATAACTTATCTTAAAAGTGTATATTATAATTAATTTGGTTTATCCTGTGTTAATGACTGGTTAACCAGGTGACGCCAACAATATTTCACTCTTTTACTTCTTATTATAATTCCTATGTATATTTCATTATATTTTCGAAAAAAAAACTTACATTTATCTTTTTCACAGATATATGGGTAATGTTGATTGCAGTCATTATCATTCATATCTCCGTCCCAGAGTTCACCGCAGTGTTCGTTTCCACCGGTATTGTCCGGCTGTCCATTCCCCCATGGCCTAAACAAAACGCATGAGAAAAAATAAAATTATTGAAATATGCCTAGGTCTTTAAATGCAATCTTTGAAAATGCTACTCATTAAGTCCTAATCTGTTCCGAACTTTGTTCTTATTCAATTCAATCTATAACCCCATTTGAACATCTCAGAACTTATTTCGTTCGGGCTTAACTCTGCCAAGCACCTACCTGGCGAGCTGTCGGGAATGGTTACTGACTCGCGTGCATTACCAAATATGTACTTGGATTGCGTTTAAACACTATTCTGCTGGACATGGCTGATGTTTAATCGCAGGATATCTGCATCAGCTGCAAGGCGATATATTGCTGCTTTTCTGAGTTGATCCCTGGGGGTGCCAATAATTGAATAAAGATTAAATATATATTTATTTGTTGTTATTCAATAAATGAAAATACAAACATATTGATGTTGATAAAGCAATATAAAACATATACAACAAAGAATGCGAAATCACAAAATTACTTGTTTATCCTTATAAGAAAAAAATTTGAAAAATAGTTTTAGTGCAGTTAGTACAAGTATCATCAGCTGCAGAAAATAAGTAGGCGAATTGATGAATCCAAAAGGTAATCGCGGCATTTCTTAAACTTTTATACCGATTAGCAACACATGTTTGAAGTAAGTAATACTTACATAATAGCAGTATTCAAAGACGATCCGTCGGTCCACTTATAATACAGACTGTCAGCCCTGGGTCGATTGGCGAGACCAGTCCAAAAATGATGTTGTCCCTGGGTTCGCTGAAGAATTGCAACTTTCTGTCGTATCCAGTCCTGAATAACAAAAATGAAAATAGAAATACTACTCATCTAAATGATAAGGTTGACATTCAAGTCGCTATTCTTAACGGAAATTCTAAAAATTTGGCAATGACAATTATCCTTAACTAGTTTCGTATAATATGAAAAAAATATTTGCAGATCACTGTAGAGATTTTACTTTAACAAAATCAAATAGAAATACTGGCATTAGGATGTACAGGTCCGTTTTTTTTTCAACATACCCTTTCCTGTATAGAATCTATATCGACGAGGTGCGCCTGTTGTAACTGGCATTGGGCGCTGGCGTCATCCCTGGTGCGCATATCATGAACATCGGTTACTAGGTAACACTTGTTAGTTCCCGGTATCTCTTCCCATCCTTTTGGACAATGGCCAAGGTCAGCTGAAACGTAAACGTGATAAAATTATCAGCATGTGTAATTACAAAGAAGTTTTGACATTATGGGGTGGTTAAATCGTGCCTTAGTATAACAGTTTATGTCATGCGCCATTTAGTAATTTCCAAATGCATTCAATTTTTAACTTTTAAATGGTTCGGTATATTGTTCCAAATACTAAAAGTGATTTGCGGATGATTCGACGTTGTCGTGGTTTACTTAGCTCAGATTGGAATATAAACAAATCAAAAGCATGTATGAGTATAATTGTGTGTGCAAATTTAGAACACAAGGCGAATATTGGATTCACCAGGTTTCTTACGCGTGTGAGCTGGACGTCCAAAGAGATCAAATCTCATGGCATGAAAAATATTTTGATCAAATGGGGTTCATACGCGTGTGAGCTGGACGTCAAAAGAGATCAAATCTCATGGCATGAAAAATAATTTGATCAAATGGGGCTCTTACGCGTGTTAGCTAGACATCCAAGGAGATCAAATCTCATGGCATGAAAACTTATTTGATCAAATGGGGCTCTTACGCGTGTTATCTGGACATCCAAGGAGGTCAAATCCCATGGCATGAAAAACAATTTTATTAAATGGGGTTCTTACGCGTGTGAGCTGGACGTCCAAAGCGATCAGATCTCATGGCATGAAAAATAATTTGATCAAATGGGGTTCTTACGCGTGTTATCTGGACATCCAAAGAGATCAAATCGCATGGTATGAAAAATAATTTGATCAAAAGGGGTTCATACGCGTGTGAGCTGGACTTCAAACGAGATCAAATCGCATGGCATGAAAAATAATTTGATCAAATGGGGCTCTTACGCGTGTTAGCTGGACATCCAAGAAGATCAAATCTCATGGCAATCTTGTCCTTCCAGTCGATTGGGTTTATCCTCACACACCTGGCTACGAATGGACAGATCATGTGAGTCACCACGCTGTCCTGATCCACATTACCGTTGTATATCTATAAACGAGAAATAAAAGATGTTCATGTGTATCCCTTTAAATCTGAAAACGATATAAATATACACTTCATTAAAGGGTATATCATATGACCACGCTCATCTGCAACAGGAATGTATTGGCCATTATTGTCTATACGTGAAAATCAGAGAGCCAAATTATAACCTTATATTCTTGTCGACTCGTGAAGGTTTAATACGATTTTTTTTAAAAAGCGTTGTCTTATGCTATCGCACTGTCGATTGCGGAGACAGAAACCACTTTATTTTCACCTATTCGGCTTACCATGTCGTTTCCTTGTTGGTCTTTGACAGTTTCGTAGTTCACACAGTCCATACTGTACATAATTTTGTATTTCTTTACATACTGATAGCAACACAGATCATTGCGGTTCACGTGCCGTCCCTGTGTGGCGATTCCGCGGACCAGGGTAGGGGAATTCAGCATAACCTTTCAAGAAAAAAAGTAAATTGGTTTCATTTACTTCACATAAATGCTATTTTGCCACGTTGAGCGGTAACGTGCGAAGTTATGGATAGTGCCTGTCCGGTGTTAAAATTCTAATATTAAGTTCTGAAATCTTATTTCGTATGAGTAAAGTCTGAAAAAAAACTGCAGTTATTTATTGGCTTATTGTCCTTTTTTAAAAAAACATCTCTATTCTTTATAAAATTTGGGTTTGAAATTATTTAAACAATGACAATTTGAAAACTGGTCACTGCCTTTATTGTCAATGTTTCCAAAACGAGTAAGAAATTAGTAAACATAAGTTGATCTGATTTTACCTGAATGTATTGCTGTTGCGTGTTATCTCTCGCAACCCAGGCCCCTCTGTTATAAGTCCCGTTGTTTGGGTAATACACAGCATCAGAGAACAGCCGCGATCGGCTCGGACCATGATTGTCCGGCATCTGACCCCACACTGAGGACGCTGACAACTGGCTGTCTTTTACCCCATGAGGACCGGTTATCAAATAGTCGTGACAAGCTTGGGAACCTGTAAGAAAGACAGTGTTTTCTATAGGTTTGAATTGTACGTAGCAAGCAATTTTTACACTAGGTCCCTGATAGCATGTGCCATAAAATAAGTCGCTTCTTTATGTTTCTAAGTCTGGCTCTGGTTTCACATGTGAAACAATACAATAATTCTTGTACCCAATGATTGTTATGGTCAAGAATAACACAGAAAAAAAAATCGTTGTTTTCGGATTATGATCGTTTCGACAGTTACATACACGAAATGCGTCAACGTATTAAGGAAATTTCTGATGCATAAAATTATCATTTTACCGCATTTGAGAATCAGGCGACAACTAGGTAGTTCTGTTACTTAGGCTTTTTAGAGAGAGAGTCAAAAGCTATTGTAGACTATCAAAAGCTCTTCAGAGCTTATGTTTCTTATCAAATCTTACAATGACAAATATATTAAACCGTTCATACCTTTTGGTGCATTAAACGGTACAAACGGTGCCTGTGTTGGTGGCGGTCTCGTGGACGTTGGTGTTGTGGCCCTGTGGAGATTCAAACATTTTTATGATCGAAATGGCATTCTTTATTTGGTTTCTAATACAGGGTCTGACACTGTCTATTATGTAGACTAATAGTGTTTAAGTGCCAAGTAAGTGCATTGTTATGCGAGTAGGACTGATTTCTGCTAAACTGCAATTTTAGATTTCCATTAGATCATTTTGCTTAGACATTCAACAAACGACTTATGTACATTACAACTTAGCAAACTGTTACAGCTCGAATTCGCGTTAAACATGTAATGAACCGTTTATTAGTAACGAACTAATGAATTATTACCATTTATGCGATTTTAATCCGATTTTAGAAGTAACAGCTGTTTTTCTAAAAGGTTTATCAATAACAAAGTGGCGTATTTTATGACGTTACCTCGTGGTCGTTGGCGTAGTTGTCGATGTAGAGGTAGATGTAGATGTGCTCGTCGACGTTGACGAGCTTGTCGAAGTACTCGTAGAAGTCGTCGTTGGTGTAGTGGTCGTAGTCGACGTGGTCGTCGTTGTCGGTGTAGTCGTCGTCGTCGTCGTTGTCGTCGTGCTTGTAGTCGGCGTTGTTGGCGTTGTTCTCGTTGTCGTAGGTGTCGTCGTTTTAGATGTGGTCGTAGGAACGATGCACTGATAATCGACTTTGAGATACTTCGGTATGAGATTGCACGGATCTTTCCCAAGCTGGCGCCAATCGTTTTGTAGGTTACATGAAGTTTGTTGGTTGCACAAGTTTTCTACATATTTTGTAGCGGTAGCATCGCCAACACAGTTTAAGTTAGGAGGTATAGGTGATTTGTAAGGATTGCACAAATTGATATTTAAAGGGGGCACCCGGCCGTATAACACATGTGTAATGAGGATTTCTAGTCCGACGGGACAGCGTAAGAGTTCGGTTTTCAGCTCGCATATGGTAACCTGTTGTGTCTGAGCCCCTGCACGAGACAGAAAGCCTGAAACATTGTTCAAAATTACATTTTGTATTATAGTGCATGGATATCAACATGATAGTGACGTCAGAGAATGTAATGGTAATCAGAAATTGCCTATTGTTGTAAATAGGTAATCCAGTTTCGCTAGGAGAGTTCTTTTAACCGATGAAATTCTCGTTATCGGCCTAGCGCAGTGGTAGAGTGCTAGCCCTACTGTCGAATGTTTCGCTTAATTGTCCATGTTGGGGGTTCGAATCACACTTTATTATTTTTATATTTGTTTTGAAACATTGCCCCCGTTGTTACTATATGCAAGGTGGGAATCTGGGGTAGCTTTCATACGGAGATGTATTGATTAATGAGTAAAGATTGCTTGCGTATTATACTCACCATAACTTGAGTACGCTGTGACAATGATCAACACTGAAAAAGAGTCGTAAACCTTCATTATGCATTTTGCAGTGTCAGAAATCATAAACTGTCAGGCTGCGGATATTTTAAGGCCTTAACTTGAACACATAGATGCGACATGATAAATAATATGCTAAAACTACAACCACAAAGACTGCCCATACAGATGTATAATGCTTTGTGCTCTAATAGCAGCTTACACAATAATCAAATAGTTTTCGGATTACTAGAACGCAAAATCATCTCCAGGAGGCACATCTCCAGGAGGCACCAACAATCCGGCGTTTGTAAATGCTGAAGTTCTGAAAAGGCAGTATTACACCCCAAACTGACGTGCTGTCTATAGTTTCAATGAGAAGCAAGTTTTGCATGCTCTGTTAGTAACCAAATCACGTTTATTACTTTGGTTCATTTTAAATTGACATCATCATTCACAACAAAAGCGTTTGAAACATTATATTATGGTCCGAATTCTGACGGTTTAGGGTTTCGCTGCTTACATTTGACATTTTGGAACTTCCGGTTTTTATTTCGTTGAATATCTCGTAAACGGTTGCAGATATTTTCCTAATATTTTATATTTGAATACATATTGATGATATGCATTGAACGAGTCATGAAAATTGTCAATCTAAGGAACTTCAGTTTTCCACCCCATTTTCTGCAACTTTTTAGAAAATGTTAACAGCCGAAAAAAGGCTTAAAATATTGATTTCCAAGTTGTTGGTTCTCTCTTGTATGCACACTACCCAATATTTTTCATTCTTTTATTCGAATGCAAATCATTCTAGGTTGTGTGAAAATACAAGAATACACATATGGATCTGACACATTTATAAATATTGAATTTTTCCGACTTTTCAAATTAGAGGGTAGAGTTGTATAAATAAAATGAGTAGACTCTTCAAGGTGAAAATTTATGACTGTTTGTTTTATGTCCAAAATAGTCAGCGTTACTTTAACAAAACGAATTATGAAAGCATTCGTGATTGTCCAGGAAGGTATTTGTGAAAGAATTGAAAATTAAATTGCTTTTACTAATTTTCAAACATGATGTTTAGAGGTCTCATTCAGAGGCCAGAAGCTTGAAATAATGCACTCTACCATACATTTACTTTGTTTTCATGTGTCTTATTTTATATTTTGGAATCAAAAAAGAGCGGTTAGAAAACATTCATTGGCAGCGAACATCCTGAAATGTTAATTTAGTTTCGCGCATGGTGAAATACCACATCATAAAATCAAATGCATAAATTTGGCTTACCAAAATGATGAAATAATGTTTTAAAATCCATTTTAATAGTAAAGTTACTTTTGAGTATTTTATATCTATTTACACAGTTTTTGTTAATTTTATCAAATGTTATCCTTAAAATTCTGAAGCCCAAGATAATTTCAGGCAACTTTATATACTTGAAGCTCGGTTACCCCAAATGTTTACAAACTTTGGGTTGCACGGCCATAAAACCTGTTTATGTCTTCATTGCCCAAAGGAGACAAGTATCGTCAAAGGTCACATTCTGGTCTTGTCAGCGTCTTTGCTGTGCGCTTTTGTGTTGTTAGGGAAATAGTGCCCCACGTAGACGACAAAGACTTGGATAAGACTGGCATATACCAATTCTTATCACAATTTTCGCTGTGCGTATTGACCGCAGGTGGTTCTATCGCGGATCGGCTTAAACGCTACTGGGAGGCGGTCGAACCTAGATAGGAAGGTTAGAGTGTTGTTTATAAAGTTTGGCCAACTTGAAGTAGAGAAAGTACGGAATTTTAACACCTTTTAACACGGTTGTACGATATGGGTGGGTTAAAGGCATGACTTTCTGTCGCTCTACATGCAAATTGTTATTCTTTCGATTTACATTTTGCCCGGAAATCATGAAAAACATGGCAACATAACATAACGCCTTTGTAAACATGCGGAAATTGGTTGTTATGGAGTTCGAGTGTTTTGAGTCACCACTGATCTTAAACCGAAGTTTAATCATTAATTTATTTGTTTTCATTAATTTGATAGTGTTGCTATTTCTTTTGAGCCCAAGGTTTATAGCGTCATGCTATGTCACCATTTCATCATCATCGTCGTCATTATCGTCATCGTCGACTCAACGGCGTAACGCACATTACGCACACTACGCACGGAGGCCCGCCAACAAAAGGGGGAGTCTCTTGCTCTCCCCCCACTCGCGCATACGGTGCTTGAAATCGCATGCACGCTTTCGGTGTACGTACGTTTTAAAATTTCTTGTACGTCAATGGTCGTTGTCGTCGTCGTCGTAATCATTATCAAATTAGCATCAAAATCAGCAACAAAATAACATTAAACGGCAACAACTATTCATACTTTTTTCAACTTTTTTAAAAAGTTTAGAAAAAATGACCTATATGTCAAGTTTTTATGACGCAAATCAGCCAAAGTGAGCTGTATGATTTGTAACATATTATTTCGTAGGCCATAGATGAAACCCATGTTTTTGTCCCGAAATGAATTTTATTTACATCACGTGGCAAACTACGTGATTCTACACTGTTCAAATGGAAACGAGACCACGAGACTTACTCTTTTCAATGGCTCTGTTGCAAAGAACCGTCTTTCGCTTTTTGTTTACGTCCATTTAAGTCATCGTTACCCGTTGATTGGATATAAACAAAAGTAAATGTTTTGGTTCTTTTTTGTAGGTTTGTTCTACAAAATGGACATAAATTAATCAAGATTTCAAGGCCATGGTTGCTCTTCAAACATTCGATTTCAAAGACATGTTATAAAACTATGGGGTGTTTCGTAAACACTTTATCACTAAAAGCAATTGAAACATTTCAATGGCCTATATCAGAAGTATGCCAGAAAGTTTTTGTTTTTTCGCGGGTCAATGCGTTCACAGAGACCACTAGCCGCGTTTGTTTATCGAAAACCAGTTAGACTTCTGGGGGCAAATGAAAATGTAATAGGAGTTTGATATTATCATAAAGGACTAAGGAACTTTTCCCTCAAGAAGCGTTAAATAAGGCCAAACATTGCACTCCAGTTAAGTTATTTGTTTCAATTTTGAATTCACTATTTTCCCAATGACCGACATAGAAACTTGGCAACATTATAAACTGTTATGAATCATTTCAAGTCCTTTGAGGTTGAGCGCACTGTTTGGTTTGTACTGTCCAAGTCCGTTTCATCATGTGCCAAAGATGATAGACAAAAAATATGTTTAAAAGTGTTTCTTTTCTAAAAAATCTTACAATAGCGTGTAAGGATACTATATTTAATCACAAACGAAATATACATGTCTCAAAATGAGCATACGAATATGGAGATCTACCGTGATCATAAACAATCATTGTGTAACCCAGCCAACCCAGCGGCACAAAATTTCACTTGTATTATTTAACCCCGCGGCACACAATTCCATATTATAAAGCACTGCGGAACATTATGAAACTGTGCGGCACAAAATCCCACATTAATGAACCCTGTGACACCAAATCCCGTATTATTAATACCCGAGTCACAGAAGCTCGCATTAATTAGTAAATCCTGCTGCACATAATCCCACATTATATACAAAATGCCACATTATTAAACCATGCGGCACAGTTTTGCTTCCAGCCACTATCTGAAGCAGGTCAAGCTAAATATACATGTAGTTTGTGTCTCATGTCAGAATTCCCCGGATGATTGCCAGGCTATACTCCCGCATAATGATTTCTTTTCAAAACATCACATATCAAAACCAGTTATTGTTCTGTCTCGCTCGCGCTGCCGCTAGACGTTTCTGCTGGACCGCCGCGAGCCCCTGTGGGTCTTTGTTCAACAAGAAACTCAGGTATTTCTGCAACTTTGCTTTTTGCTGTTCGTGTTTTTGAATCTCGCCTTCCATATCTTCGTATATATCACTGGTAGGCGCCACTTGGTTACCGTCCACAGTTTTGGGTTGATTTTGTTGCTCTGCGAGTTCCTTTTTCAGTTCGTTCTTCCTGAAAAATAGTGAAAGGTAAGCCTTTGAATAAAACGCAAAGACAAAGATGTAATTACATTTAAAACTCTAAATCACTGAAAAATATTCTGGTTGCAAGGCAATGTGACTAATTCTCTCCTAGCAAGGTATCCATCTGGCTATATTTATATCTAAAACTATAGATGACATTCACAACCAAGTAGACAGATTTAAAGGATAAATCGTGTGTAACCAATCGAAACGGTCAATAAAGAATTTATTGGGCCCAATTTCTAGCTCTCAGTATTCTGTGATTCAATTTCAAGAATTTGTCCGGTGAAAACGATTTGGTTAGCTTCTTGAGATGATCTGTTATTTTTGCATATATGCGGAAACAAAGTCAGTATACTTATTGATCGTTTAATTCAGCAGATCAGTAGCTACCGTTTTAACTACATGATAAAAGAGTTTGGGGTCATTACTTCGAACCAAAAGGACTATTAAATGCAGTTAACAGCTGTAATCAGGTCTATATTGTTTGACTACTCTCAAATGATGAATACCATGAATACTGGTAACTCATACATGTACAACATCATGGTTCCGTCGGGCCATGATTTAGCATGGCACTAGACAGGTACTACAGTAGCAATACCCACCGTTTACAGTGGTAGATAAGGGCCGCAACTCCAGCCAACACGAGCAGGCCTCCAACAATGATGCCAAAAAATAAGGCATTTGACATCCCAGACACCATCCCGTACTCAGCTGCAATGAAAAATAATTGGAATCATCGGAATACTGTCGCCGGATTTACTCGTACATGTATTATACCATAACATATACAAGTGCAATATACATTTCAAAGAAACGAGACGTTGGAATTCGTAATGCTAGCTTATTGGAAAAGGTCCACAGTGTTTACTTTGAATATGAAGAAAATTCTACCCATGATCGACTGCTCTCTCTCGATTACGCTTTTTGTCACATAAAGCGCTTAATAAAAACTAGTGAACCCGTGTATACTGACTAGACAGTTAACAGCAATCAATTAAATTTATCCATTTTTGACACTCCCCGTCAAATAGCGGTAAAAGCTAGCAAGCAGTCTCGATCGTGGTGACTGCTTATCATAGCGATCTAGGTTTACATCGTAGATACCCTGACAAGGGGTACAGAAACTATAGGAACTCTATATGGCTGACTTTTAGTCCATCACATCGGTCCCATGGGTCTGTTTCTGGAAGTGTGGCTGCAGGTCAAAATTCAGAACTCTGTCACAAATTGACTGCACTGCAAAATGGTTTTCTACACATCGACATATTGATTGTAATCGTGTTCCATTTAGTATTGGCTTTGGTTCCATAACATCAGAAAAAGTTTGGTCAATGCCTTGAGTGACAGATACACACACTGGTCAAGCGTTCATAACAAGAAACGACATTCATGTATAGGAAACGAAACTTAAATGTATGAGAATCGAAATTAATGACAAACCAGAGAATCAACAACACTGAAATCTAGAGCAAAAGGAATCTCTTATAACAAACGGCTGCTGACCTTTTCATTGGTTTCTTTTTAAAGAAGCCAACTTGTATAGATCTATTGTGAGTTTCAAGATGATAAACATTCCTAAATCAGGTTTCTAGCCCAATGTACGAATAGTCGTGTATCATCTTTTTGGTAACAATATCACCAGGAAAAGGAAAACAAAGCATATACATGCAATGTATACCCCCTTGAACCCCAATTTTATATAGGAAAACGGCGAGGCGGTTCTAACGTGTACCCACAATGTATTTTGGGTCAAAATATTTTTTTTAAAAATCCATTTTTTTTTTCAATTTTTGCTTCTGAAAAATATCTTTGTATATCGCATTGTTTTCGTATTGTGGCAACAATATTAAATTCAAACTTACGGTCCGAGAACTCTTCATACCACGGCTTCGACCCGCTACCTGTATTAGAAGTTATATTCGCCATTTTCACGTTTGAAAAAACTTTTGTTAGTGATTTTAGGGTATTTTTTTTTTCAAAGTAAGTATGGCCCTATTGGCCTCATTCTGTATTACTTTACATTATACGTCAAAATAATATTTTCTTGGAACAACACTAGTTTGTTTCATATATTTTATCCTATTATTTCCCCATAATCATTCATTTTAAGACACTAAGATTGATAATTGTGTTATATTCCTTCCATGTAAAAGGAAATAAAAAAAATAATATGCAGAATTAGAGGAATAAGAGGCTATAATATTTCACACGGATTTGTGACCTTAATTTTCTGTTATTTAAATCGTGCGTTCTTTTAATTCTTAATAAGCTGCCTTAATCTTTCTAGATTAATTATTAATGTTTATATCCAAATTTCCATTCCAAAAATACTTGCCTGTGTTCGTTGACCTTTTCTTTTACTAAATGCATAATTTCTTTCCTGGACTTGCATTGTTTCTCAGTTGGATCATGTGACATAATCATGCATTGTGCTGTTGGCATATCACGAATGAACCCGTTGTAACAGTTCAAAAAGTCACTATTTTCATGGCATCATCTTTGAGGGGTGGTGCTATTTGTTGTGTTTTGGTATCGAATTTATGTGCTGTTCCTTTTATGATCTTTTATGTGTGTAATCATATAATTCAGTTTAGTTCGGGTAACTGAGTGGCCACCTTTAAGGAAATAACCAATTATTTGTGAGTTTGTTTTTTCCCATCTCCGTTTTTGGGTGGGGCTTTGGTTCTGTGATCATTGCTTACTTTTTTGCTTTTTGAGAGAGGCTTATACTCTAAACAAACATTCCAATCAAGGCTATCCATTTTCTAAGGTTGTACAGCAGTGACTGATTTTTTTTTTTTTTTTTTCATAGTGTAACGTGCAGCCGAGCCAAGCCACAGCAAACCCCGTCGGTGGAAAAGCATGCTCATCCACCAAGGGTGGTTTACTGTGCTATATACTCAACACTTACTCGATTCACAAAGTTTCGAGTTTGAAATTTGAATATTACAAGCACTCAATATGCCGCTAATACGTTGCACCAACGTATTTTTCCAAGGGAAGCTATCCCGTCACAAATAGTACCGGTGGTTTCATGTGCAACAGAGTCCTGAACAAGTCAGTAATATATGCGCCGCGTTATGAGAAAACCAACACTGTGGCGTCCCAACATGACCGACCGTGACAAACCGATCCGTACAAGCACAGAAGATGGCTAGGGGCTGGAAATTTTAAACGATTTAGAAAATGAATGAATTGCGATATCCGTGTAGCGAAAAAAAGGTGCTGATCAGCTTCGCAGTTACTGCAAAGCTGATCTGTGCCTTTGTTTTCGCATATGCAAAGTGTTTGTTTTCCCATGACAAGGCTCATATGCTGCACATGGCTACTGGGGAGTCTAAAGAGTCTGACGCCAGACCCACCGGCGTACAAAAACTAGGCATTCAAGGCGAACTGTCGCAAGATGGTTCTAACTACAACAACAACTTCTAAAATACGCATGTGCTTCGATGACATGCTAACCAATTTGGTTAAATAAAATACTGATGATGTGTAATGAAAACTGGCCGTTCCGAAATTATCTTAGTTACACACAAATGCAGTTCTTAGACGATATCTTCACTTTTGATCTCTCTGCCGATCTTCTTTTGTTTTACTATACTGTCAATCTGTCTACTGTGTCTGTGTCAGTCTGTCAGCTAATCGGATGTGGTCTTTTTTATGAGGCCGAAATCTGAGGAGAGAAGCTTTACTTGATAGTACATGTAACTTTATGAAACGAACTCCCATAGTAATTTTTAACTCTCCTGAAATCCGAAATCAACCGCTGCAATGTCACTCAACAATATTCCGCAAAATCCACACTGATACAAATGTAAATACCAATTCTTTCCACTGTTGCTGAGGCGGTTCAAACTAGTGTATTGAAAGATTTCCACGAGGGAATATGGCAGTTTTGATCAGTCGATCGATAGGTAGGTGGGAAGGTGCGTATACGTGCACATGAGTGACAGGTAGATGTGTGGGTAGAAAGGTTGACTCTTTCAAAGATATCGTTCTTGAGAACAATGTTACGACTGTTTAAGAGTCGATCTAAAATAGGAACGAAGTATCCCGAAAATGAAAATGCACGGTGTTTCCACAAATAGTCGTCTTTCGGCCGAAACGAGACGTTTCGGTTACATTTTGTCGCCAAGGAGATCTCGGGTAACAAAATGGACGCAGAAAACGAAAAATATTTTATAGAAAGTATCCTTCAACGCTTTTGCAGTCAATTGGTTCTTTCCAAAATAAAATATTCCAATGTATTTCTTTAGTTCTTTTGAATTATTGGATATTTATGGTTATAATCAACTGCATGGTCTGCATATTGATAAATGTAACATAAATTCGTGGTTCGGGAACCTACTAAAAGTTTGCAGGCCTCATTTGTTTAAGCATAAATTGACATCTGATGATCTATTTATGGATATGGACAACTCAGCTAGGAGCCAACTTCTCTTGGCATCCTTTGTTCGCATTAGTCCTGCATTGGACAAGGCGCTTTACTAATGTAATCTTGTACTTTTGTAGCTGGAGTGCCTCAGGTATATCAGACACGTATACAGCATTGCTGTATGAGCTAGCTTTTACAGTAACATGTAGTGTGTCTGGATATTGTTGCAAGTTAAGCAACTATGAGCTTGAATAGTAGCTGGATGGGCGACCCAAATTGGAGCAGGGGCTTCTGTGCAGTCGCGGGTGCTCTTGGTGTGTACCATCAGTTACTTTACTTTTATCACTAAGTCATCTATTTCAGCCTTGACAACACATACTCTAGAATGTCTTCAAGGGTGTCAGAGAATGAGATTATATGCAGAAAGAAAGAAATCACAAACAAACAGTTACATTCAGGCTAAATGTATCATGGTGTTTTACATTCACAAAAATCATGTGTTCTTAATAACTTTAGCTTTGTCATTATGATGATTTCCCTTTAAATGATATCACATATTTCCTCAACCCCATGTTAGATGGGACAATTAATGCCCTTACAGTTTTGTCACAATGTTACAAATCAAGCTTCTTCCTCAGTTTCCAATTTTCTAATTGTTTTCAATCCATAGTATTCATGAGTAAAGATAAAAACAGAGATCCTGTAAGAGCAGTGTCAGATCATAAAGGGGATGGGCCATACCATAGTTTCATCTACTAAAGCCTTGTCAGTGACCCTTCAGATTTGGCAGCATGGAGCCAAAATGAAATACTGTAAATGCACTGCAAATTGCTTACTGATCATAAAACCATGTGAAAACTTTACACTTCTATAGTGTACTAAGATGCTCTCTCATACATTCTACTAAGGAACATGTTGACAGTTGTAAACTTTTGAACTAAAATGAGATTATTGTAAACCCTTAACCATTGATCAGAGGAGCAGCTGACTGTGGACTCAGATGATGAGTTCCAGTATGAAGAAGTGCCAGTAGACGAAGACTTTGTCGCACCAGGTTAGTAGAATTGTCCACATAAAACTGTTCTTGCTTAAATGACGTTAAATTATACTTGCTTATAAATGCATAAATATTAAGCAAAACAAGCATTTCAGTATCATATAAGCATCATATTAATAACATTTCCACTTAAAATGTCTATCTTGAGTCTTGAAATTTCATGCAGTCATACTAAGGCATATTCACTGGTTTTGCAGTAAATAGGTCCAAAGTTATGGATTATATATTTTACAACATTGTAATTTGCATTTTAATTGTATACAATATCCCAAGGTGCTTTAGCTTTAATTACACTAAAATAAATTGTGTTAACATAACTGACTTAATTTCATCAGATGAACCAATAAGTAAGTAGAATTATTTCAGTAGTTCAGAGAATGGTAATTGAATGATATATTTTTGTTTGTACACATAAAGCTCATCCAACTGGATGCTCATCATATTCAGTTCTTACAAATGGGCCACATCATGAGAAAACCAACATTTTGCATATGCAAAAACAAAGGCGTAGATCAGCTTTGCAGTAACTGTTGGTTTTCTCATGATTTCTTCAAATATTACAGTAGAACCCACAACACAGGTTTTATGGAGAATGTACAATTATATCTTTCAATTATCAATATGCACCATAAGACCTACCCTTCTATATAGTTGCATGGTAATGTTAGAGTTTATAATAGGATTCAACTTGCACCTTTTGTATTCAATACTTGGTTTATCCAAGTTCTCAAATTTAGACAATAAAGTATGCATGCATTGGAAAAGAAATTAGTCCAAGTTTGGTCTTGGAATGAAAATGAGTAGTATACTGTATTCGGCTGTAAAATTGTTGAAAAAATACAAGTAAATAAAATGAAAACAAAAAAAATGTATTATTAACTGACAGTTGAGTATCATCTGTTAGTATAGATTCCAAGAGTAACAACAGTATGTAATAACTAATTGTAGTATAATTACTAACAGTGAACGAATGTAACATTTAGTACTGGGAAGTTGTCTTTGGATGCTAAGACCAGGAATAGTGAGGTTATAAGATGAGTCACATCGTGAGAAAACTGGATTTTTGTCTTTGCAAAAACAAAGGTGCAGATCAGCTGTGCAGTAAACAGCGCCTTTGTTTTCTCTATAGAGATAATACAAGTCCTGCTGTACTCAAATCTGAAATTTCCAGCTTCTAGCCATCTTCTATGGTTGCACAGGCTGGTTTGTGTCTGACATGGTCAGAACCCCGAAGACCAGTTTTCACACGTCACAGCTCAGATCCATTTAGAGCCTGTATTTACCAATATTGCATGCATGGTAGTGTTATTCAGATTCCGTGGACCTGGGTTCTCTCCCTTCCCATCAGAAACATGTTTTAATATTGTTGCAAGCAATCAGTGTCTTAGATAAGAATTTTCTTAAAGGTATACATAAGGCAAGAAATTTTAATGAGTACCAAATGAGCCGCCTCATGGGAAAACCAACAATGTGGTTTCCGAACAGGTCTGACATAAATCAGGCTGCACAGTCACAGAAGCAGGCTAGAAGCTTGAAATTTCGGATTTAGGAAGAAGAGAAAGTTTACTATCCCTTTAGCGAAAACAAAGGCGCTGATCAGCTTCGCGGTTACCGCAAAGCTGATCTCGTCTTTGTTTTCGCCTATGCAGATTGTTGGTTTTCTCACGAGGTGGCTCAAATGAATTTAAACTTGCCATAGGATGTCTGTGATTCTTCTTTCAATTTTAGAATAAATTGATTTAATTTTAATTTTAAGATGGTTTACACCATTTTGATCATTTGGCTATATGTGAAACTAGCTGTGTTTATTTAGCAAAAGATTGGCAAGAAATGTATTCATTTGCTGAGCTAATGCAAAGGGAAACCACCTAATTCCAACCAATTTCTTGTCACCTTTTTAAGCACTTGTAAATAAGAAACAAAAGTGTATGCATACTTGTCTAAGGCACTGAATTAATAAGTGTAAACTGCATGTCATAAAGTTTTATATGGAGGCTTAATTAGCTTAGGCCCTAAAGAGAAAAAGAAATACAAAATAATCAAAATAAAGTAATATAACCTTAAACAATGTAGCCACAACATCAGAGAACCAGCTTTTTGCAGGTGCAAAAAAAAAACTATAAAAAAAAAAAATGGAAAAATGAAAAAGAAAAAAAAATAATAATAATGGAGGATAGCTGGGTTACTACCCATGACCAGAGGTGATCTGATCAGTATCTTTCTATGTCTTGCATATATTACAAACCTTCTACTTCCTAAATTTGCAATTCCCACAGGGCTTCTAGCAATCTTCTGTGACAGGGCAGTCTTGTTTGTTGGACTTGTCAGAAACCCAGAAGAAAGTTTTCTTATGACATACAGCTTAGGTGTCTGAATATAATTTACTTCTGATTCTGTCCTCAAAAAAAAAATAAAAAAAAATGAGCTGAAAAAAGACTTTATGTTTTTTTATTGGAAATGGTCATCATAGTTTCTTATGTATCTATTTTTAGAATTTGAAGAAGACCTTGACCTTGCTGTTAGGACAATTCGTGAAGCAGGAGAAGATGTTGACGCTACGGTAACCATCAGGCAACACACCCATGCAATATACAGAGATTTTTAAAGCTGCAAAATTTATTAAAAATCACAACATTTATTGGGATATTTTTCTTTTTTTTTTTTTTTTTTTGCTCAAAACATGGATTGTGGGTACACATTAGAACCGCCTCGCTTAAGGTTGTTCTAATGAGTACCCACAATCTATGTTTTGAAGCAAAAATAAGAAAAATAGGTATACCCCTGTACACCCCAGTTTCACTATATAAAAGTGGGGTATAAAGGGGTACATATTACATGGACATGTTATCCTGATGAATGAAATTTTCATAGGACACCTACAAATTTATTGATTAAATTAAGAATCCAAAATAAACCATATTTAATCTAACTTTTTATATTAACTAAAAGTTAAACTATCTAAATATCTTCTCATAAGTGCGCATTTGAGATCTTCTTAAGCCAATAAGGTCAATAATTATAACATACATGTGTTGGGATATGAGTATATTTTTTTTTTCAATTCCAGTCAAGGAAGGAGGCCGGAGGAAGGGCCACAGTCATACAACATCCAGAGGTGGTTGACGATTTTGTGAGGAATTTCCTTGTCAGAATGGGCATGGAGAGAACACTAGACTGCTTCCAAACTGAATGGTATGCAGTTTCAGCATTACGAAAACATGCCCATACAATATACAGAGATTTTTAAAGTTGTATAAAATGAAAATTTCATCAGAAAATTTTTTATATTTTTCTTATTTTTGCTCCAAATATAGATTGTGGGTACATGTTAGAACTGCCTTGCCGAGGTGGTTCTAACGAGTACCCACAATTTATGTTTTGGAGCAAAAATAAGAAAAAAAGGTATACCCCTGCATACCCCAGCTTTGCTTTATAAAAGTGGGGTTCAAGGCGGTATACATGTCACGGACATGTTTTCATGATTTTCAATCAAGTTGCATCTTAAAATTTTCATGAAAATACATGTATGTTTGCCACAAAAACATTTTAAACTTAGTTCCTGTTCAGACTGTATTTTTATTGGACATTGAAAACATATAAAGAAATCTGTCTCATGGTGATGTTTATCTAATCTTGACCTACCATGTGTGCAAATTCTTTAATGTTTGGGGGTTTGCAAGATTTTACTCTTATGATATGATGCATTATCATCTTTGACTGTACCATTTGCTTACATGATTATATCTCGTGTACTCACCTAGGTAATCAAGATGTGATAGTCTATTTGGCCCATTTAGTGTTTCAGGTATGAGTCACAGCAGTATGGTTTCCTGCACCATGATGTATGTGGGATAATCCATTTGACTTATTTGGTGTTTCAGGTATGAGCTACAGTAGCGTAGTTTCCTGCACCATAATGTATGTTGGATAGTCTATTTGACTTACATGTATTTGGTGTTTCAGGTATGAGTTGCAGCAGCGCGGTTTCCTGCATGAAGAAGATGTAGGAGTGGTACCAGATATCTACAGTAGGAACCAGAATCTCGACAGCGAGATCAAGGTCCTGAAGGGGGAAGTCGAGAAATACAGAGACGCTGCACTGTAAGTTAGCATAAGAGCCACAATGTGAGAAAAGTGGTATTTTGGGTTTCTGACCAAGTCTGACACAAATCAGCCTGTACGGCCACAGTAAAAGGCTAGAAGCTTGAAATTTTGGATTTAAGAAGAGGAGGAATCATACTATCTTAGAAGCAAAAACAAAGGTGCTGATCAGCTGTGTGGTTATTGCACATGGGATCTGCGCATTGATTTTCACACAGGCAAAATCTATTTTTTTCATGATGTGGCCGATTTAATACTTAGCTTTTTTATGCACCTTTAAACTTGTTTTATTTTTGTTTTGCATTTTCTCAGAATGAGGGAAAATACCAGACCCTTGTATTTTGAAGGCAAAAATGGCAATGCATTGTAATGTTGCTAGAGAAAATTGGCTGTGATTTACCCAACTAGTTCTTCCTTCATTGCAGGGTTTTCCATAGGGTTTATATTACTAAAGAAGATGTGGGCAAAGCTATCATTGATTTAAGTGCACAAATTCTTTTGATATTTTTCTGTGCTTCAGTCCATAGAAATAGAAATTAATTTGCATAAGGACTTAAACTGTATAATGTTCTGACAATTATAAGTATGGTACAGTACAGTCCAGGGGGATTTTCACCAGCCCGCCCACCCCCGCGGACGATTTCTCAGAGCCCCCCGCAATCCCGCTCACCTGTCCGCTTATAATCCCACCGCGGAATATTTTAATCCCGCCGCGGATTGCGGCGGATCCGCGGAGGATCCTCCCGTTACCTGTATAATTCTACCGCGGGTTTGCGGAGGATTTCCAATGAAAAGTAATGACGTCATAATGATTGACAGGTACGAAAGGTAACACCAAGTGCACTTGTAGTGCACTACATTTAGACTTTATCTAGACATCAAAGTTCACTACCAGTGAACGACAAAGTGCACTATAGTGCACAAGGTAGTTAACATGTAGTGAACTAGACAATACCTAGTCTTCTCAATGTTATTACCTGGACATTGAATGTTTATTAGCGGTAGACCGACGAAAAATATAATTAAAAGGGGAATTGTCTGTATATTCATTTATTCATTCATCATAATTTTTTTCTCTCTCCTTTCTTTCTTGCTTTCAGTCATGCTGTCATTCAAATGAATATACAAATTTGACAGTCAATAGCAAAATTGAAACAATCATTCATTCATTCGTTCATTCTTGCTATCTTATTCATCCATTTGTTTGTTCTTTCTATGTACATTCAATGTTCAAATCAAAATATTTAGCATATTTGCCTCTCTTTTAGTTATTGTTTCCGCAAAATATATGAAATTGGGCTTTGATGTGAAAAATTTTGTTTTCCATTCTAATATACATGATTGTAAGTGAAGAAACTTTAATTGCTTGTCGTGTCCAATAATAACTCATTGCTGACCACACATTTGCCACCTGTTAATTTAACAGGTAATACTTATAAGGACATGCCAATTTATGGCTTCTCTGTCAATAAGCTATATAATGCACTTAATATTTTAGCATCATTTAAATATTAATTTCTAGAATCAAAAACAGTTCGTTTAAAATTAATTAGTCAAGATCACATTTCTCACCATGGAGCATACTGTCAAAAGACTTAACGCACAAATTGTGGGTACACGCGAGAACCGTCTCGCCGAGGCAGTTCTAAAGAGTACAAACAATCTGTTTTGGAGAAAAAAATATGTAAACCCCTGTATACCCAAGTTTTGCTATAAAAGTGGGGTATACGGGGCAAACATTTAATGTTTATTTTTTCCTGGTGCAAGTATACATTTTCGACACAAACAGGGTAATACAGACACAAGCCTTAAAAGATATAAAATTGCGTAAATTGGTTAAACAAAATGTTTGCAATGTCGGAATTCGTCCCAAAATTTATGAAAAATTAAAATTTGAGCCGCCACATCAGAAAACTAACAATCTGCATAAGCGAAAACAAAGGCGCAGATCAGCGCAGGTGTTCAGTGCCTTTTTGTTTTCGCTACATGGATAGTACAAAAATTCGACTATTCATGCTTCTAGCCTGTTTCTGTGACTGTACAGGTTGATTTTTGTCGGACCGGTTCGGATACTTATATTGTTTGTTGGTTTTCTCATGTGCAGGCTCATTTCTTTTCTATTCTATTCGTTTTATGCTTCAACTATTTCATCAACAATGTGATTTACAGGGGATTAGCAACTTAATGTACCTGAGCAATAAAACTTATCAATGAATGGTGTCATTATAACAGGTAATACCCCTGCCTAAGGTGTCAAAACGTGTGCCTCTATAACAATATTTTACTGGACATGACTTGGCAAAAGATCTACACCACTAGGGTTTCTACACAAATGCAAACCGAGCTGTGCATGCACAGACGATGACTGGAGGCTGGAAATTTTAGATTTAGAAAATAGAGAAATTGTACTATCCGTGTAACGAAAACAAGGACGATGATCGGCTTCGCAGTTACTGCGAACTGATCTGCGCCTTTGGTTTGCATATGCAGATTGTTGGTTTTCTCATGTTGCGGCTCATATTACTTTCTAAAATCTGAATACGGATTATGTGCTGTGATTGTCCCAGCATAAGATGGCTGAAGAATTTGACTTCTAAAGTGGCGATATGCTGGGCCGCCAAATTGGATCAGACTGTGCGCCTAACACATAGTTAGTAAATTAGTGTAGGGTAAAGGAGCAGAGAGAAAGAGAGAGAGAGACAGTGTAACCATATACTCTGTTGTCTAGCCGTCATGTTTCAGATTCAACGATGATACATATTTTTCACATATGCAAATAAAATGTGTCTTTGTATGTTTCCTTTTGATTGTAAATCATCAGGAAAATATGTCCGTGCAATGAATACCCCCTTAAACCCCACTTTTATATGGTAAAACTGGGGTTTGCAGGGGTATACCTATTTTTTCTTATTTTTGCTCCAAAACATTGATTGTGGGTACTCGTTAGAACCGCCTCGCCGAGGCGGTTCTAACGAGTACCCACAATCTATGTTTTGAGCAAAAATAAGAAAAATATCAAAATTTTTCAGCTGAAAATGTTCAAATTTTAAAGCTGAAAAATTCTCTGTTTATTGCATGGGCAAGTTTTCGTTATGGGTGCTTTAAGTAGTGTTGTAAAATCTTTTTTTGATTTTCATTTGACAGTAAACTCAAGCCTTCGAGCCACATCATCAGAAAACCAACAATGTGGTTTCAGAATAGATTCGACACAAACCGAGCTGTACAGTCAAAGAAGCAGGCTAGAGACTGGAAATTTCGGATTTAGAAAGTAGAGGAATTGTACTTTCTGTTAAGTGAAAACAAATGGATTGTTCAGCTTTGCAGCGAAGTTAATCTGCGCTTTTGCTTTTGCATATGAACAGTTTTGGTTTTCTCATGACACGGCTCATATCAGTAGCTTCAGATAACAATTAAAATCATCGGTTTATAAAAATAATATTTTTTCATTGTATACCAGTATGTAGTATACTTTGTGTAAGAAAATGTTTCCATAAAAAAAAAAAAAAAAAAAAAAAGGTTCAACGTAAGCTTTTACCTTCTGTCAATATTGTCACATGAAAATAAGATTTCTCTCTCTCTCTCTCTCTCTCTCTCTCTGTTTGCCTTTAGGTGTGTGTGCGTCGTATCATATCTTATATCTTTCACTGATGTGATTCTACAACCATGCAGAATCTGGGATTTTCGTGACAGAAATGCATTTACACTTTATGATCGTAAAACATGTATTTTTAATTAAGATACATGAAACAAAAATAATAAGCGAATTAGATTTAAACTCGGGTCTAAGTACAAGTATGCATTACAATAAATTGGAAACAAGCCCCGCCCACTTTCCTTATCCATCCTCATTCCACCGCGGGTCCGCGGTGGAAAGTTAGAGACAAAAAATACAGGTAAGCGCGGACGATAAAATTTCTACTTCTTTACCCCGCCGCGGAAACTCCGCGATCCCGCCGACTAGGGCGTTTCCGCGGTGGATATTAAAATTTTAATCCTTTTTCTTACAGCCCCCTCTCCGCGGGGGTGGGCGGGCTGGTGAAAATCCCCCTGGACTGTACTGTACATGTAAAACATAGTTTTCAAAATGTTACAGAAAAGCAAAAGACTTGTATGTGAAGCTACGTAAAGAGAGAGATTATCACAGAATGCACCATAAGAGGGTCGTCCAAGAGAAGAATAAACTTATAGCTGATATAAAGAGGTAATTTACAGATATTTAGATTAAGTGGTCATATAGGTGTATCATGGCTTTCAGGTGAGCAATAGTTGCCTTTTGGATATTTGTTAAATTAAAAGGTTATTAGCTGAACTGAGCTGTCAGGCTTTGCAAGGTGTCAGAGCATATAAAAAGACAGAATGCACCATAAGAAAATCGCCCAAAGAGATAAACATGAAGAATAACTTGAAGATGACGATGTTTGTTGTTTTTGTTGTTTTTTTTTGTGCTTCTAATGGACTCATTATCATTGCCCGGTGGCACAAGCAGCCCATTTATTTCTCAGAATCCCCAAAGGCGGCCAGGAAAAATAATTTAAAATGTATCATTCATTTCAGGTTAAAGAAACATTACAAGCAATATGAACCCACTCTTCAACAGCTTAAGAAGAAGTATGAAGTAGCGATGAAAGAGAAAATGTTGTCAAAACTCGAGTGTGACCGAGCCGTGGGTCAGGTCTCGGGACTTCAGAATACCCTCAGAAGTATGGAGACATTCAAAAGTGGATCAGCAGTCATGAGAGAAGGTTAGAATTTAGTCTGCTGTTATGTTCTTTTGAATCAGATGCATCAAAAGAAACTTAATATAAATAGTACAATTCCTCTTCTTCTTAAATCCAAAATTTCAAGTTTCTAGCCTGCTTCTGATGACATACAGGCCAACCTGGTTGGAAACCCCAAAGACTGGTTCTGGCATCCCGGCTCATATATTCTGGGCTTCTGACCAGCTCCAGTGCATATCTGAAAATTTCTAAGGGCTTGTTATTTCTATCAAGGAAGAACTTACAAGTATTTAATCAGTGTTCAATGCTCAACCTTTAACCAGTAACTGATAACAATTGAAACAATATGCTGTGTCGGGAAATTCAAACTTTAAACTCCCAAACATTATAGGCCTATAATGCAGGATTTAACAGGGCTAGATATTGAAAATCATTACATGACAAAAACATGCCCATGCAATATACAGAGATTTTTTTTAAAATTGTAAAAAAATGAAAATTTTCATTATAAAAAAATTTGATATTTTACTTATGTTTGCTCCAAACATAGATTGTGGGTACATGTTAGAACGCGGCGAGGCGGTTCTAACGAGTAGCCACAATCTATGTTTTGGACCAAAAATAAGAAGAATAGGTATACCCCTGCACCTGCATACCCCAGTTTTGCGATATAAAAGTGGGGTTCAAGGGGGTATACATTACACATACATGTTTTCATGATGATATAATTGCTATATACATTACACATACATGTTTTTGTGATGATATAATTGCTAATTTTGCAGCTCAGCAAACTGGTTCATCAACAAGGATCTGCCAGAAAGGTGGTATACCCCTTGATGTTGAGGGCCAGGGCCCCACCCAGAGAGCCCTTAGGGCAGAGAGGGAGGTCATGGATGTTCAGGATCTTTCAAAAGACTTCAAGAGGCACCCCAAGGTCAGTTAAATGTTTTAAGGTCAAGGTCAAAGTTTTAAGGTCAGTTGATTGTACTTAAAAGCTGTATTTTCCAATGCAGATTCATCTTTATAAGTAATCTGCAATGCCATATTAGACTAGCTACTAGTCTGTAAAACATATTATTACGATATGGTTATTATTTTCATATGTTTAGCTTTTAATACCTATCTTAAAAAACTTCAGAGTCAAGCTGGTCTATAATTGAATTTTTCTGCAGTAGAGTTGGCTGAGTTTTAGAAATCGCGTCACATCTATAGACTGGCCACAGAGATTGAAAATAATATTTTTAGAAGCGAAAATCAAGAAAGGTGTATTTCTAAACTTCTTAGCCTTGGGCAAGGCTAATGCTATATATAATTTTCAAAATTGGCTACATACTGAAATTTTCCTTTTCAAAAACGAAAGAATAATTGAACCATGATGCAAGAAGAATTGTTTTATTTAGTTGCAGCTAGGTTTGACAAAAACATTCTTTAGAGCTCAATTTACAGATATCCAGGCTTAAAATTTCCAATATAGATGGTAAGTGGATTATTCTAAAAAGCAAAACATTTTAGCGATCAGCAAATGTTGACTTTGTAATGTATTCACATTTGCCAAAATTTTCCATTGTCTTGTATACTTGACAGGACTCAGTATTTCCACCAGACAAGGGAGTTAACCCAAATCTTGGTCAAGCTAAAGCACCGAGTGGTCACTTGGCACGAGCAGGTGGCTTCAGATTGTCCAACACTTTCCAGGCACACGGACAACCTATTAGTGGGTATGGCATTTTACAGTAGTGATTCATAATAACTATGGGGTATCACTTTTAACTAAAATAAAAATATTTGAGCTGCGACATGAGAAAAATGGTCTTTGGGGTTTTCGACCTGGCCTGACACAAACCGGCCTATGTAGCTATAGAAGATGGCTAGCAGCTTGAAATTTCGGAATTAAGAAGAAGAATTGTACTATCTGAGTAGCGAAAACAAAGGTTCTGATCAGCTGTGCAGTTACTGCACAGCTGATCTGCGCCTTTGTTTTAGCATAGGCAAATATTCGGTTTCCTCATGACGCGGCTCATTTCCAAGTTATGCATTCAAGTGAGGTAATTTCATGTACTTTAGTACTGTAGTATCCACAATTTTAATTATGAGGGGAAACTTAAGAAAAATACACAATGTTTCAGCCATAAATTGCCTATTTCTATAGAGTATCAGTTTCTTGAACACATAGTTAATATAATTCATCTATTTAATTGCCAATATTACTTATTTTCCACTATATATCTGAGGAAAGGAATCTAATAAGCTCAAAGCTTCCATTCTAATCCTATGTGTGTGTTTTTGTGTTTTTTTTTTGTTTTTGTTTTTTTTTTAAATTTTGTGCATATATGTAAAATGTTATTGAAAAAGATATGTTTAGTGTAATATTTCCCATCATTTTACTATTACAGCCTAGCACTTCACCCTCGCAAGCCTATCCTGGCCACCAGCAGTGATGACCATACATGGAAGATGTGGGCTGTGCCCGGCGGCGAGATAATAATGACAGGGGAGGGGCACACGGACTGGGTCTCAGAATGTGACTTTCACCCATCGTAAGTTTTCTGAGGATATGAATCTTTATTCAGTTAGAGCAGTCATCTGTTAATGACATAAGATGTGCACAAAGTACTGATAATCTGCCTATGGCAGTGTTCACGAAACTTGTGAAGACCTTACAGGACCTTTGGTCAGACAGACCTTGGGAGTTTCTCTGACCAACTGAAATTTTGCCTGACCAATAACATGATGGCTTAAGTTTCGCCCAATTTTTTTCAAAGGATTTTCAGTCCTGTGTGGCAAAATTGTTGTCTGACTGAGGTTTGTGAACACTGACCATCCTGATATGACCTCACTGATTTACTATGGACGGAAACCATCGATTGAAACAAAACAAAACAAAACAAAACAAAAAAAAGGTTAGAATTTTCGAAAATCTTGGAGCATTGCACTGTACCTGTGGTAATATTTCAGTGGTACCAAACTGGCTACTTCAAGTGGTGATACTACAGTGAAGATCTGGGATTTCACCAAAGCCGAATGTGTACATACGTTCACAGACCACACACATGCTGGTATGTAGACCTGACGTCTTATCGTGAGAGACACAAATTGAGAAAACCGTCTTTTTGCATATGCAAAACCAAAGATGCAGATAGCTGTGCAGTAACTGCACAGCTGATCAGCATCTTTGTTATTGCTACATAGATACATGTAGTACAATTGCTCTTCTTAAATACGAATTTGCATGCTTCTAGCCTTCTTCTGTGACTGTACAGACCGGATAATAGCAGACCTAGACAGGTTTCTCTCATTGCGGTTCTTAATTAAACCTGATGGGTGACTTCTTTCTTCTGGTTTTTAGAATAAAAGTCCATGTGAAAACAGCTTGCATGGACAAAGGGACAAGCAAGCAACTTGAGATTAAACCTTGAGGTTGTAAACTGTGTTACAGTGAGGCATGTTATTAGTGAGGTTGGATTGTATAGGTATGTTGAAGTTTAAGAAAGTTTACAGTAGTATGAGCTGCATCATGAGAAAATCAAAAACTGTGAAGCTGATCAGCACTTTTGTTTTTGCAACACAGATAGTACAATTCTTCTACTTTCTAAATCCAAAATTTCCAGCCTGTGCTGGTACAGCTCGGTTTGTGTCAGACCTGTTCAAAAACCACATTGTTGGTTTTCTCATGATGGGGCTCATTTGTTCCTTGTATATTTACAGTGTGGTGTGTAAGCTGGCATCATTGTGGAGATTTCCTGGCCAGTTGTTCTATGGACAACACAGGCAAAGTTTGGGACCTGAACAGTTTACGATGCCGCTACACGCTGCGAGGTCATGCTGATTCAGTGAACAGTATAGAGTTTCTGCCGTATTCAAACACGCTCCTTACATGCTCTGCGGACAAGACGTTATCACTCTGGGATGCTAGAACTGTATGTATACTCTCAAATTTCTCCAAGGGAGGCAGGGTGGGATTTTTGGGCCCCTGCCCATCAGGGCTGTGAGAAATAGGTGGGCTGCTTGTGCCTCCATGCAAAGTCTATAACAGACTGTCCAACCACTTGATTACTGCTCAGTTGCTTTAGAGGCCTGAGTCTGGCCAGGAAAAGTCGAACTATCAATCCCTATAAGCCTTTTTTGTTTACTTGGTAGGTATATTTCAAAGCACATTTTCCGTCTCATGACATCTCAGTGTTGGGTTGAAGTCCCATAAAGTAAAGGCAACACACAAACATGACCATTGCTGTTGTATTGGACATACAGCAACAAATCCAACAGTCAAAACAAATATTTTTGTTGAGCTTCAATAACAATTAGCTCTGACAGCTGTTTACCAATGAAGGAAAAAATCAAATCAGTCAAACAAATCATTATGCACAAGTCCTTTGTAACCATCCACCACCCCCCACCTAGTGCATTAGTAAATGCTTTCTTCATAGCCATAGGTAGGAATTGGTTGTTGTAAAAGTGTAACAAACATACACTTACTTAATGATTATCTTTTTCAAGAAACTTATCTCTGGGCATTCAGAAAAGTAGCCTTGAGGCAGAGAAATGCAGATGGATACATGGTGTCAAAAAGCACATGATCTGCAGATTTTCTTAGGAATGGTCACACTCATCTGTGATTAGTAGGCTTAGTGGTTAACAAGTGAGTGAGTGAGTGAGTGAGTGAGTGAGTGAGTGAGTGAGTGAGTGAGTGAGTGAGTGAGTGAGTAAAGACTTTATTTATAGAGGGTAACAACATTCAGCACATACATATATACAAAGACATGTAATAGCTAATCTTCCATGAGGTCATCAAGTGCAGGCCAATTCATTCAGCTGATTGTTTACCCATATATGACGAATGAACTTTCCCATCATTATCATCTGGGTGAGTCCACTTTCATTTTTAGGGGCTTCAGATGTGATTTTAAAATTTTATTTACATTTTTCGATGAAATTCCTCTTAGCAAACAGAATAGCCCCAGATCTGACACCACGTTCTGCGGCGTCACATCTGGGGCTATTCTGTTTGCCTATGGTCCATAAAAGGGATGTCAGGCTTTATTTAATGAGTTAATCTTACATTTTATGTTGTGTTTTTCATTTTATGTTGTGTTTTTCAGGGCTTATGTGCTCAGACATTCTTCGGTCACATGCATTCTGTGAATTTTGCAACATTTAATACTAGGGTAGGTACTCGTCTATCATAAAATAATTTGTAAGGACATTTGTATGCAGAATTTCTAACCAGGCCCAACACAAAATAGGCAATACATCCAAGAGTATGGTTTAATAGTGTCTCTAAATCTTGGATCAAGAAGGACGATGCATTGATGATATTGACCATTTAAATAGAAAATCTTAGATTATTAGAAAAGTAAACTCTGTGTTGTAAAGGTTTTTTTTTTTCCTTTTCTTTTTCTCAAAAGAAAGATTTATTTGAATTCAAACTACTGCTGTTTTTCTTACGTTCAATGTTAAGAGAATTTTATTGCCATAGCTTTGCTTTTGCTATTGGCTTGAGATTAGAAAGCATTATATTCTATTTTGAGTTGGTTATTGCATGCAGTGTTGTAGATTCTCAATTATTTACTATGATTTTAACAGACTTCAGCCAATGGTACCTCCCTGGCAAGTATTTCATACTGCTCCTTGAGTGTTAAACCAAGAAACTGATTAACTTTTGTTGTGTCACACCACACTGAAAAATTTTACTTCAAAATCTCACTCTGATTTTGGCACACCAAATAACAATATACATCAGTGATTTTTGTACAAATAACAATCCACCAGAAACGTTTGTCTTGTCACGGTTTTGTGGTAACTATGATGATTAAGCATAATGCTAAAGATTAAGTATTATGTTAAAAATGTATTTTGTGACAATTTTCTTCATGTGTTTATGAGTATTGTGCAATTCTGTCAAAAGAGTTTTTAGATGGTTTTTAAGGATATTCTTATACATTATTAAAGCCGAGGAAGCCTGCTTTTAGCACAGGCAAAAATATATATCCTTACATCACTTCTGCTTGATTGTGTAATCTTTATATTGTTTTTGCAAGCCCTTCCGCCTTGGCTGTGCAGTTCTAATGTGTAACCACAATATATACCGTATTCGTTCTAATTAGCGCACAGTGCGCTTAACTTTTCAAAATACTTAAAAATTAAGGTAACAAAATATTGTTCTAATAAGCGCATACTAAAAACGGAAACAACACATAAAGTGCCGAAACTACCATGTCAAAACTACCAATGACGATGTCATTAAAGTGTTCCAATCATTGCAAAACAGTGTTTGGTCATCTAAACTTTAGTTTTTTTTTTTTTTTTTTTGTTTTTTTGTTTTTTTTTTAATTCAGTTTTACGTCCCTTTCAAGATTATTTCAGCTCATATGAGACGGGCCAATCAGTAGGTGGGGCGAAAACAGGAGAACCCCGAGAAAAACCACCTGACACACCAGCAAGCAGAACGTGGCTTGTCTCACATGTGGCCAGAGCGGGGCTCGAACCCACACCAGACACTTTAGTTTTAACGCAGTTAATGCAGTAAAATGTATAAGATGTGTATAAAATACCAATATGCTTGTCAAGCAATGTGCGCTTATGCACATGGTTTTCTGAAACGACCAGGGTGTGCGCTTATTGGAGCATGTGCGCTAATTAGAACGAATACGGTAATATGTTTAAGAGCAAAAATAAGAAAATTTATATTTTATACCAATATGCACCCAAGTTTTATTAAATAATCATTGAAGTTGGTTGCAAGGTGGTTTACATTACGTAGACATGCTATCTTGATGGGGGAAGGGCATGCATATATTTTGTACTGTGGTTTCAAATCTTGTATGCCTCATAAAATTTCACTTTTGCAGGGTGATACATTAGCGTCCTGCGACTCGTATGGCACGGTGAAACTGTGGGATGTTCGGACAGGTTCTCCTATGACCAGTTTTGATGTTGGACCACATCCTGCTAACAGAGTAGCATTTGATCCCACAGGTACTTTCATTATTTTATTTTATTCCTAAGGGTGGATTTGCAAGTGTATTTGGCAAATCACAAAGTTAATGAGTAGCAGCAAATCCCCAACAAAAAGATTCTGACAGTTAATAAGTGATTAATTTAGCAAAAGCGATTTTTTGGCTTCTTTGGCTAGTTCATTATAAACATGGTATGAAACCATGGCCATGATAGATTTCTTCCAGTGCTGCTCATTTTTTTGACGAACAGACTTTCGCGACATTACTATTTGGGCCAGTCTACTTTCATTTTGAAGAAGCCATAGATAGGACATCAGACATTTATGAGTGCACATTATATCACTATCTTTTGGGTCTGGAGAAATAGACCATGTTATTGGTAAAACTTAGTTATAATGGGGTTACTTACAATAGACATATTGCAAAACAAGTTTTGGGGACATGGCATGCCATGTACTTGTTATCATGAAGGAGCCGCATCGTGAGAAAACCGGATTTTTGCCTATGCGAAAACAAAGGCGCAGATCTGCGAAGCTGATCAGCGCCTTTGTTTTCGCTACACGGATAGTACAATTTCTCTTCTTCTTAAATCCGAAATTTCAAGCTTCTAGCCTGTTTCTGTGACTGTACAGGTCGGTTTGTGTCAGACCTGGTCGAAAACCCCGAAGACCGATTTTCTCGCGTCGCGGCTCATATGATAGTGAGGTGTGTTGTTACGAGGTTGAATTGTACTGATTTTCCATTGCAGGACAAGTCTTGGCAATAGCTAGTAATGACAGTACAGTCAAAATGTATGAAGTTTCAAATGGAACGGTAAGTCTCCATCAAGTGTGGCATCTGTCAAATAGCAGCTTAAATGTTTATAGGTAACTTAGGATTCTGTTCTTATATAGAATACAGAATATAAAGAGACACAACAAAAGTGCTTCTGATGTTTTTTACAATTTTCCAACAAAACAATATCATGCTGTTTGTGTAAATTTAAACTACCGACAAGACATTTTGGGCTTTTGAAATCCTGTATAGATTTTGTGGCCTCCGTTGCTAACATTTGTATCTAAGTGTGTTGTTTGGTCTACTGACATGGTTGTTCTTTTTATACTTGTAGATAAGCTCCCTGGTAGGACACGAGGATGCTGTACAGTGTCTCATGTTTGACCGTAGCGGAGAATTCTTGGTCTCAGGAGGAAGTGACAATACAATTAGAGTCTGGTCATAGAAGAAACTGCACTATTTTGTTAGAATTGCGATTATAATAAATGAGCCGTCTCATGGGAAAACCAACAATGTGGTTTTTGAACAGGTCCAACACAAACCGGGCTGTACAGCAAGAGAAGACAGCTGGAAGTTTGAAATTTCGGATTTAAGAAGAAGAGGGATTGTACTTTCCAAGTAGCGAAAACAAAGGCGCTGATCAGCTTCACGGTTACCTCAAAGCTGATAAGCATCTTTGTTTTTGCCTATGCAAATTGTTGGTTTTCTCATGAAGCATCTCAAATTTACAAGAGACTTTAAGGTCCCAGTTCATAAAAAAATTCATGCTCAACTCTACTGAGCATGAAATCTATCACTGAGCATGAAATCTATCACTAAGCATGAAATATAAAGATACAAAATATAAAGTGAAATCTATCACAAACCATGGAATCTGTCATGCTAAAAAATGCTCAGTAGAGTTGAGCATGAAATCTATCACTGAGCATGAAATCTATCACTAAGCATGAAATATAAAGATACAAAATATAAAGTGAAATCTATCACAAACCATGGAATCTGTCATGCTAAAAAATGTAAAGATACAGCCCCTTGCTCATATGCATTGTAGCATTAATAATGACTAGAATATGCAACTCACTTTAAAACAATCAGGCATGAGAGTTACTTTAATTTTAAAATTTGAATTCCATGAAAAAGAGCATGAAAAAGTTACTAACCTAGGTCAGATTCTGATAATAGGAAGTAATTTCAAAGTATCTGTGATAATTCTATAGGATTTCTAATTTATTTGCATGTTTGTCATTAAAAGATATCATGTTTGTATCATATCACTTTTAGGACTGAATTTTATCGTCTAAATGCTATTTTTGTCGAAATGGAATATGCGATTTTGGCATTGATGTTTTGGAAAAAAAAAATCATTTTCCAAGCACTGTTGTATATGTCAGAATTTAATGCATGTCATATGATAGTTAATTTTAAGTCAATATAAAGAAAAAAAAATACAAATTCATGGTTGCTTCTTATTGTTTTTTCAAAACCTTCAAGTTACTTAAACTGAGCGGTGTCATAGGAAAAACAGATTTTTGCCTTTCCAAAAACAAAGGCGCAGATCAGCTGTGCAGTAATAGTAGAGTAATAGTAGAGTAATTGCACAGCTGATCAGTGCCTTTGTTTTTGCTACACGGATAGTAGAACTCTTCTTCCACAATCCGAAATTTCAAGCTTTTTTCTCATGTCGGGGCTCAACTAATCTTGGGCAGGTAAAGTAAGAATAGGAGGACTAGGGATTGATAACAAGTAAATCTAAAATTCCAACCCAGATGCATGAAGATCAAGATGACTAGCTCTTCCAACTCTACGAATATGAAAATATGTAAATAAGAAATGATGCATAGTTTGAAAAAAATCCCACATCCCAGATGGGATTCGAACCCAGAGTGCCGGGGTAGAAATCCAATGCTCTAACCACTGAGCCAAAGAGTCGACTCCCTGACGCAGTATGTCAGAGATTGTACATATATGATACATTGTATCGAATAGCTGTGCTATTTATAGAAGCTACGCATCAAAGATAATCTCGAATGAATGAGTGGTGCGATGGGACATAACACAACCATTACGAAAACTTGCCCATGCAATATTCTTACGAATATGAAAATTCGTAACTAAGAAATGATGCATTGTTTGAAAAAAATCACAAGTGCCTGATGGGACTCTAACCCGGACCGCAGGGGTAAATTCCAATGCTCTAACCACTGAGCCAAAGAGTGGACTACTTGACGCAGTATGTCAGAGGTATACTTACAGGTATATGATACATTGTATTGAATAGCTGTACTAATTATAGACGCTATGCATCGTGTGATCTGTCAACCTGACCTTCCAACCATGGCAGATTATCTCGAATGAATGTGCAATGGGACATAACAATATACAGAGAATTTTTTCAGCAATAAAAAAGATTTCATTGGAAAAATTTTGATATTTTTTTCTTTTTTTTTTTTTTTTTTTTTTTTTTTGCTCAAAACATAGCTTGTAGGTACACAATAGAACCGCCGAGGCAGTTCTAACGAGTACCCACAATCTATGTTTTAGAGCAAAAATAAGAAAAATATATATCCCTGTATACCAGTTTTAATATATAAATGTGGGGTATAGGAGGGTATATATTACAGGAACATGTATCGTGATGAAGGTAGCCATATAGCTAGCATCAACCAAATAACCAGAAACGTACAATAAGAAGGCTGACAGATTAAACAGCAAGCATGAACATACATCGCAGTGAAGAAATACTGGAGGGTATAAATTGAGCCATGACGCAAGAAAACCGGTCTTGGGAATTCAGACCAGGTCTGACACAGACCAGCCTGTACAGTCACAGTAGATGGCTGGAAGCTTGAAATTTTGGATTTAAGTAGAAGAGGGATTGTACTATCCGAGTAGCGAAAACAAAGGCGCTGATCAGCTGTGCAGTTCCTGCACAGCTGATCTGCGTCTTTGTTTTCGCATAAGCAAAAATCCGATTTTCTCATGGCGTGGCTCAATTGATCCTAACCTCAGGGACCCCACTGCTCAGGCTGCCATGGTTGTACCACTCATCTTGATATGTGAATCATGAAGTAGAGTAGAAATGGAATTTATTACCGTTGAAAACTACCAAACAACTTTGCGCCAAACTTAGTTTATCATATGAGCCGCGACGCAAGAAAACCGGTCTTCGGGGTTTCTGACCAGGTCCGACATAAACCGGTCTGTGCAGCCTAAGAGGATGGCTAGAAGCATGAAATTTTCGGTATAGGTAGAGCAAGAATTGTACTATCCAAGTAGCGAAAACAAAGGCGCTGATCAGCTTCGCAGTTACTGCGAAGCTGATCTGCGTCTTTGTTTTTGCATAGGTAATAATCCCGTTTTCTTACGACGCGGCTCATATAACGTTGCTATTATTCAGTGGATAATGTGTAATAAATGTGTAATGACCCCAAACATCATGATGTGTATTAACTCTTGCTGGAACTGACGACGTCCATAACAACAATGTAAATTTTCACTAAAACCGCTTTGAAGGCATTAAAATCCTATTTGAAAAATTTGCACAACTGATCTGGTTTCCACTCAATGCCCTCTATTTCTACATGGGTGATGCTGCATCAATCTGGACCACAACAACATTACGAAAACTTGCCCATGCAATAAACAGAGATTTTTTGAGCTTTAAAACTTGAAAATTTTCAACTGAAAATTTTTGACATTTTTGTTATTTTTGCTCAAAACATAGATTGTGGGTACACGTTAGAACCGCCTCGCCGAGGCAGTTCTAACAAGTACCCACAATCTATGTTTTGGAGCAAAAATAAGGAAAATAGGTATACCCCTGCATACCCCAGTTTTGCTATATAAAAGTGGGGTTTAAGGGGGTATACATGTCACGGACATGTTTTCCTGATGAATTTGGTTGCATCAACCATATCAAGGTTGAGTTCCATTAAAAATAAATAGAGAATCTTTCACTTGTGGTCATTTCATATGAAATTTATTAAACAAGCCTTTGGTAAGTTTAATAAATTTCATATGAAATGTCCATGAGTGTAAGATTTGTTTTATCATATGACTTTTGAAATAGAATACTGAATTACTGTCTTCAAAGTGGACATATTTTAAATAAAAAGTTTATATTGTTGATATGGACATCGATGACATTCTGTATTCCCGCAAAAGTTAATACACGTGTGGTCATAATACTTTTTATTACATGATATTATCCACTAAAAACAGCGACATCATTTGATAAACATCCTTTGAACAAGCTAACTCAAACATTTGTACAGGTATACAAGTCAGACAATGTGTTTCCATGATTTTATTATCAATCAAAAATTGAAACCACTGTAAATAAATATATGTATATTTTCAAAATTATACAGTCTATTCAAATTCATTTGCTAGGAATGTGCCCTAGTGTCTACTTGTGGAGAAATTAAAATTAAGGTAATAAAACTTCCAAATTTAATAAATGAGACGCATCCTGAGAAAACCTGAATTTTGCCTATGCGAAAACAGGTGCAGATCAGCTGTGCAGATGATCAGCGCCTTTGTTTTCGCTTCTCCGATAGTACAATTCCTCCTCTACTTTTAAAATCCCAAATTTCAAGCTTCTATCCTTTTACTGTGAATGTACAGGCCGGTTTGCATCAGAACTGGTCACAAATCACTAGTCTATTTCATCTAGAGTATTATTAAGCAAATTATAATATGTTGGTTGATTGAGTTTATGTTATAACCCATCTTGAAAGGGACGTAAAACTGAATAAAAAAAAATAATGTTATAACCCTGTAATATCATGATTAAGATCGGAAATGTTTGTGATAACTTAATTTTCGCGAATATTCGCTAATTCATTGCCTCCCAAATTCAAGCTTCTCGCTAATACAGAATCACTATGCCATAAAGACTACATAAATACTTGTTTGTGAATTCAAGACCTCATAAATAATTTGGAAATAGGAGATTCGCGAAAGAAAAGTCACGCAAAAATTTCCGAACTTACTGTATCAATATATCCTAGAAGTATTTGTTAAGCTCTGCGCTGGGATTAGAGTTATCTATATCAGCCCAATAGGGATATTTCATTGGTAGATGTTTGGTGTGTTTGTCTATAATTGGCTTGAGCAATTCAAACAGGAATTCCGAGCCCTCAGTGGAAAGGTGGAGACCGTCATTCAACATCTGACCCCAATTCTGAAAAATAATTAGATAAACATATAGGTAATAGCCGCAGCAGGGGGATGTTTTATCAAAAAAATGTGTGACTTCAAAGCACAGTCAGTTTTCTTGTTTGGCAGCCCCAGAGACCAAGTGCTGAAGGTAGCTGATTGTGATACGTGTTGTCCCCAGTAAAAACAGTAATCGGCATCATGGTAAAAGTGATTTATCTTCATGATGCATCTGCTTATTCTATCTGTCTCTCTGTTGTGCTCGTTTTGTGACTAGCCAGATGGCTACCTTGTTTGGAAAGAGCTAGTCATCCTGCTCTTCAAGTGTATTTCAGAAAAATGTTTTATGTATTCTCTTTCCCACCTGGTGTCTATGTTGGGACTTTAAATATAACTGCATCGATTCCTGGTCTACCTATTCTTATTTTACTGTCATACCCAATGTCTTCACTATGCCCAGTGTGGGTTGATCCCATGTGGGGCACATGTGAGACAAGCCAAGTTCTGCTTGCAGTTGTGCCTACTATGCCACATGATTTTTCCAAAGGTACACCGACATACGGACATTTGCCCCACATACGGACTGGCTCCATCTTATATGATTCAGTTTAATGTCCCTTTCAAAATTATCTCAGCTCATAATACGTACCTTTTGTTTGATCATTGCTGAGTAGAAATCTACAGACTCAGTGCCAGCTTTTTTAGAGACATCACAGCAAGCTTGAGCGTATTGTCTTGTTGGTTCGTTGTACTTCCCAAATATACGGCCTAGAAAGTAAAATATTAGAGCCACCTCATGGGAAAACCAACAATGTGGTTTTCAAACAGGTCTGACACAAAAGGGCGTGTACAGTCACAGAAGATGGCTGGAGACTGGAAATTTTGGATTGAGAAAGTAGAGGGATTGTACTATCCCTGTAGCGAAAGCAAAGGCGCTGATCAGCTTCGCAGTTACTGCGAAGCTGATCTGTGCCTTTGTTTTCGCATATGCAGATTGTTGGTTTTCCCATGAGGCGGCTCATTACAGATTAAGAAAGCCCCCACAATCCCCACTTCAAGGTTATGAAACTTGCAAATGCTGAAAATTTAACATTGATGAACGAGATCTATAACATGCTTTGTTGATTTGCAAGGTTTTCTGTCATAGCCATATTTCAATTATGTCTTACTTCTTAAATTGTACTGCTCTGACAGTGCTTAAATCCTGATTTTCAAACATATTTGAACAAAACTTTAATACTTATAGCAGTTATGCAGCAAATGTTTTTCAGGGTCTCAAAAAAAAAAAAAAATCATTTTGTTCAAAATGGTTAGTTGTATGCAGTTTCATCAATTGAGTGTGAACACATGATTTGATCTTTTTGATTTACGGTACCACTTTTACTTAAGCAAAGGAAATGCAAAGTACCTGTGCATTTATTACTTTGTCTTAGTCTGTTGTCTTAACCTAAGCAGCCCATTTCAACAAACTTGTAATTTTGAATTTTTAGTTGTTCTTACCATTCACTTTGCAATCTTTTTCCCATTTTTCTTCATCACAGGCTGGTGGAGATATAAGGACTATTTTCTGACTCGGTATACCTATAGACTGAGAGGAAAAATGATACAAATAACATTGAAACCATAAATAATAATAAGATGAGATAATGTTTTACTTACATGTGATGAGTTTGAAAGACGAATCAGGGAGATTTTTCTTCCATTTCAGGGAGATTTTTGAAAAATGTATAGATTATATAGGAAAATTCCTGATTCATTTCTGGGAGATTTTGATTTTATGTTAAAAAGTGGTACATTTTAGAAGAATTTTTACCAATTTTACGGCTCATTTCCTGGAGTCTCCCTGATGATATGGTTTTACATTCTTTCTGCATACAAAATAAATAATAAACAGCTGTTAATATTGTGTGACACGAATATTTATGCAATAAATAAATTAATACGAGCAAACATATGAAAAACAAATCAACCGATTCATGTATTTACACTTTACAGCAATAAAAGTCCCTGTTCAGTACATTTCTATATGCATGTTTTGGTAATGAACCAAGCTACCATGCCCAATGTTAGATGTTATAAAAGCTTTCACCTGTAGATAGTCCACCATATCTAACAGATTCTGTGTATACTCTTCCAAAGGCACATGTTGTTTCGTACATTTTACACTGTCAACCGAGTCGTTGGCCCCCAGAAATATTGTAACCAGCTGCGTGTTCGGTGAATCAGAAGCAGTAATGAGCTTTGGCAAAATCAGCTTACAGAACCTAGTGTTGTAGCCAGAAAATCCTCGGTTGATGACATCACATTTCCTGAAAAAATAGAGCTTTTTTGCAGTGGTATGAATAGAACCTCAAAATATTCTGTCACAAAATAGTTTCATTATTATATTACTTGTGTTACTTGTTGTTCCTATTGTTTGTTTTTTTTCGTTGTTGTTGTTTTTTGTTTTTTTTTTTTGTTTTTTTTTTATTTATTTTTTTGTTTTTTTATATATCAGCTATTGTATTTTCCTATGGCCTCAATTCAGACAAACATTCAAAAAAGATGAAGATTAAGTTAGTGCAAGACTTTTGTTGAGCAGTATACATGCTACCTGAAATTTCAATTTACTGACAATAGACTGTTGCCTAAAATATGGGCAACTATATTACAGTTTGCACCTTTGTCTTCAACAAATTTATATAGCCTCATTTACATGTGTCAGCGAATGGCCAAAAAGAATGATTTTAGACCATATATTTTCGTCATTTTAGACGTGTCTACTTTCATTTTTTTTTTTCTATAAATTTGTGTTTTGTTGTTGTACTTTTTTGTTGCTGTTGTTCAAAGGTTGTTTGTATATTGTTGTTGACTTTTTTTGTTGTTGTTGTTGATTTTACATGTTGTTTGGTTGATACACTGCCCTAATACATGTACCAATTTAATGCACACCCCTGGTATTTCCTCACATTGCAGAAAGTATGCGGCAAATGTTAAAGCCTGCATGGCTAGGTTCCTCAGAGCTGTGGCTATAACTGACTGGTGCATGTTGCCTGCCAATGCCTGGTCAAACCTCTGACTTACCTTTGTAGATGATTTGCTAACAAGGTACCCCAGCATCCATCTTTGCTAAAACTATACTGGAAAAAGACAGAATCAAAGCCAATTTAATGTTACGCAATCTATTATTATGTAAAAAAAAAAAAAAGTATGGTATTTCAGCCTGGTATTCAAAGCCTTTTCAGTACATGTCTAATTTAAAGTCCTGGCACCAAAGTTATGAACATTTTACAGTATCAAGGATTTTTGATCAGCTTTGGTATTTTTCTATGGCCTCGTTATTGGGTATGGTCTACTTTTGACCTAGGTAAAAGTCAAAGGTATACAGTTGAATGTTGTCCGGTCCCGATAGCGTAATGGTTAGAGCGTTCGCTTCGTAAGCGGGAGGCGCGGGTTCTAATCCGGGCCGCGTCATACCAAAGACGTTAAAAATGGTACCAGTGGCTACCTTGCTTGGCGCTCAGCATTAATAAGGCAAGCACTGGCTTCTCTTCTCTCAAAAAGATGATGGGAGCTCCATGTAATACTCTGTTTATGAGGTGTTTGGAGTACTTGGCAGATTCAGATTTGCCGAACTATACCTGTTTGTTTTGATTTTACTTGTATTGACTGACAATAGACTGTTGCTTAAGATATTGTACAACTATATCAGTATAATATCACAGTTTGCCCCTTTGTCTTCAACATATTTATATAGCCTTATTTACCTGTGTCAGCGAATCGCCAAAAAGAATGATTTTATGCCAAGAAGTTTTGTCACCCATTTTGGACGTGTCTACTTTCGGTTTCGACTTCCACCTGAACCACGCCCACTGGGCGGACCATCGATGGAAATGGTATCTCAGAAAATGTGATTTCATTGTCTGAATTTCATTAAAAATTGCAGAAAGCCTAATACTAAATGTAAAAATAATTTTGCATAATAGTTGCAAATAAATTATTTTTCTTGTCAGGTCCGTTGGACTACCCCATTCTTTCAGCAGATATGTTCCTCCTCTCAATTTAGGAGCACCAACGAAAGGGAGTAAATAATGGAGTGTGTTGTGATTACTATCGCTTTTAAGATGAGATCGTCATGAAGGGGTTTTAACTTGTAAAATTTTGTAAAATTCTCTATAATGGCCACTAACAGCATGATATCTATTTCCTTTTGCTTCAATTTTCCTTATTTTCGCGGCTCGCTCTTTTAAAGAACTTGAAAAAGGTGGTTTCTACACAAGCTTAACCCTGATGTTTTATATGAACCTGTGCGTGAGAAAACCAGCAATTTTGGGTTCCGACCAGGTCTGACACAAACCGGCCTGTACAGTCACAGGAGATAGTTAGCAGCTTGAAATTTGTTTTAGAAGAGGGATTGTACTATCCATGTAGTGAAAACAAAGGCGCTGATCAGCTTCGCGGTTACCGAGAAGCTGACTGCGGCTTTGCTTTCGCCTATGCAAATTGTTGGTTTTCTCATGCAGTGGCTCATATATATTATAAAAGAAAGGTTTTACTTTGTAAATTTTTCTCTAGAGTCGCCTCTAGAAGAATGAAACATATTTTATTTTCGCATTTTTTCTTCGCTTACAGGGCTCGCTATGTCAAACAATTCTAAGTCGATAAATCTGTACTCTCACCATGGAAACATGTCCATGAAATGTTAACCCCCTTCAACCCCAATTTTATATAGTAAAACTGCGGGTTACAGTGGTGTACATGTACCTATTTTTTCTTATTTTTATCCAAAACATAGATTGTGGATACTCGTTAGAACCGCCTCGGCGAGCCTCGCCGAGGCGGTTCTAACGTATACCCACAATCTATGTTTTGAGCAATAAGAAGAAAAATATCGAAATTTTTATACTCAAAATTTTCCATTTTTACAACTTTAAGAAAAATCTGTATAGTATGTTACATGGGCGTGTTTTCGCAATGTTTAACACAAATTATTAAACCCTAATGTTCTATGAAAATTAGCAGGTTTTATTTTGTAAAATTCTCAATAAAACTGACTCCGATACCCTGAAACGTGTTTTTTTTTTTTTTTTTTTTTTTTTTTTTTTTTTTTTTTTTCAGTTTACGGATCCTCTGGACCCGGCCCTGAAACCTAGAAAATTGAAGATGTGAGGGGAATTTCTCAAATTGTCAAGGACAGCTAACGCCATAGACGGAATATTTCCATCGGTGTTCCGTTAAACATCTCTACACCAATGGAAATGGAATATATTCAGCCCTTGGTCGAAAATGAAAATTCAGCAAAACAGAGAATAAACGAAATCCTGTGTATTATAACTTATGTTTGATCTTTTCTGACATAGATTATAAATATTCTTGTTATGCAGAATCATAAGATACTTCATTTTTTTTTTTTTTTTTTTTTTTTTTTTTTTTTTTTTTTTTTTTTTTTGGTGGGGGTGGGATTTCAGATTTCTATAAACAGATCGGGGGAGACTACTGTAGAATTAGCGATTCAAAGTCGAAAATCGTTTGTTTGTCAACGTTAATTCAAACTTTTTAGACAGTTTTATGTTTTTACGTGATGTTGTTTTTTTCCTAATGGTACAAGTCCATAACAAAAATAATAGGATTTACACCAAAAGAACATAGCTACAAGCTAAGTTGTCACGGAAGTGGAGCGAGGTCACGAAGTGTATCGGAGTGCCCAGATTGCGGCATGATATGGAATAAAAATTAAAACTCAGATCCTTTAAGAGCAGTGAAGACATTAATCAGAAAGGGGATGGGCCATACCGCGGTATGAACGATGGAACGATTTTTTAGCTCTTTCTTAGTTGTCCTCACCATCTACTAGGATCAGAGAATATCACCACAAACTGCGATTTTCAAGCGCAAGAGTGACCACATCCTATATGTGTGTACAGGGATACCATGTCCTTCCAGGCCAAGTTCTCTATTTTTTCTGCTAAAATGCCAAGTCAAGTCAAAATTTCATTCAAGACCCCCTAACCGATGGTATGTGAATTACACATGCATGTAAACAAATAGAACAAATAACAAGTGATGGACAAGACTCAAAAATGAAAAGTCGCAAAAAGCCACACCATAGCAGAATTTGTTAGTATCATAGTGGCGTCTCAGAATAGTATCATATCCAGCTCATGTCCCGTATCCCCAACCCCACGAGCTTGCAAGTAAGTTTTCTAGCAATAAAAAAAAATCATATGATGTGCTTGACCCAAGAAATAGCGTTATTAGTCATTTCTGGGTTGAGTTTAAAAAAAAAAAAACAGGCCTGTGCGGAATCACCGTGTTGTTTCAAGAAATCTGCAGTAATTGAAGTAGATCCTTGTGGAGGAGTGGAGAAACATCCCACAAGCTTCGTTATGGAATTAATATGTTTTGTCCATGAGGAGGAGGTGTCCCTGTGTCATCCAGGCCCATTCTGGACACACAGGACATTAAATGGATATGATAAACTTCACCGCTGCGATATCCGAATAGTTTGCGTTTAGTTATCAGTTCAACTGGATATACTGTGACTTTTTGTTTTTCAGTCATGAAAATTATTGCATTCTAGTCCATCGTTGTTTATGAAAATTACAGATTATAAACAAGAATACGAGGATGAACTAAATTTGTTGAAAATTTCACGAAAAATGGTTGATTGAATTATGTCCAAAAAGGTAACCGTAAGTGTTGCGTTAGAAGTGCCTCTCAGTGTAGTAAACATTTTTAACATATGAATTCCAATTCAAATGGAAGATAGCATTTCGTACCTAATGATCTCAAAAACCAAGACGGATGCAGTTCCCTTCAAACTGACACAATTAGAAGCTTGGGAGAAGGAGTGGCACATTGCCTTTAATCCAAATAAATGAGTAGTCATACGTCATGCATGATTACAAGCGCCATGGGGAAACCCTTTAAATCACTAAAAGCACAAAATACATCGGAGTAAATATAACTGATGATGGGCTGGACTCCACCTGCACTGACCCGAAAAACAGGTCCCGGGTCGTTTCGCCCGTGAGTTGTTTCGCCCCTGAGTCGTTTCGCCCGTGAGTCGTTTCGCCCTGGGTCGTTTCGCCCTGGGTCGTTTCGCCCGTGAGTCGTTTCGTCCCTATTTGGTGAGTCGTTTCGCCCTTATTTTTCTACCATGCCCAAATGTGTAATATGGTGTATTATTTGTTATTTATAACTTAATGATATGTCTTGGGCATGCACAACTGTCTTTTGGGTATATATACTAAAGGGCTTTGAAAACGCCTCACTATAAATCAATGGTTGTGATGATGATTATTTCTTTTAGAATACATGATACTTCGGCAAAAATAATTTCGATCAGAAAATACAACCAGCCTGCTTAAATTGCATACCAAAACAGGAACGTCAACGCCAGTGATTTACGTCATACAGTATGATTTCAATCGTTACCAAAAGTTCAACCAAAATGAATTAACATGATTTCTGAAAAGAAACACAAAAGCCAAGCAAATGCTTCACAAAAATAGGCACGGACTTGTGTAAAAATTTCTGTGTTTTGACCACTTTACGCTTGACGTCAGCGAAAAACGCTAGCCCCTTAAATGGCATTGTACTATTTTTTTTTTTTTTTGCGCTTTTACAATTTAACATTTAACATTTCAAGAATGTCGGCCATCGGTCACCGACAAAGATGAAGCATTCACACATCGCCTTAATTGACAAATACGATTATTGTCACCTACGTGTGATTAAAGGCGTAAACACATTAATGGATTATCGCATTAATCAATTGACTTGTACAAATATCACACTTCTGTTAATTATTTGATTAGTTTAGCTGACTGTCGAAATACCAGAACTACCACATCTATCTATCTATCTATCTATCTATCTATCTATCTATCTATCTATCTATCTATCTATCTATCTATCTATCTATCTATCTATCTATCTATCTATCTATCTATCTATCTATCTATCTATCTATCTATCTATCTATCCCTATTCCTTCCTCCCTTCCTTCCTTCTGTTATCTTTTTACATCATTAAAAGCCACAGAAGCGGAAGCGCTAAAATGTTTAGATAAATATTATATTAACAAGATACGTCAAGATACTCTTTTCAACCAAATTTCTATCTATCTATCTATCTATCTATCTATCTATCTATCTATCTATCTATCTATCTATCTATCTATCTATCTATCTAATCTATCTATATCTATCTATCTATCTATCTATCTATCTATCTATCTATCTATCTGTCTGTCTGTCTGTCTGTCTGTCTGTCTGTCTGTCTGTCTGTCTGCCTGCCTGCCTGCCTGCCTGCCTGTCTATCTATCTATCTATCTATCTATCTATCTATCTATCTATCTATCTATCTATCTATCTATCTATCTATCTATCTATCTATCTATCTATCCATCCGTCCGTCCGTCCGTCCGTCCGTCCGTCCGTCCGTCCGTCCGTCCATCCTTCCTTCCTTCCTTCCTTCCTTCCTTCCTTCCTTCCTTTATTTCTTTTTTCCCTTTCGTTATCTTCATACAACATTAAAAGCCACAGAAGCGGAAGCGCTAAAACTTTTAAATAGATATTATATTAACAAGTTACGTCAAGATACTCCTTTTATCTATCTATCTATCTATCTATCTATCTATCTATCTATCTATCTATCTATCTATCTATCTATCTATCTATCTATCTATCTATCTATCTATCTATCTATCTATCTATCTGCCTGCCTGCCTGCCTGCCTGCCTGCCTGCCTGCCTGCCTGTCTGTCTGTCTGTCTGTCTATCTATCTATCTATCTATCTATCTATCTATCTATCTATCTATCTATCTATCTATCTATCTATCTATCTATCTATCTATCTATCTATCTATCTATCTATCTATCCTTCCTTCCTCCCTTCCTTTCTTCCTTTCTTCCTTCCTTCTGTATGATCTTTCTACAACATTAAAAGCCACAGAAGCGGAAGCGATAACATGTTTATATACATGTGTATGTTATTTTAACAAGATATGTCAAGATACTCATTTTAACCAAACCTACCTACCTATCTACCTATCAGCATCATCTACTATAGCAATATAAACAACAACAACAACTACAACAACAACAATAATAATAATAATAATAATAATAATAATAATAATAAAAATGGGCGAAACAACTCACGGGCGAAACAACTCACGGGCGAAACGACCCACCTAATAAGGGCGAAACGACCCACCCATAAAACCAGGGCGAAACGACTCAGGGCGAAACGACCCGGCGAAACGACCCACGGGCGAAACGACCCGGATTCAAAAAACATTGTTATCCCGTCATCATACATCCTTCATCTTCCATTACATATCACCTACCCATATTCCCATGTTAATCACAATCAATCACTGTCAACAATCACTTATCCATTCATTCAGTCAAAGTCCCATAATCACCATCCATCATCTTACAATACAAAATCATACAATACAAAATTTCCCTGGCCCTATCATGTCAAGTTTGCAATTCAAAAAAAAAGCATTTTTTTTTTTTTTAATTTCTCAAGTAAAACTTAAAACTATCAGTTCAAACACCTGGTAGGGTCGCATCCCATTATGAATGAATTGACTGAGTTTCAGAAGTTTAACTAAGCAGTGAACAGGTAATGGCAAAATTTAAACCAAAAAAAAAGAGATTTAAACAAACGTTTTGCCTTAAATAAAAAAAAAAAAAAAAAAAAAAAAAAAAAAAAAAAAAAAAAAAAAAAAAAAAAAAACAAGTCGAGAAACAGTCATAATGACAAGCAAGCCACAGAGCTCCTGGTGTAATTTGAGGGTGTTTCAACGGACCGGGATCTAAAAAATTTATTATAATTCATTTGAGTTAAGCCCCTTTGTTGAGGTACGGAAAACTACTTCACCAATGTTAAAACAATTAAATTATCCATGTTATTTTCAAGTTTTTCATTCTTTTATGATTAATTAGAGAATTCACTTTTATTTGAACAGATTTGTTTACCTTTTCAAAGATTATTTATTAAGGTGGATTTATTGTCATTAGTTTTCGCGATATTTCATTACAGCTGATTAGTGATTACATTTTGTATTTACCAATGTTACTGTGGGTTGCCATTGAACTTTGGATATAGGGATATATACACAGCTTTTGAGGACAACTCAGATCCATTATGGCAATAAACAGTATTTTGGATCCGGAAGCATAAACATGGAATGGATATATATCTACTTGACCCCAGCTATCCGCATGACGGTCTTGCCGATAACGGCACTACCTTCGTGGAGATAAGTGGCATTATCTTGCGCACAAACAAAAACATTTTAATTATAAAAGAGGGTTCAGAATCATGTAGAGATATTGGTCTGTGAGAAATTGATTCAGTCTGAAGTAATCCGAGACTGCTCTGAGTCATTAAATAGCCTTCGATTATTTTTGACTGGCGGCTATTAAAACATGGGTAAGACAGCCATACATGTGATATCTAACGATTGATCGTGAATCTCCCGATATTTTGGTCCCAAAAACGCTCTCACGATATAAAAACCTAAAACCCGATGAAGAAAAATTCCTATGGTGTTTTTCCGCAAGTCATTATTTTTTTAGTTTTCACCAAAAAGATCGTTTAGCAGAATGTTTACAGCGCCTACTCGACGAATTTTCGTAGTGTGAAGTGACAGGTGTGATTATTGGCCTCAGGTAATTGGATTAACAATATTAGGTGCTAGGTAATTGTCGTACTTGATTTGAGGATGTCAGGTAAGCTTAGGTAAGGATCATCAGTTGACATGGTTGACTGATCAGTGAGGGGTTTGTCTTGAGCTTGATAAAAAAAAATACACCTACCTTCAAAAAAGCAATAATCCCAATAATATTACTCCAAAACACTATTCCAACATGTTCCAATAACTTGTTCTAAGACTCGAAGTAAACAAATGACAATACATGTAGCTTTCCATTTATATGCAATTATTTATTGTGTAAACATAAACCATGTGCTTTTTACCTCTGGTCAAACTTGAAGTGGTATGACATCATGGCCAAGTGGTGCAGTGGTTATGGTGTTGGCTTATCACGCGGGAGGTCGTGAGATCGAATCTCCGCTGGAGCAAAATTTTTTTTTCTTTTTTTTTTTTTTTTGAAAAAAGATTTATTTTATCCTCTTTTCACATTCAAACCTCTTTTTTTTTTTTTTTTTTTTTTTGAATTAGTTTACTTCTCTTTTTCTTATCTGCTCAATTTAGATTTTTTTTTTTTTTTTTTTTTTTTTTTTTACTTTTTTTTTCAAATCAGATCATCTACATGCAATTTCCTTTTCAAACCTATACAAACTTAATAATTTACTAATTTCACAATTACTTATTTTATCAATGAACTACTGTTGAAGGAAGCTATCATTATCCATTTGGTACATAGCAAGTATGTCTTCTGTACAACCAGAATTAAATTACTTTCAATAATTATAATAAAATTCTAATTTTAAGTAATCATCTATAGATTTGTGAGAATCAGTTGTATATGCATATTGAAGTGCAAAACATTTGACAAAATGCTGGACTGCTGAAAATATTTTCCGCGCTAAAATCGGCTATAGTTTTGTCGAGAAAAAACCTCCCTATTTCAGACCTAAATCTCCCTACCAAAATGTCCAATCTCCCTATTTGGGCCTGAGAATGTATCACATGTATGAAGACAGCCAGAGAAGACTCGGGTCAAGTCTGAAGTACATCATTGGTCATTCATAGTGGTGACGTTTACTGAATTGAAGGTCTGGTAATATTGTCAAAATCTCATACTTGTGATAATTGTTACCAGTATTAAGATAAAATGACATTTTAACCAAGAAGGTAAATGAGGTGATGATCAGAAAATACAGAAATTGATTGACTCAGTATCAGAAGATAGATAAGAGGACTTGACTGTTTTTGCTACAATTCAAACATGATCATACAGATTATTTTATGCCCCAATACTCAGCTCTATAGTGCTCAGCAACATGCTTATCAGCAATGGTCAAGTCATTTCTTGTTTTATTGTCATTCCATTGTATCCTGTGTGGCATGCTGGGTAAATTTTAGGAAAAGCCAATACCATAAACATGATCTTCAACTTTCTGACTGCAATCTTTGAAAGTATTTTGAACCATACGTTAATATTTTGAAAGAAAACATGTTATTTACTATATATGTTCAGTTGTAAAAGCGTTCAGCATTTTTTTTCTCAAAATATAGGAACTAGTTAGAACCACTTAACAATCTATGTGTTGAGCAAAAATAAGAAAAATTAGGAAAGAAAAAAATTTAGAAAAAAAAAATCAAAGCTTAAAATTTTGCAACTGTAAGAGAGATAAATCTATCAGTCGCTGCATAAGATTGAAAAAAACAACAACAAAATTCTTAGGCGTAAACAAAGGCACAGAGCAGCTGTGCCGTATGAGTAGTGCTTTTGTTTTCGCTACAGGAATAGTACAATTCCTCTTCTTCTTAAATCTGAAATTTCAAACTTCCAACCTTCTTCTGTGACTGTACAGGCCACATTGTTGGTTTTCTCATGATGTGGCTCATATTTTCATGTGTTATTGTAATGCTGCAGCCTTACAGCCCCTTTCACTCGAGTTTGCCGTTTGAGCATTTAGGTCAATCAAGTTTGTTCACTCGAGTTTGCCGTTTGTTTGTAAATCAGGTAACTTTTTATTCTATTTTAGAATTAAAACAGTGTCCCAGGTGCCAGGTGTTCTTAAAATCTATTCAGCATTTATGATGTCACCGCTTCTGAAAAAAACATTGTCATTGTTTGGTTATAGCACATTTTTATTTCAAAATTCTTTGCACAACATATACAATGAATATTAAGAACACACATTTGAAACAGGATAGAGACAAAAGCAGAGTTTTATCAATTTAAGCAGTTACCTGATCGGTATCTACATGGCAAAATTTCCACATAGTAAGTTAAAAATTTCCCTCGCGTTTGCAGTTTCAAAGGTCATTTTGTTTGAAACTGTCACTCAAATCAGCAGATCAATCAATCCAGATGTCTTTGTGAAAAGAAACATGAAAAGAAACTCAGATCTTCGGAACACATGCCATGATGGTCTTCTTGTGTGATGCAAATGCTCAAAACGGCAAACCTGAGTGAAAGGGACTGTACTGTTATGAGTATTCTTTGTACTGTCATGTTGAAGCACATTAATTTTTCTACTTCGCTTGACAGAATTGATGATCCTGTAATCCAATCCCTGGTGCAACCATGCCTATGGACGGTGGAACAAAAGTGAAAATAAAAGACTCTAAGCGGTCTGGAAGGTTTATCGCTATGTCAGGGAGTGCGGGGAAAGAAGACTGGGAAGGGGAAAGCAATATACCAGCTAATGTCAGGTATGTGTAATTCTTGGGGTGGAGACATTGTTTCCCCTTGGAGTTTTAAATTAGGAGTCCAATGTCCCTCTACTGGCAGCTTCTGAGGGACATTTTGACACATCTTGTCTGTGAAATGTATACCTCTTTAAACCCCACCTTTATATAAAAACTGGGGTTTGCAGGGCTATACCTACTTTTCTTATTTTTGATCCAAAACATACATTGTGGGTACTCATTATCTCGGTGAGGTGGTTCTAAAGTGTACCCACATTGTATGTTTTGAGCAAAAAATATTTAAAAAATCAAAACATGAAATCTGACCATTAAAACTTGAGTTTTAGTACAAAATCTTGGAGTTTGAATTAATTTTGGCTTAACTGTTTATTATATTACACTTTGTTGTCAATGTTGTGTTCAGAGAAACAGCCTTTGACTCTATTGTATGCTTACTTCAGGTCAAGACTGAACAAACTGTTTGCTGAAATAGAGAAAGAATTTGAAGGAGTCTGTGCAGAAAATGTTGCTTGTAAGTCAGTACTTTGTGAGTCGCGACAGGAGAAAACCATCAATGTGGTTTCCGAACATGTCTTTCACAAACTGAGTTTTAAAAGCTCTGAAGATGGCTAGAGGCTGGAAACTTTGGATATAGAAAGTAGAGGCATTGTACCATCTGTGTAGTGAAAACAAAGGCGCTGATCACCTTCGCATGACACAGCCCATGTACTCACAGATTTACATGTACATGGTCGATTGCAAAATCAGTCAACCATGATCATTTGGAGTCCAGCAATTGTGTATGTAATACTGTATCCATCCAAAAATCATGCTGTAATTATATAGACATTGTCTTCACATCATGTATAACATCATGGAGTGCTGTGAACATTCAAATGTATCTAATGTGAAAAAATGAAATCAACTCACAAAAATACAGATAAAAGGAACTAAAAAGCTTTTACCATAAATCTGTTTCTTTGTTTAGTGCTTGAGAAAGTTGAGTCGTTACAAGATCAACTTGAAGCTTACACTGCTGGAGAGAAACCAGTCGAGCCCTACACCCCGGGGGAGAAAACTGTCACAGACACACTCGATATTCCTGATGGTGCCACTAAACAGAAGAGATGTAAGTTTTGAACAACCTCGCCGAGGCGTATCTAACAAGTAGACTCAATGTATGCTTTGGATCAAAAATAAGAAAAATAGGTATACCCCTGCAAACCCCAGTTTTTCTATATAGAAGTGGGGTTTAGGAGGGTATTTATTGCATGGACATGTTTTCCTGATGTTCAGCAACAGGGAATTTGACTCCCGTTATCCTAGCACCCCTGTTGCTATATGCCATTTTTGCTGAGGTACATTTAAATTAACGTCGTAGAGAAGATTTCTAAAGATTTTTACCATATATGGGCTAGTTTATGATATTTATCATACATGTACTACAAAAAGCACTCAAATCGTGATCAGAATGCTTGAAAACAGTGCTATTGAGTGATTGCCCATGGTTACATGTTCTAGACTTTTTCTAATAATCTAAATAGTATGTCGTAATAATCTAAATAGTATGTCGTAATAATCTAAATAGTATGTCGTGTTCATCAACTGCATGAATCAGGCCTCTATTCCACTATTCAGTGTCTTGATGGCATTTGTATTCTCAGAATTATTTTTTAGTACAAAAATTTGGTGTGGACCCAAGGATATGATATGTTGTAATGGTGCTTTGGTTAACTTATCTCTGATAGAGCCATTTGGGCAAAACTATCTTTATAACCATAAAATAAAGAATTAAATACCATATGAGCCGTGACTCGAGAAAACTGGTCTTCAGGAGTTCCGACCTGATCTGACATAAACCAGTCTGTGCAATCACAGAAAATGGATAAAAGCTTGAAATTTTGGATATCAGTAGAAGAGGAATTGTACTATCTGAGTAGCGAAAACAAAGGCACTGACATACATGTGATATCTAACGATTGATCGTGAATCTCCCGATATTTTGGTCCCAAAAACGCTCTCACGATATAAAAACCTAAAACCCGATGAAGAAAAATTCCTATGGTGTTTTTTCGCAAGCCACCATTTTTTTAGTTTTCCCCAAAAAGATCGTTTGGCAGAATGTTTACAGCGCCTACTCGACGAATTTTCGTACTGTGAAGTGACAGGTGTGATAAATGGCCTCAGGTAATTGGATTAACGCTATAAGGTGCTAGGTAATTGTCGTACTTGATTTGAGGATGTCAGGTAAGCTTACGTAAGGATCATCAGTTGACATGGTTGATTGATCGGTGATCATTGGGGTTTGTCTTGAGCTTGATAAAAAAAAATACACCAACCTTCAAAAAAGCAATAATCCCAATAATATTACTCCAAAACACTATTCCAACATGTTCCAATAACTTGTTCTAAGACTCGAAGTAAACAAATGACAATACACAGCTTTCCATTTATATGCAATTATTTATTGTGTAAACATAAACCATGTGCTTTTTACGTCTGGTCAAATGCTGGAGTGATATGACGTCATCATGGCCAAGTGGTGCAGTGGTTAAGGTGTTGGCTTGTCACGCGGGAGGTCGTGAGTTCGAATCTCCGCTGGAGCAAAATTTTTTTTTTTTGAAAAAAGATATTTTTTTTCCTCTTTTCACCTTCAAACCTCTTTTTTGCATTAGTTTATTTCTCTTTTTCTTATCTGCACAATTTAGATTTTTTTTTTCAAATAGATCTACATGTAATTTCCTTTTCAAACCTATACAAACTTAATAATTTACTAATTTCACAATTACTTATTTTATCAATGAACTACTGTTGAAGGAAGCTATCATTATCCATTTGGTACATAGCAAGTATGTCTTACAACCAGAATTAAATTACTTTCAATAATTATAATAAAATTCTAATTTTAAGTAATCATCTATAGCATACATGTGATGAGTTTGAAAGTGGAATCAGGGAGATTTTTCTTCCATTTCAGGGAGGTTTTTGAAAAATGTAGAGATTATATAGCAAAATTCTTGGTTCATTTCAGGGAGGTTTTGAAATTTTCTTGAAAAAGGGGGGTATTTTAGACAAATTTTAGATCATTTTAGCGCTTATTTCCTGGAGTCTCCCTGATGATGAGGGAGGTATCACATGTATGCTATAGATTTGTGAGAATCAGTTGTATATGCATATTGAAGTGCAAACATTTGACAAAATGCTGGACTGCTGAAAATATTTTCCGGGGTAAAATCGGCTATAATTTTGTCGAGAAAAAACCTCCCTATTTCAGACCTAAATCTCCCTACCAAAAATGTCCAATCTCCCTATTTGGGCCTAAGAATGTATCACATGTATGGGCACTGATCAGCTGTGCAGTTACTGCACAGCTGATCTTTGTCTTTTTTTCACATAGGCAAAAATCTGGTTATCTCATGACGCGGCTCATATCGGTTCCACTCGTTTATAGCTGCCAGTCATATTTCCCAGAAGATCAAAACAACCTACAAGGCGGGTACCAGTAAGATTGTGTCCAGTTTCCGCCAGACTACGCAGGCATATTCTGCCGTCAGAAGTTACCATGGACACAAAGATGGAGTCTGGGAGGTGAAAATATCCGCGTTTGATCCTCACTTGATAGGCACGGCATCTGCAGGTAAAAATACAGGAAGAATATGAGCCGCCTCATGGGAAAACCAACAATCTGCATATGCGAAAACAAAGGCGCAGATCAGCTTCGCGGTAACCGCGAAGCTGATCAGCGCCTTTGTTTTCGCTACTCGGATAGTACAATTCCTCCTCTACTTGACTCCAAAATTTCAAGCTTCTAGCTCTCTTCTGTGCTTGTACAGCCCGGTTTGTGTCGGACCTGTGCGGAAACCACATTGTTGGTTTTCCCACGGGACGGCTCATATATTGAAAGGAAAGGATTTATTTTACCTCACATTATGAAAACATGCCTATGCAACATACAGTGTTTTTTGCGCCTTCAAAAACATGAAAACTTCCAGTGAAATATATAACGTTTTTCTTATTTTTGCACAAAACATAGATTGCAACTACACGTTAGTTTCACCCTGACAAGGCACTCAAACGAGTACTTACAAAGGTACATAAATGTATTGTATGGACCTGTTTGATGATGTATTGTACACAAAAAGTTCACTTTTAAGGTGTAGATGTTGACATTTTTAAGGTGTAGATGTTGACATTTTTGTAGGTTTGACATGTTTCATTAATCTCGGTTTGTTGCAAAGAGATGAGCAGAATAAAAATTAACCCGTACTTGACGAATGGATTTTCCCATCATTTTCAATTGGGTAAGTCTACTTTCATTTTTAGGGGTGTTAGGAGTGATTTTTAAGTTTTATCTCATTTTTCGATGAAATTCTTCCAAGCAAACAGAATAGCCCCAGATGGGACACCGCATTCTGCGGAGTCACATCTGGGGCTATGCTGTTTGCCTAGGTCCCATAAAAGGGACGCCAGGCTTAAATGAGTTAATAAAAATGAATCACTTTTTCTCCTCAACAGACCATTCAGCCAGAATCTGGAACATCGAATCGGGAAAGTGTGTTCTACAGTACCTCGGTCACCAGGGTTCCGTGAACTCGATAAGATTCAACAGGACGCAAGATGTTGTTGTAACAGCATCAGGAGACCAGACAGCGCACATCTGGTGTCCAAAAGTCATGTTACCTTCACATGATAGCGTGGTGAGTCAGCCTAATATAATCAATATGTTGTGTCTTTGACTTCATCTAAGATTTTAATTGAATTGCTTGAATATGGAAAAGGTTAGTTTGTAACACATCAGGATAACATGTCCATGAAATGTATACCCCCTCAAACCCCACTTTATATAGTAAAACTTGGGTATACCTATTTTTCTTCTTTTTGCTTCAAAACATAGATTGTGGGTACTCGTTAGAACTGCCTCGGTGATGCAGTTCTAACGGTGATGCAATTCTAACTTGAAACCACAATAATATCTTGGCTTTTGTGAAAATGTAGTGTTATAGTACATACTTGTTATGTTTTTCATCGACAGCAATCGTCAGGAGAAGATGACCTAGATAATTCTGAAAAAGAGGCTTCGGCAGATGGTGGGTACTCAGTAGACCAGATACATGTCAACCTCATTATAAGGGCCCAAGGTTATAAAACTTTTTTCACACTCAGCTCAGCTGAGACTAAAATTTATCCTGCTCATAAATGTTAAAATGCCAACAATTGTTGGCATTTTAACATTTATTAGCAAGATAAATTACAGGCTTTGGAGTTCTACACCTTCAATTTTAAAATATTTGGGCTATTTTGGTATTGATGAGCAGTCAAAATTTTATGCTCAGCAGAGTTGTGCATGAAAAAAGTTTTATATTCTTGGGACAAGGCTATCCTTGGGGTCCTAAAGATGCAATGTTAAAAGTGAAACCATGTTCTTATGAGGTTGCTTACAGTAGTCTTAAAGCAAAATAGGCTCTTAGGGAGCTATGGCATGGCCGTGTTATATTGAAAAACATTTAACTAAGTTGAACTGTAAAGGCAGTAGTTCATGATAATAAAGGGACAATTTGGCTAATTTCTTCATAAAAAAAAACAACATTGTTATGGGGGCTCATTTTGGATCACCTCAGTGTATGTTTCTTTCAGGCAGATTTTACATAATCCCGCTCTCTCAGCTACATAGACTAGCTTCATTTTACATATCATTTTAAAGGGTTTAGAAAGAAACATGTTTGTACTGGAATGTGTTTATATGTCTTTTTTCAGAAATGGGAGACCAGCATGAGAAGGCGGTGCTTAAAACTCCATCCCGTGAGCTGATTGGTCATCAGAATGTTGTGGTTGCAGCTGATTGGCTGTTGAGTGGTGACAGGGTGGTTACCGCTTCCTGGGATAGGTCAGCTTTCTTGTATGATGCTGAGACTGGAACCAAAATGACAGCTTTGCTGGGTGAGTGATTTTTGTCTGAATTAATTGTGGTAAATCTGACCTTGAGGTTATAAAACATTTTTCAAGCTCAACTCAGCTGAGCATGAAACTTCAACTGCACCTAAATGTTGAAATTGTCAAAATTAGTAGAAATTTCAGCTTCAAACCCCCAAAATCAGTAATTTATCTTGCTCATAAATGTTAAAATGTTGGCATTTTAACATTTATGAGCAGGATAGATTTTAGTCTCAGCTGAGTTGAGCATGATAAAAGTTTTATAACCTTGGGACCTGAAGTTTGCAGTTTATGAAGTAAAAGTGGCTGAGCTTATAGCACACTGGTTATCCAGAGGTAACCATAGTGACGGAGAACAATCAACATGGAAAAAAATTGATATGCAACAAAAGGTGATAAATACCTGCCTTGCATAAACATGGAGCCTAATGTTTTGCATGTAACCATAATCTTATTCATTCTTAAAGGTCACGATCAGGAGCTGACGGACGTACGAGCCCATCCCTCACAAACTCTCGTAATGACATCATCAAAAGATACAACATTTAGGTTGTGGGACTATAGAGAACCAAACATGCAAGTCACAGTGTTTCAAGGTCATTCACAGTAAGTTCTACGAATGATTATTTTGTTGTGTCAATGTACGAGACTTTATATGAGCAGCATTATATGGTGAATATTACACTTGTATTGCACTTTTACTTGCATTCAAGACTGATGAAAGTGGTCACAAATAAATTTTATACTGAATCTAAATTTAACTAAGCCAAAATGTTAATGAAATTATGTTTTGGAGCCTGTATGCAGCGATAATAAAATATTCTTTGTACAAGTTAATGAATGACTTCACCAAAATATTAGAATTTGAGTGACTATTATTTATGAGTCCTTGAAAACATAGATATTTGTCCTTGAGAAGTCCTTGATGAAAAGTCCTTGAAAAGTCTTTGAATACATGTATTCCTTGCATTGCCTGTAGGAACGCTTTATGATTTGGGTATGAATGTTTTTACATTTGAGCCTGCGCATGAGAAAACCAACACTTTGGGTTTCTGACCAGGTCCCACACAAACCAGCCTGTACAGTCACTTAAGCAGGCTAGAAGCTTGGAATTTTGAATTTAAGTAGAGAAGGAATTTTACTATCCATTCAGCGTAAACAAAGGCGCTGATCAGCTGTGCAGTTACTGCATAGCTGATCCGCGCCTTTGTTTTCGCCTATGCATGTTGTTAGTTTTCTTATGTGGTGGCTTATTTTTAATTTCCAGACCTGTGACCTCAGCAGTGTTTGTTAAACATGAGAAGATCGTGTCGGGGAGCGATGATCGTACGGTCAAGATCTGGGATTTGAAGAACATGAGATCTCCCATAGCAACCATAAGAACTGATGCACCAGTGAATAGGTGAGTGATGAGGAGTAATTGATGATAATTGAGCCATGACGTGAGAATACCGGTCTTTCCGACCAGGTCTGACACAAACCGACCTGTGCAGCCACAGAAGAATGCAAGATGCTTGAAATTTTGGATATCAGTAGAAGAGCAACTGTACTATCTGTGTAGCGAAAACAAAGGCACTGATCAGCTTTGCAGTTACTGCTAAGCTGATCTGCACCTTTGTTTTCGCATAAGCAAAAATCCGTTATGCTCATGATGCAGCTCAATTAAGGGATGATTTTGCTTAATTCTTAATACAATTCTATGTTGTCGATGCCCTTTAGAATCGCCTTGTCCTCGCCACAGTATGAATTCTACCCTGGAAGCATTGGCTATGTCTGGACATGACCGTAAAATTGTTGACGGAGATGTAAAAACAATATTGGGTCACATTGATACCAATTACATATACAGTAACTGCATTTTTTAACGCCTCATTTGACTTTATATTCAAGTCATGTATAACATGAATCTGTTCTGTTTGCTTGTATAATATGAGCCACGACGCGAGAAAACCGGTCTTAGGGTTTCCGACCAGGTGGAGCACAAATCGGCCTGTACAGTCACTGAAGCAGTGTAGAAGCTGATCTGCGTCTTTGTTTTCGCATATGCAAAAAGCCGGTTATCACATTGACCAAACCTGCTGTTCTTCTCTTATTTTAGGCTGTCTGTATCTCCCAACCAGTGTATAATAGCCATTCCCTTAGACAACAGGCATATCAGACTGTTTGATCTAAATGGTAATAGGGTTGGAAGACTGCCGAGGAATAACACAATTGTAAGTGATAGTTTTTCATTACAACAACAACTGAAATTTTAGTTTTTAGATGAAAGAAAGCTTGTGATGTTCTTTTCTGTACCTTTAATGGTTATCCTAAAAGTGTGTCTTAAAGAAAAGATGAAAAAATAATCTATACCCCTGTAAACTCTGACATCACTTTTTTAATGTCAAATGATCTTTTAAAAATACATAGTAAATAACTATCCAGTGACCAAAAATTAACCAGTCTTAAACGCAAGGATTAGTAAACAGATGAAATGGCGAGCTTTTGGCGAGCCATTTCATCTGTTTACAGTCAGAGCGTGATAAATCGGTTTATTTTTGGTCACTGGGTTGTTCACTTTATAATGCAACAAAAGTCGACAAATTTTGCGAAAAAACTCACCTGAAGTGAGGCTTTCCACCACTTTGTTTATTTAGTCAACAGCTTGGCAATCACTCCACAGGACTCCTCAAAATTCGCCACCATAGCAGTACAAGTTGTTGACAATTTATATTTTTCTTGTCCATTGTTTCATCTATGTAGCGCTGCATAACAATGGCGACAATGTCACAAAACGTCACTAAATTGACGTCACTGGCGCGCTTCTTTTTGATGCATTACACAGAACCGCAACACAGTCTTTCTTTAGTCAGTAGAGGTGGTCTATATTTGGCCAGTAGCTCAATAAAGTGATAATTTCTGAATTTCCTTTATTAGGCCGATACATAGAGTGGTTACATTATAAATACATCATTTAGTGCCTTGCATCTGACATGATATGAACTCCTCTTTTTTGCTACAGGGACATGGTAAAATGGTGAGTTCTGTTGCCTGGGCGGACGAGAATGCCCTGTGCAACTTATTCTCCTGTGGATTTGACAGACATGTCTTTGGATGGCACATTAACCTGCCAGCGGCAAAAGATAAAGACAAGGATAAAGAATGAAGATTTGAGCCACGACACGTGACTTGTGAAAAACAACATTGTGGTTTACGACCAGGTCTGACACAAACCAGCCTGTGGCCTGGGTGGACGAGAATGCACTGTGTAACTTATTCTCGTGCGGATTTGACAGACATGTCTTTGGATGGCATATTAACCTTCCAGCGACAAAAGATAAAGACAAGGATAAAGAATGAAGATTTGAGCCACAACGAGAGAAAGCCTACATTGTGGTTTACGATCAGGTTTGACACAAACTAGTCTGTGCAGCTACAGAAGATGGTTAGAAGCTTCAAATTTCGGATTTAGGATCGGCGGAATTGTACTATCCGAGTAGCAAAAACAAAGGCATTGATCAGCTGTGCATTTACTGCACAGCTGATCTGTGCCTTTGCTTTCGCATAGGCAAAAGTCCATTTTTTTTGTAACGTGGCTCATTTTTTCATATGCGAAAACAAAGGTGCAGATCAGCTGTGAAGTAACTGCACAGACAGTACAATCCCTCTTCTACTTGCATCCAAAACTTCAAGCTAACTTTTTTCTGTGACTGTACTGATTGGTTATGTTGGATCTGGGTAGAAACCCCAAAGACCTATCAAAGTAGAATCAAAATCCACACCAGGGTAGCTTGGTAGATGATTGGTAATGTAAACCACGAAACAAACATGTATGATCCACCCCTTGATAGTGGATTTTGAGGCGTTATGGAAGTGGACTTTACATTATTGACTATGTCATTGTGCAATATTTTCTCTAGTCCCCTGACATGATGCCGAGGTCATTTGTATTTTAGTGCTATGTTGACGTGGTTTTACAATTTTTTGCTTTAAGTGGATGCTCATGTAATGGGAATGATTGCATAATATTGTTGAAGAGAAACCAACAGAATAAAATGAGCCGAGATGAGAGGAAACCAGTCTTCAGGATTTCCAACCAGGTCCCACACAAATCGGCCTGTACAGTCACAGAAGAAAGCTAGAGGCTTGAAATTTCAGATTTAAGAATAAGAGGAATTGTACTATCCAAGTAACTGCACAGCTGATCTGCGCCTTTGGCTTCGCATTTTTCTAGTGACATGGCTGAAATGGTTTTGTCCTTCATGGTGTCTGTCTGTCAGCTTTTGTATGCAATTATGTTGAGTACCAATTTTGCTGGTTGTCTTAAAAACTATAAATCATGATTTGATTTTCTTTTTAATTATGTATTAAGAGAATTAGAATTTCATATTTCTTAGCATATACACAGTAATACATAACGAAAACTTGCCTGTGCGAGATATTTACTGTACTAACTTTGAAGGGAAAACAAAGGCGCTGATCAGCTTCGCAATCACGGTGAAGCTGATCTGCGCCTTTGTTTTTGCATATGCAGAAGTAATTACACTTCAAGATGTTTTTGACTATTGTAAAAATCATTATGCTCTATATATATGTACTTTCATGAGAAACATCATGTAAAACATACAAATTGTTTATAGAGCATATATAAAATGTATGTACAGTCTATTGTATGTTTTGTCTTAATTTATTGTTAAAAAAAAATAAAGAGAAATATATAATATTGGCCTTTCATTTTATCCTGTGGAAGCCAGAATAGCCTACAATTTATTTCTATGGCAAGAAGAAGAAGCGAGCCATTGCTCAAGAAAACCAACAGTCCGTGTATGCGAAAACAACGGTGCAGATTGATCAGTGCCTTTGTTTTTGCTACTCGGATAATACAATCCATCTTCTTCTCAAATACAAAATTTCAAGCTTCTAACCTGCTTGTTTGACTGTACTGGTCGGTTTGTGTCCGACCTGGTCAGTAAAACCCAAATTTTGTCGGTTTCCTCATGCAGTGACTCAAAATGAAGATGTCTGCATTATGTTTTTAAGTATGATCCTGCACTTCTCCAGTCTTTCAGAGACTTTAAGCAAAGGTCAGTCTCCATTAGACATGGTGATGTGTTGTAGATTGGACAATCTGTGTCCTATCAATGATGAACCCACGCTTGTGTTTCACTTGCAATTTTAACTACACATACCTGTATCGGCCAAAATCCCATCCTTGTATTGAGTGGTTGAGGAGTTTGCTGAATCTTTGAATAAATGAGCCGCTCCATGAGAAAATTAACAATGTGGTTTCTAAATAGGTCTGACACAAACCCAGCTGTACAATCACAGATAGCTAGAGGCTAGAAATTTTAGATTTACAAAGAAGGGGGTAATTGTACTATCCATGTAGCAAAAACAAAGATGCTGATCAGCTTTGCAGCACAGCTGATCTTCGCCTTTGTTCTCCCATAGGCAAAATTCCGTTTTCTCATGACGCAGCTCATATACAGCTCCCTCTTAGAAGTGTACAAGCTGGCCGATATTTTCACTGCCGCCGAAAATTGCCATTTTGGAATTACTCCCCATACTAGATCACAAATGTTTTGCATGCCTCAATATGGGACATCACCATACAATTGCAGATGGGACATCAGTAGACCAAGACTAGGTATTAACATGCCTCCCGGTCAAGAGGTTATAAAACTTTTCATGCTCAACTCAGCTGAGCATCAAATTTAAGCTGCTCATAAAATAGCCCCAATAGAAATTTCAAGTTCACATCACCAAAACCTGTAATTTATCCTGCTTATAAATGTTAAAATGCCAAAAATGTTGGCATTTTAACATTTATGAGCAGGATAAATTTAAGTCTCAGCTGAGCAGAAAAAAGATTTATAACCTCAGGGCCTGGTTAACAAGGGGGTAGCTTAATCACTACAAGGTTCTTTATGCCAGATCAGGAGAAACAATACTTTTAGCACAACAACCCTGCTGATAGTTATTTCAAGAATGAGAATGAAAACTGCAAACAAAATTGTGCATCCTCTTACTATGCTCTGGTTTGTCCCTCCAATTTGTGTTCAACCTGAAGCCAGGTTTTCTTATAAATGCAGCAATTCAAAATTGAGGTTGTTCGATCCATGATCAACAGCAGCTTATGTCATGCCTTGACTAAGAGCCTAGATACACTTCCTCAATTAGATTACCAGTGCTAAGTGCAGACATTTATTGACAAAATATGCTCTTCACTCTGCAGAAGAAACATTTCCATGAAAGCAAGACCCTAATGGGTCGTTTCGCCCCCGAGTCGTTTCGCCCTGGTTTTATGGGTGGGTCGTTTTGCCCTTATTAGGTGGGTCGTTTCGCCCGTGAGTTGTTTCGCCCATTATTATTATTATTATTATTATAATCATTGTTGTAGTCGTTGTTGTTGATAAATTTATGTAGAGGACCATTAGCCATTGCTACATACCAAATATCAAAGCTGTGGGCCTAGTGGTTTCAGAGAAGAAGATTTTTTTAGTTTTTTTTCCTATTGTAGGTCTATGGAGACTATCGACCCCCGGGGGGTGGCCAAATTTGACCCCAGGGGCATGATTGGCACAATTTATGTAGAGGACCATTAGCCATTGCCACCTACAAAATATCAAAGCTGTGGGCCCTGTGGTTTCAGAGAAGAAGATTTTTTAATTTTTTTCCCATAGTAAGTCTATGGAGACTATCGACCCCCCGGGGCGTGGCCAAATTTGACCCCAGGGGCATGAATGGCACAATTTATGTAGAGGACCATTAGCCATTGCTACATACCAAATATCAAAGCTATGGGCCTAGTGGTTTCAGAGAAGAAGTTTTTTTTAGTTTTTCCAGTTGTAAGTCTATGGAGACTATCGCCCCCCGGGGCGTGGCCAAATTTGACCCCAGGGGCATGGCTGGCACAATTTATGTAGAGGACCATTAGCCATTGCCACAT